>OX123184.2:115356389-116004167 GCA_944739405.2 Euclidia mi
CCACTCTGTGCTCGATGGTTTATAATGACGAAGAGCTTATATATCGTGTTTATGGTGATCCATCCCATATAACACAAAAGGAAAACTCATGGTTATGTCAGCGGGCAATTTTAACACCCAGAAATGACCAGGCAAGTGCAATAAATTCAAAAATTTTATCAGATATAGGAGGGGCTATGGTGACCTACACCTCAATTAATACTGTAATTGATCAGGATGATGCTGTCAATTACCCGTTAGAATTTTTAAATTCTTTAAATGCATCTGGTCTTCCAGCGCACAATATTTCGCTAAAGGTTGGTGTCCCAATCATGCTTTTGCGTAATCTGACTCCACCAAAGTTATGCAATGGGACTCGACTAAAGGTCATCAACCTTCAGCGAAATATTGTTGAAGCCGAGATTTTATCTGGTTGTGGAAGTGGGGAAATAGTTTTTATTCCACGTATCCCCCTAATACCAAATAATTTTCCGTTCCAATTTAAACGTACTCAATTCCCGGTAAGTCTTTGCTTCGCAATGACGATAAATAAATCACAGGGACAAACACTTGAAACAGCTGGAATCGACATCCGAACATGTTGTTTTTCACATGGTCAGTTATATGTGGCATGTTCACGAGTGAGCGGTAAAAATAATTTACATGTTCTATGTGAAGGTGGTAAAACAGTTAATGTTGTGTATAAAGAAATCCTCTAAAGATATATATTATACAATATACATATAAAACTTATAAATATTATATACTTTTGGCATAAATGTCATGCTAATTAAATTCCAACATTTACGCGAACGAAGTCGCGGGCACAGCTAGTGATGAAATAAAAATAGTGTTCTGACAAAGTGAATGATTGAAAAAACTCTTGAATGAATGAAATTGCCTCGATTGTCTAGTGAATAGTTAGTGTGCCGAACAGCCGATATCGGGTACGGTGTTCGAATTTTAGTCGTGCTTTGTACATATCAACGAGTTTTCGAAGACTATGTTCCTATAGTATCTACCTATACTGAATACCGAGTGTTTTAAACATTAAGGAAAACATTGCGAGGAAACTTGTAAGACTGTCCTATTTTCAATACATCATGTAGTTGAAACTATAGATGTATAAAATATAGCAATTTATAGGTAGGGTATGAAAATAAAAAACATCGCTTATTACATAATTTGTTTTTATTCATCCTCAGATAAAAAATCATTACTATCGCTTTCGGTAATTATAAATCTGTCTGAAACATTGTCGATCATGTGGTCGAGACCATACATTTTGTCTTCTTCTTTAATTATATGAGACACGCAGCTACTCCATTTTTCAGGAGTGATATGTTTAAGTCCTTCTTCAAAAAGTTTTTTTTACTTCTGTCATTTTAAAGGTTTTGTTATTTCTTGCAACATATCCTTTAGCCTGCGCCCATACCAACTCAATGGGATTGAGCTCACAGTGGTATGGGGGCAGATGTAAAACATCCGCCGCCAAGGAGGTTGTGGCCTTCAGGCTATCCGCCGAGGTTTCAGGGTAGAATGCTAACGCGACCCCCTGGCGCCCCCAAAATGGCGTTCAAGTATGCGCTGTGGTTTTAGTGGGTATTACGTCCTTGCACTCCAGCCGTCGAGTCCCACATACGTGCGTGAATGCATTTCCACAGCGAAGAAAAAAAAAAGATAAAATTTATGCAATCCGGTTCAGCCGTTTACAAGAGTAGCGATGGCCCAGTGGAGATACGAGTACCTACTAATAAAGTGCCATGAAAAGGATTATTGGTTTCGGTTCGTCGGTACCACTGACTTTTCGACATTGTTATTCGAAAATAACAAACAAAATGGCGCGCGCGGCGTTGATCGATGTTGGCACTAGTCGCCGCGCCGCGCGCCGCGCTTTGTAATAAGCCGTCAAAAAACTGATGTAACTACTTACATAACTACTAGTAACTTATATCAGAGCACTTTTATACAATTTTATTGTAAAATAGAAATAATATTATTTTATAGTTTGAAATTATTAACTATTCACACTCATTGTTCGTTCATCTGATTGAACGAGAACTAAACGCATCACTATTACTTTAAATATGGCAACATTATTTTACAAAGTGACATTAGCTACTGTCAGTTGGCTTCGTCTAATTAAAAATACGACTATAGGTATATTTAAATAAAGAAATACGAAAAATTTAATTCAAAACGATTCACAACCTTTTATATTAACCATATAAAATTATCATTAGTATCTCGGCGATAAAGTACCTAAACAGAATAATATATTATTTTATACCGAAAACTTTAATTAAGTAGGTACTGTACTCGCCAAACTTTATGGCCGCTCCGAACCTAGCCGCATTGCGCTGCGCAGAACACAAAATCAGGTATCAGCGGGACGTACGCGGGGCGTGGAGGCAGGGCACGCCCGCGCGCGCTGTCTTCCACCCGCTAGCGTCCTCGCCTCCCGCGCGTTAGTGTGAGTGTGCTACGTTCGTACACGACTCACATAATCGCTGAGCTCTGACAGTATCGTCGTGTTTAAAATAATTTCGTAGTGTTACTTCTTTATTGTTTCTCGTTGCTATCGTTGTTTCTTGTTGTTATTTGTACTGATATAGTTACCATTGTCATTGATCATGCCTTGCGGTCGTTTTACGTCGCCAAACACGGAAAATAGTGTATGACGTATTAACGTTTATGAAGAAGGAAAGAACTCTAAGCTTAAAAGTCCCTTCACCTAACTGAATTTACATTACTCGAATTTGATTGAATATGTAATTAAACAATATAATATAGCAAATCTAACAACGTAACTGAAGATTTTAATTTTCAATAATTACAAATATATTTTCTTGGTTATGACATGTCCACCCGACTGTACCATGCGCAAGTTCGTACCGATGGCTACATTCAGAGCGGCCATAAAGATTGGCGAGTACTGTAGGCATTTATTTACTCAAACCTATTTTTTTTGCAATTTTTGTACCTATCTACAATTAAATTTTATGTTTTGAATGAACATTTTTTTAGGATATTGTGGTCAAAACTTATTGAAGATCATTTATCTATATTTCTAAATCAACCCTTTTAACTGTCCTAAAGCTTTGCAAAAAAGATTAAATTGTGGACGTGGATCGTTTTTAAGTTTAAGTGTGTTTAAGCGCAGTAAAAAATACTGTTAAAGTTTTACAAAAACTATCCACGTCAATCGAACCTTTTTACGACAATGCTTTGCTGCATATTTTTTAATTTAAAATTTAACATAAATAAATTTCAAAGCTTGAAACGTTTTTGCAGTTTTGAAATGAAAACCATAGGTATAATAGGTACTTTAAATGAATAAACAAAGAGGATCCACTAAATACTTACCTATCTAATATTGTGTAAGTACTATTGTGTTATTGAATATATTGCTAACGCACAAAAATATTTTTTTAAAACGAAAAACTGCATTGCAAACATTATTAGGTTGTGGGTACTTTAAAGTTTACCTACTCGTAAAAAAATTATCTTGTGGAGTGACTGTTCTGGAGGTCAAAACAGGAATATAAAAATCGTTTTGATTATGAAGGCTTTATTAAATAGACGGTGTCCACTCTAGAGACAATCAGCTTCCGTTACCTAGAATCAGGACACACTTTCCTACCCAATGACAATGATTTTGCTAAAATTTAGACTCGACTCAAGCAATATAAAAGGATATACGCCGTGGAAGATTATGTTGCCATTATGAAACAATGTAAAAAAACCTCTTTTGGATCTTAAATTCTAGAAAAATAAAAAAGTTAATAGAAATATATTTAATGTTAAGAGCAAAATGGACTGCCTCAAAACAAAAGAAATATTAATCACAAAAGAGTCTCCACATTCTTTCTTCATGAGAACTTCCTTCAATGAGGAATACAAAGAACTGAATATTAAAAAGAAAAAGGCGTTGATTTGGTTGTCGTAGAAGAAGATTTGAAAGAATTATGGCTGTCAGGAAAACGAATTAACAAAAAGAAGTTAAACGATTTGTAATCGTTTTTTCATCTTATACCAAATGATTGCATTGATGACTATAAAAAACTGAAGGGAAACCATGCAATAATAGATTATATAATATATGGTTATTGTGATGAACCTGCCTTTGATTTGGATGAGGAGTAGGGTAACTTTTGTATTTTTTTGTGCATTGATTACTATAACAAACTGAAGGGAGACGATACAATAATTAGATGATATAGATGGTTAGTGTGATGAACCTGACTTTGATTTGGATGTAGAGTAGGGTCACTTTGCATTTTTTTTAAATAAAACAAGAATATTAAATATTTTTGTGTTTCAACTTTTGTCATTTTTGAAACATTTTTGCATTTTTCTTTCCGCAGCCTACACAGCAAAACCCATACAAAATTTATTTTGTTAAAATGATCCAGATGCAAGTTTCTTGAATATCTACTAAACTATTACAATTTATTCACTAAATACATGCATGTAAATTAGTTTAGTATACTTAGAATTACATGAAATTAAAAACACAACGTCAAGCATTACAAAACCAGAGAAATACAGCAATAAACTTTAAAGTCAATCATCTCGTAATGAGGTTTTTGAGGTATGGAACATTTTTGCTTAAATCGGTCCAATTAAGAGCCTCTATCAGTGGCAATCTCACGCGGTATGCCATAACGTAAAATGAAGTTCTCGACAAATGCTTTTGCAAAAGAAACAGCATCGTTCCTTTAAATATGATTTCCATTTAATAATTCGTTCAACGTTTTTTAATAAGTAAATGTGTGGTCCGGTCCACCTTTTATTTTTATTTATTTCTCTGGTTAACCATTTTATACATCCTATATTATTTTCATTTTTAATAATAAACATTTCTTTTATTTCCATCTCTTTGCATAAATGCTCCAGCTCACTCTAGTATTCGGCTCGCGACGTACTTGATAGTGTATCTGTGCATGTGTATATAACTAGTTCGTTTTTATTTAATGTAAAATACTTATACTTTTCGGACATGTCCTTGAAATAATTATATCGTTTGTCTGAGACACATACCAATTCTACCGAATTTAACGGCTTAAAAGATGTTTCAATAATCATCGGGTGATCGGTCCGACAATCGTTAAATGTGTTATTATTGCTAGTCGATAAAGTCGTACTCTCTGTTTTCAAAATTTTCGTTTGACCCCTAGTCATCACGTTAATTATACATTCGTTCATCCTTTTTAATTCATCCGAAGATATTATTATTCTAGATAACGCGTCTGCAGCCACATTATCTTTTCCTTTAATATATTCGATTTCAAAATAGTAGGTACTCCTCTAAAATCAGTCTAAACTTAGTTAACCGACTTGAAGGGTTGTTTATGTTGAACAAGTACACTAGAGGCCGATGATCGGTAAATATTTTAAACTTTTTCCCCTACAGATAGGGTCTAAAATCTTTAACAGACCAAACTACCGCAAGCATTTCCTTTTCTATCGTAGGATAGTTTAATTCGGCTTTGTTTAAGCTTCGACTTGCATAAGCGAGCGACAGGCCGACCATCCCCGTTACACAGCATTGAACCAATAGCTTTGCCTGAAGCGTCAGTGTATAATTTAAATATGTTGTTCGGTCAAAAATCCGGATATTGAACACGGGAGGAGACGATAAACTACTTTTTAATTATGGAAGGAACTTTCACAGTCATCGGTCCACACGAATGGGACATATTTCCTACATAAACTATTTAATGGAATTACGATTTCTCCAAAATTTGGTATGAAACGGCGGTAATAATTGGCAAACGCTACAAAACGTTTGATCTCGTGGCATGACCTTGGAGTTGGATATTCCTTCAATGCCTGAATTTTGGATCGGGCTTAACACCTTCTGCACTAACTACGTGGCCCAAATATAATAGCTCTTTCTTAAGAAATTGGCACTTTTTTGGGTTCAATTTTAAATTTACTTGCCTAAGTCTATAAAACACGTGCATTTTTGAATTTCGTCCATAAATAATTAAATCATCTAAATAAAGAAAACATTTTTCGTAGTTTAAACCACCTAAAGCTATTGTCTTGTCCTTGAAAATGCACTTGGACTTGTTTTTAGACCCATGGGTATCCGTTTCATTTGATATTGTTTATCAAATGTAAAAGATGTATACTTTCTGCTAGCATGGTCAAGGTTAAATTGATAATAACTGTTTTGTAAATCTAAATGGATGAAGTAAACAGCCCCGGAAAGCGAATCTAATATATCTATAATATTTGGTAAGGGAAATCTGTCATCACAAATTTTCTCGTTTAATTTTCTGTAATCTACCACTAGTCTAAATTTTTTCTCACCGATTTTGGATCTTTTTGGTACCAATGGTATTGGGCTAGACCACTCGCTAGTGGTTTCCTCTATGATATCGTCGTCTAACATTTTTTTAAGCTGTTTTATAATCTCAGTTGTTTGAAATTTAGGTAATCTATACTGCTTTTTGTAAACAGGCGTGGCTTCAGGCTTTAACTGTATAGTTTGCTGAAATATATTGCTAGTTGATAACGTGTCCAAATAAAAAAATTCGGAAAATTTTGCACAATTTTTTTCAATATCTAATTGTTCCTCTTTATTTAATCCGCTTAAATATAATTCAGAAAATATTTTTTTAACCCTATCCGAGTTTACCGAACATTCATTAAAATTAATAATATCATAATTATTTAAATCATCAAAATCATGACTAAAAAACTCAAATTTACTTCTTTATCACGCGTATTCAAAATCCGTAATGGTATCTTTCCATTTTTGGGACAAACAATCGCTCCCGCTAACAACACTCCATCACATAATTCTTTAGGAAAAACAACACAATTATTTCTCAGGTGCGTTGAAACAAAATGAATTGATTCAAAACGAGAAGGGACTTGTAAATAGTTATTACTGCCTATAATCCCTGCCTGTAAAGCAGTACAAATTTCTAAGTTATCGCAATAAAGTTTCAAGATATTGTGTTCCAAGTTAAGATTAGCTTTGTATTTATTTAAAAAGTCTAAGCCGAGAATACCGTCACCTGAACAACATAAATCTTCAAAAACGTGAAACTTACGCATGAATTTCTGCCCCGATATATTATAGTCAAGGTTAAATAAACATATTATCCGACTGAGTAAAGTTGTCCGCACACACCATTTATTTTAACGTGCCCCGAATGCAATGTAGCGTTAAAATGTTTTAATTTTCCGTACTTAATAGCACTAAGTGTGGCTCCCGTATCCACTAACCAATAACTAAAATAATTGTTTAATCGTGTTGTAATTACTGTAATAGCAAATACTATTATTATTATTATGTTTAGGGACGAAAAAACTGACTTGTACTCGGTTGATCAACGTCAATAGAATCAGTGATATGGGTCGCTTGCTTATCTGGTACAGTAAAATGTCTTATTTGAGCGCCCCTAGTAGAGTTCGATTGACCTTGACCACCGTTACCTCTATCCTCGGAGTATCGGCGATGGGGTTCAGTCGGGGTTCGATAGTATGTCCGCGACTGACCTTGAGTGTTGAAGGCACGAGTACTGCACTGACCGCGGTGGTAACGGCCTCTAAACCCTCTGTAATTCTGTCTGGGCTGAAAATAATTCGATTTACCTAACTTTAAAATACTCATATCAGGAAACGTTTAAATTTCCTCATCCTGTGCGCCCTTAATAGCATCTTTTAAACTGGTATAACTTCTAGCTGAAATTACTGTGCCGAGATGTCTATTTCGCAAACCTCCAGCAAAGCGCTTTATTGCTGTTTTTTCGTTCAAAGGTTTTAAAATATCATATTTTGAGGGATCACCGTCGGCTTGCGCAACAGTCAGCTCCGCAAATAATTGTTCTATATATTTACCATAGTCCTCGATGCTTTTTTGATCTTGGGTGGCTCTGTACAATTGTTGCTGCAAAGCGGTAAACGGTTGTTTTGCAATTAAATGTTGTCTCATATCAGTAATTAAATTGCTGACACTAGAGTAACTTTGGGATAATCTCAATTTCGCATCCTCTGATAGTCTAGTTTTCAAAACAAAATTATCAATAATTGCTTATGTTTATCCTCTAACATTGAATCATATAATTCGATCTATTGCTGCGATAAGCTGTTTCGCTAGCTCTTCCTTGCCGTTCATAATCGGAAATAAGGAAGCGGCTGTTTTTAGATTAAAATTCTCCATGGTTAATGATTCACTATCACTAGCAGAGCTAAAACTATCACTATTTGAAGAGGGATCTTTTTCTGAGCATTGATACCGAGTTGTATCCATTTTTCGTGGCATTTTCTGTATACTCGATATGCCATAAAAATAGCCGCCAGCAGTAGAGCGACGCAAATTATTTGGAGATGGAAATTGGTCGACCTTGCGTGACTATTGAGCTCCTCTATCGTCGCTGCCGAGTTTTGGCCACCCGCAGCGTTTTACATACATACATACATACATACATAGACTCACGCCTGTTTCCCGGAGGGGTTGGCAGAGACTACGGAACGCCATTTGCAACGATCCTGACATACCTCACTTGCTTCACTCACTCCCATCAAGTTTCTCATGCATGCTCTTCTGTTAAGGGTACTTCTGACTTGTCCTTTTTTCAGGATGTCTCCAATCTGGTCAGAGAACGTCCGCCTAGGTCTTCCCCTTTGTCCTGTTCCATTCACACTTGCCTTATATATCTTCTTTGTCAGTCTATCGTCATCCATCCTCTCCATGTGCCCAAACCATCTTAACATGCCTTTCTCAATGCTTGTCACTACATCTTCTTTTACCCCACACCACTCTCGTATCACACAATTCTTTACTCTGTCGGTCAAAGACACACCACACATACTTCTCAGTGCTCTCATTTCTACAGCATTTATTTTACTTTCAAATCTCTTCTGCCATACCCAACTTTCACAACCATACATAAGGGTAGGCACTAACACGCCTCTATGTACAGCCAAACGTGCCTTTTTGGACACGTTTTGACTGTTCATAAACGCTTTCAGAGCTCCATTCACATTATTACCTGCATTAACTCTCCTTTCAATATCTTCTTCATTCTTACCATCTCTTGTAAACAACGTACCTAAGTAAACAAACTCATTCACTTGTTCCACTCGCTGTCCATCGATCAAAACATTACAAGCCGTAACGCATTCCTCCTTTTCAAAAACCATAACTTTCGTTTTACTTACATTCACTTTCATTCCTTTCCTCTATAACGCACCATGCATGATTGCTACCATCTCCTGCAACTCCTCCGCTGAAGATGCAAGTATTACCTGATCATTAGCATAAAGGAGGCATTTGACGAGTAACCCATTCATCCTTAATCCGCAGTCACACTGTTTTAAATCTTGCAAACAACTGTCCATGAAGAGGTTAAACAGCCACGGCGACGCTACACATCCCTGTCTAACACCTGTCTCGATGGTAAACCAATCCGTGTACGACCCATTAATCCTCACACAAGCTCTAGAATCTTCATAAAGGGATTTCAGAGCTCGTATGAGGCTGCTGTTCACCCCATACATCGACAGTACCGACCACATTTCATTCCTCACCAGTTTATCGTAAGCCTTTTCCAAATCCACGAATGCGCAGTAGACCTTTTGACCTTTGGCCAATAATTTTTCGGCTACGCACCGCAAGGAAAAAACCTGATCCGTGCATCCCATACCCTTTCGGAATCCCGCTTGTACATCCCATATTTTCTTGTCGCAGCGTTTTGCGCAATAATTACCTCTTGCGCCTCTTTAGACTGTTCTTTGCCCATATTGCTTGCCTCCGCATTCAATGCAACAAAACCGGGGAAAAAATTTGATGTAATGTAAAATTGTGAGATTAAAAAGTTCAACTTCGAGTCCAATTGTTTGTATCACTGTCCCTTTTATGGAATGAAATTTGCACTTTGTCCACACGCGGGCTCGCAACCCGATCTCTTAAGGCGCCTGGGTGGCAGGGTCGCCATGTAAGGGATGGGTGTTTAACAAAAGGAAAGACGTTCGATACGTTTCATGTCTCAATTTATTATATCCGAATAAATGCGATTACCTACATGAGATTTTATACTTACAAACTAAGCATGAGTACATAGAAATATATTATGAGTATAGAGGTTAACATTACTATACCACACAAGTATAAGTGAATTCTGTATTGTTATTATGTTGCAAATAAATAAAAATTAAAAAAAGGCGTGGACCGATTAACATGATTCAAACCGATAAAATGGTTTTTGAACTAGATCTTTAATTTGACACCATAATCGTTGGGATTTTTTTTATGCACAAACAATGTGTACAAAGGATGACATAATGCCATAAGGCATTCTCTACCTGTCAACCTTAAGGTGGAGCAGAGATAAAGTGGTAGGTGCATTAATACTGAACTGAAAGTTAAGTTATAGTGTAACATAATAATTATTATATACATAATAGGGATATAATACATACATATTAAATAGTTCTCTATAAATACATACACAGACATAAATAATTATATATACATATATACCTAAATATACATACATTCTACATATACATAAATACTTATATTAATGGATGTGAGTGATGTGCTGATTCCTTCAATCTCTTGAAAAGAAGCTCTCGTACTTTCATTTTAAATGCAAAACGGTTGGTGGACAGTCTGATTTCAGGAGGGAGTGTATTCCATAAGAGAATAGACTGCACAAAGAAGGAAGAGTTAATGAATCCAGCAGTGTGACTGGGGCAAGAAAGAAGAAGATTATGTGAAGAACGTAGATTTCTATCATGAATAGAAGATAGATATTGGAAGTACGGCGTGTGATAAGTTGGAGGGGAAGGAGACCTAAGAATGGAGAAGAGAGTGGTACGAGCACGCAAACACCGGCGCTGACGAATTGGAAGCCATTTAAGTTCGGAACGATAAGTAGAGACGTGGTCATACTTACGAAGATTGTAAATGAATCGAATGCAGTTATTTAGAAGTCGGTCGTACTTATTGAGGTGTTCTGCATTCAGGTCATCATAGCACACATCTCCATAGTCGATTAAGGGAAATATTAAAGCCTGCACAAGCATTGTTTTGGTCTTGGAAGGAAGAAAATTCTTAAGGCGGTATAGTGCTCTAAGAGTACCGATGACTTTCTGACTAACTCTCGTCACCTGCGCCTGCCAATCGAGAGTGGAATCAATGTACAGACCTAGGTCTTTTACGGCTGAACTGAATGGAATGACCAAGCCATTAAACAAAATACGAGGTAGAGTTTTGACGTCTAGTCTGGGTATTAAGCGGCGACTGCCTACAATAATGGCCTGACACTTTGCTGGATTTACGTCTAAACCGAATTTCTGACACCAGTCCATCATTGTCTCAAGATCCCTATTTATATCTCCAATGGCCACTGTCACGTCATCCACCCTCGCTTGGGAGTACAACAGAACTGCAAGTCATCAGCATAGAGATGATACCGACCTATCCGTAGAATAGAGTTCCATGTGACCATAGGCCAAAATCGTGTTAAATAGCACAATGGGATAAGGAATACAAACTCTACAAAACTGTGTTTTTAGAATTTTCGTATCTTATTTACTTTCGGAGATATAGAATCGAATAACGTTTCATCTGATATTTGATCCGCGCAACAACGCACGACGTATACATGGGACGGGACACGGGGAGTACGGGTGGCGCGAGCGCCGCGATCGATGAACAGTTCGGCCGATGTTCATTGGAAGAAGAAAAAAATTGGGGCGTTTTCGTGTTCTGTACTTAATTTACATTATATTTTAGAAAATTTAATTTATTCAGTATTTTAAATAAGAAGGGATACTTTTAAAGATATCAGGATCACACAAAATACTAAATATGATTCAAGTAGATGCAGAAGAGCCTGATCTTAGTTCGGCGTTTTCAAACTTACATACCGCGTTTCCAAATCAAGATTTCAATTCTGGTAAGTGACGATGTTTTACAAGTATAACTTCACTGTGTCCAACTTTAAGTTCCTACGTTTACACAGATTATTATGTTTATTACTTTTTAACTCAGTTCATAGTTAACACCGATCGATCATTATTTAGAACGTTTTTCGATGGAGTTGTTCAGAAACGCAACTCTGGCGCAAAAAGACGATTACCGTAATTAATATTCACAGAGTAATCGATTTTTATGCAATATTGAGCAACAAAAATTAGAGGCCTTATGGAATATTAAGACGTTTTTTTACGAACATTATTGAAGTTTTTAGCGTCTGAGGTTAAAAAAGGACGGTTTTCGCCGGAGTCTGTGAAACAATTTGTGGTTTCAATGTTAAGATGGGACGTTATTACTCAAAACGTTGAATCAATTAGGACGTTGTTCAATTAAAAAAAATCTTTAATTATAAAGATTTTTTTATAGGAATTAGTTAAATTTATCGCAACATTAATTGTTTCAAAGAACGCTTAAAAATAGTTTGTT
This sequence comes from Euclidia mi, assembly GCA_944739405.2. Lineage (NCBI taxonomy): Eukaryota > Metazoa > Arthropoda > Insecta > Lepidoptera > Erebidae > Euclidia > Euclidia mi. The sequence continues at coordinate 115,368,802 of OX123184.2, forward strand.
AAAAATATTTGTGCAAAAGAATTTTTAAATTTTAGTTACGAATGAAGGATAAACTAGCATGAATCTTCTTTGCTTCCTGGTTCAAAGGAACCAGTCGTGAGTTTGATATATGGGAAGAAATTCTATACAAACATGACGGGACCAAGAAAATAAAGGAATCTGTAATAGCTCAATACCGAATATCATGTCTGTTTAGTCTACTGAAGGTGTCTACAGTAATCAACCTAGTTCATTTTCTTTGGAAATCCATTGAGTTTTGCAAATTCATCGTTAATACAGCTCAAACAGTTAGAAGTGTAAACAAAGGTCTACCCCAGTTAGTTTCAGTACTAACTCCCATGCTGTTTCCTACTAATAAATAATGATAAAAATACTCTACCACATGCACACAACATCATCTAGTACCAAAATAAACCGAATGTGTATTATGGTTACTAGAAATTTACTCTTTTTTGTAAATACATACATGTTCATTCGACATGCGATATAATATTAAGCTCTGATAATAGAAAACTAAGTCTGCCATTTACTACACGCTCCCAGTGACATGCACTGCGAGAACATTGAAGTATGCTAAACTATTTATTAACACTCTTGCTGTTTTAACTCCTTTTGAGATACATACTATTACATTATTATGTTGTTGATAGACTGCATGGATGAGATATGTATGTATGCATGGATAAGAGAGGATAAAAGGGTCTTTTTAAAGGAAGGGCAGCAGGACCCGGCTTGAAAGGCACAAGATCGTTATCGACGATGCAATGAAAGCTGTGTTTCAAAAAATATATATAATTTAAAGACCTAATGGACTTGTGCTGCTCACAAGTTATTCAGAGTTAGTACTGAAATGTGTCATTATAATGATCTTAACGTTACCAGGGATGCAGCAACAACTTTTTGTCTTAGAATCCAGGCTCTGCTTAGTAGTCTAATAAGATTTGACAGGACAGCCTAGTTAAGTACTGATATGAGTATGAGTACTCGCTTTTAAATTTTGTTAATGTTTAGATGTATTTTACTATTATTTAGTAAATACTGTGCACCCATGTCTAAGTAAAAACAATGTAAGATTGTTGTTATTCTTATACGGGGTATAAAAAGACCCTTAATAAAAGTTTAAATCCCATTTCATCATTACGAACATTCTTTACTTGCACTATGCCTGTGAAATTACTGCTCCAGGAGATATTGAGGCTCAAAGTTACCATATTTCTTTTTAATTAGATTCAGAATCTATGCATTTTACGCACCAATTTGTTCTATATAATGTAATTATGTCCTATACACCCTTGGATAGTTAAGTATCTCGAGAATTGCACGCGCATACTTTACATAGCGGCTTATAAAATGTGTCTACAAAAAAAAACATTTCCCAGGTATTGTTTTGCTAAATATGACTTAGCATGATGTGTAGAACGAGTAGACTTCGGCTTGGTGACGGGTCTTTTTACACCATGTATAATATTATAAAGAGGAAGATATTTGGTTAAGATCGCAGGAAGTGGTGGAATTCAGGCGGCTCATCATTGGCGTTGACAGCTTTTGGGGAGGCCATGTCCACCAGTGGATGTCTTTAGACTTAGGTGATGGTAAAGATGTTTGCAGTCATAAATTTATATTATATTAAGTAGATCCTTACAAAATAAGTTTGTGACTGCTCGTGAAGCCTGAGCCATAGTAGAAAGGTACGTAGTTGCAATTTTGTGATAAAATTTGTCATTTATGACTATAAATTTGTTCTATATATATACGTACAATTTGATTACTTTTAAATAAGTATATACGATTATACGTAAAGTTAAATAAATATAACTACATACTTACACAGTTTATTTATTTTTAAATAAGTAAATATAATTACTCCGCCTATTATACGACGTGACTAGTAAAATTATAATTACTCATTAATGCTAGAAGTCTAATCGTTGCCGTCTAAGGTTCTGTCAACTATTTTAAGACGTTTTAGTAAAAACAAATGACATTGTATTTAGTTTTCTATTTTATATTATTCACAAAGGACACTTAAAGGATGAAAAATTCCAACAAAAAACAACCTTTGTTAACATAGAACGTCTTTTAAATCGAACGTTTCCGCAAAACAACGCACGATGTTTACCACGGACCCTCGCTCTTCCGCCATAAAACGTCCTAAGTTGATATGTAACTTACTATCTCGTACAATAAAAGGACTAGAAATATACACTTTAGGGCATTTAATTAGGCTGGGCTGTTATAATAACATACCAAAAAATAGTAATTTTAATTCTCTTGTAATAAGAGTTATAAGGAATTATTCAAGTCTTCTTGACTCGACAGCCTCTACTAAAAAGTGCGATCCATGCAGATCGGACCATATTCTGCGGATGAGTCGATACGAACATCGAAGATTAGGAGTTAAGAAATTAATAAAGATGGAGAAAAGTAAAGGAGAAAGAATGCCACCCTGAGGAACACCAGAGCTAATGTCATGCCAAATAGATGACATTTCATCACAGCGAACAGACTGCTGGCGTTCCTGAATATACGATGAGAACTATTCCAGTGCATTCGGTGAGATCATGAGATGGGAGAGGATCGATAGAAGGATATCGTGACTGACAGTGTTGAAGGCATTGGAGAAGCCGATCAAAGTAAGCACAGTGACCTTGGTGTCCTCCATGCCTGCCCTAACATCGCCAGTCACTTTGAGGAGAGCGGAAGTCGTGCTATGACCTGGCCTAAAACCGGATTGTAGTGGACTAAGCAGGTTGTTTTGATATATGAACTGAGACGACTGTTTATCAAAATCCCGCCGAATCATCAAATCCCGCCGAAGAGAAAAGTAGTTGATGTTTTTTAACTCCAGATAATTAAATTGATAAAAGCGGTCTAAAGTGCAGTGATAGTGCAGTGAGTTCGCAAAAAGTTTAGTGCATCTCAAATACTATCCGTGAGTTTAAAAAGCCATCTCAGGGCTATTCTATGGGACCTATTTTTGACTAATATTATAACCCAAACACGAAGAATTTATTATCGCTATACCGACATTCTACTTACAACGCGAATCGTCCATACATTTGAATCGAACGCGTAAGTGACGCGCATTGCACGGCGCTTGCGACCTTTTGGCCGTACACTTCGTCCGCAGTCGTGGATTTGCTAGTCGTGTTGGGCATTTATTACTGTGCACCTAGTAAATTTATCTGCGCATTTTATACAGAGCATTTGAACGGTGAACTTTATTAGTGTCCGACTTTATAAAATATTATATTATTGCTTGGAATAATGACACAACCGAATTTTATCTGGGGATGTTGTACAACTAATGATAAAAACGAAAAATATCTGCAATGTGGAGTATGTAAGAAGTCATTTCATCATGAATGCCTATCTTTGGAATCATCATTCGAGCAGTCATCTTGGATCTGCCCACTCTGTACCTTAACAACTTCAAAAGGAAAAAATAACGACAATACCCCTGTCCGCTTTAATCCAAATGTTACTGTGCGCTCCAACAGAATGCAGCCACTACAGTCCCCACCTGGTTCAGAATCGTCCGAATTAACTGAAGATGGTGTGCGCGCTATTATTCAAGAAGCTATTGAGTCTCAGTCTAATAATTTATTGCAGAAAATTACTTCGACAATGCGCAGCCTGTTAAACACGGAAATAAAATCAGTGCGAAATGAAATTGAACAGCTAAAGGATTCCGTTGTTCATATGAGTGCACAGTATGATGAAATTCTGAAAGAACATTCAGAGGCGAAAAAAAAGATTAAAGAGTTGTCAGAGGATAACAGCAAAATGTCTACCGTGATTAAAGAAATGTCAATGCGCATTAATACCTTGGAACAGAATGCTCGCTCTAGTAACATAGAAATACAGTGTGTACCTCAGAAAAAAGATGAGAATTTAATTAATACAGTAAAACAACTGGCTAAGGTCATAGATTGTGAGATAAAGGAAGAAAATGTGTTGAATTGCACGCGCGTTATGAAGTTCAACAGCGGCTCTAATCGTCCTAAATCTATAGTAGTCCAATTCAACACACAAAGACTGCGTGATACTTTTTTGGCCGCTTGTATTAACTTTAATAAAAAGAAAAATTTCAACGATAAATTAAACACCTCTCATCTTGGCCTTACGAGTGAGAGATCACCTATTTTCGTCACTGAACACTTGAGTCCAACTAATAAGGCGCTTCATGCAGCAACGCGCCTAAAAGCAAAAGAGAAGGGCTACAAGCACGTCTGGGTCAGAGGAGGCCGCATTTATATGAGAAAATCAGATGATTCAGAATATCGCATTATCAGGGACATGGACTCACTTAGCAAAATAAACTAGAATTAAGTCAATTTAACACTGATATGTATATTTGCAAGTTTACAAGTACTGTTTTCAAATTCACCACCTTTAATATATTCTACCAAAATATCCGCGGTTTGCGATCTAAAACTCAAGAATTTCTCTGTAATTTAGCTTGTACAAACTATGATGCATTAGTGTTAACAGAAACATGGTTGAACAGTTCCGTCTTAAGCACGGAACTTTTTGACAGTAATTATAATGTCTTCCGTAGAGACCGAGAAACTACAGCATTCCACAATCACAAAGATGGTGGAGGTGTTTTGATTGCGGTTGCAAAGCAATTTGTTGCCAATAGGATGTTGAACTGGGAGAGTGATTGCGAGGATTTATGGGTGACGGTGGAAGTCAAACCCAACTTAAAAATAGCTTTATGTGCAGTATATTTACCGCCACCAGTTCATAGCTCAATAATTGATCACTTCATGGACAATTACAACTCTTTGGTTGATAAAATTAACGAGTGTCATACGATTCTCATTGGTGATTTTAATTTAAGCCAAATTAATTGGAATGTTGTGAATGGCCTTGCAGATTCTTATCCGTTCTCTCATCCTACCATCTATCAGAAACTTATTGATTTTACGCACATAAATAACTTAAGTCAGTGTAATAATATTTTTAACAGCAAGGGTAAGATCTTGGATTTGGTTCTTACTGATTTACGTGATTGTAAAATCACTGAAGCTCTTGCTGGTCTTTGCAAAATAGATCCCTATCATCCTCCTCTTGAAATTATTCTTGAGTATGCACAACAAAAAAGTTTAAAACCGAACACCGCTACAAGACTAAATTTTAAAAAGGCAGATTATCCTACTATCAAAGGCTATCTCAAAAATACTGATTGGTGTGACCTTTTTCAGGGAGTTACTGACCCCAACATTATGCTTAATATATTCTACAACAATCTTGAACACTTAATAAATCAGTACGTACCACCTATTGCTATAAGAAATAACTCAAGGCCACCTTGGTTTACTCACAAGCTACTAAGGTTACAGCGGGAGAGAGACAACTATCGAAAAAGATACAAAATTTATAAAAATCCATTAGACAAAATTTCCATGCAACTTTGCAATAAGCGCTGTGAAATCCTAGCAAAAAGATGCTACAATTCCTATATTAATAACATTGAAAAAAGAATTAAAACGAACCCTAAAATCTTTTGGTCATTCATGAAGTCAAAGCGAAATGGTAAGAGTACTTATCCTGCATCCCTATCAAATGGTGATATTGTGGCTAGTAATGGCCACGATATATGTAACATGTTTGGCAGCTACTTTTCAACAGTATATAACCCAATAAATCGTTCCCTTGGCTTTTCTTCATTGTCCTCTCACTTGGATACGTTGTCAAATCATTCCGACTCACTTTCCAATTTAAGTATTGACAGAGAAGCAATTGTGAGGTTTTTTAAAAATCTTGATGCATCAAAAGGGCCAGGATCGGACAATATTCCGCCAAGTTTTATAAAAGAGTGTGCTAATGAGTTAGCTATCCCTATGAGCTTAATTTTTAATCAGTCCCTAAAGTCAGGCATCTTTCCTGACCGATGGAAACTTGCGAAGGTCGTTCCTATTCCTAAACCCGATGTTGAAGCTGGTATAGTTAGCAGTTATAGACCAATATCGATTCTTCCAACGTTAGCAAAGACCTTTGAAGCACTGCTGTGTCCCGTTATTCAAAATTATTTCAGAAAGTATTTATCAAGCCACCAACACGGATTCACTATCGCTAGATCCACATGCAGTAATTTGGTTAATTTTGTTGAGTTTATTTCAGAGTCAGTGGATGCTAATAAACAAGTAGACGCAGTGTACACTGATTTCAGCAAAGCCTTTGACAAAGTGTCTCACCATATTTTAGTTCAAAAGCTGTCATCATATGGCTTTGCTGGATCGTTGCTTCATTGGCTTAACTCATACCTAATAAATCGAACTTTCTTCGTTGTGGCTGATGGTTATAAGTCCAACATATTTAAAATTACCTCAGGCGTCCCACAGGGATCGCATTTGGGACCTATCCTTTTTAACATTTTCATCAATGACCTCCCAAACTGCTTCCTTCATTCCATTCCGTACTTATTTGCAGATGACTTAAAAATAGCTCGTGTAATAGATTCCAACACTGATGCACTATTGCTTCAAAGGGATATTGATAGACTTTTGGAATGGTGTAGTTATAACAATATGCAGCTAAATGTTAAAAAATGTTCCCAAATAACTTTTACCCGCAAACTGAATAAGATACAATATTGTTATAATATTAACGGCGTACCACTTGGTCACGTAGAAACTGTCACCGTCGGGCTACACTACCGGGATATGCCAATAATTATTGCCATAATTTCAACAACGCCTAGGTGTAACCGCGATTTATGGCCATAATTTTACAATGCCAATCAATATGGCATATGCCGGTAGGCAATAGCTCCGGCGGCGGTCTTTTTCGCACATCAAAGAAGATTACCGCAGTAATTATTGCGTTTGTGGCCACACTACCGTTTGTTCAGTGTGCAACACGAGTTCGACGACGACGCACGTATCTACACTATCTACCGATATGGAGTGGTCAAATGAAAAAGCGCTCGAATTTTTGGAGTTATTGCAATCCGAACCGTCTCTCTGCGATACCCGACAGAAAGCTAAAAATTTAAAAGATTCATGTTAAAATAATTGGCACTCATAAAATACCAAACAGCTGCAGCTTCATCCGCCATCTTGAAAAATGATATTTTTACCGCCTAGTTTATTGGCATATCTCGGTAAACTCTAGTGTAACCACACGACTTCACGCAGTAATTTAACGGTAATTTATTGCCATAATTATGGCGGTAACAGCCCGGTAGACGGTAAGGTAGTGTGGCCCGAGCATCAGAGATTTAGGTGTAATACTTGACGCCAAACTAACTTTTGTTCCTCACATAGATGTTATTGTAAAAAAAGCGTCTAAAATGCTTGGATTTCTCATAAGAAACATTAAATCTTTCCGCTCTCCGAAAACTAAAATTCTTCTGTACAATAGCCTCGTAAGAAGCATACTTGAATATTGCGTCGTAGCTTGGCGTCCTCATTATGCTACACATAGCCTAAGAATTGAACGAATCCAAAAGCGTTTCTTAAATCATCTAGCCTACTCTACGTGGACAGCAAAAAAACAGCCAAGCTATTTGAAACGCCTCAAATATTTCAAAAATTGACTCTCTGGAAAAACGTAGGAACTCTTCTGAATTGTTATTCTTGTTTAAAATATTACACAATAACATTGATTGCCCAGAACTACTATCAAAATTTAAATTTAATGTTCCTCACAAATATCCCAGGAAACCAATTATGCTCTTACATCCTCCATTTCGAAGGTCAGTTTTAGGCTCCAACTCGCCTGTTTCACGGTTAAGTAAGATATACAATCACTATAGTAAACGAGTAGATATATTTGGAACAACATTCCAACGATTTAGGAACCAAGTCCATAATCTTACTATTGATTAACCGCTACTATTTGCTATCACTTAAGTTTTCTAACAATTTAATATTTTCCTCACTGTTAGGATAACTTTTGTCAATTGTTATTTTTTAAGATACCTACATTTAATTATAATATGCATGTGGTGTTTACTTACATGAGTTGTGCACTTAGATTAAGATACTATGTTCTAGTTTGTAGTGAATGTTTTAGTGTAATAACTACTGGTAAACCAATAAATAAATAAATAAATAAATAAATAAAATGAACACAGGCTTCTAGCACTTTGGGTAGGAAGGGGAGAATAGAGATTGGACGGAAATGGTTAGGGAGAGAAGGGTTCGTAGTCTTAGGAAGTGGGATAACAAAGGCTTTACGCCACAAGGAGGGGAAAGAACCACTGTCAATTGAACAATTAACAATGTGGCATATAGGAGGGATGAGATGATCAAGGATAGGGACAATCATGCGGCGGCTGATGGCATCAAACCCAACAGCGTTGGATTTAATAGAAAGGATAATCTTCTTGACCTCACCCAATGCAACTGGAGAAAAAAGGAAAGGGTCAATATTAGATCGGGAAAGCCCAGCAATGTAATCTACCGTAAGACGTATGGTTTGATGATCCAGTTGGGTAGTAGACGAGAAATGCTTATTTAAATCATCCAAACCAATCGTCATTTGACGAGCTGTGTGTTGCTGTTTCCCAATACCTAGAGTCCCAAGGAACTTCCAAATACTGGCAGAGGACGAGGAATTGATACTGTAAAAAATATGGCGGCGTTTAGCGTTGCGTATCATCTGATTATACCGATTCCTTGCAGATTTGTACAGACTCCAGTTCTCGTCAGACCGCTCCATTTTGAACTTGCGAAAAGCTCGATCACGGCGCCTCATGGCCATTTGAACGCCCCTGGTGAGCCAAGGTGCCGGAGGACGTTTTAATTTAACTCTCCTGATAGGAGCATGTGTATTATAAAGATCAAGTACAGTTTCGTTGAAAATTAAAACCTTTTCATCTACCGTGTTGGCTGCAAACAGAGAAGACCAATTAAGCTCAGCAGCATCTTTTTTCAGCTTCTCGCTATCCAGACGTCCAAAACAACGCAAGTGCAGAACCTTAGGGCGAGGTTTAGGAGGTTTTAGGAAATAGGAAAGGTAGATGAGATCATGACAGGAAAAGCTGTGAGCAAGGTATTGGCCATGGGAGTGTACAAAGGATGGAGCTGAAGTAATAATTAAGTCTAACCAGGTGTCTACTCCTTCGATATTGTGGTGAGTGGGTTCGAGAGGAATTGATGGCAAGGAGGTCGGTGTTGAAATCTCCCATGATGATATGGTGTGCATATTCAGACCCTAAAGATTCCAGAATCGATTCGAGACTGGAGAAGTAATTAACAGAGGGGGGACAGTAAACAACTCCCAGAACCGTTATATCGGGATATCTCAACAAACAAAAAAAAATTCCAAGATGCTCTTGTGATTATCTAATAGGTACTTATATGTAACTATGAAGTATATACCGCGTAACAATTCTTTTAAAAACTATCTTTTCGAACATCAAACCATAAAACTAGGATTCTAAACGATTGTCAACATCATGAAATCAGAAATAATCAACACCTATTAAGTACGTAATTTGGTATTATTAGTTTAGCTTACCTTTCCGCATCTGTAGGTAATGTAAAAAATTACACACTTTTATCTCCCTTTTTCGACACACATCCGTGAAATGAGCAATTAGTTTGCACCAGACTTGTGATGAGACATTTTTGTTGTTCACTATTAAAATTCACGTTATTAGCAAATTTAATAGCAAAAATCGCTCTGCACGCTAGCGGTGACAACCAAGACAGCCAACTAACGACGCGGGCTTGGAAGCCACGCGAAAGTGTAGGCACTTATCGCTGTAGGTACGGCCGAGTGAAGGAGGCCTCATTTGGGGTTGCATTTATCAGACGATGCAATTTTATTTTACAGATGTGTGGGAAGGGCTATTGTAAAGCTTGATTCAAATTTATGGGGACGTACTCTTGTCCCTCGGCCGCCATCTTGGAAAGAGTGTAATATGCAGATAGTTTTTCTTGATTATCTGGTAAACTATTGGCCGCACAATGAATATGTGAACGAGATTTTTGTACAACTTTAGTCATGAAACTTTAATCATAATGCAAATATATAAAACATAATTATATCTTTAGATAATGATAATGATCTATAGAGGTCCCATGCACCCATGGATACTTATTCATGGGAATCATGGATGCATACCATGCGTGCCATGTTCCAAATACCTACTTATTTGGAATACAACACGCGCGCATTCTTAATTGCCGCTTAAATGATGTGTCTACCTAAAGAAAAAACCGTTCGATCTATGTTTGTCAAAGCAATTTTCGAAAAAAAAAATCTGCTGCATTCAAGTATGTTTCTTTTGTTTCCGATTGTTCAACAGGCTTATGGATAACCTTCTAAACTATTTTTGATATGACTGGGATCAATGCAATAGGTCTGTAACGAGTCATACTATGTTTATCATGTTTCTTACAGAACCGTTTTATTATGGTCCTTTTTAATTCCGTGGGAACTACTCCCTGCATAATACCGAAAGTTATGTGGCTCATTGGATTTGATATTTTATTAGACACGGTTTTCAGTATCCTTGTTGATACACCATCGTATCCAGTACTGTTTGTAGACCTTAGTGTATTGTGTATGTTCCGGTTAAAATATCTGCCACTATTGTCAGGTGAGGTGCATTCATCATAAAATACTACTTGTATATAAATTATATAATGTCTGGCAATAACAGTTTTCTACCATTGAGGTATATGTACTAACGTACTAGAGAAGTCATCGTATTCAAAAATCATGCTCCATTTTGTTAACGAGTCACAACTAATATCCGCTGCAGCGCTGAAGGCCGTCTAACCAAACTGTCAATACACGCTGCGCTAGATCGCTGCTAGGATGTAGTTCACAACTAAAATCCGCTGTAGCGCTGAAGGCCGTCTAACCATACTGTCAATACACACCGCGCTAGATCGCCGCTAAGATGTACCTAGTTAATGTGACAACAAAGACTAGTTCAACACACTACAGAACGGTCATTTAATAGCATTGGATTTTGATTGTACCTAATAGGCTTTATGGTATGTACTTAAGCTTTGTATTTATTTTTCGTAAAACTAAATATATATCAGAGGAAAAAAAGATATAAAAATATAATGATTAAAAGAATGTTGTAAGTACTAAAGAATTTAATCAAAAAAAGTTGTAAGCACTATACTTGATCCTTGTTCTATATGTAAATGGAATGTATTATATAAACGAACATAGGAATAAAACGAGAGAATGATTTTAATGATCCAATATATTTATTTTCCTTCAAACAATATGAGTTTGGTAAACTTTTGCCGTTTGCTCGTCCAATCATTTGTAATTTTCGCCTCGTGGTGCAATCGAACAGTTGTATATTTATTTATAATTGCATGTATCAGATGCACTCTGTGATTTAATGTCGAAGGTTGATCAAATGAATGATCAAGCAAACAAGCAAATACATCTTTCTCAACAAAACATTTCAATGCCTTCGTTGTAATGTAGTTGTAGTCGTATTTAGACGACAGGCCATTATCGTCACTGCACCGAATTAAACGACGTATAACGATTTCCGTCATTAAACAAATTCTATATACATCGGCAGTGGAATAGCATAAACCACCCATGTCTTTTATTGTAATAAGTTTATGATGCGGAAGTTTTTCTGTCGTGGTCAAACTATCAACACATTCCTCACATTTTAAAGTTTTGGTCAACCGTCGGCTTACATACCCGGAAATATAACAAACTATGAGCTGAGAAGCTTCCGTTATATTTTCCTCGTTCAATATGTTTGCGAAAATACTACAATTATTTTCAGCCTCTATATCACTTTCAAGGGCTCTCGTACTTTCCAAAACTTCATATTCAAGTTTGTCGTGTCTATTAGTGGCTGTTGTGCTGTTGATGAGAGTTTGAGACGAATAATGTAAAATGCTAAAATTGTCTAAAGGGATACAATTTCCCATAAAAGACGACCGCAGTTCAAGGTGACACAATTTTTTTTTATAAGCAGATCTAAACTGTAGTATATTGGGGTTGTTATTATAGCCACCGTGTTTTCTTATTAAACCAAAAAGAAGTTCTAAGTGGTCCTGACTTATGCGATACATAGAAATGTAGTCCAGATATTTTTTGTCTTCTACCATGTGGTTATATAATGTTTTTATCGACTCAATACATATGATGGCACCCAAAAATCCGGTTTTATTTAAAGATTCAACAGGTTTTTTTTTAGTTATATGTATTATTATTCTGGGTTCATGATTCTTCCGTCTAATCACTCTTCTTGATTTGGAAATAAATTTGAGTTGTAGTATATATGTCTTCACTTCGTCCAATAATGCAAAAATTTCAGATTTATTTTTATGAAATGAAATGAAATGAAATGAAAAACATTTATTTTTATATCAGACGAGGGACATCATATAAACAGTGAGAGAAAAACAAAAAAAAAATCGATAACTAGGCAAAAATCGTACACGCCCGTCGTCTGTACAAAAATAGGAAGCCAGTTCAGCATATTGCCGGACATTATGTGCCCGACGCTGGTTTTCAACTGGCTCCTTAGTAGACGCGGACGTCAAAACCAGATTATTTTACTTACTATAATTATTATATAATATTGGTTGACATGTTACATTTTTACACAAACAACAAAAATCGAAAATCCAAAGACAATTTTTTTTTATCATAACTACATTTATAAATGCACGTTACGGCTAAGTTCTGACATTGACATTTATAATTAATAATTTTTATGCTACAGAATTCAGAAATGACAGATACACGAATTACACGATCACGTTACGTAATCGATAACAAAAACAAACTTCAGAAATACGATCAAGTTACATAATCTAATTTGATAAAAGATGTCATTTCGGGTCCGGCTCATAACGTGTGCCGCTCTAAATAAATTGCATCGTGAATTGTGACCACTGAGTACCATACGGGCATTTTGACAAGCAATAACAATGTTGAAATGTTGAAATGATCTATTGGACGTTTGTAACCATAAAAGTTAATTTTTCTAGAATTCATTGTATCGAAGAAATTATTCATCAAAGTAATAAATTGTACTGTGCCAGCGGTATCCTGAAATTGTCTATATTTTAATACTTTTTCACACGTAGTTAATGCTTTAGCAACGCTCATACTAAGTAATTGTGTGGCGAGTTTAACTTTCATAATTTGGTGACGAAAATGTATGTGACGGGGCGATAATTTATTACCGAACTGAAGGCTTTCATCCTGTTGAAGTTTGTTTAATCGAATAAGGAGTTGCCATTTAATTTTGTTATCATTTCCATCAACCAATAATCTCTTCAGTTCAAAAGTATTTCTTATTAATTTAATAACATGGCAGGGATCAATGAAAATACACACTTTTTCTGATGTGGTGGGATGAAGGAAAAATGTTTTTAAATTGTTAGCATCAGTCAACTGACATCCTAGGCTTTTAGCAGCTTTAAAATTTGCAGAACATCCATCAAATGTGAGATTTGCAACAGTAACACCAACCTCGTGGCACTTCTTTAGGCAAATGTTTATTAAATTTGCTTTGGTTTCAGATGTGATTCCAGATGTTAAAAAGTATCCAACAGGCAGTTTCCAATTTTCATTTAAGGACACAAGCATAAATACTAAAGCTTGGCTTGCCAATGTGTCCTCTTCTGCACCTTGCACAGGGCCTACTCCATAATTAACCGCGCCAAGTTTGCGTTTATTATGAAATAGCTTTTGCTTTCTAATCGCCATCTCATCAAATACTAACGAGCACACCACAGGCCTGTCACTTGATTGACATTTTTCTTTTAGCACTTGAAACGCTTCGGCAGTGAAGCCCGGTTCTGCATCAACGGATGAATACCATCTGCAGATGGTTCTTGGATGTGGGAGGGCTTTATTGTAGAAGTCTCTGACATATTGATAGGCTGCTGTAGAATAATAATGCAAAGTCAAGGCGAATTTGCGTAATGGTGCAGTGTATAATAGATATTGTTTATTCTGCTTCCTTCGTTTGACCAAAGATTTTTGTAACTCTACAACCTCGGCTTTAAACATTAAATCAGTTTCAGCTTTCGGATCCAAACCAATTTTTTCTTTTAAATTAGTAACCAATGTCTTATATGATTCTATTTTTTTCTTCAAATACCTGTTTTGACGCTTTACTTTCTTTAATTGCACTGATAAATTCTTTCTCGCCGTACTTTCTTTTAAAAGTTTCTTTTTTAGCATAGTTTTCCTAGGCGTGTCAAAAATCGATTCTGAATCGCTTACTGGCTCAGATATTGGATGCAAACTCGATACATGTGATGTTGAAGGCTGAAAATAAAATAATACTTTTATACTGTCTGCTGGTGTCAGTCCTGCATATTACTACCCCCTGTCTTTCCGTGGTAATGGTTAGAGGCGACAAAAAGATCGTAGTAGACTAGAGGACGGGCAGCATTAATAGGCAATAATAGCGTTTTAACTTTTAGCATTAATAAAGAAACAATACTTACAGATGCTTTTGTGGTATTTTTATCATATGGTATATCAGTTTTCTTAAGGAAAACTCGTCCTCCTTTTGTATAATATTTATCCTCATCCTTAAAGTGTAATGAACATATATATGTATAAGGAGACGGAAGCCATGTTTCCTCATTTTGGTTTTGTTGAACAAATTTAATCCAGGTTTCTCTTTTTTCATGACCCGGACGTAGAAACCTTTAAAAACAAGTTATTATTAGAGTTTTTCATATATTCATAACCATTATAAATACTACATTAAACTGTTAAAGAGTTTATACACAAACTGAACAATAAAATAAACGTAGGTACAAATGTACATTACGTGTCTGTGCCTTCTATTTTTATTACTCTATGATTATTGTCGAGCGCACGCAACGCGTGTTGTCACAAAAAGTGAACTATTAAAATAAATATGTTTGAAATGATTTTCATCTACTTACCGATGAAATGTTACACCATCACTTTTATGTGATGACCTCGAGTGTTTGGAACAGTCTTTAAGGACGCAATTAGGCATTTTAAAGCGCAATTTCACAAGCAAAATACGACACGTTGCGACGGGCGTTATCTATTGGCGCTGGATGCACACTGAACAAATTGCGGTCCATGGACCGCAGTGCGTGGCGCAAAATTTTACTACGTGTTGTCTTCTCTATACGTTAGTAATAATACCTCAGTGTTTTCTACACGAGTATACATGCGCGGTAATTCGCAAAGGCTAGCTTCAGACCCGCCATGATTCGTCGGCCGTAGTGTAGTTAATTTGACTATGATATGCACCCTTGCTACTTTGAAAGCTCGAAAGACAAGTGTAAAAATACCTCGCGTGATAACGGGCGAAGCGCAATGTTGCGAAGGATTCGATGAAAGCACAGCGACAAATCATACTATAATATTAATATTATACGTACATATAATGTAAGTATGTTTGTTACGCTTTCACGCGGAAACTACTGAACCGATCATCATGAAACTTTGTATAATATTCTTGTGGGTATTATAAGTAATAATCATCATTATCATCCGCCCTTTATACTGTCCCACTGCTGGGCACGGGCCTCTTCTCACTATGAGAAGGGTAAGGCCATAGTCCACCACGCTGGCCAAGTGCGGATTGGCAGACTTTACATGTCTTTTGAGAACATCAGGGAGAACTCTGAGACACGCAGGTTTTCTCACGATGTTTTCCTTCATCGATAAGCAAGCGATAATTAACAATTTAATACGCACTTAACTTCGAAAAGTTATTGGTGCGTGCCGTGGATTCAAACCCGAGACCCTCTACGTAGCAGTCTACTCGGCTATCGCTGCTGCTATCTGTATTAGAAGTAACATAGTAAAAATTTGTTTTACGAATGATAAACAAAATCCACGCGGCTCGAGCCGCGGGCGACAGGTGGTACTTAATAATAAGGTTGGTTTTAAAGTACACATGGGACTAACTAGGTTATGTTTTATTTTAGGGCTCCGCCAAATATTTGGTTACTTGTTAGGGTTATCTCTAAAAAAGTTTGAGAGCCACTGATCTAAGGCATAACTGCTCGTGAGCACAAAACTCTAGTCGTAGTAGTAGCAGTAGTTTTAAATAAATATCCTTTGTAGTTTGCAGTTACTTATCTAAAAGTAGTGAGCACCTACCTACATGTCAAAGGCCTCTGACCTTTTATGCGTCTGCTGCTGCCGTCCGCGGTCGAGCTCGAAATCATAGCTGCAGTGACGCGTCGCGTGCAGTTACCGTCTGCGGCTACGAAACGGTACGGACCCTTACTTAGTCTTCACGGAATTCCATTCACTATAATTTTTTAGATCCCACGTAATAGGGGGCGAGCCTATTGCCGTTACCGGGCACATCACTAGACTCCGTGCTGCTACTGAGAATTCGGTAAAACCCAGTAACACTTTTGCCTGACCCGAGAATCGAAACCGGGACCTCCGATCAGCAGTCGCATACGCTGTCCACTGGACCACGGCGTCATTCAGTATTTCATTCAAAACTTTGGCAAGGTGGACGTATAAGTACTTGTAGGTACGACGTATATGACGACCCCGTGGCGGGAGTGTAAAACCACTGCCACGCCGTAGCTCGCGGGTTGGATTCCCGCTCAAGTCAAACATTTGTGTGGAACATGGATGTTTGTCTGGGTCTGGGTTGTCTGGTATGTATAATATGTATTTGGGGTGTACAAAGACCCTTTTAACGGAAACTGAAAACCTATTTTGTACCAATCATTACGAACACTTGTTACTTCGGCACTTTTTCTAATTAAGTAAACCGTACAAACTCGATTTATTTGCCCCGCCAATTTATGACCCCCCCGGATAATCAGACAAATTATTTTTTCCTTTATTAACTTTTCAACAGATTTTTTCAAATTGCAACAGCAATTACTGAATCAGACTTTTCAGACTCATATTTTCATGATAATTATATTATCAAACTCAGTACAAATTTATTTCAATAAAAAATAAGCAAAAATATTCAGAAAATATCAGCATTTCATAACCTCTCATGTCAATCCTTCTCATCAAATTAGCCCTTTTTTCATAATACTAAAACCAAAATAACATTCCCCAGCATCTGGATAGCTTGCCAAGCCTAAATTGCCAGCCGCCTGCCTCAATAAGGAGCCCCCACGTGGTCATCCCACGCGCATGCGGCCTAGGGCTTCGCCCACCACGTGTTAGCTGTGCACTCAAGCTTTGCACAGCCTTGCTTTCTGCCGCTTGCTGCTATAATTTAAGTATTGCACAACCATTTACACAAATTCTGTGATAACGTTTCCTGCTCATATTTTTCTTATTTCTTTATTCACAGCAATGGTCACTAAAGGTAATAAACCTGACGACACAGAATTAATCAAACAACGTGGCATTGTTAAAAGGAAACTCACATTATTTAAAAAATATATTAACCTCATTCTGCCCAATAATAAATTAATAGATATCCAAGTTATTGAGCTAAAAAACAGACTTTTTACATAAAACTTTCCAGGACGTTCAGACACTTGAATTGAACGCTGACATCTCAGAGTTCACCGATGAACCAGACCCAGAAAGTGAACAATTTGAAAATGATTACCAGCTGTTGGTGGCACAGGCTTCCCGGCTTATTCAGTTAAATAACAAGCTGGTAACTAATCCAGAGTCAGACAAGGATCATTCAGGTGGGACCAAATCATTTATTAAACTACCCACTATTGACTAGCCACACTTCTCGGGTGATCATCAGGATTGGCTTGAGTACAGAGACACATTTCAATCACTTATTACGCATAGAACATTAGATAACATTCAAAAGTTTCACTACTTGCGTTCCTCACTATCGGGCAGTGCATCATTAGTTATAAAATCACTAGAAATTACAGGTGACAACTTTGAGGTAGCGTGGAAATTGTTGTGTGAATGATATGATAACAAACGACAGCTGATAGGAAATCACATTCATGCATTATACAACTTAAATAATATTGAAAAAGAATCCTCGGTGTGTTTGAGACAATTAATTGACACAGTTCAGAAAAACCTCAGCGCATTAGCCACATTAGGTGAAAAAACAGAATACTGGGATACATTAATAATATATTTAGTGTCAAGTAAATTTGACTCAAACACATTAAGATATTGGGAAGAACACAAAAACACACTCACAGACATGCCCACACTTGAGTGCCTGAATAAATTTTTAAGAGGTCGTGCTGATGTATTAGAAGTTTTAGAACAATCAATTATTAACATCAATAGCAAATCAGATACTCAAGTGGGACAAAACACAAAGTCATTTACAAAAATGAACACACAAAATGTACCCACATGTCCTTTGTGTAAACAGCATCATCTATTATTTTCTTGTGAAAAGTTTAGACAGATGTCCATTGAACAAAGAATCAGGGAGGTACAGAGATTAAAAATCTGCTCCAACTGTTTAAAACCTGGTCATGACAACTGTACGAGCTGCATCGTCACGGTAATAATATCTAACAGTATTGTAACTCCATACAAACGCACGAAACTCGAGTTATACCTACGCGCCGCGAGCAGAGTACCCATTAGACTGGGCGGACTGTACCTACAGTACCCGCAGCCGCTATCGTGCCGCAGCTCGCATGCGGCGCGTCTGGTAGGTATATAACTCACGAAGACGGCCGAGTTACAATACTGTTAGATTATATTACCGTGGCATCGTACAGCAAATGTGCCCGCGTCAGCAATTTACGCTATTACAGGTTTATTGTGCGATGTACGCCTCAGTGTTCACGTAATCCGCGTCGCGATCACTCTATCATTCATCAATTTATTGTATCAATTAGCAGTGTTAAATATATCAGTTTAACATAACTCGCGGTTTTATTTCTAAAAAGTTAATTATCATATCAGAACCTCGCGTTGGTTTCGGTCTCGTTGCACCACTGATGTTTGAGCTGTTCACTCAGAACATGCACTAACTGTAGTTAGAAATAAAACCGCGAGTTATGTTAAACTGATATATTTAACACTGCTAATTGATACAATAAATTGATGAATGATAGAGAGATCGCGACGCGGATTACGTGAACACTGAGGCGTACATCGCACAGTAAACCTGTAATAGCGTAAATTGCTGACGCGGGCACATTTGCTGTACGATGCAGCTCGTACATGCTCCCCAACAGCAGGAGAGATGCCGATGATAAGAATATGATGAATAGCAATTGTAATGGTAAATGATAACAGAAATGATGAAATAAACAAATTGAATGATTAATATGCATTTTGCTTAAAGTAATAAAGTTCACATTTGTGTCTTTTCTATTTCAAACTCGTGTTTGATTGGTATAGGAGAGTTACAACTATCGCGATATAGCTTTGCACTCGATTTCGTAAAGAACATTTGGCCTGCCGAGGCCTTCCGACCGTGACGCGCACTGAGATAAATCGCACTTGGCTGCTGATCAGCCCTGACTTGCACTGCACTACACTCTTCACTGTTATCACGTGTGTCCTGCGGGGAAGCGGCTGCCTGCCGCCTAGAAACGACAGTCTGTCGTCTTCGCCGCCAAAGGAAGATCGCTGCTGCGATGATAGCCACGGCTACCAGCACGTAACTGAAGCTGTAGTGGTGAATGTCATGTGAAGACAACACCTCAGGCAATTGATTAGCTTTCTCCTTCATGGCTATGATTTGCTGATGTAGATTTGCTAAGGTTGCATTTATGTCTTGGAAGTCTGAGACATTGTTCTCACTTTCCAAGAAAGGCAGAGACAGATTGAAGATATGGTCGATTTTCTCAATATGCGGGCTTGTTAACTCAGGTTTAACATTCAAAATGTTTACATTCCTTTTCTGCGCATATAATGAAAAGTCATCACCCTTTGCAATACATGTTTGGCCAAGATTGATGATACCAGCTTTGCTTAGTTGTCTCTTTTCTATCTGATCTTCGCATATAAATCGCAATGTGTACGAATTGCAACAGAAATAAAGATAAACTGATGGCTGATTCAGCTCGAGCCATAGATTTTTACAGGTAGATTTCCTCAGTGTGCATCGACCTTCTTCTAATGGGCAAAACTTCTCATCTTTTGTTAAATGTAATATAGGTTTAGACAGGTCACACAATAAGGTATCTTTGTCATGTTTACATCTTTGTAATTCATTAACAGAAATTGACATGTAGGAATCTCTGTTTAAATTGATGCCAAGACATTCTGCGAGCGGTAGTACTTGCACCATACTCTGTCCCAATTGATGTGGTATGGGTAACAGCTTGTACAGGTGGTAAATATCTCTGCTTATCAACGGGAATGTAGTTTCAAATATGAAGTAATTGGCTGTCATTCTCGCTTTAACTCTTAAGTACTTGTACATAACCCTTACATTCTGAAAGTTATTGATAGGTAATGTAAGATCTCTGGATAACTGATTGGAGATTACTTGCAACTCCCTTTCAAGTTGTTGGGGCCGCAGTAGGTGAAAACTGAACTGGTTTTGATAGATATCAGTCAGGGTATCCAAAAGAGTAGATTGAATTGTTTTTAAGTTTTGCAACATAGAGTTAGCAGTGATAATGGCCAATGTAAAATCTTGTATAAGACTCAAATTTTGAATTTCTTGCTGGGCAAAATTCGCTGTTTTCTCCAAATTATTAATATGCAGATTTATAATTTTATGTTGCTTTGATATGGTAGCTTCAGTCCTTAGTAGTAGGTTAAACTCTGCCTCTACGATACTATTCTGGTTTTGCCATAATTTGATAATATACTGCTCATTGTGTTTTAACTGAGAGATATCGTGTTCATATCTTTCTGCGAATCGTTGGTCGAGTACGCCGAACAAATCACTCGCCACGTATCCAACTGCATTGATAAGACCGCGGCGGCGCCTGCGCTGTCTAGCGTACGCAGAGAAATGCTGATCCTGCAGTAACTCGTTATAATACTTTACTTCACTGTAATCGTGACGCAATTGTAATAATGTCATATTACAATATGTTTGATGATTTATTTTTGAACATACGCTGTCCAAGTAATTAGAAATTTTATTGAACGCTTGAGTGCCTAACTTAGACAACGTAATATTAAGATATATGGGTAAGCACGACAATATACCTACTATTTGTACTAATTTCGCTAGAACATTTACAAATGAAATAAAAAACATTAAGCACTACTGTAACACAACATTTTTGGATAGGAATGAATATATTAAACCGAGTTTGGTCAGTTTTAGATTTAAAAAAGTTAGTTCATTAGATATCGAAAAAATTATAAATACTTTATCTTTTGGAAAGTCAGCTGGAATAGACAAAATAAGAGTGCAAGATATAAAGTATTTATGTAAAACATTAAGCCCGATCTTGGCAAATTTTATCAATATGTGTATATGTCAGAATGCCTATCCCGAGCAATTAAAATATGCCATTATCCGACCCATTTATAAGTCTGGGAACCATCTAGATTATGTAAATTATAGACCTATCGCTATATTGCCTGTGTTGGACAAAATTGTTGAAAAAGTAATAGTTGGTCAGGTAAACAAATTCTTGGAGAATCATAACCTGTTATCAGACGCGCAGCACGGCTTCAGGAAGGGACGCAGCACGGCGACAGCACTGAGCCGGTTTGCGGACCATGTCAACGAGAGTCTCAACTCAGGTAAACAGCTTATTGCACTCTTTATAGACTTTAAAAAAGCCTTCGATACCTTGGACCATAATGTGCTACTGCAGGCAATGGACGAGTGCGGAATCCGAGGGCCAACCAATGATTGGTTTAGGAACTATCTCTCCAATAGAAAGATCCGTACAGTAGTCAATGGAGTCGCGGGAGATGAGGCGCTCGTTGATT
The DNA here is from genome assembly GCA_944739405.2 of Euclidia mi. Taxonomy (NCBI): domain Eukaryota; kingdom Metazoa; phylum Arthropoda; class Insecta; order Lepidoptera; family Erebidae; genus Euclidia; species Euclidia mi. The sequence goes on from OX123184.2 coordinate 115,390,558, forward strand.
TGGGTGTGCCGACCGGCTCAGTGTTTGGTCCCGTAGGCTATATAATGCATGTGAACAGCGTATCTAATGTAGTTAAGGGGTGCCAGGTGTATATGTACGCTGACGACATGTGCTTACTGTGTGCATCTAAAGATCTGCCAGAGGCTCAAAAGAATATCCAAAGTGACTTTGAACGCATTACACAGTGGGCACATGACAACGGTATTATACTCAATATAAATAAAACAAAGTTAATGCATATACACTCACCGTACAATCAGCGTGCTAAGTCCATTAAGATGGAAGATATAACAATAATAGGTCACACATATGAATGTTTACATATAAATAAAATAAATTGCAACTGTACACGCATAGAATTAGTTGATACATTTAGATATCTGGGATTAACTGTGGATAGAAATTTCAACTGGAAACCGCATGTTGATGAGGTAAGTAATAGGCTTAGATCTGTGCTAGCCAAACTGTTCCAACTTAACAATGTCATCAACAAGCGCACAATGTTAATTATTTATTATGCCCTTGCTGACTCAGTACTGAGTTACGGTCTTAGTGTGTACGGACGCACATTCTTAACATATATCAGGCAAATTCAAAGTATACAAACAAGACTAATTAAATACTTAGTAAGTAAAAAAGTAAAAACAATGTGTAACAAAGACTATGAAAAATTGTACCCAATATGTAAAATATTGCCAGTTGATGTAAAAGTAGATTTCTTAATAGCCACAGAATATTATTATACAGACAAGTATAAAAGTAAAACTGATAATCCACACCATACAAGAAATGTAACAAAAGGAAAGCTGTTTCAGCCAAGGGCTAATAATTATTACGGAGCGAGAATGAACATGTATCTGGTGCCAAAAATATTTAATGAAATAGAACTGTTAAGAACACAACCTAACTTATGTAAAACCCGATTAAAACTAAAGCTGAAGGCTATGATGCTCGGTGAATGTGATAATACTATTAGCGAGGTCCATTCCCGAGATACAATAGATTATAATCTTAAATGTAAGTAGGGTTTAGTATAATAACTAACGAAACATTAAGCACTTATGTTAATTTAATTAATTAATTTTAAGGTGTTGTACTTTTATATTTTAATATTTTAATTTAGTTTTATTTAAATTCATATGTCAACGAGCGTATCTCGCCAACAAGCTGTTGTAGCTTGGCGAGAGTAATGTCATTTTATATTTTTTACTATTAAAAAGAAATAAAAAAAAAAAAAAAAAAAAAAAAAAAATAGGGCCCCATGTCGAAATACGTCACTAGAGTCCATTTGTCTCGAACAAGTTGCATTTTCGAAATAGGCTCAAACTAAGACTACAGAACAAAAGGCAGACAGAGCGCGCGGAACACTTGCGTGAGGCCACTAAAGCAAATACAAAATTGAAAAGCGAATACAAACTCGGCTCAGTGCGCTGCGAAGCATCGCACAGTTCACACGCCACGATCAATCAAGCTTTTAAATTCATAAAATGCCGTCTTGCGTTTTTAAACATTGTAAAAGTTGTTTCCAAAAGCAAAAACGGGAAGATGGTAATATATTTTTACAGATAACTATGGATTATTTGACTGTTTTATAATATTATTTCGATAAAATTCGTATTTCTGCAGAAAATATGTAAGTGTTGCCAGTTTACGTCGACGCCGTTCTCTCTGAATTAGGGAAAATGCACTTGTCAATTGATTATGTAATAATGATGGTCATGTTAATGAAAAATACATTAACGTAATGTAAAATTATATTGAAGATTATCTTTCTTCTTATAAAATATAGTAATAGAATTTCCATTAGTATATACATTGTTTTGAGTTCAATCCCCAAACGATCCAAATATTCGTGTACACATGGCTCCTCGTCAAGCTTTATACACTTTGACCTTTGTACCGTTCTTATGGCGTAGGGAATAAGTATCAAAATCGTACTGCAACTGTTTAGCTTGACTTGGCGCCGTTTGTACATTAAGTACAGAAACAGAAATCATTGATTGCAGCCATTATTAATTTTTAATTGCATTTTTTTTTTGTTTTGATTTATGAATCATAATATTCATAATTTATTGTGTGCATGACAAAATGTTTATAGCTAATTAATATTTAGGACGCAAGCCTATTGCAATTAACCAAACATTTCCAGATACTATACTGAGAATATATATATATATATATCTAAACAAAAAATAAACAACATATTCGCCGATCTAAGATCTGAACCCCATGATTGGTAGTCGTAAATATATGTAGTTGGTATTATATAAGTATTTCTTCTGGATCGAGGGTATTAATCACAAAACATAATCTATTTATTTCTCAATTTACGAATAAAATTAGTTAAAACTTTACTCAGTACCTACATTTAAGAAATATATTTATAAAAGCATACATTAATGGTTTCTTTTATTTGAATCATTTTCATAACAGCATTACATATTAAAAGCATTAATTAAATCCATGGTAAATTCTTCAAAACCGCAAACGAATATAAAATATGTAATATTTTTATATCCGTTTGCAAAAACTATATACAAGGTAGTGGGAGATTATTCATAATCTGGCAACTTTACACACACATAGGCGCGCGTGTCCGTACAGTGCCAGTCGCCAAATGTCACGCACACATAGCTGTCAACGTGCCTCACTTAGTCGGACGAATACGCTCCATCTGAGTCTTAAATCTGTGGGCTCAAAGTATAATGATTGATTGAGTGGCAAGGTGGTTATGTTGAACGAGCATGTTGTGGCAGATATAACGTTGAAAAATTGTATAAATGATAATGCTAGACATAGAAAATTGCAACGGGGCTTTCCTTTCGGAGAATTATGCTTAGGCGAGTCAGAGCTAGTCTGGTGGTTATTCACTTGATGTTGATCCTGTGAGATGTTGTTGTTTTGATTGGTATCCGAAATGGGTAAGACAGACAACTTGATAATAGGTCTTTTGATATACCAGTTCTTGGTTTTTAAAGTAACCACCCGAACTAAACCATCTTTGCCGGGATGGAGCTGTGTTACTCGACCCATGGCCCATTTTCCTGGTGGTATATTATCTTCGTGAATAACAACTAGATCACCTACTTTCATGTTTTCTTTCTTATTCAACCATTTACTTCTCGCTGATAACTGGGTTAAATATTCACTTTTCTACCGATTCCAAATATCCTGTCTAATTTTTGTTATCAAATGCCACCTAGTTCTGGCGTCAAAGTCAGTTTCGATGACAGTTAATCCTGATCTGCCCGAGAGGAAATGTGCTGGAGTTAGAAAATCCAGATCTTCTGGGTCTTCTGAAAGGGCGCACAACGGTCTTGAATTCAAACACGCTTCTATCTGTGCGAGGATCGTGGCCCATTCCTCAAAGGTTAATTTTTGTTCACCTATAACGCGTTTGATATGATGCTTCAGGCTTCTTACTGCCCGTTCCCATAAGCCGCCTGCGCTTGGCCAGGATGGGCCATTGAAATGCCACTGTATATTCATATCCGTGACCTCTTTTATAAAATAATCGTCTATTATTTCTTGCATTGCTACATACTCCTTCTGCAATATTCTATTTGCGCCAACAAAGTTTGTCCCGTTGTCACTATATAAGTGACACGGTGCTCCTCTTCTAGCAGCCATCCTCCGGAGAGCTGATAAAAATGCAGCGCTTGTGCTGTCTGATACGATTTCTATATGTGTAGCCTTCGTGACTAAACAAATAAAAATTACGAGGTATCCTTTGCTAGTAACTACACCGCGACCTTTGTTGATCTTCACATCTACAAACCCGGTGTAGTCAACACCCGTATGATAAAACGGATGGGCAGGATTGATACGCGCAACTGGTAAGTCACCCATAAGTTGCGTTTGCTTCGTTGGATCATATTTTCGGCACGTGACACAACCTCTCAAATGTTTCTTGACTGCTCTGTTGCCACTTATGATCCAATACCTTTGGCGTATGTTTGCTAACGTCACCCGAGCTCCTCCGTGAAACGTAAGTTGATGTGCTTGATCTATCAACAAGGTGGTTAGCTGACTGTCATAAGGGATGATGATAGGGTATTTCATATCTGATGCGATATTTAAATTTCTAAGACGGCCCCCGACACGCAGAATGCCTTCACTATCCACAAATGGATTTAAGTTGGCAATTTTACTGCTAGAGGGTAACTTGCTTTGCTTCAGTAGACACGCTATGTCAGCTGAGAATTCAATTTGTTGTACGTACTTTACAATCATATGTTTAGCACGACGCAATTCTAGTAACGTTAGATATTGTTGACGATCATCTTTCTTTATAGTTAAACGTAATACCCATGCTAATATGCGCACAAGCTTATTAAATGAACTATATTTATGTAATAATTGAAGGATGATTTCTTCGTCAGCATTTGTTTGTTTACTAATAGCGTTTACAATTTTCGGCTTTAGTTCTAAATCCGTCACGTATTTAGAAAGTGATCGTTGATCTTCTGTAAACGACTTTAGCCAGAGTGGGCCTGTCCACCACAACGTATGATTTCTAAGTTGAGAAATAGATAATCCACGGCTTGCGCAATCTGCAGGATTGTCAGTGGTGTTTACATATTGCCAACACTCCGCGGGCATAATTTCAGTTATAGATTTAACCCTATTGGCAACAAATGTTTGCCAACGACTCGGATCTCCTTGGATCCAACCTAGTACCGCAGTCGAATCTATCCAACCGTATAACTGGAGTGTGTGATCGCTAAAGCATTGCCGAATGGTTTTCATTAATCTGGCTAATAACAGTGCCCCTGACAATTCCAGTCTTGGTATTGAAATAGTCTTGTTACAAGGTGCTAAACGGGTTTTGGCTGCTACCAATGATACCTTGGTGTCATTTGACCGAGTGATCTTACAATATACAACTGCTGCGTAAGCTTTTTTGGACGCATCGCAGAAGCCATGCAATTCAATTGTGTCTCGTTCACATATGCCTATCCATCTACTTATTTCAAAGCTGTTTATTTCTCGCAATTCATTCCTTAAATTGATCCATTTCTTATTGATACCTGTAGGCAAATGATCATTCCAGGCTAATTGTGATAGCCAGACACTTTGAAATAATATTTTCATGCTCGTAGTGATTGGAGCTAGCCACCCAAGTGGGTCAAACAACTTTGAAATGTCTGACAAAATGGATCGTTTGGTGGGTATGCGATCTGATATTTCTATTTTTGATTCGAAGATAAAAACATCCTTATGGGGTTCCAACCTAGACCTAATGTTTTAGTGGACTCCGTTTGCTTGAACTGATACGTTTGGGGATTGCATTGATCTTTGTTAAGGTCTGATAAAAGCTCCGGTTCATTGGACGTCCATTTTCTGAGGTTGAATCCACCAGATTGTAAAAGTGGAATCATGTCAGATTTTAACTGCTTAGCCTTCTCCATAGAATAATGGCCACCACAGTAGTCATCCATGTAAAAGCATTCTTCTACAGCTTTCGCAGCTTCGGGGAACCGACCCCTCTCATCTGATGCAAGCTTGCGTAATGTCATTAATGCTAAGAATGGAGCAGCAGTAGTTCCGTAGGTAACTGTAGATAAGTGGTAAGTTTTGATAGGTTCAGTTTTTGATGACCTCCACAACACTTTTTGGTACTTTTGATCATCGAAATGTGTTTTTATTTGTCTAAACATCATTTCGATATCGCTGATGTAAGCATATTTATACTGCCGCCATTTCAAAATTAACTGCGATAGGTCCTGCTGTAAGCTTGGCCCTTTATACATAACTTCGTTCAAGCTGTATCCAGTACTTGTCTTTGCTGACGCATTGAAAACAACTCGAAGCTTAGTGGTGACTGCGTCTTGTCGCAATACCGCGTGATGTGGTATAACATACTCTTTCTGAGATGAAGTCTGTTTGGATGAAGACATGTGATTTAGTTGTTCATATTGAGCCATGAACGATTTGTAATCCGACGAAAACTGTTCATTTTTGTCGAATTTTCGTTCAAGGCTGCGAAATTGTGCGAGAGCTAAAGGTCTTGATATCCCCAACTTTTCTTCATGGTCAGGTTTGAGCGGAAGTCGAACTTCATACCTGCCATCTTGTAACCTTTTGGTTGTTGATAAATAAAACTGCATACATTTCTCATCTTCGGAAGTAAACGCGGACTGCTCATGTATGTCCTCAATTTCCCAGAATTTTCGTAAATCATCCGTATCTAGAATGACGTTACAATGATATGTTTCAACATTGCCGCATAGAATCCAGCCAAGTCGAGTCCGCTGCGCTATCGGTCGTGCAGGGCCGGCGTTGATAATGCCTTCCAATATTATTGAAGAATACATGTCCGCACCAAAGAGCAGATCGACGGGACGACTGATGTTGAAATCTGGATCGGGGAGGCAAATGTTACTTAAAAACTCCAAGGGCGGTTTCTTAAAAGTGTAATTTGGAAGATTTTTTATTAAGGTTTCCATGATTACGACTTCTGTATGAAATTCGTATTCACAAAGTAATGCCTTGCATGTTAAGTAGATAGTTCCTCTGCAGATGCTTTCTTTCGCACCTATGCCTGATACAACGCCTTTATTTCTTTTTCTAGGTAATCTTAACATTTGCGCAGCACTCTCTGTTATGATAGATATTTGCGAACCTTGGTCTATCAAAGCTCGTAAAGTATGATAAGATCCGTCCGATGATTTGGCGTTAACCAGTGCTGTGGCTAAAATTACTGCTCCCGTGACATCCTGTGATACATGAGATGCACGTTCGTTTTTATCTACTAGTGAATGTGTATTTTGCTCAGAATAATTGGAACCCAAAGCCGTCCCTGTGTTGCTACTCAAGACTGATGAGTAAGCTGAATGCAATAATGTGTTATGATTGTCATTGCATTCGCGACACCTTGAACTTGAAATGCACGCTTTGTCGTTATGATTGTACTGTATGTATATATACAAAAACTGTATGTACATAAAACTGTATGTACATACAGTTTTTGCAGAGTTTCAGTTTCGCAATTATATTTAATTTTGCGTCAATTGGCATCGCAATAAATGTTTTGCAATGGAAAATTATATGATTGCCTAAATTGCATATGGCGCATTTATTATTGCTATTATTAGAATAAAATGACTTATTATTTGCTACCGGGGATTGATTTAAAAAGGCATTTGGTTTGAAAATTTGAGGCTTTTTTACATTAGACGCCGATTCCTTATTGTAGTGTTGGCGTTGATAACTAGGACTGCTTGTTGATTCGGTTTTCTTTCGTGACGACTCTAATGAAGTAAACTTAGCTTCGAGATAATCTAAGAATTCTGGCAATTTATACACTTCCCTAGGATTTTTCATCGACTCTATGAAATCATCATGAGTTTCTGGGTCCAATTTTAATGATAGAAATTAAACGATTAATGGATCCCAGTTTGATATGTCAATGCCCAAGTTTTCGATGGCATGTAAACATTCCTTGGTCGTATCATGCATCCTTTTGATATGTGTCAAGGATTTTTGTTGCACAGATGGAAGGTTTACTATCCTTGCTGCGTAAGAGCAAAATATGCGTCTTGGGTTATCATATCTGTGGTTGAGTATATCCCAACACGTTTGATAATTTTCTGAGCTTATTTTCAGATGCTGGATAAGTTTTTCGGCCTCTCTTCTAACTTTGCCCTTTAGGAACTGCATCTTTTGTGCAGGTGATAATGATGGATTGTTATGAATGGTTTCGTAGAAGAGGTCCTTAAATGATACGAATTGCTGAAAAGAACCGGTAAAGGTAGGCAACTCTACTTTCGGGGTTGATTTTTCTCTATGAGATGTAGACCATTTTTGCTGTTTATAGCATTTTTTATGCTATTATAAATAGCTTCCTGATTGGAATATGTCTCCTCATATGTTTTATTTTCACCACAGAGTTCACTGTCAATATCCCAGTGAAGCTTGTCTATTGTAGACCAACGAGATTGTAAATTGTTAAGGGCATCTTCGAGTGCCCATTTTTCTGAGATGGCATCTAAGTTTATCGCTGATACGGTGCGATGAAAGGCTCGAAAGTTGCTTGATTGCTTGCGCAACATCTCGTCTACTTTGCTGTTAGTACCACGAAACGTTGTAGCTAGACCCGCTAAGCCAGCGCTCCCAGCCCCAGGGGTCGGGGTGGTTGTCTGATTTGTTGGTGTTGCGGGTCTGCTTTCTACGGGATTCGAGAACGAAAGTTGCGGAGGTTCCGGCTTGCTGCCCGACGGTAAAGGGCTTTTCTTACCGGATTCCACCCGATAATGTTCGATCATAGAGCGCACGGCCTCGTACGATTGACGCGTTTGCTCATATTGATTGCTGGTGAAGTAAGAATGAGAGGGATCAAGATTTTCAAATAAATAATCGTGATTCTTTTGATACTCATTCCAATAAGAAGTAAGATTCTCTATCCTTCTTTTGATATAGTCAAGAGTCTTCCGTTCGGCTCCATCCTTTTTAAAGTTGGTACCGAGCTTGCTGATGGCCTCGGTAATTTGAGATTGCGTTAATAAGATCTGCGATTCCATGACGACTGATAAATACAATAATATGGAAAGATCTTACTTGATTTATTCAGCTATCGGCCCCCAAGGAATTTTCTCGAACCTGGAACCTGGTGTTAGGCAATCCTTGGTACCTGTACCTGTTTCACACCGTCACTAACGAACTGATAGTCACACTGATAGTTACTTCGATAACTTTGATTGTCTTCCAACCACGAAAGAGACCGCTTTCGCAACGTGAAGTCCACGTGGCGCGTTAGGTTAATGTTCGGAGCGCGTGGTGCAACGAGACCGAAACCAACGCGAGGTTCTGGTATGATAATTAACGTTTTCGAAGAACCACTGATGTTTGAGCTGGTCACTCAGAACATGCACTAACTGTAGTTAGAAATAAAACCGCGAGTTATGTTAAACTGATATATTTAACACTGCTAATTGATACAATAAATTGATGAAGGATAGAGTGATCGCGACGCGGATTACGTGAACACGAAATTATGCAGAAGAGGGACATGTAAGTACTGCAACAAAAAACATAATACACTTTTACACTTAGATGCACCAAAACCATCCTCTGTCACATTAACTAGTTGCACGCAGAACAAAACAATATTACTGTCAACTGCACAAGTCAAAATATATGACAAACAAGGAAAACCACATATGGTACGAGCACTACTAGATAATGGCAGCACCTCAATCTATATAACTAGGCACTTGTGCTCACAACTGGGCTTACCCATTCAAACTATAGTCACCATGGTCACTAGTATTAATAATCAGTGCACAAACATAACAAAAAATACTAACATTCACATTCAATCAGCACACAATAAAAATTACAGGACGGACATTTTATGTCTTGTGATTAACCAAATTTGCAATACAGTCCCACATACATACATAAACAAAGATACCATTCAAATACCTAGTTGTATACAACTGGCAGACCCTGACTTTAACATTCCAGCCCCTATTGACTTATTATTGGGTGCAGACATATTCTGGGAAGTCATGGGTAATGGATGATTGGAATTAGGAAAACAGCAACCAGTTCTACAACAAACAGATTTAGGCTGGTTGATATCAGGCTGCATTTCAAATACTCATATTCAAAATAAAATTCAAAACTCATTCTTTGTGAATCAGATCTCAGATAACCTAAACAAATTTTGGGAATTAGAAAACATATCTACTCCTTCAGACATACCTCACATTACACAGCTATCATGTGAAAAAATATTTACATCAACTACAACTCGCAATGCTGATGGTAGATTTGTGGTCACTATACCGTTCAAACAATCGCCAGAGTGCTTAGAGTTAGGCCAGTCATATAGTCAGGCAAAGATTCGTTAAGCATAGAAAAACGATTCAAATCAGATCCTACATACAAACAACAATATCTAACTTTTATGCAAGAATACCTTGACCTAGGTCACATGACTAAAAACACAAACAGTAACACTCTGACACCTTCATATTATATACCACATCATGGTATAATACAAAACACCAGCACCACAACAAAGTTCAGGGTGGTTTTTGATGCATCGGCACGCACATCTAACAAAATATCACTTAATGATATACAGACAATAGGACCAGTAGTACAAGATGATTTGATTTCTATACTTATTAGGTTCAGACAACACAAATACATAATATCAGCTGATATTGAAAAAATGTTCAGGCAAATATCCATCATAGAAAACCAACGATCATTACAACAAATTGTATTTCGTTTCGATGAGTCAGAACCACTGAAAACCTACACATTAAATACAGTAACGTATGGGACAGCTTCAGCACCCTACCTCGCTACACGTTGTATCAGACAGGTTGGGTTGGACTGCCAACATGACAAGGAAGTGTCGGAGATCATCATACATGATTTTTATTGTGATGACCTGATTACGGGCTCAGACCGGAAGTCTCGGTTAATAGAAATAGCAATGTCAGTAAATGCAGCTCTAAAATCAGCACAATTCCATCTCAGAAAGTGGCAGTCCAACAGTCCTGATATTTTACAAAAAGCAAACCTATCATCAGATTCATTTCACAGTACCACAAATTTAGGTAATAAAGACCCATCAAAAACATTAGGTATATACTGGAACCAAAATCAAGATACAATAACATACTTAACAGACATAGAAGACTCGGTTGATTACAATATTACAAAAAGGAAAATATTGTCAATCATTGGCAAAATATTTGACCCTTTGGGCCTTTTAAGTCCTTCAGTCTTAGAAGCCAAAATAATAATGCAAAAGTTGTGGTCACAAAACTTAAAGTGAGACAGCAGTGTCCTTCATGACATAGAAATACTATGGAAAAAGTTCATACAATCACTATCAGCTTTAAAACAATTAGTCATACCGAGACGAGTTTTCTATGATTCACCCAAACATGTACAGCTACACACTTTCTGTGACGACTCTCAGCACGCCTATGGCGCCTGTGTAAATGTGCGCACACACACCACAGATGGTGAAGTGTACGTACGGCTCCTAACAGCCAAGTGCAGAGTGGCACCACTAAAATCATTAACAATTTCACGACTAGAACTATGTGCAGCCCTCATAGCTGTTCGCCTTTACAAAAAGGTCATTGACTCTCTCCGCAATTCACACATAATTTCAGACTGTTTCTTTTGGAGTGATTCCATGATTGTGTTGTCCTGGATAAAGTTGCCACCACACAAACTAAATGCATTTGTAAGTCACAGAATTAATGAAATACAAACAATAACACATAAACAAACATGGCGATATGTACCTACAAAACAGAACCCCGCAGATCTCATATCTAGGGGTGTCACAGCATCAACACTCATACATTCAGATTTGTGGTTCTCTGGTCCAGAGTTTCTTAGGGATGATGATAGCAGCTGGCCAACATCACCTGGGCACAGCAGTTGTTCTGACCTTCCAGAAACAAAACCCCAGAGCCACAAAAACACTATTCAAAGTTACTCACAGACAGACAACAATTCATTCATTTACAATTACTCTAACTTCACAAAATTAACACGCATAACTGCATACATATTGCATACGCGATATTATACATAATTGTAGAACAAAAACACAAAAAAGGAATTCAGCTTCAAACACCTTTATTTCATTAACAACAAAAGAACTATATCAGGCCAAATTAAATTTAGTAAAAATCTCACAGTTAAATTCATTTTCTATTGAATATGAGTTACTTTCAACAAATAAAACATTACCAATAAAAAACAGATTAATTTCATTACATCCATTTTTTTATCAGGCCGGCGCAGTTATTCGCGTGGGCGGCAGGCTCGCTAATTCGCGATTTCAATATGATAAAAAGTTTCCAATGCTTTTACACGCTAATCATCACATTTGCAAACTCATTTTTTCCACTCAACATAAAAAACTTCTTCATGCTGGTCCACAGCTGTTACTCGCCCACATACGTGAAACATACTGGCCTATCAGTGGTCGCAATCTAGCCAGAAAGACAGTACAATCATGCATCACATGTAGACGCTTTCAAGGAAAAACAATTACACCAATCATGGGTAATTTACCTGAGCCACGCATGCATTCTGATTTCGCATTTAATAACGTCGGTGTAGATTACGCCGGGGCAATCATGATTAGTAATCGTAAGGGGCGTGGTAGTCAGTTGATAAAGTCATACATATGCATATTCGTATGCCTTGCAGTTAAAGCTATACACCTGGAATTGGTTACCGATTTGACAAAGGAATCTTACTTAGCGTCACTAAATAGATTCATCAGCCGCCGAGGAAAACCTGCTCACATATATTCAGACAATGGAACTAACTTTGTAGGGGCGTCAAATGTTATCACGGGGTTTTTGGCGAAGAATCAGAATTTGATAAGCAACCATGTGGCAGAACAAGGCATCACTTTTCATTTCATTCCTCCATACTCCCCCCACTTTGGTGGGTTATGGGAAGGCACAGTGAAGTCAACAAAACATCACCTTAGGCGAGTCTTAGGCTTGGCACATCTCACGTATGAAGAAATGTACACAGTCTTATCACAGTATAAAGACATACAGTAGTTTGACGCCTTTGATCTCGTAGAAAAAGCCGACAACGTCTAGGCGAGGGTAAGGAGGCTAGGGCTGCCACATTTAAACAATACCTACTTATTCAGACACCGTCTATTTATTTAAGAGAAATATTACAATTGCTACGCTACATGAATATTATAGTGTAAATCACTTATTTATTATATTACAATAATTAACGATAAATAATTATTAAAAAACAGTTTGCATTTTTTTGTGCGGTGACAGCTTTGCATACAAAGTGTCAGTCAGCACCTATTTCATACCGCAATTGTCGAAGGAGGCGGTTAATGATATCAAGCATTTTTTCAGATATACTAGGTGGTTATCGTACAAACCAAGTTAAAATAAAGCGATTGACATAGCGGTCGTTTAATGGATGGGCAACCATGGGATCAGCTTGCAGAGCCTATGTTATCGATATGAAGTATTTTGCAGATTTATTTTCGAGCAAACTACGTTAAGGTAAAGCAATATATATCAAGGTCATTTTATGGATTGGTGACCGGGCCATGAGATTACTGAGAACATGTGTGGGGTTTATAAAAGGGGGCCAAAAATATGGATATTTTTTAGCTAGGACGCACCGTTACCAAGATACCTACATATTAATATTTGATGGGTACACTTACCTAATACGAAGGTACTAGGTTAGGTACTTATTGCATGAAATTAAAATCACGCTTGAATCGAATATTACCTTACAACGCTTATTTTCTTACGTCTGCCATGTTGTTTACGTACAGTAATTACTACTTTATTCTGTGATTTGGCCAGACATGAGATATTGTTAAAAGTTAGTAGATTAGTAGGTACGTGCACATTATTTTAAGTGGCTATAGGGAGTATAGGTACATACGTTTCAAAATAATATAAATAATTATAATTAATGAAATTTTCATTTTTTGTGTAAGTAAATTGATGAAATCGCAGATTTTTTAAATGCTTATTTTTAAATATATAAGCAGCATGAGGAATTGCAATGTCTCACAGCACAAGTCGTATGCACCATCTTAATTAATATTCATAAGCAAATAAATACGTAACGAACAAAAAACAAGCACGCGCCAGCCCCCAAAACTATGTACCTAGTTAGGAACTAAGGCGACATACGTAAGTAGGTACCGCTCTTCCCGCGTCTCACCTCTTGCCCCCCGCACGATTGACCCGTCTAGACGCGTTCGTCGAACGACTGTATGGATTATTTGACTGTGGTCTTATGTTAAATTTAAGGCATTTTAAATTCAAGGCCCTTAACGCCTCTATCGTCTGACCCGTCTGATCTCACTGCTCTCACTCCATTTCACTTCTTAATCGGTCGATCATTATCTGTACTACCTCAGCCACCACTGGCTGACTGTAATCCGCTGCATATACCCAGATACAAACGCGTGGAGCTCCTGCGTCAACATTTTTGGACTCGATTCTACAAGGAGTACATTTCACAACTTCAAATCAGAACAAAATGGAAGAAGTCGTCTGGACAGCTAACAGAAGGCACCCTGGTCGTCGTGAAATGATGACGCTCTCCCACCAGCCCGCTGGGTACTCGGGCGAGTAACACAGCTCCATCCGGGGCCCGACGGAGTCACAAGAGTGGCCGACATCAAGACCAGCGGCGGCACTATCAGAAGAGCATTTAACCGGATATGCCCTCTCACTGGCGGCCCGGCAGAATGTCTATGACACGCTGCGCACAGCACTAGGCGCCCCCCCCCCCGCGCCGCACGGGCGCTGGCGCACAAGCGGATGCACTGACACAGTTGGTTGGTTGGTTGACAGAAACAGCAAGACACACTTTTTGAAGGGCGCGCGCAGCCTTGTCGGAATTTACAGTTTTGTAACGAACCATACCACATTTACGCGAAATACAGTCCGCGTAGCACAGTATCTCATAGTTTACTTGTATATGGAGTATACACCAGATACACGGTAAATACCGTAGATGCACGGTAATTTTGAGCAAGACACGGTCTACGGTAATAAGCTACTACCGTGTTCTTTTCTAAGGTATTTTTAATTATTAATTACCATGTAAATGATACTCTTATTTTTACTCAAAAATATATTATGTTCTTACGAGTAATCCTTTATTGGCAACACTGGCTGTCGCAGTTGGTGATGTCGGGGAAATCATTAACGATTTCATTACTTGGCAGGTAATATAATCCGGCAGAATTAAAAATATTTTAGGTAGTGTTTTTCATGAGCATACCTTATGTTAAAATTTGTAGTTAGTAGGTGTATTCATAGACGAAAGTTTAGTATCTAGTTGTGTGTGGTCATTGCATTACTTGAAAAAATTAATTGATATAAAATAGAGTGCCAATTCAACGTTTGTAAAATTTGGCATTACGAAACACACGTATAGACCTAGTGCAAATTGATAACAGACTATTCGAAAATTCGTGGACCAAGCGACGTCCACTCGTTGACCGCGCGGCGTTCACTCGTTGACGGCGCGCGGTCCGCTGGTTGACCACGCGGCGTTCGCTCGTTGACGGCGCGCGGTCCGCTGGTTGACCGCGCGGCGTTCACTCGTGGACGGCACGCGGTCCGCTGGTTGACCGCGCGACGTCCACTCGTGGAGTGGACGCCGTGCGGAGTGGGTGCCGGGTGGCTCTAATGAGCGTTGACCTTTAAAAATGTGTTTACTTAAAAATCGCTTTCCCAGATATTATTTTTGGTAAGTAGGTATGTGTTGGCATGATGTTCAAAACGAGTACACTCCGGCTTGGTGATGGGTCTTGAGACCTGTGGCGGCGCTATGCGCCGACGACCTCGGCCACCGCCGACGGCCTCGCGCCTGAGGAGGAGGCCTCGCAAAAACAGTTTACAGGTTACCTATTTAGGTTCGTTTCGCCATCCTGGTTTAGGTAGCGGACCCCGAACAATTCGGGGAAAAACTAAGCAGATTATAATGACTTCTGTACGAGCAAACCCGTACACTTGTATTGTATAAGTTTTTTGCTGACTATGGCGTACGATTTCATTGTGACGCATTTACCTTATACAGTGTACTTACATAAGATTCAGTCTCAATAAAACTATCATAGCAAACACATCTCTCTATCATTTCCACCGGTTCGCGAGACTCGTTATATCAGCTATCAACTTAGCATTATCATAGCATCTAAAAGGTGTAAGGTCGCACACCGTACATCTTTTTGGTCCTCGAGCATCGAAAGCGGGACCATTAGCGCGAGTAGACCAGTGACATTGTGTCGATTCGTGTGTGTGTGGTTCCGGTGACCAGCGACTGTGGAGGTCGTTGAGACAGCAGTTCAAGGAGGTAACAAGCAGCTTACTAGCCTTGCGCGCTAGCAGCCATCGCGCGTACTGCAGCATACAAGTAAGATCTTTCCATTTTTCTTACTTTTCTATCGAAAATGAGTCAAACCATGGCGGATCTTCTAGCAAAACAGCAACAAATCAGGGATTTCATGAACTAGGTTCTTATAAATTTTAAGAAGACTGGTTATGAGCGTAGGACTCCATACTACATCAAAAGGCGCCTAGACGTTTTAGAAGCCTACTGGAAAGATTTCCAATCGAATCACGTTCAGTTGACTGGTTTTACCGAAAAATCTGACGAGTATTTCGTTAAAAATTACTATCAGCAAACAAAAGATTTTTACGTATCCACACGAGAAACTATCAAGCAAGCAGTTACCGTGCCTATATCGAGCCCCGCGACGCCGTTAGGTGCAACAGCTAAAACAAGCATCGATCGGACTCCTAAGGCTAGCGATTCCGAAGACACGGAGATGACGACGTCCCCGGAGACGCCGAAATTCAAATCGCAAGGCACCAATAGCAAGTTGGATGAATTGTTGAAAAAACAAACAGGGAACTTCAAGGCCTTTTCTCGAGCAGTAAGCAACATCAAAGTAGATAGCATCACTGAAAAATGGGAGTTTCAGGATTCCTTGAAGACATTGGAGACAAAATGGTCTGCTATCGACTCTCTTCACTGGGAGTTAGACGGCGAATTAGAGGGAAAAGACGAGGCCTACGAGGAAATGTATTCTGCATATGAGTTGAGTTTCAATCGCATGAAAAGATCTCTCAATAGCAAGCTGTGGTCGGTATCATATCGCGAAAAGTCGACACCAAAAATGGAGGTGCCGACATTTAGTGGCAACTATCACCAGTGGGTATCCTTCAAGGATTTATTACAAGCAATTACAAGCGCAAAAAATGCAATTTCTTTCTTTTCCAAGGGAAAGTCAAGGGAGAAGCAGAGGCGTTGATTCAACATTTGAAAATCAGCTCCGATAACTATTCTACGTGTTGGGAAATTCTCAATCATAGGTACGATCATAAAAAACGTATTTTTACGTCGCATATGAACATATTAACCGGACATCCGGTTATGCAGCAAGCTTCGCTGAATAACATAAAACGTCTTCACGACACAACTTTGGAGTGTCTGAACGCAATAAAAAACTTGGGCTTAGACATAAGCACGTGGGACCCCATACTCGAGTGCATTTTAGCAAATAAGTTGGACACTGAAACGCATGCTGACTATGTGGAATCTATCAAGAAACCACGGGATATGGCAGTATTGTCGGAATTTTTTGAGTTTTTGGAAAATAAATTCACGAGCATGGAGTCATCTAGGCGTAAACAAGACAACACCAATACGCATCAGAAACCTTCATTTTCCAACCCAAAATCGCATCCGAATCATTATCAAAAGCCTCATAGCTTTAAGCAATCTTACTCTAGTAACAAGGAAATTTCCCAAGCATCAAACAGTAAAAATGTATATGGGAAAATATCCTGCCCATTATGCAAAAATGGACATGGCTTATATCAGTGTGCACAATTCATAGAAATGTCTCCAATTAATAAAAGACAATCCGTCAACAAGCTCAAGTTGTGCGAAAACTGCCTTTACAGTCACAACGGTAAGGCATGTTTTTCTACGAAACGCTGTCGGGAGTGCAACGGGTGTCATAATACACTGCTACATGACGCGTTTACGCCATCAGCAAGCCAGCCTGGGAACTCTGCGGTAACAAAAGACGATGCAAGCCGTACTTCGTCTCAGCAAGCTCAGCAAATAAATTCGCATGTGGCCCAGCAATGCGATATCCCAGAAATATTGTTGTCAACCCCATTGGTAAATGTACAAAAATCAGATGGAACGTACATTACCTTGCGTGCTCTAATAGATCAGGGGGGCAATCGTGCTAAACGTCAACGTATTTACCAAAACCAAACTTCAACCGAAAACGTCACGTTATGCACATTTCGTATCGTGCTAATTATTTGAACGTAAACGATTTGGTTTTTGTAGGGCAGATACGTTCAGTGACAGCTACGTGACAGCGTGCGAGCGAACTCTCGTTGTTGCATGGTATCGCGCTATTATTTGACAACGTTTTAAACCAAAACCGTTACGTTCGCGGACGTCTCATACGTTGTCAAACCAAAAGTTCCTATCGACGAACTTTGCAGTTATATGGTATTTTAAATTTGAGAAAATTATTAAGATAATTTTATATTATTTATCAATTTAGTGGCATATGCTTATAATACGTTTGATTGTAACTTAAATGAGTGAACAATATTCTTTCATAAGGCAATTTTTATAGATATCGCTTTGGTATAGCTTATTGTTGCGGTAGATTTCATTATTGTAAGATTGGCGTCAACCTTGCTTGGCCCTATATTTATGACAATGTCTAGGAAGGCATCTCATCAAATAGGCTACATCTCGACGCGATACCTTCCTAGATATTCGCTTTTGAAAGGCTAAAATAATATTATGGGGATGTACGTATACCATACACATAATACTGTCACAGTTATAGGTTCTTTGGGTGGCTTAAGCCAAAAGACTGCCTACTCGGTCAGGTCGCGCTCAGACGCCTGTATACAGCAAGTAGACGACTGATAAACGTTCATTTATAATTATTTTTCCTAAGTACCTAGATAGGTATTGTAATTATTTCATTTTACCAAGACACAGACAAAAGCGTAGCTCATTATACAAAGATTTGTCGTGTTACAAATAAAAAAAAAAACCACTACCTCGGGTAACAGACCTAAGTCTTAGATTAGGGCTGGGTGGCAGCGAGTTGAATGTGCGTGCGTGGGAAGCGCAATGCGGTGCCGACACGGAATTTTAAATTTCATGTAATCTGTGGGTGCCGAATAGTTCTTTCTCCACCGGCCGTAGTTCAGGCCATGTTGACGGAAGACGTCCGGTAGAACGCTGATGTGGTCTCCTTCTGTGAAGCGGTCGTGCTCCAGAAGGAGGCCGCCGAGCGGGATCGCGAGAGAGCCGATTCCGCTCGCAGACGCAGGTGGTGTCGCGCGTCGTGGCGGTGGCAATGGCCGCTAGCCTGACTCTTCCTTGGGGCCGTGGGCAATCAGAGATGGCAAATTTGACTGCCCGACCACGAACGACCCCGAGAAAACAACGGTCTTGGATAGTTGAGGGACCACTGTACTCGCACAGTACGAGGTAGCGAAGGGAGGGCATTACCAACCTAGCCCTTTCAGAGACTGAGCCCTACTACGGGACAAGCGTAATGGGACCCAGGAGCGTTCCCTGTGTCCCATTCTTTTGAGCGCTGAGGCGGCTATCGTGGTACGTGGTCTTAGTCGGTAAACCCGGGTTCTGTTCTTATAGGCCTTGGAGCCTGTTAAGAAAATATCTATCTAATAAGGTCACCCATCAAGTACCACCTGCCCATACTAGTATGAGAGTGGTTAGGGTAGGTGCCACCTTTCGTCCTTAGTTTAGACCATTTAGACCGGGTGAATTTCTAAGTGAATTATAAGAAAATATCCGTGAAGAAGAGAAACATAAGAATAAATTAATTCTCTGTGACAACTTACACCTGGTGGTGTGATCCCAAACTAGGCACAACCTAGTGGCATGGTAGTCAGACAATATAATTATAAATATTGTTTTGATACACATACGAGTATTATAGTTATGGTAATTTGCTCATCGCACAAAGAGTTCTCCTGGGTGGTAATCGATCGAATGACTTTCGTCTTAGCACTCAGGTTTAGGTACCACTAGACCAATAATCCGTTCTACAAGGGAGACTTACCACTAACTCAGCAGGATGTATACAATTGTGTGAGCTTACATAAGCGTAGCGCGTTTCTAATCGGGTACCGAGTCCAACATCTGATGATCCAGTGTTACCCAGACTGCCGCTTGACCACTTCAATAGATATTTAAAGTAATAGAGTAGGTAGGTATATTAAAAGGCAAGCTCCAATTTCGCATTTCGATTTTATTTATTCAGTGTATTCAGATGATAAAATCTGATACAAAATATTATTTTAAGTAGAGTTGAAACAATCAACATCTGTTAGGCCATTTGATTGTTACAATTACAACGTGAACTTCACAGTAATAATAATGTATTTGGTTTGGTTTTCATTATTTTAGTAAACTACATACATACATACATAGTCTCACGCCTATAACCCCGAAGAGGTAGGCAGAGCTGTATTTCTACACCTACTTTTCGCCAGATATACTTTAGTCCCACGTAATAAGGGGCGAGCCTATTGCCGTACCGGGCACATTTCAAGACTCCGTGCTGCTACTGAGAAATTCGTGACAGAAAAACCCAATAATACTGCCCGACCCAGGAATCGAACCCGGGACCTCCCGATCCCACGCGCACACTTATGCCGCGAGACCAACGAGGCAGTCGTATAGGGTTTGATGTCGAGTTTTCCGTCTCTACGCAAAGATGGTATTTGCATCGTGTTATCCCTTAGTCGCTTCTTACGACACCCACGGGAAGAGAACTAATTAATAGTAGGTATATTGTTGTTTAATGTCCAAGAAGTGACGATGGTCTGGATTTGGCTCGTAGCAAATTCCTCATTTTTGTTAACTTGCTATTATGTACTGTCCATGTGGTTGTGCTAACGAGCGGTTTATTATTCTGCTTACTCCTCGGCTACTGTGAACAAAATTAAAACATAAATTATTTAGTAAATATTTACTCAAATATAAGTCCTACCAAAATAACTAAACCCACTGACATTTAACTTAAGTGTAACGGATGCCAGGAATCGAACCTTTGCTAGTCCGCTACAGTGCGCTGGTGGTGTGTTGCTGACATGTGCCTACGACGATGCGTCTTCTTCTATGTGTGTGGACTGTATGGCTTCGATGTATTGGGGCTTCAAAAATAAAACATCTTCATACGTTGAGAGCGATGCTGTTCAGGTGTTCGGTGCTTGATGGTTACAAGATGGTGGTTGAGACGCCAAAAACTGGCCGAATTGGTGGTCGCTTAAGTACCTCGAAACTTTACCTTATCGACGACCATCGCACCGAACACGTGCACAGAGAATCTTTCGTTTATTTTTATTTCAAATACAGTACAAATGTTACGTATTATTCGTTCCTATTATACATACGTACATGTTCTATACATCGTTAGATAGGTCTCATTAAGTTCTATCTATCGGTATACAATACCTAAACCTAACTACTAGCGTCACTAAGTTATTCCATAAAATCTCCCAAAAAATGCTGTCACACAAGGGCCCGCCCACTATATTTTCTATTGAAAAACTATTGTATACTAAATTTATATATATAATTTTGGAAGGCCGTTGTGTGCAACTATATGGGGCATCTATTAAAACAAACACCATGAAAATATCTTTATTCAATTCGAACCTATTACATGATAACTTATGAATCATAAGAAAAATACAGAATTTCTTAAGTAAATAGTATCGTAAATAAACAAAATTTATGATAAACATACAAATGTTTGTTATTATGCTTATTTTAACTATATAAGGTAATAACTAGCAATAAGAAAGTATCTAGACATGATTTCAAGCCTATATGAAGTCAAAAAACACTTATAAAACTATAAAACGAATATGTAAACAAACAGCTGTTTTATGAAGTATTAGTTCTTATCTGTTACAACTGATAACACTATTTATGATCGATATTTAGGTCCCTACAGTTAGCACAAGTTTAAGACTAATGTTCATGTATTACATAGTTGTTTTATATTAACGATCTAACCATTTACACTATTTTAGCTATTTTTTAACAATTTGACACGTCCGGGAACCGAACCCGGTGTACCGCACGATTAGATAACACAGATTTTACACGATTTTCACTCGCGGTTTCAAATACACTATTCACTGTCATAGTTTTAATGTCTGTCGCGAACATTAAGATTAATATTGTTCTCATACGTGCGCTATATCTTGTGTTTGAGTATATAGGTACTTACAATATTTTGTTGTGGATTTATGCATATCATAAGACAAGTTCAGAATGAGAGTAAATACTGTAGGATATTACGTAATGATAGTTGAAATGCGTACCTACCTGAAAAGTTAGAAAGTCAGCCAAATTCAAAATCTCCAGCTTTTCGTCTATCTCTTCTTATATAGAAAGGATAACTATTATGCCGAACGCTGACAATTCGGGCTTTGTTTAACATCTTTCTCTGCTCTATATATTATTCCAAATCTGGAAAATAGGTGTTTTTTATTGTAACGATCATATAAAATTCGTATTGGGCTCGACAAAGAGCAGAAGAAGCTGCAATTGCGGTAATGTTGTGGTGCATCATCATTTGAATTCACCTTCGTTACTCTAGTGAAATAAAAACCTCTTCTACATGACCAAGTGTGATCATTAATTGTTTTTTGCATAAATCACTTATTACAGTAAACAATATTTCGGTACTTACCGTATAATTTGAATAAAATTATTTCATGATTTCATATATTATATAATATTTGTTGACATTCAATGACAATTGACATTCACTTAATGACATTTGTCTTTTTAAAATAGTGCTTGCACATGGCGCGATGGCGCTACAGCGTCTTTAGTATAAGAATAGTACTTACTATTTTCAAAAGCTGGTGTCAAGCACTAAACGTTTGACGTAAGCCCAACGTAAGGGTTGCGTCTACGGTTCGAACGCTCAATACAATTAGCACGATACCATGTTTGACATCAGCCAAACTAAAACCAAACGTTCACCAAATACGTTACGTTGTCAACGTTTGAACGTTTGAAAATAGCACGATTAGCCCCCAGGGCTCTCAAACATCACTTATCACCGAGAACGCCGCGCAACAGTTATCACTACCTAGGCAAAAATGCAAGGGATTGATAACGGGCATTGGAGCTAAAAATAGCTCTTGCAAAGGCGTAATCAGCATAAATGTTACTTCGAGAAACAATACATATACATTCAGCACAGATGTTTACATCATGAAAAATTTGACGAAAAATTTACCAACTTTCAGTTTTGCAAAGCCCACGTGGACCTACTTAGAGCATATACAACTGGCGGACCCCGAATTTAACGTCAGTCGTCCTATAGACATCTTGTTTGGCGCTGACATATATTCAAATATCATTTTAGATGGGATGTGGAGACTTAGCCCTTCAGTACCTATCGCCCAACAGACCCGCCTTGGATGGATCTTGTGCGGCAACGTAAGCACTTTACAATGCAATGTCGTTCAGATTGATGTTGATCAATTGCAGAAATTTTGGGAAACGGAAGAAATTTCGGAACCTACATCGCTCTCATCAGAGGATCTGGAATGTATACAAATATACAAATCTACGACAACCAGGATGTTGGATGGTAGATACCAGGTTCGGCTTCCTATGAAAGCAAATTACGAAGAACATTTGGGCAGTTCTAAGTCGAAAGCTATAGCACAGTTCAGACATTTAGAACAAAAGTTAAACAAAAACAACAACATAGCAACAGAATATAAATCATTCATTAACGAGTACTTAGCATTAGGACACATGAGACGTGCTATCAGCCAAACGAAACTCGAGTGTTTTCTGCCGCATCATTGCGTTTTGCGAGAGGATTCTTTAACTACATCGTTACGAGTCGTTTTTAATGCGTCTTCGAAAACATCAAGCGGTAAAAGTTTGAACGACCTTATGTACAAAGGTCCAAACTTACAGCAAGACCTACAGGCATTGATACTAAAGTGGAGACAGTATCGCTTTGCCTTTACTGCGGACATAGAAAAGATGTTCCGTCAGATTTGGGTGCACATAGAAGATAAAACTTACAAAAAATCATATGGAGAGATGACCCTTCACAAAGGTTACAGGAATATCAATTAACAACAGTAAGTTACGGTACAAAACCAGCTCCTTTTCTGGCAATTATGACGCTGAAGCAATTGGCGAGCGACGAGAGCGCTAATTATCAAGAAGCAGCAAAGGTCCTTGAAGAGTCCTTTTACACAGATAATCTTATCTACGGAACACATACCCTGACTTTTGCGAAGCAGTTACAATGCGATTGAATTGAACTATTGAAATGTGGAGGGTTCAATTTAAAAAAATGGGTGTCAAACGATTCACAATTACTACATGACAAGTCTCTATATCAGCAAGAAAACAAGATCTTTGAACCGGCGGAGTCTACAAAAACATTGGGACTTAGCTGGAATCCTGTCAAGGACAATTTTACATTTCAGTCAAAAATTGATTTAACAGATAACATAGCTACTAAACGATCCGTTTTATCAGATATATCTAGATTTTTTGACTGGACTTTTGGACTTCGCAAATACAATGGGATGAGCAAATACCCAAAGATATTTACAACGAATGGATCAGGATCAAAGCCGAAGTAAATCAAATCAATCAGATACAAATACCAAGGTGGCTAGGTACCAAACCAGGATACAAAGTCGAACTACATGGTTTTTCCGATAGTTCAATGAAATGTTATTCCTGTGTCATATATTGCAAAGTTTATGATGAACGTCCTCATATCACACTTTTAGCTGGCAAAGCAAGAATTGTACCTACTAACAAGCAGATAACATTGCCGAGATTAGAGCTTTGCGGCGCTCTTTTACTCGCAAAACTGATGGCTAAAATTAAGCTTTGTTTATCAGATTACGACATTCACATTTATGGCTGGACTGACTCAATGGGATGGCTACAAGGAGATCGAGGCCGCTGGAAGACGTTTGTTGCCAATAGAACAAAGTTAATAACGGATATCATGCCTCCTGCTTGCTGGCGGTATGTTAAATCTAATGAGAACCCCGCAGATTGCGCGAGTAGAGGCCTATCAATCTCTCAACTAAATAAACATTCCTTATGGTGGGAAGGACCTTCATGGCTCTCAACATTTGACAGCAAGAAGGAAACAAGCAATGCTATTTTTACAACAAATGAAGAAGAGCGAGCACAGAAGCAAATACATAACGTTATCAAGCAAGGATTAGATACAAACATAATTGACACTTTGTTGAAAAATCATAGTTCGTTTAACAAATGTGTAAACATATTGGCATGGATATATAGGTTTATATCAAGCAAGCAAAGCAGAAAACAACAGACTTACCTGACCTTGGAAGAGATAAGGCGGGCTAAGTTACGTATCATTCAGCAAATACAGCAAGAGGAATTTACGGATGATATACAAACTTTACGAGAAAAGAGAACGCATAGCAGAAAAAGCAGAATTCTTAATCTAAATCCTTATTTAGATAACGAAGGTCTTCTCCGTGTTAGTGGACGGTTAAGACACGCTCATATTAGCACAGACATGCAGCACCCACTTATAATCCCCCACAAAGGACGATTGACTGAATTGATCATAGAGGATGCACACAAACTTACATTCCACGGCGGAGCCCGATTGACATTGGGATTTATTAGGCAAAAATATTGGATTGTGGGTGGAAACGACGCTACAAAGAAGCAACTACGGTTATGCGTGAAATGTAAAAAGCTTAGCCCTATAAAGCATAATCAAATAATGGGTGACCTGCCAGAAGCTAGGAGCAACCCTTCTCGTCCGTTTGCCCATACCGGGATAGACTTTACTGGACACATAATGCTGAAGGCCAACAAGAGCCGCGGGATAAAAACTACGAAGGGATATGTAGCAGTCTTTATATGCATGTCCACCAAGGCGATACACTTGGAACTCGCTTCGGACCTTAGCACCTCAACATTCTTAGCTGCCTTAAGGAGAATGGCTGCTCGGAGAGGAACGCCTTGTGACAACGGCAGAAACTTCGTTGGAGCCAACAAACAAATACAACAAGAATATCAAGAACTTCAACAAATATTTAGCGAAGAGTTTTTAGCAGAAGTAACAGCTATGGAAATTACATGGCATTTCAATGCACCTATCTGGCCCTCAGCGGGCGGACTTTGGGAGTCCGCTGTAAAAAGTTTCAAGTATCACTTCAAAAGAGTCGTAGGAGAGCAGAAGTTGACCTATGAAGAGATGTCTACAGTACTCGCCCAAATCGAAGCATGCCTCAATTCAAGGCCACTTTGCCCCATATCAGAAGATCCTGAAGATTTGGACTACTTAACACCATCACACTTTTTAACAAGCGGCCCAACACTGACTTTGATTGAGACGGAAAGAGATATGAGGACCAGATGGCAGCTGACACAGAAAATTCTAAGCGATGTTTGGAAAAGATGGCGCTCGGAATACTTAGCGCAATTAACGACAAGAAGCAAGTGGCGACAGCCTCGAGAGAACATTAAGGTCAATGACGTAGTACTCCTCCATGAAGACAACTTACCTGCCGGCATGTGGTCTATGGGTAGAGTCGTCGACTTACATCCTGGCGCTGACGGATACGTCCGAGTCGTCAGTCTAAAAACCAAAAACGGAATTCTGAAACGACCTATTGCGAAAATATCAATTTTGCCTGTTCACCGAAAAGCAGAGGAAACAGTGCAACATAGCAATCAGAAATCAAACACAAACTCTACTCAGGAAAGGTCGAATCTTCGAAAAACAACAAAGAAAACAAGCTTTAACATATTATCATTATTTGCGTCATTAATATTTTTTATGACGTTTATTTCAAGCGCACATAGCAGTTTACATGTCACGGAATTCGGACAAAACCAAAGTCTCTATTTCGACAAGGTATCTAACATGCAAATAATAAGAGACGAAAGGAAACTTATTATTTACTATGACATGCAACCTTATTGGGACGGCATAAAAGCGCTCAGTAACTTTACAAGGTCTCTTGAACAAGCATGCAATGCAATACACAACTTGTCGAATTGCGATACAATTACGTCAACGGAGCATCGAACTGAAGTACTAAAACGAGTTGTTGCTCGGCCAGCATTCACGAACACAGCTCTCCAGACAGCGTCGCGGCCTTATCGACGGTGTAGGATTCCTCGCTAACAGTTTGTTCGGAGTATTAGACTCCAGATTCGCCGAACAATATCAGAAAGATATAACGTTACTACGTGACAATCAAAGACACATTACATCATACTGGAAAAATCAAACATCAATAATTGAAGCGGAATATAATTTTCTAAAACGAACGGAAGAAACAATGAACGAACAACACAAAATGATTACGCAGCACATACTCACCATGGAAAGCGCCGTGAACAACTTACAATCTACAACCCAAAACATTTCCTTTATCAATGGAGTGACCGTAGGAGCCATAATAGCAACCAACATGCTCAACAATCTGAAAACTTTACAGAACACCTTGTTGGATACTGTCACGGACATCTATCATGGACATTTTAACCCTCATCTCTTGACCCCTTCGCAATTGCAAGATCAGCTGAGTACTATTGCCACTCAGCTATCCAAGGACGCGTCATTGCCTATCAACTACATACATACAGACATGCCAAAATATTTGATTCTCGAAATCAGGCTTCCTCTCGTTAGTAGAGATGTTTTTGAGATTTTCCATATACTGCCGATACCGCAAGTAAGAGGAACGGATATGGTGAGCATCAAACAATAACCGATGCTAGCTTGCGATCATGTTTATATCAAACAGATGCATATTTGTGTCATTTACAAAAGCCAATTTATCATTTAAAAGGTGAGAAAGAATTTTGTCAGACCAAAGAAATGGAATGTGAAACACGAACTTCTACCTGTAAAAACAATTGGCTAGAGAGCAGTAGCATAAACAGCTATGTATATTTTTGTTGCGATCAATGCCCTTTGCGAGTCATATGTGAAGATCAGGTTACCGCACATCAGCTGTCGGGAGCCGGCATTGTCGCCATAGATAACGGTTGCATAGTAAAATCAGATCTATTCACCGTGATTGCACATAAACAATTATCGAGTAGATTGAACGTACAGCCTGATATTTACGTACCAGTGATTCCTCCCATCAACAATATAATCAGAATACCCATTCCTGCCATGACTCAATTGAACAAGTCACAGATGGATAAGGAGCTAAATGAGATTGGCGAGAAGATTCAGATTTTGAAAGACAATGCACCGATAATATCAGACAACATCTCCATCCATGACGTTCACCATTACTCAGTCATTTACATTATCCTCGGGCTTGGAGTAGCAGCTGGACTGGTGTTCGCGTGTCGTCGCATGCGCGCCCGGCGCTTACCTACGCCGCAGGCGCTCGCCCCCGCAGAGCGGACTGAGACGCCTGCGCCCCCTACAAATCATAGTGAGAGTGTACAGTGCGCGAGTGAAAAGGTCATTTATCGCAGTGAATGTGAACAAAGTGACAACAAATCGTGCTGTGATTTAGACGTATCAAGTGCGCGTGTACTGAATAAGGCAACGTCGCCTATCTTAGTTCGATAAGCATTTATTTTATAGCGTAGGTACTACTTTTATCATAAGTTAGACTCTATTTATACACTTATCATGTTAATCAATTAACTCATTTTAAAAGCATTCCATTAACTTTAATTTGTAGCAATTATCAATTATTATTTTCTAGCATTTTTATAATTCAATAATTTTTAACTTTTTTGGGTACCATTGTTACTTTCTGTGCCTGGGAGCATGTACGAGCAAACCCGTACACTTGTATTGTATAAGTTTTTTGCTGACTATGGCGTACGATTTCATTGTGACGCATTTACCTTATACAGTGTACTTACATAAGATTCAGTCTCAATAAAACTATCATAGCAAACACATCTCTCTATCATTTCCACCGGTTCGCGAGACTCGTTATATCAGCTATCAACTTAGCATTATCACAGCATCTAAAAGGTGTAAGGTCGCGCACCGTACAACTTCTATTATTTTCGAACACATGCGTGACAGATAGTGAGTAGTACTTTACGGGTATTCAGAAATTTCAGAATCCGCCGTCTTATAACACTATGAAATTAAAGTTTCACCGGAAGATCGTTTTCACACTGTTTTTATTTTTGACTACGAAGTAAAAGAGGCCTCGCGAACTTGATGTCGCCGACGTCTACATGTGTTCTAGCGCCGCCATTGTTTGAGACCCCCTGTATATTTACAAAAAAAGGACAATTTATGTATGTATGTTTATCCATTGTCTAGTACCCATAGTATAAACTCTGCTATGTTTGGGACCAGATGGTGTTGTGTTTGGTGGTAGGTAGAATATAGAATAGAATATCCTATCGATACCATAAAGCTTAATTAAAAGATTTCACAAATGGGCCCTAGCTAAAAATATATTTTTAAAGATAAAAAACACGGTCGTACACAAAAAAAACAGCTGTGCTCAAAGAACGTTCGTTTGAAGTGTGTGTAGGGATTAAGAGATCTTAATGATTAGATAGCGATAACGTTCGTTACGTTTATTGTTTGTCTAGTCTAGCCGGATTATAGTATCGTACAAATGTATCATTTTCGTGACACAGAAACATTTCATAAGATAATTCTGTAGGATGATGTTTTCTGTTTGCAAAACCCAATTTAATTTTACTGGACTACTGAAGGTGTCTTATCTTAAAATTTGTGAGTCGGAAAATAACGTTTCAAACACGTTTATTTTCCAAGTTACAAATTTTAATTCAATAATAATTACGAGCATTAGCGAGCATTATAGTTAGGTAGGTACGTAAAGAGCTTAATCATAATTTGTTTACAATCTTTCGATCATTATGGCGGAGCCCGCGCCCCCGGCAGAAGCTACTCCCTTCTCACCCTTCTTTAGCGCATGAACCAAATGTACGATGAGCCTGGCACCAGTCACGCCTAATGGATTAGTTAGACTTACAGATCCCCCATGCACATTGACCTTAGCAGCATCCAACCCCAATAGTCTCTGGTTAGCGACATAGACGGCACTAAAGGATTCATTGATTTCCCAGAGAGCAATGTCCTCCTTGTTGATACCAGTTTTATCTAACAGATTTGGTATAGCAGTTGCTGGCGCGACAGTGAAATCAGTTGGCGAGCCCTCAGTATCGACGAAATCGATAATTCTCGCCAGGGGCTTGACGTTGTGTTGTGCGGCGGCTTCAGCAGTCATCAGCACGAGAGCGGCGGCGCCGTCGCCGAGCGCGGACGCGTTGCCGGCCGTGATCGAGCCGTGCGTGGTGTACGCGGGCGGCAGCTTCACTAGCTTCTCGTGGTCCACTCGCTTGTACTCCTCGTCCTCTGTTACCAACTCAGCTTCTCCTTTCTTCCGAGGTACGCTCACTGCCACTAACTCGTTTGTAAATACACCGGCAGCGTATGCTGTGGCGGCTCTCTTGTAACTAATTAAAGCATACTCATCCTGATCTTGTCTTGTAATGTTAAATTTTATTGATAAGGAATCCACACGCTCTCCTAAAGGTATATTGGTGTGATTTAGCAACCCATCTCGCAATATACCGTCCACTAACTCCATCCCACCGTAAGTAGTTTCACCTCTCTTCAAATAGAATGGAACATTCGAAAAAGATTCCATCCCGCCGGCTAACATGACATGCTCGGCGCCCGTCTGAAGGCACTGCGCAGCGCACGTAACGGCTTTGATGCCGGAGGAACATTGTTTGTTCATAGTGACGCATACGATTTTTTCGGAGAGTCCGGCTAACACGCAAGCGTGTTTAGCGGGGGACTGTCCGAGACCGGCTGAGCACGTGTTGCCGAAATAAGCCTGAAAATAAATGTCGTCCATCAGGCAATAGAATTCATAACAATCGAAGCTTGTGAACATAATGAACGTACTTGTTTGATCTGGTCCTTAGGGACGTCGGCTCTTTCGACAGCCGCTCTGATGGCGACGGCTGCGAGCTCCGGCGCGCTCAGTGGCGCCAGCTTGCCGCGGAACGAGCCGAGCGGCGTGCGCACCGCCGACACAATCACGACCTCGTGCAGCGACACCTGCCGCCCTCGCGCCGCTGATGATGACATTGTTCAACACTGTAGAGGACATTCAGGTTTTCAACCAATCCCATACTTATGTATGAACCTAACTACTTACTTATACATTGTTACAAAACTAAACTTATTGTCGATATCAATCTGCGTCAGTCGTTTTTTGGGCAATAACTGAGTAAATATAAGTGTATTGCTATCTATATTACTTGGTGTGTAAAAATTGCCCTGCGTCGTACCACTTCCTATTTTGGAGAATGAAGACTTCGCCTCCAAAATAAACTATTTAAGCTACCTTGCCTAAAACTACTAAAACCAATCATTCAGTAGGTACATGAACTGAACGATGTTCTGTTAGGATTCGTAAACAATGAACTTTATTAGACTTTACAGTAATTATAATGACTATCTTAGAATCTACACGAAGATTTAGGTTAGGTACGTACCTATATTTACCTGCACACAAATAGGAAATTAGACGCACAAACTAACACGGCCAGCTCAAACAAGTGTTTTTTTTATTATGAATGTGTTATCTCGAATAGCGTGTTAGATACGCCGGATCGTTCCTTGTTTGTGATCTACTCTAAATATTTTAAGTACTTCAGATAAAAGATTTAAATATAAAACTATCTATTTTTATCACCGTCCTAGTTTAAATACCAATTGCATTCAAGACTTACAGATATGACAGAATATCAGATAGGTACCAGGTCACTCAGAAAGTATTGCGAGAAAAAGTTTTTATGTATATGAGACTGCCCAGTTATGTAAAAATAGGTACCTACGTTCTTAATTCAAAACTTCCCTCCACATTTTTTGTGAGCTAATTAAAATTACCGTGTCTCATTGAAAAATGGATTTGCGTCGAGAACATTTTCGCGCTATGATTTTTTACGATTTTAAGTGACACCTGAAACCGGACGAATCGTACGATAGACTTCAAATGACATTCATGGATGAAGGCTCTTTTAAGGCAACCGTGTATCGTTGGTATAATGAATTTAAAAAGCGCGGTCGACTAACTTTGGGGGATGAAGAAAGAAGTGGTTGCCTTTTGATGGCTGTTACGGAAGAAAACGTGCTAGCAGTGAAAAGTTTGATCCAAGACAATAGACGAGTTACATACCAAGAGATTCAGCATATACTGCAGATTGGATCAGGAAGCCACAGATTTAACAAGTAATTACTTACTTGATACTTGATGGCACGGGCTGTTTCCGCAACTCCACGTCTTGGCGTGTATTTTGTGTGCAGGTGGGAATGGTGTGTTCATTCGAGCCACCCCAGCTCTTCGAGGAAGGCCAGCAGACTCTTGATGTGGCCCACTGCCTCCCTCAGGGTGCTGTATCTCGTCAGGTACTGCTGCCTGTACTGTGCGACCTCAGGGCAGTCGAGGAGCAGGTGGGCTGCCGTCTCGTCTGCTGCCATACAGGCCCTGCACAGCGGGCTGTCGGTGATACCTATAGTAAATAGGTGTTTATTAAAGAATCCGTGTCCTGTGTAGGCGGCCGTGATTGTCCGCAGTTGTTGTTTGGACAGCCGGAGGATTTGTTTGGCTATCTTACCGTCTACTGCGGGCAGAGCCGCCTTGGCCTGCCTACATGTTTCAATACCAATCCAGGACTGGTTGTGTTGGGTCCTGGTCCTATTCCTTACCAGGTTGCGATAAAAACCAGAAGGGAGGGGAATAATGGGCTCGGGTCCCACCACCTCTAAAGTGGCCCCTCTTCTGGCAAGTACGTCGGCTGCGTCATTCCCTCTTGAGCCACTGTGGCCCTTGATCCATTGCAGTGTTAATTTGTAGCGGGTTCTGGTAGTAAAAACGCAGTAGAGGTTTTAGATGCGTTTATTGCAGAGTATTGTCTCACTTCCCTTGCCACGAGTATGACCGACCAACAACACGACACTGGCCTGAACACTAAGGGCTGCAGTCTCCCACGCTGTTCCCTCCGGTAGTGCGCAGGGCAGGTTGCTCGAAGGGCTGCGCGTAGCGGCAGATCCTCGCAGGCCGTTGGCTCAGCTGGCAGGTGCCGGCGGTGTGTGTGCGATGAGCGGGGCAGGCCAGACTCTTCGGCAGAGGCGACGCCGAAGGCGATGCAGCAGGTGTAGCGGTCTAGGTAGTGTAGCCCGGAGCTTAAGGTAAACCTGGAACCTGAAGGAAAGCAGCATTAGGAGAGCCACAACCAATAGAGTCAGGCAGGCGGCGTCAGCCGGCTTCAGCTAGCAGGTAGAGAGATGGGCAGTACGCTAACGCAGTAAATGTAGTAACTTACCCACAGCTGGGACCAGGATACACGTATGAAGTAGTATAATTATAGATATAGCGGTATAGAATTTAGTAGCGGTAGTAGGTTAGTGTAGAGTAGCGGTGCCGGCCTCTCTGTCGGCCCCTTTATATACCGGGCCCTCCATCAGGCTGAGAGTCCGTTTATGACCATATTTGGTCAGGCTTTGCGAGTGCGGACGATGGCTTTCTCTGATTGGCCGAGCGTATGGGCGGTACTGTGACGCAACGCGGTAAGTACCGGACATACGTTACAATACCGCCCGCCTTAGGAGAGGATTTTACGTGGCTAACAAGGAAAATCCGACTAGCTGCGTTAGGTCTATGAGTCCGCTACTGTCCAAGCTAAGACGGCATATAGAGAGAAGGAAGGGAAAGTCTTCTACGGTTTGTAACAAATAGTTAGGCACCATAGTGTATAAGTTTTAGGTCCTTAATGTGCCAAAACCCAATAGAATTTCCAGACGCGTCCGACAACTCGTAAACGAGAGGCGACTTTTTATTAATCACTGTGCACTTCACGAATTTAGGGGCTAGTTTCTTACAGAAGGACTTATCCTTGTCGCTCTGATAAAAAGTCCGTTTCCTTCCACACAGTGTCTCCCACATTAAACTCAGCTGGTTTACGGCGTAAATTATACGTTTGGGAATTCCTAGCATGAGCTTGAATGAGGAGTGCCTGAACTTTGTCAAATATGCCTGATAAGTGACCTATGTTTTCTGCGTAATCGTCCCTAGGTATGTATACTATATCATCAGCGTCTGTGTCGACATAGTGTGAGCCGCATGGAACTAGTTCACGTCCATAGACTAAAAAACTAGGTGTATAGCCCGTGACTTCATTAACTGCAGTATTTAATGCAAACTGCACCTTAGGTACGAGAGTGTCCCATAATCTCTGGTCATTTCCTACAAACGCCGCTAAGGTAGAACCAATGGTTTTATTATAGCGTTCGACCGTATTGACATGTGGGGAATATTTAGGAGTATAATGAAGATTAGGGATTTTGTACTTGCGCAACATAGCTTTTAAAGTAGCACTGACAAACTGTTTACCATTGTCCAATATAATTGTAGATGGTATACCATGAACTAAAATATTTTTTCTTCCAAAATATTAGTTATTATTTCAGCAGTTGCGCGCCTGATAGGAAAAAGTAGACAGTATTTACTAAAACAACAAGTTACTACTAAGATGTAGGCGTTTTGTTTTCTTGTGACGGGTAGTGGCCCCACCAAATCTACACTAATGGTTTGGAAGGGTCGTGAACACACTTTGGGTCGTCCCATGGTTCCCAATGGTGCGTGGTTCTGATGTTTGTGCGCGATACAAGTGTCGCAAGAATTTATGAACTTAACTACGTCATATTTATTGTAGAAGCTATGAATAAATAAACAATTTATTTATTATTATTATCGCGCATTTTGGGCCAATAGTAACGCAGTGCTAAGCGCTTGTAAGTTTTAAATATACCGAAATGCCCCGAATTGGGTTCAGCATGGTTCTCTAATATGGCATTATTTCGATCAGAAGAAGGTAGTACTTCTTTCCATTCGAACTCCTTACGTAGCATACACCTAGATTTAATCAAACGATATAATTTATTATTTTTAATAGAATAGTCTGGATAGTCATTAGGCGAAGATAAACAACCATTGTAGGTGGCTGAATACCATTGATCAGTGTTAACATTAGGGTTATTCACGTTATTATTATTCGCGTTAATTATATTTACAGGTAAGGATCGTGATAACGCATCGGCTATAATATTATCCGCACCGCGCCGATGCTTTATTTCGAAGTTGAAGGCTGACAGACGAACCGACCACCGAGCTAATCTACCAGTCGGGTTGCTCAAGTTTAGGAACCATTTCAGTGCGGAATGGTCAGTATACACAACAAACTTTAACCCGTTATCTAAATAACAGCGCCAATATTCGAGGGCTGTTAGAACTGCTAATGTCTCCCGTTCTGTTGTACTGTAGTTTTGTTCCTGTGCATTTAGTGACCTACTCATGTAAGCGATAGGTAGTTCCACGCCATCTATTTCTTGTGTAAGTAACCCACCGATGCCGCTCGCACTCGCATCTGTGTGAACTTGAAAAGGTTTCTCGTAATCGGGACACGATAATATTGGTGCGGAGCTTAACAATTGTTTTAGTTTACAAAACGAGTCATCAGCTTCCACCGACGACTGAAATGGTGCGGCTTACTTACCGGTAGAGGTAAGTTTGTTCAGAGGACCGGCAATAGTACTAAAATTTGGTATAAATCGCCGATACCATGATGCAATGCCTAAGAACCTTTTGACTTCTTTTTTATTCTTAGGCGTAGCATATTGAAGAATGGCTTCCACCTTACATGGGTCTACTTGTAATCCTTTAGAGTTTACTACGTAGCCCAAGTACTTCAATTCATCACGGAAGAATTTAGATTTTTCCAAGTTGATGGTAAGGTTGGCCGATTTTAATTTTTCGTATACTTTATTTAATAGTGACACATGAGCATTAAAGGATGGCGATATAAGCACGATATCATCTAAAAAAACGAATACAGAGTTTTCGAACTCAGGACTGTTCGTAAACAAGTGATCCACCAAACGCTGTTGTGTCGCAGGCGCATTCGTTAAACCAAACGGCATAGTCACAAATCTAAATGTTCCTCTAGTAGGCACATAGAACGCAGTCTTATCACGATCACATTCGCGAAGAGGCGTCTGCCAAAAGGACTTAGATAAGTCTATACTACTTAGATATCTAGCGTTCCTAAGGTTGTCTAAAATTTCGGATACGTAAGGTAGTTTGTACGCGTCTTTTTTAGTAACAGAATTAAGTTTCCGACTATCTAAACAAAACCTTAGTTTACCGTCTTTCTTAGGCGTTAGTAAAATCGGTGACGACCACGGACTTTCGCATTTTTCTACCACTCCTAATGCAAGCATTTCGTCTAATTCGTCAATAATTATTTTTAATTTCGCCGGCGGTAACCTATAATATCTTTGGCGTATCGGCGCAGAATCGCCAGTGTCTATTGCATGTTCTATTAAGTGAGTTCGTCCTAAACCGGTTTTTTCAGTAGAAATCGACTCGTATTGCTTTATAATTAACTTAGCCGTTCTCTGCTGTGACTCACTCAACTCACTAAAAGATTGCAATACGTTCGTGTTACTTAGCTTATTTTCACCTAACACACTACACGGCAATGTTTTAGACATGCATACGGATGCGATATGGTTAGGCAGTAATTTAAATAGTTTCCAGAAATCGATGCCTAAAATTAAATTACTTGTAACTTCTGGAATAATATAAGCTTTCAATAAGTGGGTTTGATTATTAATAGTAGTGGGTAAGTTGATAAAACCGCGCGGCAACAATATATTTCCACCCGCGGACCGAATGGAATTAGTGTTGTGACACTGCTGTATTTCTAACCCGGTTTTAGTAATTACTTCCAGATGGGAGTTGTTACCTAGAATTGTAATGGCTGAACCGGAATCGAGCAATCCACAAATAGGTAAACTGTTAATCGTTACGTTAACATAGGGCCGTAGGTCATTTTTAGGTTTATTATCCAGGATCGAGGCGACGGAATAACTAGAGAAATACACTTTTAGAGTGTTTAGCCAATTTCTCCAATCATCTTTGTCAAAATTGGTTGAATAGGTTGTAGAACCTAATTTAGATTTTGACACGCCCCGACCCTGACCAACTAGTTTTTTGGTATCGTCGATTTACAGTTCGGGCAGTTAGGGAATATCACATCCCTACAGCCGCACTTGAAGCAAATTGCAAACCGACCGCGTTTGCATTCATTCAAACTGTGATCATTGATACGGCAGCGCAGGCAGTACTTGGACGTGACTAGAGCGACAGAGCTAGATTTAGACTTAGGTTTGCTAGGTTCGTTGTTCTCAGTGTATTCGGACGTACCCTCTATGGTAGCAACGGGATAATTATTGTAGGAATTATTACGCGCTCGGTTATTAGGTTTGTGACTGTAAGCTAGGTCTGGTGCCAACGTGTCGTTATTATAATACGGTTCGCGGAATTGAGAGTTCAAACATTTCATCCGTTCGTAGTTTAAACATAACGTCTGCAGTGTTGCTATACTGTCTATTGAAGATATTGACGGAGCTAGCACTAGTGAGTAGCATGGACGTATGTTATGCAATAGGATGTCTAACTTTTCGCGTTCGGACAATCGCTTTGACGGAGACAGCCTAGCGAACAGCTGATTCATTATCGAGAGATAAATAATTATAGTTTCGGTAGCACCTTGAGTACGTCGGCGGATTTCATTTAATAACCGGTAGTCATAATCGTACGGTGTGAAATCGTCTATTAATTTAGTGGTGAGTTCGTCCCATGTAGTGAAATATTCTTTTAGGCCGCGGTACCAGTGAAGTGCGTTACCGGTGAAAATTTCGGAGGCATATGATAAAATTTTAGTGGAAGGTAGATTACGCGCGGTTTGGAATTCGGTTACGCGTTGTAGGAACGCTCGGACGCATCCCGTACCGTCGTATTTTAGCTTAGACAGTTCGCTAACTCACAAATGCTCGCAATGCAATACTGGGGCTAACCCTGCCTGCGTCGAGGTAGACGGCGCAGGTTGGACCTCTGCCACAGCATCAGCTGAGCGAACAGCTGATTGCTCAATGGCGGACAGCTCCGCCGAGAGCTTGTCGAACCGGCTGCACAATTCGGTAATCCGTTTTGAAAACGCCGTAGGACGTTCCATCCTACGGAGTCTGTGGTATAAGTGGTTGTGCAGTGCGGTAGACCTCTTAGCTAGGTTCGCGTCGTAAGAGGCAGATAACGAATTTAGTCGCTTGGCCAGCTCAGAGACGCCCTCGCTAGCGCCCTCGAAGTCCACCGCTATGGCTAGACCCGACTCCAAAATGTCATCATTTGGAATGGCTTCCAGTAATTTAGGGAGCTGCTTCCGCAGACCTAGGACAGAGGTAGCCGGCTCCTCACCTCTAATCGCGACCTCGTAAGCTAACTCGTTCTTGTTTAGCAGGAAGTATTTTATGGGGTGTGAGTCCATTGTGTATGAAGGAGTACCGCGTAAGTATAACACTACACACTACACTTATTGCGCAAGCGTTCCGCCCTTACAAATGGCCTACTTTACGATTAGGCGTAAAAGTTCGACCGTTAGGACTAATTAGAAAGAAAAGATAGATTCAAATTGCGAACTATTACGTAGTAGGTAGTTACACTAAAAGGTAGACAATTAGTACAACAATATGTACCGGTTCGCTGTAGCCGCACCTCCTCGCTTACAATGATGGAGACCTGCTAGAAGAGAACTCGAGCACGGAAAGCGAGACAATAACCCACATAGGCGCCACTGTAGCGGGTTCTGGTAGTAAAAACGCAGTAGAGGTTTTAGATGCGTTTATTGCAGAGTATTGTCTCACTTCCCTTGCCACGAGTATGACCGACCAACAACACGACACTGGCCTGAACACTAAGGGCTGCAGTCTCCCACGCTGTTCCCTCCGGTAGTGCGTAGGGCAGGTTGCTCGAAGGGCTGCGCGTAGCGGCAGATCCTCGCAGGCCGTTGGCTCAGCTGGCAGGTGCCGGCGGTGTGTGTGCGATGAGCGGGGCAGGCCAGACTCTTCGGCAGAGGCGACGCCGAAGGCGATGCAGCAGGTGTAGCGGTCTAGGTAGTGTAGCCCGGAGCTTAAGGTAAACCTGGAACCTGAAGGAAAGCAGCATTAGGAGAGCCACAACGCAGGCGTCGTCAGCCGGCCTCAGCTAGCAGGTAGAGAGATGGGCAGTACGCTAACGCAGTAAATGTAGTAACTTACCCACAGCTGGGACCAGGATACACGTATGAAGTAGTATAATTATAGATATAGCGGTATAGAATTTAGTAGCGGTAGTAGGTTAGTGTAGAGTAGCGGTGCCGGCCTCTCTGTCGGCCCCTTTATATACCGGGCCCTCCATCAGGCTGAGAGTCCGTTTATGACCATATTTGGTCAGGCTTTGCGAGTGCGGACGATGGCTTTCTCTGATTGGCCGAGCGTATGGGCGGTACTGTGACGCAACGCGGTAAGTACCGGACATACGTTACAATACAACGTATTGTTGGTCGGTCATACTCGTGGCAAGGGAAGTGAGACAATACTCTGCAATAAACGCATCTAAAACCTCTACTGCGTTTTTACTACCAGAACCCGCTACAGTTCTCTGTCGGCCCCTTTATATACCGGGCCCTCCATCAGGCTGAGAGTCCGTTTATGACCATATTTGGTCAGGCTTTGCGAGTGCGGACGATGGCTTTCTCTGATTGGCCGAGCGTATGGGCGGTACTGTGACGCAACGCGGTAAGTACCGGACATACGTTACAAAGGAGAAGTTGCAACTTCCATATAAAATTACCCCACGTCCGACAGCTGAGAAAAATATCTCAAATAATAGATAAAATTGAGTATTAATAAATTGCATACCTCTGATTGTCATCCTTACTGGCTATCATACTTAGAAATTGCTCCAATTA
This sequence comes from Euclidia mi, assembly GCA_944739405.2. Lineage (NCBI taxonomy): Eukaryota > Metazoa > Arthropoda > Insecta > Lepidoptera > Erebidae > Euclidia > Euclidia mi. The sequence goes on from OX123184.2 coordinate 115,430,047, forward strand.
TTGTTTCAGGCGCAGTATTAAGTACTTATCTTAAAAATATTTTACTTTCAATCATGCAATACCTACTACTATAACGACCATAAAAAAGTGGAATAAAGATTAAACAAATGAACATATTTTTTATAGACTCTATCTAGCCTGTATCCCCGAACACATTTTCTTATAGCGCCCCTAACAGAGAGTAGCGATCGATAGAGTCCGCTAGGGGGCGCATTTAGAAAATGTATGGAATTTGTTCCCGACGACTAGGCTATCGTCCACCCTTGACGATCGAGTGCAAACTCGTACTAGACCCTCTGATATCATAATTAATTCATCATATGTTTCGGAAAATCATATTAACTTCTTTGCTAGTTGCTTCCAACCTCGCAAAGGGAACTCTGCTGGTTTAGATTAGGTATGTTCTTCGACATAATCTGCTAACAAGTTTGGTTTAAGCATATTTTAGTCTTATTGTTTGACAAAACTCTTCAGTATATGTGCTTTATTACTAACCTAGTATAATACCTAACTATTATCAAACGTGAGTTATTACAGTGTTTAATTGCTTTTTAATCCTATTCTAAAACTAAAATCAGAAGTTAGTATATTACAGGTTTTCTACTCCTGAATTAATATTTAGAGCAATTTTTTTTTATGTGATAGCCAGTAAAGATGATTACCGGAAGTATATAATTATTTTATACTGATTTTTAGCGATTTTTTGAGATACTTATCTTTGCAGTCGGAAGTGGGGCATTTTTGCTACTTCTTCTTTGTTTTGTTTACCTACCTCTGTTAGTTTCTGGTGGCATTCAAGCGTGAGTGCCGAGGTGATAGTATGGCTTTTGAGGGCTGAGAGGACAGCCTTACTATCTGAGAGGATCCTAATGGATCGTTCCCTTACCTCACGTGCCATGATTGCTGTGGCAGTTAGGATTATGCCAAAACATTCGGCCTGGTAGACCGTGTTGTAGGCTCCCAGCGGTGCTGCGATGTTGATGTTAAGGTCCTCGGAGAATACTCCTGAACCCGTACCTGTATCCGTCTTAGACCCATCTGTGAAGATCGTGAGCTCGTTGTGGCCAACCGCTCCCTCGTGTAGATCCTCGTACAGTTGGATTTTGTATTTCTTATCGAAAACAAATTGTTTCGGTATTCGGTCGCCAATGGCTTGTGTGAGAGGAACTTCTTTAAAGAGTGTGTTTAAGTTGCTAGTGTGCGGCGTGTTAGTGTCTTTCCAGAGCTTCAGAGCTCTTCGTCGGATCGCGGACATCGTTGCTTCCTGTTGTATGAACAGGTGCAATGGAGGCAAGTCCAGCAACATTTCGAGTGCCGCTGTAGGTGTAGTTTTCATGCAGCCCGTGGCCGGTAGGCATGCAAGTCTTTGAAGCTTGTTGGCGGCCGTTGTTAGGTTGGTCCGAGGCCACCACACTACTGCGCCGTAGCTTATCATCGGACGTATTATTGTCTTATAGAGCCATAAGACAATTTTGGGGGATAGGCCCCATCGTTTACCTATCATCTTCTTGCACTGCCAGAAGACGATGCTGGCTTTATTGAGCTTATTTTCCATGAGGCTGTTCCATGTCAATTTGCTGTCAAGAGTGACTCCCAGGTACTTTACCTCGGTATCGGATCAGGAAGCCACAGATTTAACAAGTATCGAAAGATAGTTTCACGCTTCGTGCCGCACAATCTCACCAATGCAGAAGCAGGCAAGGGTGGAATGGTACCATGATATGATAGACAAAGAAGCAGGCTCGTTTCGACGTGTTTACGACATCGTTATAGGTGATGAATCCTGGATTCATCAATACGATCCAAAATAAAGCGCCAGTCGACGGTTTGGGTGTTTCAAAACGAATCAACGCCTACCAAAGTAAAGCGACCTAGAAGCGGGGGTAAGATTTTGATCGCGTGCTTTTTCAATTTGACTGGCTACTTAGTGCCAATTCTTTTACGAAACCAAAGAAGCATTAACGCCGAATGGTATACTACCAAATGCTTGGCAGAAGTTTTCTCTGTTGTGAGCAACAAGCGAACAAACACAGGGCTCCGCGGGCTACTGCTCCACGACGATAATGCGCCCGCCCTCACCGCAAACAAAGCGAGGGACTTCCTAGACAGCACTCCGGTCAAACTCCTGGGTCACTCTCCTTACAGCCCTGACCTAGCACCAAGTGACTTCTTCTTATTCCCAAAAATAAAAAATCAGCTCAAAGGGATACAATTTTCGTCGCCGGAAGATGCGCTCTCAGCGTTCGAGCGGGCTGTAAACGAGGTGTTTGCGGCGGACTGGAAAAAGTGTTTCGAAAACTGGTTCAGACGCATGAAACTTTGTATAGAGGCTGGTGGAGAGTACTTTGAAAATATGAAATAAAAATATATGTACCTACCTATATTTTTATTTCATGTTTTATTATCTTATAGAACATTTTTTTTAGTGTCGCTAAACTTTCTGAGTGTTGACGGTTTCCATAGTTTAAACTAGTAGGTATCAGTTTATATCAGGGTATTGACTCCGACGCACTTTTGTGATTGATGAAACGATTTTTGTGCCATTAAATAATCATTATTTCATTCCAAGTACTGGAGTTCAATTCCGGCTTCACCTCGACTACCGTAAAACCGTACAACTTTGCCCAGAAATTCTGTTCCACTTGAAATATTTATTTAACTTATTATACGTTTAATTTGTAATCGTGTTTTATCATTCATAAATGCAATGCTCTTTGCATAGAAATACGAAAATATCAAGATAATGAATGTTTATGTGCTAAAAACCTCAATTTTGACAGCGGGCCAAATATTTAGAACTTTTCACAAGTTTGCCCATTTTGCGGCAAACTTTGTAGCTGCAGTATTTTCTACCTTAAAAACATTATGTTTAAGGATCATTTTAGGAAAATAGTCAATCTGTCATAGGACCTTGACAATAAACGTATAAACATTCACTTAACCTATCAAATTTGGGTGGGCAAAGTCGCATCTTTTTTTTTGTAATTTTTCATACAAATAAAACGATCAACTAGGGTTGTCACTTTTTTATTGATAATAAGTACTAGGGTGCGCAGGTACATTATAATCATGTAGCTTTCTCTTAAACACTAATTTAAACATTTGAGCAATCATGTTTAAAGCAAATGCTTATTAGTCTTTATGCAAACAATATAAGATTAAAAGCCGGTTTCAAGTGGATGTTTTTAACTTTGTTCAATACCGTCCGTCGAGGAATCCCGAACCTCTTTTCTGCCTCCCGACTTGACATCCTGTTATTTTTTACCATGTCAACCGCCAAGTTTAACATTTCTTCTGAATAATCTCTGTATGCTCGCGATCCTAATTTTCTTTTTCTTATATTTTTAGTCTTAGTATTATTCATCCTGAAATAAATGGGAAAAGAATGGCCTCAGTAACATTAGCAAATATACTTAACCTACCCAAAATAAGGTTATCGAGGTAACATGAGCCGATACTTAGTATACCTGCTGCTACCTTTAATAGTACTTATTTTTCAAAACCCTTTAGTAACAGTTAAAAATTTTAGTACATAATATTAATTTACAACAAAACAATAACCGACTTCGACGTTCATTATTTCTACTACCTGTATGTACAAACTTCTTTTATTAACAGATCACGATGGATGGTGACAATGGGACCACCTCAGGAGTATACCCTTTCGATTACAAAAATAATTGCGAAAATGGGCCCGAAATTGCTGGAGAAATAATAAAACATACAGTCGAATTGTGAACCTTACTTTTTGAAGTCGGTTAAAAATACAACGAAATCAAAAAACAAACAAAAAATTTGAAAAGAAAAATCATAAAGAAACTACCTTGTTGGTTATTATTAGATAATTATTTCGCAAATACTTTCAGTGCAGGTCGATACTTTTGAAAACAAAATTCATGCTTTTTATCACAATTTGCAATCCTTTGTATACAGAGAATAATGCTGATAGATAAGTAATTCAATTTATCTATTAGCATTATTTAGGTAATTCCGAAGTTAGTGTAAGACAAAGTACCTACCTACATATCTTAGATCTAATTAAACATTGAGGTGACAACCCTAACGGTAATATTATGGTGGGCAAAGACGTAACAGCTACGTTAGAAAAACTAATTTTACATTGCCCACCATCACATTTCCGAATTTAAGAGAGATTTCGCGTTGGATATACGCTCATTTATGTGTATTTATTACAAACTAACAGTGGTTAAAAAATTACTTACCTGCTGTGATAAATCAACTTTAAAAAAAAGTTTTTCACACACGTTTTGGCCCGCAAAATACACCACCAACTTCGACACAGTTTGACAGCCGACTGAAGTGACATTTTGAAATAGTGGTTACGCAATGTTGCCAGAGACATATTTAAATTTCATCCATAGATCAAAAGTAGATGTAACAAAAAATGTTGCCGGGTTTTTTGAAATATTTGTGAAAAGTACCTTGCTGGGCAAAGCTAGATTAGTTGGGCAATCTTGTAAGATTTTACGGTACAGATTGTTTTTTTTTAATGTCTGAGTCACGCAATATACACATGATGAAAATTTAAAAAATATGTTAATTAAGTTAAAAAGATCACCAAATTGTGTTTTATTATTTATTTAAGTTGGGATCGCAGGATGCCAACTTAAACGTTCAACGCGCAACAACAAACAACGTTTTGCCGAAAATATTTTGACAAAATTTCATTAAGTACTCAAATTTTAGCAACCTTTTTTATACAATTGTAACGGGGTTCTTCTTCAATGAAACCTCGTAAACTCGTAAACCAAATGTAAACATAGGTATTTATTGTTCTTCAAAAACTACACTTAACAGGACTTTATACACTAACGTTAGGATGACGATAGAAAAGTTAAAAAATATGACTGCCCGTTGTCGGTTCCGCGGGGGGGAAGCCGACCGTGCAAGTCAGAGAGCGTTAGACTGCCCGTAACCCGTTCCGATGGAAGCGTGTCCGTGCAAGCCGAACTAACTAAATGTCTTCCGACTAGTCATCACGCAACCCCCTAGAGGGTTGGCGGAGGCTGGTTCAGGGCGTTTTGCCCCTCTCCGGCGGGTTCGTCGCAGTCCCCTAAACAAGGGACTGGTGGTTGGGGCGGGCTGAGTGCCCTACGGCTAACGCTGAGAGGCGTGCGAGGCCGCTTCAGTCTTCACGTCGCCCGGGCGGTCAGCACGAGCCAGGTGAGACCCCCGGCGAACCGGACCGTGGGCTGGGCCTCTCCGTGTAACCGCGTCGCTGGCTACACGGAGAGGCCCAGCTCCGTGTAGCCAGCGACGCGGGCGACGACTTACGTGCGGCCTCAGCGTTAACTATATGTCGTGAGGTGTGAGGTGTCTAAGGTGTGATGCGGAGTTTGTGTTTGGCGTCCTCTGTTGCGGTGGTCGCCCGCGCGCGCACATGATGTGCGTATCCTAAGTTGATACGCGCAGATGTCGCGCGGATGGGGGCGGTCACCTGCAACAGGGGGAATGGAGTGTAGTGTGCGTGGGCGACGGTTACCCGGGGGCAACCGTTGTGTCGGCAGAGTCGTCAGGGGTAGCGAGGAGGTCTCGCGGCAGCTTCTTCTTGTCCGGGGGGCGAGCGTGCCAGGGGGCCAGGTCTCGGACGTGGTCCCAGGCCGAGGCGTCGGCCCGCTCAAACATCCCCACGGACAGACGGCGGATGAAGGCGTCCAGGCTCTCTATACGGGTGTCCCGCTGTATGACGGCGTTACTCACCGTCCGGGGTGCACCCACAATGGTGCGCAACGCGAGCGATTGTTGCGCGCGGAGTCGGGCCCGGTTGGTCTCGCTTGTGAGCGCGAACCAGGCGGGAGCGGCGTAGGTGAGCCGAGTGCGTACATAGAGCTTGTACACACTCAGCTTGACACGCAGCGGGAGGCGTGATGAGAGCACTGGACGCAGTAGTGCTCTCGTAGCGCGGACCTGTGCGACGACTTTGCCGACGTGTGACTTCATCGTGAGGAGGCGGTCTAGGGTTACCCCCAGGTACTTCGCCGTCCTCGTCCAGGGAATGTTGTCGTCCTGGAGTTTGAGTGGTGGTGGATGGGCCACCTGGGAACTGAAGAGAATCGCCTGTGACTTACCCACGTTCACCGACAGTCGCCATTGCGACAGCCAGCGGGGGAGATGGTTAAGTGTGCGCTGCATCTTTGACGCGGCGTGGTTGGCGTTTAGGCTTGTTGTTATGTACGCCGCGTCGTCGGCGTACAGGGCTAACTCGGCGCCTTCGGCGACGGGGATGTCGTCGGTGAAGCGTGAGTAGAGCACAGGCGAGAGACAGGAGCCCTGCGGGACTCCGGCGGTGATGGGGTGGACGTCCGAGACTTCCTGTTCCACCACCACTCTGTATGTCCTGTTGTGCAGAAACGATGAGACCGTTTTTACGATACGACGGGGCGTCGTAGAGGTTGAGAGCTTGTACAGCAGATCGGAATGCTATACTCGGTCAAAGGCTTTCTCCATGTCGAGGAATACTGCCACGGCGTGCTCGCGTTTGTTACGCGCCGCCGCTATCCGGTGCAGTACCCTCGACAACTGCATTGTGGTGGAGTGTTCGGCGCGGAACCCGAACTGCTCTGGTCTGGGCGTGATGTGCGGTGTGAGGTGCCGCAGCAGGAGTTTTTCGAACACCTTCGAGATGGTGGCCGGCAGAGTGATCGGCCGATAGCTCTCGGGCTTCAAAATGTTCTTGCCCGGCTTGGGCAACATGATAATTCGGCCCTCCTTCCAACACGAGGGGAAGACGCCTGTGCGGACGATCCCCGTAAACAGGCGCGCCAGCGCTGCCACGGTACGGTGCGGCAGGCGGCGCAGCGCTGTGTTCGGTATCCCATCCGCCCCAGGAGCCTTCCGGGGCTGGGTCTGCCGAATGGCACGTTGCACCATGCCAGGGGAGAAGTGAATCGGGTCCTCTTCGGGAGCTATCGGCGTAGCGAAGTAGTCTCGAAGGTGTTTCTCGACTGCTGCGGTGTGTTCCGTGTCTGCAGTCGGGTTCGGCGCGAACACGCTCTCTAGATGTCCAGCGAGTATGGCCGCGCGGTCTGCTGCTTTATACCTCGGCGTCCCGTCGGCGTGTAGCAGCGGGCGCACCGGAGCTGGGGTGTTAGTGAAGCGACGACATAGCCGATGTATAGACGGCCAGTCGTCGCTGGAGTCCTCGATGAAGCGCTCCCAGCTCTCGGCGGTGTAGGTCCTCAACTCGTCCTTCACTCTCTCCGCGAGCCGGTTTAGTCTGGCTTTCTGTGTGGGGCAACGGGAGCTCTGCCACTGCCTTAGAAGGCGCCTCTTGTCTGCGATCATTTTTGTTATATGTGCCGGCAGAGGGGGTAGCCTCCTCTGGGTGTCTGTAGGTGTGCTAGCAGTCTCAAGGGCGCCTTTAATCGCGTCGACGAGCTCTACCGCGAGCGTTTCGACGTCGGCCGCGGAGTTGATCGGGCGAGTCGGTGTGGTGGTCTCCATCGTTTCTGCGAATAGTGTCCAGTCCAGTTTACGACGTAGCGCTTGAGGGACTATCCGTGTGGGCTGATGTTGTATGACGACGAGCACGGGCTGGTGGTCCGACAGCAGCTCGTCGTCCAGAACCTCTTGTTGCGTCTGGCAGTGCATCTCGCTGTTGTGCACGAGTATATCAAGCACGTCCAGGTTTCGTACGGGGTCGCTCGGGTAGTGGGTGGGAACTTCGGGTCCCGCGACCACGTAACCGTGCTTTTCGGCGTCGTTGAGTAGTCGTACACCAGCGGGGTTTGCGGTTGACGAATTCCACGCTGGGTGCTTGCTGTTGAGGTCGCCCGCTATGATGGCTGGGTGAGGGACGTCCAACAGTGAGCGCAGTTCTGCGACGTTCAGTTTGGTAGCGGGCGCCTTGTAGGCGGCGTATAGGTGTAAATTAGCACCGCCTAGGTGCAATTCTACACCCAGCGTGTAGATGGAGTTGAGGTCCGGCGTAGGTAGTGGCTGGTGTACGACTCTTCGTCTTATCAGCACTGCCAGTCCGCGGTAGTGTCTTCCCTCGGGCGAGGTTTCGTCCCTCCGATAAACGAGGAAACCTGGGAATCGTGGTTGGTCTGCAGGTCCCAGGTGCGTCTCGCTTATCAGCGCCACGTCTATGTTCTGTTCCTGCAGGAGAGGGCGGAGTAGGGCGACCTTACTCATCAGGCCGCGGGCGTTCCAATGTATGATTCTCAAGGGCCTTCTATTCATCGTGAAGAACTAGGTCCGCCAGGCCCTTGAGAATGATGGTCACAATTTGCTGTTTATCGCGCCCTTCGCTGAGCGCAGTGAGTACGCTCTGAAGGACGGCGATCGCGGCCTGGACTGTGCCGGAGCTCCTTGTACCCTCGCTCTTGTGCGGGGCCTTCGTCTTTCTACCCCGGGGCGCGGTTGTGCCCTCCGGGGCGACGACTGGGTGAGCTGTCGGCTGGGATGTCGTTGCGGGAGTCTTCGGAGCCTTCCCGGGGTCGCCCTTAGCCTTCTTAGGCTTAGGCTTCTCTGCGGCCGGTGCGGGTGCAGGTGTCGGTGCGGGTGTCTCCGTGGCGGGCGCGCCTCTGTTGCCTCGCCTACGGTTCCTCCGCCCTCTCTTTTTCTTCGACGTCGTAGTCGATCCGCGGGCCGTGGGGTCGTTCGCTTGCGCCATAAGCGATGACCCCAGCGCTGCCTCTCCTTGGGGCTGAGCGTTGACCGGTGCCGGCCCCTGGCGCGGCTCCCCGGTGACGGCGACCGTCCCCGCCTTCGTGTTGCGCGCCTCTCTCTTGAAGACGGGGCAGTTAATGTGGTTCGCGGGGTGCTCCCCCCCGCAGTTCGCACAAGTGGCTGGCTCCTCTCTAGGGCGTGGGCACTCTCTGGCCGTGTGTTCTTCTCCACACCTCACACATGCCAGTGGTCGGTGGCAGTGGTGGCTCGAGTGGCGGAATTTTTGGCAGCGGTGGCATTGTGCCGGTCGCCGCTTGCCGCGCCACTGCTCTATCTTAACGCCGGGGATACCGAGCATCTCGGTAATCTCGTAGATCCCCGGCGTAGTGTCCTTAGTGCGTCGGATAATGGCGAGAAGGATGCACCCCGGTCGGTCGCGTCGGGCCCGGATGTTGCGGACGTATTCCGGGTCGTGGCCCAGCGCGCGGAGCTCCTCTTCAACCTCCTCCGGTGTCGCATTACTCGGCAGTCCTCTTATCGCCACTTTCAGGTTTCGTTCCGCCGGGAGGGAGTAACAGAACCAGGAGATACGTTCTGTTTTCTCCAGTTCAGTAAAATATCTCTGAACGAGACGGTACTCCTCCTCCTCCCGGGGTGTAAGTCGTAGCCCTTTACCGAACGGGCGGGCGTTGGCGGCTCGTCCCAGTTGATTTTTAATCTCCCGCATGTGATGCGCCCAGTTCGGGAGGAACTCGACGATCACCGGAGGTTAACGCGGCTTCTTGGTGGTCTGGGCGGCGGCAGCAGCGGCGGCGGGCGCGGTAGATGCGTGCGCGGAGACGTCGGACGCGGTGGCGGTCAGGTCGGGCACGCCAGCAGGCCGGGCGGCGGCGCGGGCGCTCGCGGACGCGGCGGCGGTCGAGCCGAGCACGGCAGCCGGCCGGGCGGCGGCGGCGCGGGCGTTCGCGGGCGCGGCGAGGGGCGCGGGCGCGGCGTGGTTCGCGCGGCGCGGCGACGTAGGCGGCGAGCGAGCGACGGCACTATACGCGGTACCCGGTATCACTGTAGCACTATTATTGTCTACGTTCGTACCAGTGTGTACTGTACTTACAGTTTGGGCGTCTCGGGGCGAGCGTGCGGCGCGGCGTCGCTTCGCCTCGTCGGCGTCGGTGTCCTACTCGGGGCTGCGCTGGCGGCGAGCGGCCGCCGGGCGAACGGGCGGCTGTGTGGGGTCGACGTCCATGTCGACAAGCGCCGACGTGGAGCTGGCGCGCTTCATGTGGGCGGCGGCGCACATAGTGTGACGGCGACGCTTGATGTGCAACACTACGTCGGCCTTGTCGTAATCACTGGCGTCGGCGTCGGAGGCGATCGATAACTCTGACCCACTACGCGACGAACACATAGATCGTATGTGGCTCTGACATCTCGGCAAGCAGTGCCCGTTTCTTAGCAACGAAAATCTCTGTCGGGGTCTGGTTATCTTGCTTAACTAACCCCAACAATTTCCTGATAAAGTACGTAGTCTAGTTTCTTTGGGGCAAAGGTGTGGCGCAGACGTTCCTTAAAAAGTTTCCATGACTTCACACTGCTTTTTACACCTTGCCACCAAATTGCTGCATCACCGACTAGAACCAATGGTAGGCCTTCAAGAGCGTTCGCATCGGATATCTTTTCCACTTCCTTAAACACTGTCACTGCTGCTAAGAACGCTTCAACTTCCGCCTTTGAACCTCCAAATTTTGCTGGGCACTGAGCAAAGGTACCGGTGGTGATTGCGAGGATGAGCTCCTTGAACTGACTGTCTGACATGTTGATAGCCATTTCTTCAGGAGAACTGCTTCCAAAACGATCTGGTCTGCGAGTGGGCCGTGGCCTTAAATATTTCCTATCTTCGGCCTCCACGTTGTGCGCCACTTGTAACGGGGTTCTTCTTCAATGAAACCACTCGTAAACCAGATGTAAACAAAGGTATTTATTGTTCTTCAAAAACTACACTTAACAGGACTTTAAACACTAACAATAGGATGACGATAGAAAAGTTAAAAAATATGACTGCCCGTTGTCGGTTCCGCGGGGGGGAAGCCGACCGTGCAAGTCAGAGAGCGTTAGACTGCCCGTAACCCGTTCCGATGGAAGCGTGTCCGTGCAAGCCGAACTAACTAAATGTACGGCGCGCGGCCTCTTATATACTCTCAAGCGTCAGCCGGCGTCGGCGGCGGCGCGATAGTGGGGCACGGTGTGAGGGAGTACGCATGTTTGTGCGCGCACGATGCGGCGGCGCGGGTGGGCAGTACTACACCATTGCAATATTTCGAATAATTTTAGCACGCATATTTTTATTTGGTCAAATTTTTACTTGGCAAAATATTACCAAGTATAATGTCATTATGGCATTTGGTCTTTAATCAAATGATTTATCACAGCAAACAATCTTCAGACAATAAACGTTTGGTGATATTAGTTTGTTTATGGATGTCTAGAGTTTGGCTAGAAAGCTGGGAAAGTTTTGCAAAGGTTTTAAAAAAATTAATCGCTTCCACTGGAAGCGATAAATTCATCCAGTCTGGTCTAGCCAAGGCAAAGATCTAAACACCTATACACACATCAACAAAGTCTAGGGATATCTTAATCCTAAATTATTTACGAGTTTATAGTTTAGAACCTTGTTAGTTTCCACAAAAAGTTTATATACAGATTAAAACCTCTTTTATTCTATTTTCAAAATTTGAACATGGAAAGAAAAAAAACAAAATAATAAACAAAATATGGCGGCAAATTTGCTAAGAATTCGTTACATTAAAGAAAGTTAAAACTGTTTTATTATAATTATTAATGAAAAGGGTTTTTAATTGTTTTTCTTTTTTAATTTAACGTGACGTACGAACTTAAAAAGTCATGTCACATCGTCATTTGAGTCGAGATGAAATGTTACGAGCCGTGGACATGTTAGAAAATGGTGCAATTCAACGCATCGTTGCTGAGGCCCTACATACCAGTCAAAATGTGATATCAAGGTTGTGGTCACGTTATCGCAGTACTGGAGATGTGGCCGAACAGCACACAGGTAGATATCGTGTTACTACGCAGAGACAGGATCGATTTCTCCAAATGACCGCCAGAAGACAACCCAATATCACAGCGCTGCAACTAGTGCAAAGGCTCCAGGAGGACCACCAGCTGCTGGTAAGCGACCAAACCGTGCGAAGAAGGTTACATGAAGTTGATCTTCATTCTCGAAGACCATTGCGTGTTCCAGCATTGCGACGTGGCAATCGCGGTCGGCGGCTTTCGTGGGCTCGGGAGCATTTACCATGGAGTGACGAACAATGGTCTTTGGTGCTGTTCACCGATGAGTCCCGGTTTGGGTTTCACCCGGATTCACGAAGAACACGCGTTTGGAGAGCTCCAGGGAGAGTTAGCCGTCTACGGCACCCTCAGGAGGTCCACCCATACCAAGGCGGGACAATCATGGTGTGGGCAGGAATTCGTCTTGGCGGACGAACCCAACTCGTTTGGATCCAAGGCAGCATGACTGCACAAAAATACCACGAGGAGGTAGTAGAGCCCGTTATTGTCCCACACAGAACTCAAATAGGCCATGAATTTCTACTCATGCACGATAATGCTCCTTGCCATACGGCGCGGCTGGTATCGACCGCTCTCCGAGAGCACGATATTCAAGTTTTGGATTGGCCTGCACAGTCGCCCGACTTAAATCCTATCGAGCATGCCTGGGACATGTTACAACGAAAAGCTTTGAGAGATTTTCCACCAAATTTGACGACTGAACAACAACTTTACGAACACTTGCAAAGGACATGGGACCTCATACCGCAGCAAGACATTGACAATTTAATTTTAAGTATTAACAATCGATGTCGATGTGTAATCAATGTAAGAGGTGGCAACACTGATTATTAATGATTAGATTTTACAAGATTTTTTCCATTTTTATTAAAATTAATAGTTTTTTAAGAAGAAATGTTTGTTGTTATCATACTAATTTTCCATGATGATTAAAAAAAATATTTTTTTTATTTAAAACAAAAAAAAACACGAAATGATTTTTATTTTTATTAAAGACCTTAAAATAATCTATGATTCTTCTATTTACTGTATCAGAAAATTCTTCATAGATTTTTAGATATTTGATGAAATATAAAATATCCCTAGACTTTGTTGATGTGTGTATACTGCGTTGCACAGTGATGAATTCCAAGTAATAGGTAGGTACATGTGCAAACTTACCTGATGTCAGTCTTGAGCTAAATTAGACACATCATACAAATATATTGGCCAAAATAGATGAATGAAGTATCTTATAGCTACCGCAGGGTCCAGGTCGGCGTCTGGTCCAATTCAAATGATGTTTTCGGGCAGGATGCACACGTGGGCGGATTCACACAAGTTTTACAATGTTCAATATGTTAGAAGTTTATCTTTTATCACAAAACGATTCGCGAAGCTACCAGAATGTGCTTTCCAAAAGGCGATCAATATAATTCAATTCCAAAACGCAAAATTACAAGACTGCGTGAGCGCAAGACAATTTTTATACCCGGACACGACAATGAAGGAATGCTTTGACAGTTCCTGGTGTGACCATAGTCAGAAATTTTCAATAGACAAAGTAACACACTACTAAACTGGTATAATCGAATAAACAATATTTCTATTTCAAACATCCACCCGCCCCGGACCGGCCTACCGGTCCGCTAATCAGTTGGTAGACGTGACAACGTTGCAACCGCTCTCCTCAGAATCGAACCGTCCACCAAGACCTCAGCAAATCGGGGAACTCCATCAGCCCCAGTTACCAAACGAAGAATGCGCCCCCCGCGCCATCCGAGTGGCGGAAGGTTAGCCTCCTTGACCAAAACGAGGCCTCCAATCTTGGGTGGATCGATCTTATCGGTCCACTTAATGCGTTGCTGGAGTATGTGCAAATATTCAAAATTTCAGCGTTTCCAAAAGCTCTGAGTAATCTTGCGTACCAATTCAAAACGCGAGAGACGATTAGGTCTCGTATCAATATAGGGGTGCTCACTGGAAGAAAAACCAGTGGAAGTAAAGAAGGTGGTGAACATAAAGAAAGTCATTAAACCCGCGGGAGGAGCCAGCCGTCTAAGGCAAATGATTGCAGGTGAGAAAATAAAACCTCTACCACTTACACTTTGTCCTAAGCAAGTCGTATATTTATTTCCATTATACTATACTATTATAGCAATAACAGTTAACCGATATCATTACAACAAACAACGACAAACATATCCGTTTGTGTTTAGGAAGCCGTGCTGTCAGCGGTGGGTCAGGCTCGGCTGCTGATGTCGTGGAAGCTGGCGCAGTTCGCATGTTTGGTGGAGCGCTGTGCCCGACCCCACCCCGCACAAGCGCTCGTCACGCCACCTGATCTACACGGCTTCTGGGATATGGTGTTTATGCAGGTAACTAACATTTTATGATTTGTCACACTTATAGGTTGTGTAGCTTACCATTTGTAAGATAAAGGAACCACAATTTATTACAAAATGCAACAGCTTTCATTTAGTTGAGTGTAAACACGAGTTACGTACACCAGAAAAAGACAAAGAGTGTGTTGCCCGGCAAGCTAGACGAGTGATATCCAGGAACTTATCCAGCAAAGAGTGTGATTAATCTGTGTTAAAACTGTAGTTACATACCTTCTTTTCTATTGCAACTACCTAGTGTGTCGTTAAATATAATATATTTTTATTAACGCGGGTTTGGAGCTGTTTATCCTTAATACAGTCTATTTCGTAGCCTAGCTAGGAAAACAGTAAGCCATCCACTATTTTGTGTAGTAAACTACTTCACAGATACTGTAACTACTTACCGTTCCATGTAATGTACCAAGTACAATGATTTACTTGCCAATAAAAATATTATTATTATATTGAAAGCGCAGAGGTGCTGTGTATGAAAATACTTATGTTTAAAACTGGTGAAATTGTATTACTTTTACTAACGTTAACCTGGCGCGAATCAGAAAAAAAATTGATATTCTGTCATATCTAGTGAGACCAGTAAGCGGACCTCGGGCTCCAAGGCATCTTGGATGCAACCAGGATAACGCTAGGGCGATGATGAACCTGGCGCAAATCCAGGCACGTTATGTTTCTGTAGAGAATTTAAAAAAAAACTGACTACTTCGGCCAGTAATAGCTACCTCATATTTCGTAACACATGAAAACCTTCTTTTAGACATAACTCACAGTATCTCAATTGTATACAGCCGCTAGAAAAGCGAAGCAAGGAGACGTTCCTTCACGGGTTCCCTTATCACTGGCCCCTTCCTCTCTGGGTCCCGGGCCGGTAGAGGGAGGCGACAGTAAGACATTCGAGGCGGGCTTCTGCAGTGTGCGGTCGCCGGTTCGATCCCCGGTCGTGCGCTTGCCTGTCGCCCGCTCGCCTGCTGCGCGCAGTCCTGGCAGCCGGAACAGCGGGGCTAAGAAGTCTGCCAACAAGGTATGTTGATGAAACGAAGTTATTTTGTCGGTCACAATCAAAAGTAAACCTATTGGGGTGCCATTGGAAGCCTATATCTATAGCTATTTTTATATCTATAGCTAGTTTTATATAAATACAAAGATATTATTATGTAGCCATAAAATATATATTGACAAGTTTATACACGTAGTTACGCTGCAAAACCGAATAACACTCAAATTATGATGAAACTATTAATGTGAACTAGATTTATGCTGTGAGTATCGTTAGATCGATAAAAATGAATTGCATAACGTCACATCCCTAGTCATGTGGTACTGACGGATGTCAACGTCATATAGGCAACTATCATCCGCACCATGCTACAGCGCACAGGGTATAATTATTATGAAACCTTTTAACCATTGCTTCTTATTTTTAGGTTGAAAATCTGGATACTAAATTTAAGCAATTGGAAGACCTACGTTCGCATGGTTGGGAGGAATATAGAGATGGTGAATATAACTATCAGATTAAAAATTTCAACTGTATGATATGATAAATAAAATCAACGCTATTGAATGAAAATATTATAACCTATTCATTCAACCGACGACGCGCGGCGCGCCAAATCGGATTCGTTTCCAAGAAATAATGTCTAGGCACTAAGCACAACAATTCACTACGATGAAATTTGCACTTAACTGTGATTGCTTTAAGATGCATGTTGCATTAACATAACCTATCCCATACATCCCTACGTTCGTAAGTACCTAGTCAACATTTGTTTTTGATAATAATGAATTAGTTCCCTATAATATTCGTTAACAAACAACAATAAACAATAACACGCTAGTCAGCTAAAGTCAACACAGATCAGTTTAATTTCGTAACTCGCACTTAGAACGCGTGACATCAACTAATCTCACTCAATCACTCAATATACTGGAAGAGAAACCAGTGGAAGTAAAGAAGGTGGTGAACATAAAGAAAGTCATAAAACCCGCGGGAGGAGCGAGCCGTCTAAGGCAAATGATTGCAGGTCAGAAAATAAAACCTCTACCACTTACACTTTGTCCTAAGCAAGTCGTATATATATTTCCATTATACTATACTACTATAGCAATAACAGTTAACCGATATCATTAACTAGATGAGACTGCGGTTGCTCCCGCCTTGTTTAGGGCTATTGTGGCTCACCCGTGGTTTACAGAGTGATGTTTTATAGACTATAGCATTCCTCGATATAAATGGAGTTGGTACCCTCAATTTAACTGATACTGGTCTAAACCATGGAAACAAAGTTTTTTTTTTTACAATAAATCCATATTTTATATCATCAAACATTACTGTAGTGCACTCCAAATAAACAAATCATCCAGTGATATCGTTATCCACGCGTTTATGGAACAGTGAACTGCAAAAAACAACAGTGAATAAAAGTGCCCAAAAACGAATAAGAGAGGAAAGTTGACTACATGAATGCTATGCACAGACAACATTTACGCAATGGTATGATTTAAATTACACTCAATATAGTGACAGTGGTTGGGTGGAAGAGAAACAAGTGAAAGTAAAGAAGGTGGTGAAAGCCAACGCAAAGAAATACATTTAAGCCGCATTAAAGCCCGCGGGAGGAGCCAGACATCTGAGGGAAATGATTGCAGGTGAGAAAATAAAACCTCTACCACTTACACTTTGTCCTAAGCAAGTCGTATATTTATTTCCATTATACTATACTACTGTAGCAATAACTGTTAACCGATATCATTACAACAAACAACGACAAACATATCCGTTTGTGTTTAGGAAGCCGTGCTGTCAGCGGTGGGTCAGGCTCGGCTGCTGATGTCGTGGAAGCTGGCGCAGTTCGCATGTTTGGTGGAGCGCTGTGCCCGACCCCACCCCGCACAAGCGCTCGTCACGCCACCTGATCTACACGGCTTCTGGGATATGGTGTTTATGCAGGTAACTAACATTTTATGACTTGTCACACTTATAGGTTGTGTAGCTTACCATTTGTGAGATAAAGGAACCACAATTTATTACAAAATGCAACAGCTTTCATTTAGTTGAGTGTAAACACGAGTTACGTACACCAGAAAAAGACAAAGAGTGTGTTGCCCGGCAAGCTAGACGAGTGATATCCAGGAACTTATCCAGCAAAGAGTGTGATTAATCTGTGTTAAAACTGTAGTTACATACCTTCTTTTATATAGCAACTACCTAGTGTGTCGTTAAATATAATGTATTTTTATTAACGCGGGTTTGGAGCTGTTTATCCTTAATACAGTCTATTTCGTAGCCTAGCTAGGAAAACAGTAAGCCATCCACTATTCTGTGTAGTAAACTACTTCACAGATACTGTAACTACTTACCGTTCCATGTAATGTACCAAGTACAATGATTTACTTGCCAATAAAAATATTATTATTATATTGAAAGCGCAGAGGTGCTGTGTATGAAAATACTTATGTTAAAACTGGTGAAATTGTATTACTTTCGCATCCGACAGCGATACTCCAAGGGGATCGGGCTTAAGAGCCTTTTCTTCACCATATGCTGGCTATTACGCGCAATCGATGAACAGGACATACTACGCATTCACTCGAGTGCAACCGCGATCCTCGCCTGGATTGAGTCATCGACATGTGATGACTGTATGCTCAAGACCCTTTTCCACTCCGCAAGCGAGACTCTTCTGCATTACAAGTACAACGAGGGTGATAGTTTCTCGGAATACATCACCTTTAAAGAAGGAATCACCCGCCTCCACTTCGGCTCCTGCGGTAGTGGTGCGGGTATAGCTGGATCTGACAGGTCCACCGCCAATTTAGCTCTGATCACTACGGGGTCGCATTCGCTTCTCACTTCACCCACCGCCAACGTCGTAACCGACGTTTCAATACGTACTGGAATTGATCAGGTTTACAGAAAGTATCACATGACGGCGAGGCAATTCTACTCCCTGCGTAGCACGCTAGAGTTACACGCCAGAGTGCTGCGCGACATACAATGGAAGCAAGAGTCCCGTGCTTATGACGCGTGGGTTAGCGAGAGAAGACTCAACCTGGACTCCGATAATGATGACTTAACCAGAATCATAGTCATAGACCTCATACATATATCCCGTTCCTCCTCCCAGCTGCACACCACGATCATGATCATCTCGCCGTTGTTACTGACCAAACAACTCACTGCGGCAATGCGTTACGCGTACATGAGTGACTGGCCCAAATTCAATAGCTCACATGCCTTTATCATCAACTATGCGTTCACTCGTTCTCCTACGCCCGATGACCTCGCCCTCGCCGACTCATTACTTAAGGAAGCACACCTACACCTATGTGCCATTAAACGGCGATTGTCTGAATCCATTTTAGTGAATGATTCGAGGAAGAAGCTCAAGCTCACTAGCGAAGACGTAGACGTCGCAGAAAAATGGAACATTGAAGGAGACCCGCCTGCTGACATCGACGATTACTAGGCCGGCGCTGGGATCATGGTCGAGCGCACGCGCTCCCCCGCTCCCAGCCTCCACGTGGGTGAAGAGGCGTCTGAAACATCCATACTCGATAAATACGCTAACTTATGGGCACCGGACAACGCATCTGACCCACGTCCTGGGCCCAGTCAGCCTTCACATGAAGAGGCTCAGTCGTTGCCCATCGTTCCTGAGGATGCCTCGTGCAGAGGCGAAACACTTGTCGAAGAATAGTCGGCGCATACAGCGGGATACTGCAAGTCAGGTATCTTCCTGGAACCCATACCATTCCTATATCCCTTATCCTTTTAGAGGAGTTCGATATTGTCAACCTTTTTCTATTGCAATAGTTGGGGTGATCAATTCGAGGGTGCGTGGTGGGTTCCTCTTTCCTTCCATTAGGTTACAATGGAGTTCCGCCAAGTAACGCCTGATTCAATCAACTAAAGTTTCATGAGTTGAATTTATCTATTTTTAAACCTAGAAAAGACCAATGCAATACATGTATTGCATTTAAAAACGGAAATGTGGCTGCGGACGAGTATGCTAATCATTTACAGAAAAAAGAAAGATCAAGAGAAGAAAAAAATAACGATAAAGAAAATACTGGAGCTGATACGGCGGTTTATACAATGGACATGCAAGCTGTGTTGTTATGCCCAAGAATGCAAGCATCAGCTACTTACTATAAAACAAAACTAAAAGTTCATAACTATACACATTACAATTTAAAAAATAAAGAAGTGTATTGCTATTTGTGGCATGAAGGCAATGGAGGTCTAGATAGCAATGTGTTTGCTTCAATTTTGATCAAGCACCTAAGATTGGAACTAGAAAGGTCGAATGTAACTAAAATTATTCTATGGAGTGACGGATGTTGCTACCAGAATAGATCAGCTAAATTAGCAAACGCGCTACTTGAATTGGCAATTGAAAAGAACGTGACTATTGAACAGAAATACTTGGAAGTTGGCCATACTCAAATGGAAGTTCAATCCACAGTGCAATCGAAAGAAAGCTACCCCCACATCGCGAAATTTATATCCCAGCCGATTACATTACAATCATGAAAAGCGCAAGAAAAGATCCTTATAATGTGATGTTTCTAAACTACGACGACTTTTGGAAATACGATGGAGGCAAATATTCAAGCATAAGACCAGGTAATAAGAAAGGTGATCCAGTAGTTACCAACATTTGCAATCTACTGTACTTGCCAGAAGGCAAAATTAAGTATAAACTTAATTTCTTAATCGACGATAACTATCAGTATTTACCAAAAAGACCATCAAATAACATTATGACTCAAACTTCTTTGTACAGTTCTCACTTGCCCATTGATTTGACAAAGTTCATTCATTTACAAGAAATGAAACCACTGATACCGAGCGATTATCATGCATTTTATGATTTGCTGGAGCATAATTGTTCCCATACTTCCCCATTAGACTGTCCGCACATTCAAAAAATAAATAAGTGAATTATATTAAGCATAGTATAACTAATAGTTTTGATTAGTTACTTAAGAATAAAAAAGTTTTTTCTGCTTTAATCGACGTTTCCTTTTCCTTTCTTCACTTACAACCTTTTCAAATATTGGGGACATGTTTGCTAAATGGACACCTTAAAACGTTTTAATTTTATTAGAATTTTGACCGATATAATTTCGGATAACCAGTATATATTTATTACAATAATGTCCTATGTCGTTACTGAAATATAATTATTAGCCTAAAACTGAAATGCAATAGGTTCTATGTCACTGAATCTCTGAACTGAAGTATTAATATTACTATTTTGTTGTCAAATAAGATAAAAAACATCTTTATTGAAAATTTAGTTTAAAAATATAATCATTATAAGTAATCTTTACGACACTTAAATGTTTTGTCGCTCCTGAAAAATCAGCTTAATCTGACATTGGACGTATTGCAATATCAACGACGATATTGAAAGCGCAGAGGTGCTGTGTATGAAAATACTTATGTTTAAAACTGGTGAAATTGTATTACTTTTACTAACGTTAACCTGGCGCGAATCAGGAAAAAATTTGATATACTTTCATATCTGGTGAGACCAGTAAGCGGACCTCGGGCTCCAAGGCATCTTGGATGCAACCAGGATAACGCTAGGGCGATGATGAACCTGGCGCAAATCCAGGCACGTTATGTTTCTGTAGAGAATTTAAAACAAAAGTAAAAAAAAAACTGACTACTTCGGCCAGTAATAGCTACCTCATATTTCGTAACACATGAAAACCTTCTTTTAGACATAACTCACAGTATCTCAATTGTATACAGCCGCTAGAAAAGCGAAGCAAGGAGACGTTCCTTCACGGGTTCCCTTATCACTGGCCCCTTCCTCTCTGGGTCCCAGGCCGGTAGAGGGAGGCGACAGTAAGACATTCGAGGCGGGCTTCTGCAGTGTGCGGTCGCCGGTTCGATCCCCGGTCGTGCGCTTGCCTGCCGCCCGCTCGCCTGCTGCGCGCAGTCCTGGCAGCCGGAACAGCGGGGCTAAGAAGTCTGCCAACAAGGTATGTTGATGAAACGAAGTTATTTTGTCGGTCACAATCAAAAGTAAACCTATTGGGGTGCCATTGGAAGCCTATATCTATAGCTATTTTTATATCTATAGCTAGTTTTATATAAATACAAAGATATTATTATGTAGCCATAAAATATATATTGACAAGTTTATACACGTAGTTACGCTGCAAAACCGAATAACACTCAAATTATGATGAAACTATTAATGTGAACTAGATTTATGCTGTGAGTATCGTTAGATCGATAAAAATGAATTGCATAACGTCACATCCCTAGTCATGTGGTACTGACGGATGTCAACGTCATATAGGCAACTATCATCCGCACCATGTTACAGCGCACAGGGTATAATTATTATGAAACCTTTTAACCATTGCTTCTTATTTTTAGGTTGAAAATCTGGATACTAAATTTAAGCAATTGGAAGACCTACGTTCGCATGGTTGGGAGGAATATAGAGATGGTGAATATAACTATCAGATTAAAAATTTCAACTGTATGATATGATAAATAAAATCAACGCTATTGAATGAAAATATTATAACCTATTCATTCAACCGACGACGCGCGGCGCGCCAAATCGGATTCGTTTCCAAGAAATAATGTCTAGGCACTAAGCACAACAATTCACTACGATGAAATTTGCACTTAACTGTGATTGCTTTAAGATGCATGTTGCATTAACATAACCTATCCCATACATCCCTACGTTCGTAAGTACCTAGTCAACATTTGTTGTTGATAATAATGAATTAGTTCCCTATAATATTCGTTAACAAACAACAATAAACAATAACACGCTAGTCAGCTAAAGTCAACACAGATCAGTTTAATTTCGTAACTCGCACTTAGAACGCGTGACATCAACTAATCTCACTCAATCACTCAATATACTGGAAGAGAAACCAGTGGAAGTAAAGAAGGTGGTGAACATAAAGAAAGTCATAAAACCCGCGGGAGGAGCGAGCCGTCTAAGGCAAATGATTGCAGGTCAGAAAATAAAACCTCTACCACTTACACTTTGTCCTAAGCAAGTCGTATATATATTTCCATTATACTATACTACTATAGCAATAACAGTTAACCGATATCATTAACTAGATGAGACTGCGGTTGCTCCCCCGTTGTTTAGGGCTATTGTGGCTCACCCGTGGTTTACAGAGTGATGTTTTACAGACTATAGCATTCCTCGATATAAATGGAGTTGGTACCCTCAATTTAACTGATACTGGTCTAAACCATGGAAACAAAGTTTTTTTTTTACAATAAATCCATATTTTATATCATCAAACATTACTGTAGTGCACTCCAAATAAACAAATCATCCAGTGATATCGTTATCCACGCGTTTATGGAACAGTGAACTGCAAAAAACAACAGTGAATAAAAGTGCCCAAAACGAATAAGAGAGGAAAGTTGACTACATAAATGCTATGCACAGACAACATTTACGCAATGGTATGATTTAAATTACACTCAATATAATGACAGTGGTTGGGTGGAAGAGAAACAAGTGAAAGTTAAGAAGGTGGTGAAAGCCAACGCAAAGAAATACATTTAAGCCGCATTAAAGCCCGCGGGAGGAGCCAGACATCTGAGGGAAATGATTGCAGGTGAGAAAATAAAACCTCTTCCACTTACACTTTGTCCTAAGCAAGTCGTATATTTATTTCCATTATACTATACTACTGTAGCAATAACAGTTAACCGATATCATTACAACAAACAACGACAAACATATCCGTTTGTGTTTAGGAAGCCGTGCTGTCAGCGGTGGGTCAGGCTCGGCTGCTGATGTCGTGGAAGCTGGCGCAGTTCGCATGTTTGGTGGAGCGCTGTGCCCGACCCCACCCCGCACAAGCGCTCGTCACGCCACCTGATCTACACGGCTTCTGGGATATGGTGTTTATGCAGGTAACTAACATTTTATGACTTGTCACACTTATAGGTTGTGTAGCTTACCATTTGTAAGATAAAGGAACCACAATTTATTACAAAATGCAACAGCTTTCATTTAGTTGAGTGTAAACACGAGTTACGTACACCAGAAAAAGACACAGAGTGTGTTGCCCGGAAAGCTAGACGAGTGATATCCAGGAACTTATCCAGCAAAGAGTGTGATTAATCTGTGTTAAAACTGTAGTTACATACCTTCTTTTATATTGCAACTACCTAGTGTGTCGTTAAATATAATGTATTTTTATTAACGCGGGTTTGGAGCTGTTTATCCTTAATACAGTCTATTTCGTAGCCTAGCTAGGAAAACAGTAAGCCATCCACTATTTTGTGTAGTAAACTACTTCACAGATACTGTAACTACTTACCGTTCCATGTAATGTACCAAGTACAATGATTTACTTGCCAATAAAAATATTATTATTATATTGAAAGCGCACAGGTGCTGTATATGAAAATACTTATGTTTAAAACTGGTGAAATTGTATTACTTTTACTAACGTTAACCTGGCGCGAATCAGGTAAAAAATTGATATTCTGTCATATCTAGTGAGACCAGTAAGCGGACCTCGGGCTCCAAGGCATCTTGGATGCAACCAGGATAACGCTAGGGCGATGATGAACCTGGCGCAAATCCAGGCACGTTATGTTTCTGTAGAGAATTTAAAACAAAAGTAAAAAAAAAAAACTGACTACTTCGGCCAGTAATAGCTACCTCATATTTCGTAACACATGAAAACCTTCTTTTAGACATAACTCACAGTATCTCAATTGTATACAGCCGCTAGAAAAGCGAAGCAAGGAGACGTTCCTTCACGGGTTCCCTTATCACTGGCCCCTTCCTCTCTGGGTCCCGGGCCGGTAGAGGGAGGCGACAGTAAGACATTCGAGGCGGGCTTCTGCAGTGTGCGGTCGCCGGTTCGATCCCCGGTCGTGCGCTTGCCTGTCGCCCGCTCGCCTGCTGCGCGCAGTCCTGGCAGCCGGAACAGCGGGGCTAAGAAGTCTGCCAACAAGGTATGTTGATGAAACGAAGTTATTTTGTCGGTCACAATCAAAAGTAAACCTATTGGGGTGCCATTGGAAGCCTATATCTATAGCTATTTTTATATCTATAGCTAGTTTTATATAAATACAAAGATATTATTATGTAGCCATAAAATATATATTGACAAGTTTATACACGTAGTTACGCTGCAAAACCGAATAACACTCAAATTATGATGAAACTATTAATGTGAACTAGATTTATGCTGTGAGTATCGTTAGATCGATAAAAATGAATTGCATAACGTCACATCCCTAGTCATGTGGTACTGACGGATGTCAACGTCATATAGGCAACTATCATCCGCACCATGCTACAGCGCACAGGGTATAATTATTATGAAACCTTTTAACCATTGCTTCTTATTTTTAGGTTGAAAATCTGGATACTAAATTTAAGCAATTGGAAGACCTACGTTCGCATAGTTGGGAGGAATATAGAGATGGTGAATATAACTATCAGATTAAAAATTTCAACTGTATGATATGATTAATAAAATCAACGCTATTGAATGAAAATACTATAACCTATTCATTCAACCGACGACGCGCGGCGCGCCAAATCGGATTCGTTTCCAAGAAATAATGTCTAGGCACTAAGCACAACAATTCACTACGATGAAATTTGCACTTAACTGTGATTGCTTTAAGATGCATGTTGCATTACAATACCTTTCCCATACATCCCTACGTTCGTAAGTACCTAGTCAACATTTGTTGTTGATAATAATGAATTAGTTCCCTATAATATTCGTTAACAAACAACAATAAACAATAACACGCTAGTCAGCTAAAGTCAACACAGATCAGTTTAATTTCGTAACTCGCACTTAGAACGCGTGACATCAACTAATCTCACTCAATCACTCAATATACTGGAAGAGAAACCAGTGGAAGTAAAGAAGGTGGTGAACATAAAGAAAGTCATAAAACCCGCGGGAGGAGCGAGCCGTCTAAGGCAAATGATTGCAGGTCAGAAAATAAAACCTCTACCACTTACACTTTGTCCTAAGCAAGTCGTATATATATTTCCATTATACTATACTACTATAGCAATAACAGTTAACCGATATCATTAACTAGATGAGACTGCGGTTGCTCCCCCGTTGTTTAGGGCTATTGTGGCTCACCCGTGGTTTACAGAGTGATGTTTTACAGACTATAGCATTCCTCGATATAAATGGAGTTGGTACCCTCAATTTAACTGATACTGGTCTAAACCATGGAAACAAAGTTTTTTTTTTACAATAAATCCATATTTTATATCATCAAACATTACTGTAGTGCACTCCAAATAAACAAATCATCCAGTGATATCGTTATCCACGCGTTTATGGAACAGTGAACTGCAAAAAACAACAGTGAATAAAAGTGCCCAAAAACGAATAAGAGAGGAAAGTTGACTACATGAATGCTATGCACAGACAACATTTACGCAATGGTATGATTTAAATTACACTCAGTATAATGACACTGGTTGGGTGGAAGAGAAACAAGTTAAAGTAAAGAAGGTGGTGAAAGCCAACGCAAAGAAATACATTTAAGCCGCATTAAAGCCCGCGGGAGGAGCCAGACATCTGAGGGAAATGATTGCAGGTGAGAAAATAAAACCTCTACCACTTACATTTTGTCCTAAGCAAGTCGTATATTTATTTCCATTATACTATACTACTGTAGCAATAACAGTTAACCGATATCATTACAACAAACAACGACAAACATATCCGTTTGTGTTTAGGAAGCCGTGCTGTCAGCGGTGGGTCAGGCTCGGCTGCTGATGTCGTGGAAGCTGGCGCAGTTCGCATGTTTGGTGGAGCGCTGTGCCCGACCCCACCCCGCACAAGCGCTCGTCACGCCACCTGATCTACACGGCTTCTGGGATATGGTGTTTATGCAGGTAACTAACATTTTATGATTTATCACACTTATAGGTTGTGTAGCTTACCATTTGTAAGATAAAGGAACCACAATTTATTACAAAATGCAACAGCTTTCATTTAGTTGAGTGTAAACACGAGTTACGTACACCAGAAAAAGACAAAGAGTGTGTTGCCCGGCAAGCTAGACGAGTGATATCCAGGAACTTATCCAGCAAAGAGTGTGATTAATCTGTGTTAAAACTGTAGTTACATACCTTCTTTTATATAGCAACTACCTGGTGTGTCGTTAAATATAATGTATTTTTATTAACGCGGGTTTGGAGCTGTTTATCCTTAATACAGTCTATTTCGTAGCCTAGCTAGGAAAACAGTAAGCCATCCACTATTTTGTGTAGTAAACTACTTCACAGATACTGTAACTACTTACCGTTCCATGTAATGTACCAAGTACAATGATTTACTTGCCAATAAAAATATTATTATTATATTGAAAGCGCACAGGTGCTGTATATGAAAATACTTATGTTTAAAACTGGTGAAATTGTTTTACTTTTACTAACGTTAACCTGGCGCGAATCAGGAAAAAAATTATATTCTGTCATATCTGGTGAGACCAGTAAGCGGACCTCGGGCTCCAAGGCATCTTGGATGCAACCAGGATAACGCTAGGGCGATGATGAACCTGGCGCAAATCCAGGCACGTTAAGTTTCTGTAGAGAATTTAAAACAAAAGTAAAAAAAAACTGACTACTTCGGCCAGTGATAGTTACCTCATACTTCGTAACACATGAAAACCTTCTTTTAGACATAACTCACAGTATCTCAATTGTATACAGCCGCTAGAAAAGCGAAGCAAGGAGACGTTCCTTCACCGGCCCCCTTATCACTGGCCCCTTCCTCTCTGGGTCCCGGGCCGGTAGAGGGAGGCGACAGTAAGACGTTCGAGGCGGGCTTCTTCAGTGTGCGGTTGCCGGTTCGATCCCCGGTCGTGCGCTTGCCTGTCGCCCGCTCGCCTGCTGCGCGCAGTCCTGGCAGCCGGAACTAGTGATGGGTAGCACACTCTTTCAAAATGAGTATCGTGCGAGTCACTCTTTTTCCGAAGTGTGCTAGCACACTGTGCTAGCACAAATGAGGCGAGGCCGCGAGGTGTTGGTGGCACAGTGAGTGTGTGCGTCTGTGAGTGTGCCAATGTGTGCCGTGAGTGACACGGCACACATTGGCACACTCACAGAACACGGCACATTTTGACGTTATTCGCCGACTCATTGCTTGATAAAACATATTTGAGAGGAGTAACTTACTGTAATATGCTTTGAGATTTGTAATATTCATATAATAACTTGAGTATATAGTAAATGTACTTAAGTTTTTTTCTGCATCTCATTTATCAAAGCACAAAAATAATAAATAACTCAAGCAACATCGAGTGTGCCCCAACTGTGCTATGTGCTAGCACGTCGAAATAAAAAGAGGGAGTAACTCACCTCACCGAAGTGAGTCAATACAAGTGTGCTAGCACATGTGCTGAGTACCCAACACTAGCCGGAACAGCGGGGCTAAGAAGTCTGCCAACAAGGTATGTTGATGAAACGAAGTTATTTTGTCGGTCACAATCAAAAGTAAACCTATTGGGGTGCCATTGGAAGCCTATATCTATAGCTATTTTTATATCTATAGCTAGTTTTATATAAATACAAAGATATTATTATGTAGCCATAAAATATATATTGACAAGTTTATACACGTAGTTACGCTGCAAAACCGAATAACACTCAAATTATGATGAAACTATTAATGTGAACTAGATTTATGCTGTGAGTATCGTTAGATCGATAAAAATGAATTGCATAACGTCACATCCCTAGTCATGTGGTACTGACGGATGTCAACGTCATATAGGCAACTATCTTCCGCACCATGCTACAGCGCACAGGGTATAATTATTATGAAACCTTTTATCCATTGCTTCTTATTTTTAGGTTGAAAATCTGGATGTAAAGTTCAAACAGTTGGAAGACCTACGCTCGCACCGCTCGCACGGTTGGGAACAATATAGAGATGGTGAATATAACTATCAGATTAAAAATTTCAACTGTATGATATGATAAATAAAATCAATGCTATTGAATGAAAATATTATAACCTATTCATTCAACCGACGACGCGCGGCGCGCCAAATCGGATTCGTTTCCAAGAAATAATGTCTAGGCACTAAGCACAACAATTCACTACGATGAAATTTGCACTTAACTGTGATTGCTTTAAGATGCATGTTGCATTAACATAACCTATCCCATACATCCCTACGTTCGTAAGTACCTAGTCAACATTTGTTTTTGATAATAATGAATTAGTTCCCTATAATATTCGTTAACAAACAACAATAAACAATAACACGCTAGTCAGCTAAAGTCAACACAGATCAGTTTAATTTCGTAACTCGCACTTAGAACGCGTGACATCAACTAATCTCACTCAATCACTCAATATACTGGAAGAGAAACCAGTGGAAGTAAAGAAGGTGGTGAACATAAAGAAAGTCATAAAACCCGCGGGAGGAGCGAGCCGTCTAAGGCAAATGATGGCAGGTCAGAAAATAAAACCTCTACCACTTACACTTTGTCCTAAGCAAGTCGTATATTTATTTCCATTATACTATACTACTATAGCAATAACAGTTAACCGATATCATTAACTAGATGAGACTGCGGTTGCTCCCGCGTTGTTTAGGACTATTGTGGCTCACCCGTGGTTTACAGAGTGATGTTTTATAGACTATAGCATTCCTCGATATAAATGGAGTTGGTACCCTCAATTTAACTGATACTGGTCTAAACCATGGAAACAAAGTTTTTTTTTTACAATAAATCCATATTTTATATGATCAAACATTACTGTAGTGCACTCCAAATAAACAAATCATCCAGTGATATCGTTATCCACGCGTTTATGAAACAGTGAACTGCAAAAAACAACAGTGAATAAAAGTGCCCAAAACGAATAAGAGAGGAAAAGTGACTACATGAATGCTATTGTTACGCTATCTATCGGTGAATGGGGGTACTAGAAGAGATTGAATGTATCAGTGGTTTAAAGGTAATTCAGCTACTCTGTACTAGATGGCGTTGCTGTATCGAGCATAGGCTGTTCGCGATTATTCGACAGTTTTGTGGAAGTATCTAGATTGCGCTAGTGATGTTATCCGGCCAGTATAAATAGAGTGCGAGCGAACGGAACGGACAGTTCAATTGAATACGGAAAGCGATCAACAAGAAGCGAAGAAATAAGTCGGAAGTGTTTAGTGTTGTTCTAGTGGTGTGAAAAGTGTGTTTTATTAGTGTTGGAAAATTAAGTGTGTGTATCTAGTGTTATTGTGTTAGAGAATAAAGTTCAATTTAAGTGGCATAGTGAGCTATAATTTATCGTCGAACCCCAGCTCGTAACAAATTGGTGTCAGAAGTGGGATAAATTATGCCGGTTATGCCGAAGGAAGAAACTGAAGGTGTGCGTACCAGGAACCAGCGCCAGCAAGACCTGGACCAGAGACGCTTCGGAGACGTTCCTTCTCCATCGTCTGGTGGATCAGGCGACTCCGCGGCTGCAGAGGAGCCTGCAAGCGCACACTCCATGGCGGTGCCCGACATCGCGGCTCTGATAGCGTTCATGCAGGAGCAGGCCCGCCGTCAAGAGGAGCAGGCTCGCCGTCAGGAGGAGCAGGCTCGCCGTCAAGAGGAGCACGCGCGCCACCTAGAGGAACAGCTGCAGCGCGACAAGGAGGAGCAGGCCCGCCGTTTGGAGGAACAGCTGGTGGTGATGAAAGACCTCAGTGCCGCTGTAGGGAAGGACCTGAAGGTGGTAAAGGAGGAGCTCCAGCAGCACGAGGCTCGTATCAGCGACGTGGACAAGCTCGTACACGACCAGCTTGAGACTCGCGTCGCCTCTATAGAGAAGCGTGTACACGACCATCACGACACCTGTGTCGCTGAAGTGGAGAGGAGATTGCGTGGGCTCGGATCCAACGAAGTGACATCTGCGACTGTAGTGCCCTCACCTCGTGGGTTTAAGGTTCCACCATTTGATGGCTCGTCATCATGGTCTGCATACAAGATCCAGTTTGAGGCTGTGATACGATCGAATGGGTGGACCAAAGAACAGGCCTTAACCGCCCTAACCTTGGGCCTTCGCGACCGGGCCTTGACAGTGTTGGAGGCACTCGGACAAGACGTCACCTACGAGAAGCTTCTTGAGGCGCTGGAGGCGAGGTACGGAGACGCGCACCTCGAACATGTGTATCGTGCTCAGCTGAAGGACAGGACGCAACGCACCGGAGAAACTCTGCAGCAGTGGGCTCTAGAGGTGGAAAAGCTGGTCAGGAAGGCATACCAGTCGTCTCCTGCGCTTATTGATGGGAACCTCGTACAGGCGTTTACGGATGGGATCCGGGACCTGGAGGTAAGAGCAGCAGTGAGGCTTGGGCACTTCAAGGACCTCAAGGATGCCTTAGCCCACGCTCTGGAGGTGGAAGCAGTGCGACGCGACGACCGAGGTCACCGCATCAGGGAAGTTGAGAGGCCATATCCGCTTGAGCTGCCCAAAGCGTAGGCAGCCTGGTGACACCCTGTCTCCACCAAAGGGGTCGCCTGATGTGCCTGCCAGGCAGCGAGAGCAGGGAAGCGAGTAGAAGCCAGGACTGCGGGGCGGGTGCTGGCTGGTAATGGAAGAGCCCCAAGTATCTCGATCTCGCAATCATGCGACGGGAACAGCCTGATCATCGAAGGCGAAATTAACAGAACACCATGCAAGCTGACATTGGACACGGGTGCTTCTCGGACAGTCGTCGGTTTCCATCTGGCAAGACGGGTTCTTCGGGGCTGCTTCAGGAACAATGAATGTGTGAATCTGAGAACAGCTACCGGCCAGCACATAACCGTCCGAGGTGAAATGGAGGTGGATCTGAAGCTAGGCAACAAAATTTACCGTCACAAAGTCATCGTGGCCGATATAGTGGACGACTGCATCTTAGGCCTAGACTTCATGCGGAAGTATCACTGCGAGATCGATGTTAACCAAGGAGTGTTGAAATGTGGCTCGGAAGAAGTCTTCATGGAAGGCGCAACTTCAGGAAAAGTGTACTGCCTGAAGAATGTCACGCTTCAACCGCGGTCGGAAACGGTAGTACCGGTTTGTTTACCCGGGAGTTCTGGTCGAGGTAACCGCTGCGTACTTATCGAAGGCCTAGAGGAAGATGCCTCATGGAAGATTGCACGAACCTTGGTAAGGGGTACCAAAGTTTCATCAGTACGCGCACTAAATGCAAGTGACAAGGAAGTGTTGCTCAAAAAAGGGACGGAATTGGGCACCTATGAAGGAGCGGCTTGGATGCGTAGATGTCAAGAGCAACCTACCAGCGACAGGGTTCAGGGTGCACGATTCGACGTGTCTTCACTTTTGGAGGACTGCCAAAGTACCCTGTCAGAAGAAGAGAAGACCAAGGCTAAGAAGATGTTAAACCGGTTCGCCGATATTTTCTCGACCAGTGATGCCGACATAGGGAAGACAGCACTAGTCCAGCACAAAATAAACACGGGAAGTGAAGCACCGATTCGCCAGCGACCAAGACGTGTGCCAGTGGCACGGGAACGTGAAGTGGAAGCTATGATCGACGGTATGGTGAAAGAAGGCGTAATCGAGCCTTCGTCCAGCCCGTGGTACTCTCCGGTTGTCCTAGTAAAGAAGAAGGATGGCAGCATGCGCTTCTGTGTAGACTACCGCCGATTGAATGACATCACGAAGAAGGACAGCTACCCGCTGCCAAGGATCGATGACACACTGGATACGCTGACGGGGATGAAGTGGTTTTCTACCTTAGACCTAAAAAGTGGCTACTGGCAGGTGGAAATAGATCCTCGAGACAAAGAGAAGACGGCATTCTCCACAGGCAAAGGATTGTGGCAATTTAACGTCATGCCCTTTGGATTGTGCAACGCTCCGGCTACTTTTGAGAGACTGATGGAGCGAGTGCTCATGGGACTGGTTGGAGACGCCTGCCTGGTCTACTTGGATGACATCATCATCGTGGGGCGCACCTTCCAGGATCACCTTCGAAACTTGGAGCAAGTGCTGTCAAAGATACGAGGAGCTAATTTGAAGCTGAGTCCGAAGAAATGCGCGTTATTCAGACGGCAAGTGAACTTTCTAGGACATGTAGTCTCGGAGAACGGTATTCAAACCGACCCAGATAAGATCATTGCCGTGAAGGAATGGCCACAAAACGCAGGTCAGAGCATTCCTCGGATTATGCTCCTACTATCGACGGTTTGTGAAGAACTTTGCTGACATTGCTCGACCTCTTCATAAGCTCACCGAAGACAGAGTGCAGTTCTGGTGGAATGAGAGCTGTGACGTTGCATTCCAGAAGCTCAAGGAACATCTGTGTACTGCACCTATTCTAGGCTACCCTGACAATGAGCATGAATTCATAGTTGACACAGATGCCAGTAACACCGGAATTGGCGGCGTGCTGGCACAGAAGAAGGGTGATCAAGAAGTTGTTATAGCATACTTCAGCAAGACCTTATCCAAACCCGAAAGAAACTACTGCGTCACCAGGCGGGAACTCTTGGCTGTAGTAAAGACGTTGCAGCATTTCAACAAATACTTGTTGGGCCGTAAATTCCACCTGCGAACCGACCATGCAGCGCTGAAATGGCTGCTTCAATTTAAGGACCCAGAAGGACAAGTAGCTAGATGGATTGAACTACTGCAAGAGTTTGATTTTGTAATACAACATCGCAGCGGCAAGTCCCATGGTAACGCAGATGCCCTATCGCGTAGGCCGTGTCCCGACCAGTGCAAGCACTGTAGCCGACAGGAAGCAAAGCAGGCAGCGCTAGTGAGGATATTAAAGACGGATCTAAGCGACGAATGGAGAGAAGCTTTGCGGAGTGCTCAGCAAGATGACAAGGATGTACAGCCGATTCTTGAATGGAAGAAATCAGATGCGCCTAGGCCCAAATGGAGTGATATCGCAGCAATGAGCCCTATCACCAAAAGTTATTGGGCACAGTGGGAAAGCTTGGTCGTCCAGGATGGAGTTCTGTGCCGCAAATGGGAAAACGCTCGCGGTAACCAGTGCCATTTGCAAATGGTAGTGCCCAAAACTAAGGTGCCGGAAGTCTTGCAGCTCTATCACAATGGTGCTTCGGGAGGTCACATGGGAGTTAAGAAGACCCTTACTAAGATCCGGGAGCGGTTTTATTGGCTCCACTGTCGGGATGACGTCGAGGATTGGTGCCGCAAATGCACAAGTTGTGCGGCTGTCAAGGGGCCACATACTCGAAGCAGAGGTGCATTAAAGGTGTACAATGTGGGAGCTCCATGGGAGCGCATAGCGTTGGATGTCGCTGGGCCGTTTCCTGAGAGCCAGGACGGAAAAATATAAATAAATACTTCTTGGTTGTGATGGATTACTTCACGAAGTGGCCTGAATTGTTTGCAATCCCAAATCAAGAAGCTACCACAGTGGCCGATAAGCTGGTGCATGAAGTCTTTTGTCGGTTCGGGGTGCCCTTGGAAATCCACAGCGATCAAGGCCGGAACTTCGAATCTGAGGTGTTCAAGGAGACTTGTCGCGTAATGGGTGCACATAAAACCAGGACTACGGCTTATCATCCGCAATCAGATGGCATGGTTGAACGGTTTAACCAATCACTGGAAAGGTACCTGGCGAAGGTCGTGGAGAGCAAACAAAGAGATTGGGACAAGCACATCCAACCATTTCTCCTGTCATATCGCAGTGCGGTCCACGAAACTACAGGAGTAACACCAGCTTTTGCCAATTTCGGTAGAGAACTCCGTTTACCTGCAGACCTTATCATCGGTATTCCACCAGAATCTCCACGCAATATAACGGATTACGCAACCGAGCTACGCAACAGGATGAACGACGTATACGAGCACATCAGGGAATCTGGACAACAGATGTCTGAGAAGATGAAGACTCGCTACGACCGGAAGGCAAACAACAAAGGCTTCGATGAGGGATCGTTGGTGTGGCTTCATAACCCAGTACGAAGCAAAGGAAAATCGCCTAAGTTACAAGCCAGATGGGACGGGCCATATCGCATAATTACCAGGATGAACGACGTCACCTATCGAATCCAGAAGGGGTCTCGAGGTGCACCGAAGATTGTTCATGTGGACCGGTTGGCTCGTTACCATGGGTCCAACGATGTTCGAGACGAACACGTTTAAGAGAGGGGCAGTGTTACGCCATCTATCGGTGAATGGGGGTACTAGAAGAGATTGAATGTATCGGTGGTTTAAAGGTAATTCAGCTACTCTGTACTAGATGGCGTTGCTGTATCAAGCATAGGCTGTTCGCAATTATTCGACAGTTTTGTGGAAGTATCTAGATTGCGCTAGTGATGTTATCCGGCCAGTATAAATAGAGTGCGAGCGAACGGAACGGACAGTTCAATTGAATACGGAAAGCGATCAACAAGAAGCGAAGAAATAAGTCGGAAGTGTTTAGTGTTGTTCTAGTGGTGTGAAGTGTGTTTTATTAGTGTTGGAAAATTAAGTGTGTGTATCTAGTGTTATTGTGTTAGAGAATAAAGTTCAATTTAAGTGGCATAGTGAGCTATAATTTATCGTCGAACCCCAGCTCGTAACACAATGCACAGACAACATTTACGCAATGGTATGATTAAAATTACACTCAATATAATAACAGTGGTTGGGTGGAAGAGAAAACAGTAGAAGTAAAGAAGGTGGTGAAAGCCAACATAAAGAAATTCATTATAGCCGCATGCATGAATGCCCGCGCGAGGAGCCAGACGTCTGAGGGAAATGATTGCAGGTGAGAAAATAAAACATCTACCACTTACACTTTGTCCTAAGCCAGTCGTATATTTATTTCCATTATACTATATTACTAAAGTCAACACAGATCTAAACAAATCAGTAATAAACAAATCATCCAGTGATATCGTTATCCACGCGTTAATGGAACAGTGAACCGCAAAAAACAACAGTGAATAAAAGTGCCCAAAAACGAATAAGAGAGGAAAGTTGACTACATGAATGCTATGCACAGACAACATTTACGCAATGGTATGATTATATTACACTCAATATAATAACAGTGGTTGGGTGGAAGAGAAACAAGTGAAAGTAAAGAAGGTGGTGAAAGCCAACGTAAAGAAATACATTTAAGCCGCATTAAAGCCCGCGGGAGGAGCCAGACGTCTGAGGGAAATGATTGCAGGTGAGAAAATAAAACCTCTATCACTTACACTTTGTCCTAAGCAAGTCGTATATTTATTTCCATTATACTATACTACTATAGCAATAACAGTTAACCGATATCATTAACTAGATGAGACTGCGGTTGCTCCCGCCTTGTTTAGGGCTATTGTGGCTCACCCGTGGTTTACAGAGTGATGTTTTATAGACTTTAGCATTCCTCGATATAAATGGAGTTGGTACCCTCAATTTAACTGATACTGGTCTAAACCATGGAAACAAAGTTTTTTTTTTACAATAAATCCATATTTTATATCATCAAACATTACTGTAGTGCACTCCAAATAAACAAATCATCCAGTGATATCGTTATCCACGCGTTTATGGAACAGTGAACTGCAAAAAACAACAGTGAATAAAAGTGCCCAAAAACGAATAAGAGAGGAAAGTTGACTACATGAATGCTATGCACAGACAACATTTACGCAATGGTATGATTTAAATTACACTCAATATAATGACAGTGGTTGGGTGGAAGAGAAACAAGTGAAAGTAAAGAAGGTGGTGAAAGCCAACGCAAAGAAATACATTTAAGCCGCATTAAAGTCCGCGGGAGGAGCCAGACATCTGAGGGAAATGATTGCAGGTGAGAAAATAAAACCTCTACCACTTACACTTTGTCCTAAGCAAGTCGTATATTTATTTCCATTATACTATACTACTGTAGCAATAACAGTTAACCGATATCATTACAACAAACAACGACAAACATATCCGTTTGTGTTTAGGAAGCCGTGCTGTCAGCGGTGGGTCAGGCTCGGCTGCTGATGTCGTGGAAGCTGGCGCAGTTCGCATGTTTGGTGGAGCGCTGTGCCCGACCCCACCCCGCACAAGCGCTCGTCACGCCACCTGATCTACACGGCTTCTGGGATATGGTGTTTATGCAGGTAACTAACATTTTATGACTTGTCACACTTATAGGTTGTGTAGCTTACCATTTGTAAGATAAAGGAACCAAAATTGATTACAAAATGCAACAGCTTTCATTTAGTTGAGTGTAAACACGAGTTACGTACACCAGAAAAAGACAAAGAGTGTGTTGCCCGGAAAGCGAGACGAGTGATATCCAGGAACTTATCCAGCAAAGAGTGTGATTAATCTGTGTTAAAACTGGAGTTAGTGTAGTTACATACCTTCTTTTATATTGCAACTACCTAGTGTGTCGTTAAATATAATGTATTTTTATTAACGCCGGTTTGGAGCTGTTTATCCTTAATACAGTCTATTTCGTAGCCTAGCTAGGAAAACAGTAAGCCATCCACTATTTCGTGTAGTAAACTACTTCACAGATACTGTAACTACTTACCGTTCCATGTAATGTACCAAGTACAATGATTTACTTGCCAATAAAAATATTATTATTATATCGTCGTTGATATTGCAATACGTTTTATGTCAAAAATTCCTGATTTTTTGTTTTTCTTCAAAATGACTTAATATTTTAATTGTGAACGCATCCGTAAAACGTTCTATGTCAACAGCCAATTAGATCACTGGATTCGAAACTGATGCAATATGTCACGTCAGTCACGTGTCAAAAAACACTCTCATTTGATATTGCAATATGTTCTATGTCGGATTTTGAACAGCAACTATTTTTCTTAATGTGAAAAAATTGTGATTGTTTTGTTTCTTAGACAAATAATTGGTAAGTTCTTTTTGTAATAACCTATACTCATTGTAATAAATTGTATTTGAACAGATATCCATAATTTTATCGGTTTTGCCTTCTATGAACAATAACTAACTTACAGTTCTTTGGCGCATACTATTAAATTTTGCTTAACCTAAAACTTTTTTGTATAAATTTACATCTAGAGTGCGTAACTAACATTTGTCTTATAATCTTGAATAAGAGTATTTATATTTTACTCTCTGTGACGCTCTTTTTAAATAAAATCTAGAATGAAATATGTTTTATGTCGTATCACTCATAAAAATATGGTGACATAGACCATATTGCATTTGAATTGAAATTATTTTTCATTGGCTTTGGGTAATTTGGGTGGCTGAAGCTTAATTTGGGTGGCTTATGCTTAGTTTTCCTTTTGACAGGTATAATATTTTCCCATCATGCATCGGCTGAAAAGAGGAAAAAAGTTAGTCGACATGGTAACTACAGCAACTTCCATAAATGAAGTAATAGTACTGGATGAAAAAACGGGAGAGTTTCTACCGTCACCTGTTAGCCTTAACTATAGGGAACCAAGTGATGTAAGCGATCATGAGACTTTCTGTGAGTTTTCTGATGTAGAGTCTGTCAACCCTTCAGATCCTGAGTTCGTAGCAGAAGAAGACACTGTTGTTACCGATTCCTCCGAAGTGGAAGAAATTTTGGATGAACGATGCGGCACATTGACGCGCAAACGAAAGAGGAATAGCAGAAAAAGAAAAGGATGAGCAAAGGTAAAGCTAAAAAATTTGAATGGAAGAGAATAAAAAATGCCGAAGCTAGACTTAAGGGAGAGCAGTATGTCGGTTTTCAAAAGGAGCGAGATGGCAAATATCAGCAAACTCTCGTACGTCCAGCTAAAGTCTTGCAAGAAGCCTGCAATGGTCACACCAAAATACAGCGTGGAGGCCCCCGACAGTAATATGAGTGTGAGAAATTGTCTGAAAACGACTGGCAGTCAATGTCCGATGAATTTTGGAACATGAAATCATGGGATTCACGAAAAGTTTATGTTAGAAACTTAGTTGCCGTCAGTGCCCCCCAATACCATCGTAGTTCTTCTAACAACGAAAGTAGCAGGAAAGGAACGTCTTTCAAGTATTTTTTAATGCTGCGATCAGACAATAATGTGCAAAGAATTCATGTCTGCAAGGTCATGTTTATGAGAACTTTGTCTATCGGCTCAAGGCAGCTTCGAGACTGGCTTACAGAAAATTTACTGAACAATACCGACTCTGTGCTTGCTCCAGTTCAACCACAACCTCGAAATGATGGATCCGAAGAGACCAACAGTATTGTTGAGTTCTTTGAGAAATTGCCCAAAGTAGAATCACACTATTGCAGATCTTCGACCAGAAAACTATATTTAGAGCCAATTTGGAACAGTATAACAGGTGATTTGTACGCGGAATATCTGCAATTTTGTTCCACTCATAATGAGAAAAAATATTGCTCTGCTTCTTTTTCGAGAAAGTTTCATGACCTAATGGAAGGAAAGAGGAACCCACCACGCACCCTCGAATTGACCACCCCAACTATTGCAATAGAAAAAGGTTGACAATATCGAACTCCTCTAAAATAATAATATATATAAGGGATATAGGAATGGT
Organism: Euclidia mi; assembly: GCA_944739405.2. Classification (NCBI taxonomy): domain Eukaryota; kingdom Metazoa; phylum Arthropoda; class Insecta; order Lepidoptera; family Erebidae; genus Euclidia; species Euclidia mi. The sequence goes on from OX123184.2 coordinate 115,468,629, forward strand.
ATGGGTTCCAGGAAGATACCTGACTTGCAGTATCCCGCTGTATGCGCCGACTTTTCTTCGACACGTGTTTCGCCTCTGCACGAGGCATCCTCAGGAACGATGGGCAACGACTGACGGTAAATTTTTCTTCACGCACGTTTCACCGCGAATAGCGGCGCAAGCTATCCGCAAGCATCTTCACTAGGTAGAAGTGATATTTCGATATGTCCGGATCCTTAAAGGATCAAGTGAGACTGAAAATGAGCCGTGGACAGAGACCCTCCGCAGCCAACGACCCTACATACCACAGACGGATCGCCAAAGCGACGAGATCCCTGCGACCATTACTGGCGTCACCTTGGAATGGATTCGCCGAGCTGACCGATCATTCCGCCTTCGGCCACGTTTTGCTGTGTCCCAATGGCATAAGCGATCAGATCATTTTCAAAGGCGCTTTCAAAAGCGTATTCCGCGACAGGAAAATGGAGATTGTTCGCCACGCCGGATTCGCTGACATTTACGTCAGTATACGCCGTACGATCGAGGTCCCTTCCATGCTTTCCTCCATGCTCCAATGCATGACAGAGGAGGAAGTCGACCGATATTACAATGAGAGCTTAATCGTCTCCCAGCTGGTTGCCAAGATCGAGGAGGACGCGGCCGTGCGCAATCGATGGCTACCCCAATTCGCCCCTTCGCTTGCCGAGATAGACACCCAGCTCAACTCCGCGCCTCTTTTTGAACGGATTACTCACTGTCTTCCCCGTCTATCAAAAACACACATACATCCGATGACCCTTGGTCAATGGTTCTTAGGAGCGATCGTGAACCGCATCCGACAGCGATACTCCAAGGGGATCGGGCTTAAGAGCCTTTTCTTCACCATATGCTGGCTATTACGCGCAATCGATGAACAGGACATACTACGCATTCACTCGAGTGCAACCGCGATCCTCGCCTGGATCGAGTCATCGACATGTGATGACTGTATGCTCAAGACCCTTTTCCACTCCGCAAGCGAGACTCTTCTGCATTACAAGTACAACGAGGGTGATAGTTTCTCGGAATACATCACCTTTAAAGAAGGAATCACCCGCCTCCACTTCGGCTCCTGCGGTAGTGGTGCGGGTATAGCTGGATCTGACAGGTCCACCGCCAATTTAGCTCTGATCACTACGGGGTCGCATTCGCTTCTCACTTCACCCACCGCCAACGTCGTAACCGACGTTTCAATACGTACTGGAATTGATCAGGTTTACAGAAAGTATCACATGACGGCGAGGCAATTCTACTCCCTGCGTAACACGCTAGAGTTACACGCCAGAGTGCTGCGCGCCATACAATGGAAGCAAGAGTCCCGTGCTTATGACGCGTGGGTTAGCGAGAGAAGACTCAACCTGGACTCCGATAATGATGACTTAACCAGAATCATAGTCATAGACCTCATACATATATCCCGTTCCTCCTCCCAGCTGCACACCACGATCATGATCCTCTCGCCGTTGTTACTCACCAAACAAGTCACTGCGGCAATGCGTTACGCGTACATGAGTGACTGGCCCAAATTCAATAGCTCACATGCCTTTATCATCAACTATGCGTTCACTCGTTCTCCTACGCCCGATGACCTCGCCCTCGCCGACTCATTACTTAAGGAAGTACACCTGCACCCATGTGCCATTAAACGGCGATTGTCTGAATCCATTTTAGTGAATGATTCGAGGAAGAAGCTCAAGCTCACTAGCGAAGACGTAGACGTCGCAGAAAAATGGAACATTGAAGGAGACCCGCCTGCTGACATCGACGATTACTACGCCGGCGCTGGGATCATGGTCGAGCGCACGCGCTCCCCCGCTCCCAGCCTCCCCGTGGGTGAAGAGGCGTCTGAAACATCCATACTCGATAAATACGCTAACTTATGGGCACCGGACAACGCATCTGACCCACGTCCTGGGCCCAGTCAGCCTTCACATGAAGAGGCTCAGTCGTTGCCCATCGTTCCTGAGGATGCCTCGTGCAGAGGCGAAACACGTGTCGAAGAATAGTCGGCGCATACAGCGGGATACTGCAAGTCAGGTATCTTCCTGGAACCCATACCATTCCTATATCCTTTATATATATTATTATTTTAGAGGAGTTCGATATTGTCAACCTTTTTCTATTGCAATAGTTGGGGTGGTCAATTCGAGGGTGCGTGGTGGGTTCCTCTATCCTTCCATTAGGTTACAATGGAGTTCCGCCAAGTAACGCCTGATTCAATCAACTAAAGTTTCATGAGTTGAATTTATCTATTTTTAAACCTAGAAAAGACCAATGCAATACATGTATTGCATTTAAAAACGGCAATGTGGCTGCGGACGAGTATGCTAATCATTTACAGAAAAAAGAAAGATCAAGAGAAGAAAAAAAGAACGATAAAGAAAATACTGGATCTGATACGGCGGTTTATACAATGGACATGCAAGCTGTGTTGTTATGCCCAAGAATGCAAGCATCAGCTACTTACTATAAAACAAAACTAAAAGTTCATAACTATACACATTACAATTTAAAAAATAAAGAAGTGCATTGCTATTTGTGGCATGAAGGCAATGGAGGTCTAGATAGCAATGTGTTTGCTTCAATTTTGATCAAGCACCTAAGATTGGAACTAGAAAGGTCGAATGTAACTAAAATTATTCTATGGAGTGACGGATGTTGCTACCAGAATAGATCAGCTAAATTAGCAAACGCGCTACTTGAATTGGCAATTGAAAAGAACGTGACTATTGAACAGAAATACCTGGAAGTTGGCCATACTCAAATGGAAGTAGATTCAATCCACAGTGCAATCGAAAGAAAGCTACCCCCACATCGCGAAATTTATATCCCAGCCGATTACATTACAATCATGAAAAGCGCAAGAAAAGATCCTTATAATGTGGTGTTTCTAAACTACGACGACTTTTGGAAATACGATGGAGGCAAATATTCAAGCATAAGACCAGGTAATAAGAAAGGTGATCCAGTAGTTACCAACATTTGCAACCTACTGTACTTGCCAGAAGGCAAAATTAAGTATAAACTTAATTTCTTAATCGACGATAACTATGAGTTTTTACCAAAAAGACCATCAAATAACATTATGACTCAAACTGCTTTGTACAGTTCTCACTGTTCACAGTTCTTGCCCATTGATTTGACAAAGTTCATTCATTTACAAGAAATGAAATCACTGCTACCGAGCGATTATCATGCATTTTATGATTTGCTGGAGCATAATTGTTCCCATACTTCCCCATTAGACTGTCCGCACATTCAAAAAATAAATAAGTGAATTATATTAAGCATAGTATAACTAATAGTTTTGATTAGTTACTTAAGAATAAAAAAGTTTTTCTGCTTTAATCGACGTTTCCTTTTCTTTTCTTCACTTACAACCTTTTCAAATATTGGGGACATGTTTGCTAAATGGACACCTTAAAACGTTTTAATTTTAATAGAATTTTGACCGATATAATTTCGGATAACCAGTATATATTTATTACAATAATGTCCTATGTCGTTACTGAAATATAATTATTAGCCTAAAACTGAAATGCAATAGGTTCTATGTCACTGAATCTCTGAACTGAAGTATTAATATTACTATTTTGTTGTCAAATAAGATAAAAAACATCTTTATTGAAAATTTAGTTTAAAAATATAATCATTATAAGTAATCTTTACGACACTTAAATGTTTTGTCTCTCCTGAAAAATCAGCTTAATCTGACATTGGACGTATTGCAATATCAACGACGATATTGAAAGCGCAGAGGTGCTGTGTATGAAAATACTTATGTTTAAAACTGGTGAAATTGTATTACTTTTACTAACGTTAACCTGGCGCGAATCAGGTAAAAAATTGATATTCTGTCATATCTAGTGAGACCAGTAAGCGGACCTCGGGCTCCAAGGCATCTTGGATGCAACCAGGATAACGCTAGGGCGATGATGAACCTGGCGAAAATCCAGGCACGTTATGTTTCTGTAGAGAATTTAAAACAAAAGTAAAAAAAAACTGACTACTTCGGCCAGTAATAGCTACCTCATATTTCGTAACACATGAAAACCTTCTTTTAGACATAACTCACAGTATCTCAATTGTATACAGCCGCTAGAAAAGCGAAGCAAGGAGACGTTCCTTCACGGGTTCCCTTATCACTGGCCCCTTCCTCTCTGGGTCCCGGGCCGGTAGAGGGAGGCGACAGTAAGACATTCGAGGCGGGCTTCTTCAGTGTGTGGTCGCCGGTTCGATCCCCGGTCGTGCGCTTGCCTGTCGCCCGCTCGCCTGCTGCGCGCAGTCCTGGCAGCCGGAACAGCGGGGCTAAGAAGTCTGCCAACAAGGTATGTTGATGAAACGAAGTTATTTTGTCGGTCACAATCAAAAGTAAAACTATTGGGGTGCCATTGGAAGCCTATATCTATAGCTATTTTTATATCTATAGCTAGTTTTATATGTATAAATACAAAGATATTATTATGTAGCCATAAAATATATATTGACAAGTTTATACACGTAGTTACGCTGCAAAACCGAATAACACTCAAATTATGATGAAACTATTAATGTGAACTAGATTTATGCTGTGAGTATCGTTAGATCGATAAAAATGAATTGCATAACGTCACATCCCTAGTCATGTGGTACTGACGGATGTCAACGTCATATAGGCAACTATCATCCGCACCATGCTACAGCGCACAGGGTATAATTATTATGAAACCTTTTAACCATTGCTTCTTATTTTTAGGTTGAAAATCTGGATACTAAATTTAAGCAATTGGAAGACCTACGTTCGCATAGTTGGGAGGAATGTAGAGATGGTGAATATAACTATCAGATTAAAAATTTCAACTGTATGATATGCTAAATAAAATCAACGCTATTGAATGAAAATATTATAACCTATTCATTCAACCGACGACGCGCGGCGCGCCAAATCGGATTCGTTTCCAAGAAATAATGTCTAGGCACTAAGCACAACAATTCACTACGATGAAATTTGCACTTAACTGTGATTGCTTTAAGATGCATGTTGCATTAACATAACCTATCCCATACATCCCTACGTTCGTAAGTACCTAGTCAACATTTGTTTTTGATAATAATGAATTAGTTCCCTGTAATATTCGTTAACAAAGAACAATAAAAAATAACACGCTAGTCAGCTAAAGTCAACACAGATCAGTTTAATTTCGTAACTCGCACTTAGAACGCGTGACATCAACTAATCTCACTCAATCACTCAATATACTGGAAGAGAAACCAGTGGAAGTAAAGAAGGTGGTGAATATAAAGAAAGTCATAAAACCCGCGGGAGGAGCGAGCCGTCTAAGGCAAATGATTGCAGGTCAGAAAATAAAACCTCTACCAGTTACACTTTGTCCTAAGCAAGTCGTATATTTATTTCCATTATACTATACTACTAATGCAATAACAGTTAACCGATATCATTAACTAGATGAGACTGCGGTTGCTCCCGCGTTGTTTAGGGCTATTGTAGCTCACCCGTGGTTTACAGAGTGATGTTTTATAGACTATAGCATTCCTCGATATAAATGGAGTTGGTACCCTCAATTTAACTGATACTGGTCTAAACCATGGAAACAAAGTTTTTTTTTACAATAAATCCATATTTTATATGATCAAACATTACTGTAGTGCACTCCAAATAAACAAATCATCCAGTGATATCGTTATCCACGCGTTTATGGAACAGTGAACTGCAAAAAACAACAGTGAATAAAAGTGCCCAAAACGAATAAGAGAGGAAAAGTGACTAAATGAATGCTATGCACAGACAACATTTACGCAATGGTATGATTTAAATTACACTCAATATAATAACAGTGGTTGGGTGGAAGAGAAAACAGTAGAAGTAAAGAAGGTGGTGAAAGCCAACGTAAAGAAATTCATTATAGCCGCATGCATGAATGCCCGCGCGAGGAGCCAGACGTCTGAGGGAAATGATTGCAGGTGAGAAAATAAAACATCTACCACTTTCACTTTGTCCTAAGCAAGTCGTATATTTATTTCCATTATACTATACTATTATAGCAATAACAGTTAACCGATATCATTACAACAAACAACGACAAACATATCCGTTTGTGTTTAGAAAGCCGTGCTGTCAGCGGTGGGTCAGGCTCGGCTGCTGATGTCGTGGAAGCTGGCGCAGTTCGCATGTTTGGTGGAGCGCTGTGCCCGACCCCACCCCGCACAAGCGCTCGTCACGCCACCTGATCTACACGGCTTCTGGGATATGGTGTTTATGCAGGTAACTAACATTGTATGACTTGTCACACTTATAGGTTGTGTAGCTTACCATTTGTAAGATAAAGGAACCACAATTTATTACAAAATGCAACAGCTTTCATTTAGTCGAGTGTAAACACGAGTTACGTACACCAGAAAAAGACAAAGAGTGTGTTGCCCGGAAAGCGAGACGAGTGATATCCAGGAACTTATCCAGCAAAGAGTGTGATTAATCTGTGTTAAAACTGTAGTTACATACCTTCTTTTATATTGCAACTACCTAGTGTGTCGTTAAATATAATGTATTTTTATTAACGCCGGTTTGGAGCTGTTTATCCTTAATACAGTCTATTTCGTAGCCTAGCTAGGAAAACAGTAAGCCATCCACTATTTTGTGTTGTAAACTACTTCACAGATACTGTAACTACTTACCGTTCCATGTAATGTACCAAGTACAATGATTTACTTGCCAATAAAAATATTATTATTATATCGTCGTTGATATTGCAATACGTTTTATGTCAAAAAATTCAGATTTTTTGTTTTTCTTCAAAAGGACTTAATATTTTAATTGTGAACGCATCCGTAAAACGTTCTATGTCAACAGCCAATTAGATCACTGGATTCGAAACTGATGCAATATGTCACGTGTCAAAAAACACTCTCATTTGATATTGCAATATGTTCTATGTCGGATTTTGAACAGCAACTATTTTTCTTAATGTGAAAAAATTGTGATTGTTTTGTTTCTTTGACAAATAATTGGTAAGTTCTTTTTGTAATAACCTATACTCATTGTAATAAATTGTATTTGAACAGATAACCATAATTTTACCGGTTTTGCCTTCTATAAACAACAACTAACTTACAGTTCTTTGGCGCATACTATTAAATTTAGCTTAACCTAAAACTTTTTTGTATAAATTTACATCTAGAGTGCGTAACTAACATTTGTCTTATAATCTTGAATAAGAGTATTTATATTTTACTCTCTGTGACGCTCTTTTTAAATAAAATCTAGAATGAAATATTTTTTATGTCGTATCACTCATAAAAATATGGTGACATAGACCATATTGCATTTGAATTGAAATTATTTTTCATTGGCTTTGCGTAATTTGGGTGGCTGAAGCTTAATTTGGGTGGCTTATGCTTAGTTTTCCTTTTGACAGGTATAATATTTTCCCATCATGCATCGGCTGAAAAGAGAAAAGTTAGTCGACATGGTAACTACAGCAACTTCCATAAATGAAGTAATAGTACTGGATGAAAAAACGGGAGAGTTTCTACCGTCACCTGTTAGCCTTAACTATAGGGAACCAAGTGATGTAAGCGATCATGAGACTTTCTGTGAGTTTTCTGATGTAGAGTCTGTCAACCCTTCTGATCCTGAGTTCGTAGCAGAAGAAGACACTGTTGTTACCGATTCCTCCGAAGTGGAAGAAATTTTGGATGAACGATGCGGCACATTGACGCGCAAACGAAAGCGGAATAGCAGAAAAAAGAAAAGGATGAGCAAAGGTAAAGCTAAAAAATTTGAATGGAAGAGAATAAAAAATGCCGAAGCTAGACTTAAGGGAGAGCAGTATGTCGGTTTTCAAAAGGAGCGAGATGGCAAATATCAGCAAACTCTCGTACGTCCAGCTAAAGTTTTGCAAGAAGCCTGCAATGGTCACATCAAAATACAGCGTGGAGGCCCCCGACAGTAATATGAGTGTGAGAAATTGTCTGAAAACGACTGGCAGTCAATGTTCGATGAATTTTGGAACATGAAATCATGGGATTCACGAAAAGTTTATGTTAGAAACTTAGTTGCCGTCAGTGCCCCCCAATACCGTCGTAGTTCTTCTAACAACGAAAGTAGCAGGAAAGGAACGTCTTTCAAGTATTTTTTAATGCTGCGATCAGACAATAATGTGCAAAGAATTCATGTCTGCAAGGTCATGTTTATGAGAACTTTGTCTATCGGCTCAAGGCAGCTTCGAGACTGGCTTACAGAAAATTTACTGAACAATACCGACTCTGTGCTTGCTCCAGTTCAACCACAACCTCGAAATGATGGATCCGAAGAGACCAACAGTATTGTTGAGTTCTTTGAGAAATTGCCCAAAGTAGAATCACACTATTGCAGATTTTCGACCAGAAAACTATATTTAGAGCCAATTTGGAACAGTATAACAGGCGATTTGTACGCGGAATATCTGCAATTTTGTTCCACTCATAATGAGAAAAAATATTGCTCTGCTTCTTTTTCGAGAAAGTTTCATGACCTAATGGAAGGAAAGAGGAACCCACCACGCACCCTCGAATTGACCACCCCAACTATTGCAATAGAAAAAGGTTGACAATATCGAACTCCTCTAAAAGGATAAGGGATATAGGAATGGTATGGGTTCCAGGAAGATACCTGACTTGCAGTATCCCGCTGTATGCGCCGACTATTCTTCGACACGTGTTTCGCCTCTACACGAGGCATCCTCAGGAACGATGGGCAACGACTGACGGTAAATTTTTCTTCACGCACGTTTCACCGCGAATACCGGCGCAAGCTATCCGCAAGCATCTTCACTAGGTAGAAGTGATATTTCGATATGTCCGGATCCTTAAAGGATCAAGTGAGACTGAACATGAGCCGTGGACAGAGACCCTCCGCAGCCAACGACCCTACATACCACAGACGGATCGCCAAAGCGACGAGATCCCTGCGACCATTACTGGCGTCACCTTGGAACGGATTCGCCGAGCTGACCGATCATTCCGCCTTCGGCCACGTTTTGCTGTGTCCCAATGGCATTAGCGATCAGATCATTTTCAAAGGCGCTTTCAAAAGCGTATTCCGCGACAGGAAAATGGAGATTGTGCGCCACGCCGGATTCGCTGACATTTACGTCAGTATACGCCGTACGATCGAGGTCCCTTCCATGCTTTCCTCCATGCTCCAATGCATGATAGAGGAGGAAGTCGACCGATATTACAATGAGAGCTTAATCGTCTCCCAGCTGGTTGCCAAGATCGAGGAGGACGCGGCCGTGCGCAATCGATGGCTACCCCAATTCGCCCCTTCGCTTGCCGAGATAGACACCCAGCTCAACTCCGCGCCTCTTTTTGAACGGATTACTCACTGTCTTCCCTGTCTATCAAAAACACACATACATCCGATGACCCTTGGTCAATGGTTCTTAGGAGCGATCGTGAACCGCATCCGACAGCGATACTCCAAGGGGATCGGACTTAAGAGCCTTTTCTTCACCATATGCTGGCTATTACGCGCAATCGATGAACAGGACATACTACGCATTCACTCGAGTGCAACCGCGATCCTCGCCTGGATCGAGTCATCGACATGTGATGACTGTATGCTCAAGACCCTTTTCCACTCCGCAAGCGAGACTCTTCTGCATTACAAGTACAACGAGGGTGATAGTTTCTCGGAATACATCACCTTTAAAGAAGGAATCACCCGCCTCCACTTCGGCTCCTGCGGTAGTGGTGCGGGTATAGCTGGATCTGACAGGTCCACCGCCAATTTAGCTCTGATCACTACGGGGTCGCATTCGCTTCTCACTTCACCCACCGCCAACGTCGTAACCGACGTTTCAATACGTACTGGAATTGATCAGGTTTACAGAAAGTATCACATGACGGCGAGGCAATTCTACTCCCTGCGTAGCACGCTAGAGTTACACGCCAGAGTGCTGCGCGCCATACAATGGAAGCAAGAGTCCCGTGCTTATGACGCGTGGGTTAGCGAGAGAAGACTCAACCTGGACTCCGATAATGATGACTTAACCAGAATCATAGTCATAGACCTCATACATATATCCCGTTCCTCCTCCCAGCTGCACACCACGATCATGATCCTCTCGCCGTTGTTACTCACCAAACAAGTCACTGCGGCAATGCGTTACGCGTACATGAGTGACTGGCCCAAATTCAATAGCTCACATGCCTTTATCATCAACTATGCGTTCACTCGTTCTCCTACGCCCGATGACCTCGCCCTCGCCGACTCATTACTTAAGGAAGTACACCTGCACCCATGTGCCATTAAACGGCGATTGTCTGAATCCATTTTAGTGAATGATTCGAGGAAGAAGCTCAAGCTCACTAGCGAAGACGTAGACGTCGCAGAAAATGGAACATTGAAGGAGACCCGCCTGCTGACATCGACGATTACTACGCCGGCGCTGGGATCATGGTCGAGCGCACGCGCTCCCCCGCTCCCAGCCTCCCCGTGGGTGAAGAGGCGTCTGAAACATCCATACTCGATAAATACGCTAACTTATGGGCACCGGACAACGCATCTGACCCACGTCCTGGGCCCAGTCAGCCTTCACATGAAGAGGCTCAGTCGTTGCCCATCGTTCCTGAGGATGCCTCGTGCAGAGGCGAAACACGTGTCGAAGAATAGTCGGCGCATACAGCGGGATACTGCAAGTCAGGTATCTTCCTGGAACCCATACCATTCCTATATCCCTTATCCTTTTAGAGGAGTTCGATATTGTCAACCTTTTTCTATTGCAATAGTTGGGGTGGTCAATTCGAGGGTGCGTGGTGGGTTCCTCTTTCCTTCCATTAGGTTACAATGGAGTTCCGCCAAGTAACGCCTGATTCAATCAACTAAAGTTTCATGAGTTGAATTTATCTATTTTTAAACCTAGAAAAGACCAATGCAATACATGTATTGCATTTAAAAACGGAAATGTGGCTGCGGACGAGTATGCTAATCATTTACAGAAAAAAGAAAGATCAAGAGAAGAAAAAATAACGATAAAGAAAATACTGGAGCTGATAAGGCGGTTTATACAATGGACATGCAAGCTGTGTTGTTATGCCCAAGAATGCAAGCATCAGCTACTTACTATAAAACAAAACTAAAAGTTCATAACTATACACATTACAATTTAAAAAAATAAAGAAGTGTATTGCTATTTGTGGCATGAAGGCAATGGAGGTCTAGATAGCAATGTGTTTGCTTCAATTTTGATCAAGCACCTAAGATTGGAACTGGAAAGGTCGAATGTAACTAAAATTATTCTATGGAGTGACGGATGTTGCTACCAGAATAGATCAGCTAAATTAGCAAACGCGCTACTTGAATTGGCAATTGAAAAGAACGTGACTATTGAACAGAAATACCTGGAAGTTGGCCATACTCAAATGGAAGTAGATTCAATCCACAGTGCAATCGAAAGAAAGCTACCCCCACATCGCGAAATTTATATCCCAGCCGATTACATTACAATCATGAAAAGCGCAAGAAAAGATCCTTATAATGTGGTGTTTCTAAACTACGACGACTTTTGGAAATGATGACGATGACGATGGAGGCAAATATTCAAGCATAAGACCAGGTAATAAGAAAGGTGATCCAGTAGTTACCAACATTTGCAATCTACTGTACTTGCCAGAAGGCAAAATTAAGTATAAACTTAATTTCTTAATCGACGATAACTATGAGTATTTACCAAAAAGACCATCAAATAACATTATGACTCGAACTGCTTTGTACAGTTCTCACTTGCCCATTGATTTGACAAAGTTCATTCATTTACAAGAAATGAAACCACTGCTACCGAGCGATTATCATGCATTTTGTGATTTGCTGGAGCATAATTGTTCCCATACTTCCCCATTAGACTGTCCGCACATTCAAAAAATAAATAAGTGAATTATATTAAGCATAGTATAACTAATAGTTTTGATTAGTTACTTAAGAATAAAAAAGTTTTTTCTGCTTTAATCGACGTTTCCTTTTCCTTTCTTCACTTACAACCTTTTCAAATATTGGGGACATGTTTGCTAAATAGACACCTTAAAACGTTTTAATTTTATTAGAATTTTGACCGATATAATTTCGGATAACCAGTATATATTTATTACAATAATGTCCTATGTCGTTACTGAAATATAATTATTAGCCTAAAACTGAAATGCAATAGGTTCTATGTCACTGAATCTCTGAACTGAAGTATTAATATTACTATTTTGTTGTCAAATAAGATAAAAAACATCTTTATTGAAAATTTAGTTTAAAAATATAATCATTATAACATTTAAGTGTCGTAAAGATTACTTCATTATAAGTAATCTTTACGACACTTAAATGTTTTGTCTCTCCTGAAAAATCAGCTTAATCTGACATTGGACGTATTGCAATATCAACGACGATATTGAAAGCGCAGAGGTGCTGTGTATGAAAATACTTATGTTTAAAACTGGTGAAATTGTATTACTTTTACTAACGTTAACCTGGCGCGAATCAGGAAAAAATTTGATATTCTTTCATATCTGGTGAGACCAGTAAGCGGACCTCGGGCTCCAAGGCATCTTGGATGCAACCAGGATAACGCTAGGGCGATGATGAACCTGGCGCAAATCCAGGCACGTTATGTTTCTGTAGAGAATTTAAAACAAAAGTAAAAAAAAAAACTGACTACTTCGGCCAGTAATAGCTACCTCATATTTCGTAACACATGAAAACCTTCTTTTAGACATAACTCACAGTATCTCAATTGTATACAGCCGCTAGAAAAGCGAAGCAAGGAGACGTTCCTTCACGGGTTCCCTTATCACTGGCCCCTTCCTCTCTGGGTCCCGGGCCGGTAGAGGGAGGCGACAGTAAGACATTCGAGGCGGGCTTCTTCAGTGTGTGGTCGCCGGTTCGATCCCCGGTCGTGCGCTTGCCTGTCGCCCGCTTGGCTGCTGCGCGCAGTCCTGGCAGCCGGAACAGCGGGGCTAAGAAGTCTGCCAACAAGGTATGTTGATGAAACGAAGTTATTTTGTCGGTCACAATCAAAAGTAAACCAATGGGGTGCCATTGGAAGCCTATATCTATAGCTAGTTTTATATAAATACAAAGATATTATTATGTAGCCATAAAATATATATTGACAAGTTTATACACGTAGTTACGCTGCAAAACCGAATAACACTCAAATTATGACGAAACTATTAATGTGAACTAGATTTATGCTGTGAGTATCGTTAGATCGATAAAAATGAATTGCATAACGTCACATCCCTAGTCATGTGGTACTGACGGATGTCAAAATCATATAGGCAACTATCATCCGCACCATGCTACAGCGCACAGGGTATAATTATTATGAAACGTTTTAACCATTGCTTCTTATTTTCAGGTTGAAAATCTGGATTCAAAGTTTAAACAGTTGGAAGACCTACGCTCGCATGGTTGGGAGGAATGTAGAGATGGTGAATATAACTATCAGATTAAAAATTTCAACTGTATGATATGATAAATAAAATCAACGCTATTGAATGAAAATATTATAACCTATTCATTCAACCGACGACGCGCGGCGCGCCAAATCGGATTCGTTTCCAAGAAATAATGTCTAGGCACTAAGCACAACAATTCACTACGATGAAATTTGCACTTAACTGTGATTGCTTTAAGATGCATGTTGCATTAACATAACCTATCCCATACATCCCTACGTTCGTAAGTACCTAGTCAACATTTGTTTTTGATAATAATGAATTAGTTCCCTGTAATATTCGTTAACAAAGAACAATAAACAATAACACGCTAGTCAGCTAAAGTCAACACAGATCAGTTTAATTTCGTAACTCGCACTTAGAACGCGTGACATCAACTAATCTCACTCAATCACTCAATATACTGGAAGAGAAACCAGTGGAAGTAAAGAAGGTGGTGAACATAAAGAAAGTCATAAAACCCGCGGGAGGAGCGAGCCGTCTAAGGCAAATGATGGCAGGTCAGAAAATAAAACCTCTACCACTTACACTTTGTCCTAAGCAAGTCGTATATTTATTTCCATTATACTATACTACTAATGCAATAACAGTTAACCGATATCATTAACTAGATGAGACTGCGGTTGCTCCCGCGTTGTTTAGGGCTATTGTGGCTCACCCGTGGTTTACAGAGTGATGTTTGTGTGTTTTAACCGCTTGCGTGCCCGTGTTATATGGCATATAACAAAATTCAAACACTAAATTGCCCGTGTTATATGGCATATAACATCGCATCTCAGTCTACTTTGCCCGTGTCATACTGTATATGACATGGCTCCCGCGGTCGAAAGAGTGAAATATACTCGTCTCTGTCGCTCTAGGGCTTAGTTTGTATTATATATCTCGTTTCTACGTTAAATTTCCCGTCATACTAATCCCAGTCGAGTTTCGACTCCATTGAGAAATTAAAAAAAGAGTTCGTTGTCAATGTTGTCATTGAGTGTTGAGTCGGTGCGGAATGTGCGGAATGTGTGAGTGTATTTGTGCTGTTTTTTCTGTTAAATTTAGTTTTATTCTTTAAGATCTATTGTGTTTATCAAGGTATTTAAATAACTAACACGCATATATAATAATTCCAGCATGAAATAATATAAGATTTGACTTTTTTCGAGACCTTAAGTAGATTTTGGCGCGCAACAGGGATTTTACTGAGAGCATGGAAACTGTTTCAGAAATGTTCATATTACTCAGAAGTGGTGAATGCTATCCGTATGATTTCTTTTTGTTTTAAAAGAATATGAGACTACTTATTTAGTGTTTATTTATTTGTATGTTTAAAACTGTTATTTGTGCATTATATGGCCTTATCAAATTTAACATAAATTACGCCGCGCGGCGCCAGGTAATGGTGTGGAATCAGAGGCCTGTAATTCAGAAATATGTATAAACAAGTGTACTTTTTTATTTTTATCTTATTATCTAATATATAAGTAACGTAATTAAATATTAAAAACGATATGTCACCGCTTTAAGTTTTGAAGTATGAACTTATAAATACAAAGCGAGCTCTAAAACGCGCTTTCTCAATTTCAAACGAGCATCACTCGACACCAGAGTCGTAATCTAAATAAACAAAGATAACATTGTATAGTTAGTTTCATAACAAACATAAATAATATAACACTTGACAACCTTTCAAAACAAATTGAGTCACAAGGACCGATTGTGTGGAACCCGACCCGCGCGCCGAGGCGATAATAACGCGCGGCCATTTGATCGTTATCGCTTTCAAGTGGCCGGGCAGAGGGGCCGGCGTGGGTTGCGGCGCGGAGCAAGCAAGCGGTTATAGACTATAGCATTCCTCGATATAAATGGAGTTGGTACCCTCAATTTAACTGATACTGGTCTAAACCATGGAAACAAAGTTTTTTTTTACAATAAATCCATATTTATATCATCAAACATTACTGTAGTGCACTCCAAATAAACAAATCATCCAGTGATATCGTTATCCACGCGTTTATGGAACAGTGAACTGCAAAAAACAACAGTGAATAAAAGTGCCCAAAACGAATAAGAGAGGAAAAGTGACTAAATGAATGCTATGCACAGACAACATTTACGCAATGGTATGATTTAAATTACACTCAATATAATAACAGTGGTTGGGTGGAAGAGAAAACAGTAGAAGTAAAGAAGGTGGTGAAAGCCAACGTAAAGAAGCGATGACAAAGGCACATCAAACCCAACACATATACGCTGAGCAGTCTCATCAGGAGACTTCATAGCATGCAATTGTTCATCCAAAGTACCAGAAACAAAATCACGCGCTGTCATAATTCTCTCTTTACATCTAGGATAATAAGTCCACACATGACTCATACCACTTCGCAATCGCTTCCTTTTACAAAATTCATACGTATCAGTCAATAATGGAATACCAAAACTAGCATGATCACTCTGACACATAAACAAAATATTACAAGAATCGGCCGAAAACAAGGGATCTGGTGCCTGTCCTAAAGGCATACCATCAATAACCTTAAGATTACCCGTTACAAAATATCGATTTAACTCAAAATTAGTGAATACAAACTTAAGCTTATTTAAAATAAAATGGCCATATGCAAATTGAAAATAAGGAGACAAAGAATCCTCAGGAAACATTTTCTTATCTCCAAAAGTAAACGAAGCCCACTTATCATCGAAATGTTAACCGAGTAAAAAACAGTTAACCGATATCATTACAACAAACAACGACAAACATATCCGTTTGTGTTTAGGAAGCCGTGCTGTCAGCGGTGGGTCAGGCTCGGCTGCTGATGTCGTGGAAGCTGGCGCAGTTCGCATGTTTGGTGGAGCGCTGTGCCCGACCCCACCCCGCACAAGCGCTCGTCACGCCACCTGATCTACACGGCTTCTGGGATATGGTGTGTATGCAGGTAACTAACATTTTATGACTTGTCACACTTATAGGTTGTGTAGCTTACCATTTGTAAGATAAAGGAACCACAATTTATTACAAAATGCAACAGCTTTCATTTAGTTGAGTGTAAACACGAGTTACGTACACCAGAAAAAGACAAAGAGTGTGTTGCCCGGCAAGCTAGACGAGTGATATCCAGGAACTTCTCCAGCAAAGAGTGTGATTAATCTGTGTTAAAACTGTAGTTACATACCTTCTTTTATATTGCAACTACCTAGTGTGTCGTTAAATATAATGTATTTTTATTAACGCCGGTTTGGAGCTGTTTATCCTTAATACAGTCTATTTCATAGCCTAGCTAGGAAAACAGTAAGCCATCCACTATTTTGTGTAGTAAACTACTTCACAGATACTGTAACTACTTACCCTTCCATGTAATGTACTAAGTACAATGATTTACTTGCCAATAAAAAAAATATTATTATATTGAAAGCGCAGAGGTGCTGTGTATGAAAATACTTATGTTTAAAACTGGTGAAATTGTATAACTTTTAGTAACGTTAACCTGGCGCGAATCAGGAAAAAAATTGATATTCTGTCATATCTGGTGAGACCAGTAAGCGGACCTCGGGCTCCAAGGCATCTTGGATGCAACCAGGATAACGCTAGGGCGATGATGAACCTGGCGCAAATCCAGGCACGTTATGTTTCTGTAGAGAATTTAAAACAAAATTTAAAAAAAAACTGACTACTTCGGCCAGTAATAGCTACCTCATATTTCGTAACACATGAAAACCTTCTTTTAGACATAACTCACAGTATCTCAATTGTATACAGCCGCTAGAAAAGCGAAGCAAGGAGACGTTCCTTCACGGGCCCCCTTATCACTGGCCCCTTCCTCTCTGGGTCCCGGGCCGGTAGCGGGAGGCGACAGTAAGACGTTCGAGGCGGGCTTCTTCAGTGTGTGGTCGCCGGTTCGATCCCCGGTCATGCGCTTGCCTGTCGCCCGCTCGCCTGCTGCGCGCAGTCCTGGCAGCCGGAACAGCGGGGCTAAGAAGTATGCCAACAAGGTATGTTGATGAAACGAAGTTATTTTGTCGGTCACAATCAAAAGTAAACCTATTGGGGTGCCATTGGAAGCCTATATCTATAGCTATTTTTATATCTATAGCTAGTTTTATATAAATACAAAGATATTATTATGTAGCCATAAAATATATATTGACAAGTTTATACACGTAGTTACGCTGCAAAACCGAATAACACTCAAATTATGATGAAACTATTAATGTGAACTAGATTTATGCTGTGAGTATCGTTAGATCGATAAAAATGAATTGCATAACGTCACATCCCTAGTCATGTGGTACTGACGGATGTCAACGTCATATAGGCAACTATCATCCGCACCATGCTACAGCGCACAGGGTATAATTATATATATATAATTTCCAACCAATACTTACCCGAAATTTTGAAAATATTAAATAGCAGGGTTGCAATTTTCATCTTGGACAGATTATTTATTGGCAAGTAATAATTTTGTATTAAAACTAATTCCATAGAAGCTTAAGTCTTTTAAAAAATAATACACACTGCCTAAATTAAGAGAAATAAGTAGAATTCGGTTCTGGCACTCGGCTTTTGTCAAATGTTATTTATCAAATGAAAAGGAGAATGCCGGAACCTGTACCAATTGCTTTAACCCTTAATTGATCTGTTAGGTCCCAGGGACTCCACGCGATTTTTAAATTGCTGTCTTCTTCTCAGCATGTCTTTTTCGTCCACTGCTGGACGTATGCCTCTTGCATGGCCCTCCACTCCGCTCTGGATGCGGCGATTCTTGTCCAGGTCGGCCCAGCCGTCTTTTTGATGTCGTCCGACCATCTGGCTGCTGGTCTGCCCACACTTCGGCTTCCCGTCCTGGGTCTCCAATGCAGGGTTCTCTGGCTCCATCTGTCGTCATCTCTCCGGCATATATGGCCGGCCCATTGCCACTTTAGGCTCGCAACTCGTTCGCCAATATCAGTGACTTTGGTGCGTTTGCGAATGTCCACGTTTCTTATTTTATCTCGCAGAGAGACGCCGAGCATTGACCTTTCCATAGCCCTTTGTGCCACTTTAAGGCGATGGATTAACCCAACGGTAAGCGTCCATGTTTCGCAAGCATAAGTCATTACTGGGAGAACACATTGGTTGTATATCCGAGTCTTAAGTGTCTGTGGGATTGTGGACTTAAGAACATAAGCGAGCCTGCCAAATGCTCCCCAACCCAGTTGTATCCGCCTGTCGATTTCCGCTGATAGCGAGTCTTTATTAAGTACAATTTTATGACCCAAGTAGATATAGCTGCTAACTTGTTCAATCGTTGCGCCTTGTATTGAAATTGGTGCACTGCTAGTGGTGCTCATCCACTTCGTTTTTTCCAAATTCATTTTCAGGCCAACTCGTAGAGACGCCTGACTTAGATCGCCGAGCATTACTTCTAGATCTTTTGGCGACTCACTGAGTAGAACGATATCGTCGGCGAAACGCAGGTGGTTTAGATACTGACCGTCAACATTGATGCCCCTGCCCTCCCAATCAAGAGTCTTAAATATATCTTCCATGGCATTTGTGAATAGCTTCGGAGATATTACATCTCCTTGGCGTACGCCCCTCTTGATTGGTACGGTGGTTGTTGTGCCTTGGATTTGTACCGTCATTGTAGCTGCTCGGTATAGGCTTTTCAGAATTTGGACATAGCGGTAGTCGACACGACATCGCTGTAGTGAATTAAACACAGCCCAGTGCTCCACAGAGTCAAATGCCTTTTCATAATCTACGAAGGCAAGGTAGAGTGGCCGGTTATATTCTTGTGATTTTTGTATCACTTGCCTTAATGTAAATATATGGTCGGTTGTGCTATAGCCGCTTCTAAATCCCGCTTGTTCCTTGAAATTGCTGTAAATCCTTTAATTTTGCAGTTAAGCGTTTATGCGCCTTAGTACCTTCATACAGTAGTGCGCGACGCGCGGTGGCGAGAGGACGTGCGTCTGCGCTTTCTGATCGGTGAGTAATAACATCGATAGAGTCCAGGGGACTCCACGAGAGCATTTGTGTAACTTTTTTTTCAATTTAATGGTATTGATTTTTTTGTTTTTATTGTATATTTTCTTTGTTTTAGGATATAAAATGGCTTCAAATAGACAACTAGTCAATTATAATACTCAAGATGGTAAATCCATCATCTTGGAGTGGTTAAATGATGAAGATGTGGCTTCAGATAGTGAGCTTTTTTTTTGAAAATTAAGCGCTGCACGTTTTTTTTTTACTATTAAACCTTATTTTACTTTTCCTTTTTTATAAAAATTTATTATGTGGTCTCATTAGTACATAAGCATAAACTTAAAAAAGATAATTACTTTTTTTTATAGCACCTAGAAGTTGGTTGTGATTTTATTTTAAGTTAAAGTGATTTTTCTATTTTTATATAAGTGTATTGTTGATTTTGATACATGTTTAATAAATAAGTGTGTTAGAAAAGAGTTTCTTAACGCAATTAAAGATTTTTTATTAGGTATATAGAGTAGTTTTATTTAAACAATAACGACTGATTTACCTGGTGGAGTCCCTTGGACTCCAACAGATAAATTAAAGTATATTTAGGCACCAGATAAACTGAGGGTTAAATAAAATTATATACCGTTAATACTTTGACACATTTTGACTGCCATTACTAAATTATGAATCCTTATTAAATCCGCGTTTTCGAAATATTATAAAAATTGGACAAGTGCGAGTCGGACTCGCGCACGAAGGGTTCCGTACCATCATCTATAAAAGAAAATCACGTTCGTTGTATGTATACTTAAATACTTTTTAAGTCTCTACCTGTTTATTAAGATCGAGTAACAAATTGCTTAAAAATTACGTTTTTTGTATGAGAGCCCCCTTTATTATTTACTTTTTTTAAATTTAATTATTTATTTGGAAACGTTATATACAACTACATATTCTGTGAAAATTTAAAGCGTCTACCTGTTACAGTTAGTAATTTTGAGCAAAAAATACGAAAAAAAACACGTATTTTGTATGGGAGCCCCCCTTTATTATTTACTTTTTTTAAATTTAATTATTTATTTTGAAAGGTAATATACAACTACATATTCTGTGAAGATTCAAAGCGTCTACCTGTTACAGTTAGTAATTTTGAGCAAAAAATACGAAAAAAGCACGTTTTTTGTATGGGACCCCCCCTCCCTTAATATTTATTATTATTTTTATTTTTAGTATTTGTTGTTATAGCGACAACCTAAATACATAATTTGTGAAAATTTCAGATTTGTAGCTATCACGGTTTATGAGATACAGCCTGGTGACAGACAGACAAACGGACAGACAGACAGACAGCGGAGGTTTAGTAATAGGGTCCCGTTTTTTACCTTTTAGGTACGGAACCCTAAAAAAGTAGAACTTAGATCAACAACTTCCGAATGCATACATTGCCAGCACAAAAAAAAGTAAATTCCAAGCGACAAAAAATCGAGTGTAATATTCACAACATTACCTATTGCTTACACGATTTTGAGTTCAATAGAAGGCACTACGATAGTGAATTAAAAAAACTGTGTTCTGTGTGATTTTATTAAATAGAAATACATATTTGGCTAGTAAATTTGATTTCAGTCTGGTTGAGCTATTTATTCATTAATCGATTCTTTTTTAGGTGATATCGATTTTAGATATAATTGAATCGAGATAGCAATACTTGCAGTGTGACATTTGATAACTTGAGCAGCGTTGCCAGATCTACGGATTTGTCCGTAGATCACATCACAGACGGATTTTTGGTCTTGACTACGGACCTACGGATTTTCTAGCAAATCTACGGATTTTTGTTCTATTTCATTCACCCGACGCAAACAATAGTATACATATTGAAAATAAATAAAATTTTCCGTAAAATGAAACGTAACTCATCAAAAATTAGTCCTGCGATCTGCGTTTCTATGATAAATTGTGCGTAATACCATACCTACATCATACCGTGGATAAGTCCAAAAAAGACAATTTAGTTCAGTATAGCGACTAACATAAAACGGAATCATCGATATAGGAATAACTAACGGAATGTAGACGATTGTCATTTGTCTGTCATTGTCAATGTCAACTTAGGTTTAGAAAAATATTTTCTTTTGGTTGGGTTGGCTATCTACGACGAGTCCGTGTTGTTTTCTTGTTGCCGAACATACTATACTTTGTCAGCCACACAGTAGTGCAAATGTTGAAAGTTTATTTTCTGCAATTAACCTCATGAAAACTAAAACCAGAAACAAACTTAACACATAATCTATAAAAGGACTGCTTTAAACAAAAATGCAAGAAAAACTATCTGCTATGAGATGGAAGCAAAGAGGGAGCATTTTGAATTATTTAATTAAAAAACGTGTGATACAAAAAAGGTTACAGTTACAGATAATGAGAATCAGTGACACCAACAGTAATTAATAATGATGGAATAGATTAATAAAAATAAATTACTAAAAAAATGTCTTGGCCTTTGTTTTTTCGATTTTCCCACGGATTTTTCAATTTCTTTACCAACAAGGAATTTGGCTTTAGGTTATTCCATCTATAAATTATCTATATAAAATGTCCGTAGATCTACGGATTTTTCTAAAGGCAGTCTACGGACATCTACGGATTTTTGGGCGTACACCTACGGATTTTTAAAAATTTGATCTGGCAACACTGAACTTGAGCAACTGTCAAGTGTCAAATGTCAACCCCTACGCATCGTTCGTGTTTGTTAAGTTTGTTTGAGTTATTATTTTGTTTTTATCCGTCGAGTGGAGCTTTGTTCCTCTGGGTCGAAACTACGTTTCTTTTAACTTGTAACATCATTCTCTTATTGAAATTGTTATAAACAATTAGAAATCAAGAATGAATTCCTTCCTTTGCAATATTTATGGCGGATTTTTAACAATATTGTTATGAGAAAATCTCAGAACTGCGGATTCGAAAACAAAAACGCTTCATGCCTACGGTAATATTAAACAATAAGCTGGCTAAAAATGTTCATTTCATGAAAAAGCAAACGGTACAGACTTCCATACAAAAACCGGCATTCTCCTTTGTGATAATTGTGTTTTGTCAAATAATCAGACACCCAAAAAAGGACAAATAAGAGTATTGAAAAAATATTGCTGAACATTAGTAGATGATTTGGATGATTTTAGCTGTTGTTAATGTACTTTGTAGAAATTTGTAATCATTTGAAAAAAGCAAGCAAATATTAAACTAGGTTCTTCAAATATACCAAACAACCAATGATTTCAAAAGAAAGGATACGCCCATCTGAACATTTTATACAAGCCTTCTTAATACAAGCAAAAATAATGACATCTGTCATAAGTGGCAGAACAAATACGAACTTCATGAGTCCCACGTTGCATAGGTCAACGACGTAACCTTGTAAGCACGTATATGTATTTTATCACATTTTAACTTGCCGATAAAAGTAGGTACATAACGATTTCCTTTTTGTGATGATATTTTACAGGTTACAAAGAAAACGTGTATGTAAAACGAATTTGTCTCAAACAGCTTTATTTGAAATTGTAATCAACTTATTATAAGGTATTGGGATATTTAAAAACAATTAAAAAAAAGACGAAATAGCTTATTTAACATATTATACAAAATTACTGTCCTTTAAATAAAACGATTTTTTAAAATTTTTGCCTCTCAGTTCCCTTCCCCGTGTTTTCCGTGATAGACTCGTAATGCAATCTGACATTTATATATTTCTTAATGATGGCCCGAATAAGATGCAATCTATGATTAAGTGTGGCCGGCTGATCAACAGAGTGCAAGTTTAAAACAGTGAATGTACTCTTTCCTACAAACTTTGCTAAAGTTTTTGTGGATAGGAACATATAGTCACTTTTTGTCATAAATTGGGGTCTATTATTATGTCTTATATTTTTTTCGGTTTCTAAGCATACCTCAAACAGATCAAGAGAAGGAAACTAAAGTCCGCCCATATTTGTCAATTCTATCAGCTTATGAAAAAAAGATTTTTCGTTACTAACTAGACTGTTTACACAAATTTCACACTTAATCTTTTTTGTTAAACTTCTGGCTACCCATCCAGCAATATACCCAACAATGAGTTCTTTATTCTCTGTTAGGTGCCTAAAGACGTTTTCGGTTGGACTATCCAAAGTATGCGATAACAGAGCACTGTTATTGTTATAAACTTCATCCCTTTCCTCCTGATACGTATCCGTTGATGTCTGATTCATGGGCTTGTCTTCTTCTTCGTGACGATTCATTTCAGTGGTGCAATTAATAGCTCTTACAGATGACACGGTTAAAATTGGAAAATTGTCTAAAGGAATGCTGTTTGCAGTAAATGTCGATTTTAATGACAAGTGATTCATGCAACGCCTGTACGCTCCTTTAAGTTGTATAGCATTTGGGTTATCGTTGTACCCCCAGTGCTTTCTTATCAAGCTTAAAAATAGCTCTAAATGATCCTGAGGCAGGCGGTACGACGAAATGTACTTCAATTTAGAAGACGACTCAACAAAATTTTTATAGAGGATTTTTAAACTCTCCAAGCACACAATCAATCCTAAGAATCCTACTCTGCTTTTGGATTCCAAAATGCTTATTTTTCTAATGATCAAAACTATTCGTGATTGTCTGTTATGTCTTTTAATAATCCGTTTCACATTAGAGAAAAATTTTAGAACTTTAATGTAAGCTATAGCCTGCTCAATAAAATTAAATATTTTCACTTTATTTTTTTGAGAAACGGCTCTCTTGAATCCGGATTGGTTGAATCTGGGAGAATTTAAAATATCGAATATATTATTGAAAAAATTAATGAATTCGACTGTTGCAGTGCTTTCTGAAAAATAACTACTATGTAATGCTTCGTTGCAGAGTGTCAGTGCTTTTGCAACACTTCGGCTTAATAATTGTGTCGCTAATTTTACCTTCATTATCTGGTTTCTTAAGTATATGTGTCTGTAAGTTAATTTATTATCAAAATTTAGCTGCTGGTTTGTTTGGAGTTTTAAGAGCCGAATCAAAAATTTCCATTCGATTCGCTGATTCTTCTCGTTGAAAATTATCTTTTTTTTTTCAAACACGTTCCTTACTAATTTTATCATGTGGCATGCGTCCATAAAAACTACAATATTTACTTTTGTGACAGGGTGGGGGAAAGTTGTTTTTAATTGACCTGTATTACTTATGTTGCAACCCAGCATGTTCGCAGCTTTTATATTCGTTGGACATCCATCGAATGTGAGAGCTTCGACATTGACACCGACGGAATTACATTTTTCGAGACAAATATTAACAGTATTTGCTATGAGTTCACTAGCGAAACCGTGCACTAAAAAATAACCGACTGGTATTTTCCAATTTTCAGAAAGGCAAACAAGCATCATGACAAAAGCTTTAGTAGCTTTCTCTTCTTTGTCAATTTTTCCATATCCCATGTCTACGTGACCAACATTTCTTTCACCTTTCCATAATTTGGCCTGTCCAATGTTCATCTCATCAAAAATTAGACAGCATTCAATATTTTTTGTCAAACTATCCCTCTTAAGTTTTAGCATTTCAAACGATTCCTGTGTAAATCCAGGCTCGCCGTTAATGGAGCTATACCTATAATAAAGGGGAATAATCAAATCTATGAATAAGAAACATATAATGCGTCCGACTTATAAGTACTACGTTACTAGTAAGTCTTTATTAACTTACCATTTGGTTAAGGTTCTCGGGTGCGGAAGACAACACTCAAATTTCCTTCGCACATATTTATAAACAGATGGCGAATAAAAATTTAAAGTCATAGCAAACTTTCGAAGGGCGGGTGGATAAGATGGTCGCTTGTTTTTTGTAGGATTGTTTTTATTTCTATTGAATTTGTTTTTTAAGACTTGTATTCGATAAAGCTCTATTATTTCAAGGTTTGTTCCAAGAGCAGACTCAATTTCATCAGTGATATACTTCTTCTGTTTCAAATCTTTAATTATATCTATCAGTGATTTGTTTTTTTCTTTTTAACCTAGCATTCTGCTTCTTTAAATTTTTTATCTTTTTGGTTGCAACAATTTGACGTTTTTGTAATCTATCAATTCTTTTTTTTAGGTGTACTTTCCTTGGCGAGTCAAATATTGAATTGAGATCGCTAATATCAACATCAATTTCCTCTACTTGTGATCTTTGTGCTGGCGTTGAAGGCCGGAGTTCTTCATTCTCGCAAACCTGTAAATGACTATGATATTTAGTAAGAAGATAGGATATTTAGGAGATTAGGATTCCAATTAGGTAAAAAATATTTAGTTTTAATGCAGATAAATAGGTATGCGTGAGGCCAATACCTTAACCTCAAATCGTGGTATAGCCGATTCTTTTAGCCTTCGGAGTCCGGCTTTTGAGATATCAACATCTATGTCACAAAAATGAGCAGAGCATACTCTTGTGTTTTTATGAGGCTTGAAATAAGGCTCCTTTCGTTGTTCCCTAATAATGCGAGTCCAAATCTCTTAATCATTAGGAAATCTGTAAGTTACAAAATATTTGAATCGTAATTCGTTATTGCATATCCATACGTCCATACTAATATCCATATCCATACTTCCATACTAATATTATCAATGGGGAAGTAACTGTCTATCTGTTGGTCTGTTACGCTTTCACGATTTGACCACTGAACCAATTTTGATGAAATGTGGTACAGACTAAGCTTGAACCCCAAGAAAGGATCTAGGCTAGTATCTACGATAACCGAAATTCACGCGGACGTAAGCGCGGGCGAAATTTCGTTGTGTTAAAGATTTCTCTTATCCATTTTCAACAGAAGCTTGATGACGGCATTAACTCCTCACAGATTGTGTGATTTTTTTTATGAATTACTTTATTGAATATAAAACATATTATTAAGTACCAAAATTACTTGCACTAAGTTCTTAAGACAAAAATAAAACAAATAAAATGACGTCCCTACAAAGTTACTTCGTTTACTTAGCGTGTTCAATGACGGCCACACAATGGCCGCCATCGTGGTCTTTGATAGTAAAATGAATATCACTTTAAAATGTGTTTATTTAATAACTTAATGAAAACAAAAGTAAGATAAGGTTACTTACCTATGATATGATATCCCATGTTCCTTTTTAACCTTTGTATCGTAATTTTTGCAGCCTTTTATCACACAACTAGGCATTTTTATGACAAGCCAATACTCGCTTACTCGGACCAATGTCGACTGAGTCGCGTTGGCCCTAAACTGACATTTTAGGGCCAGGGCACTGGTGCCATTTAATCGCGCGGTTGGCCCTGTCCTTACGCAGTAATATATAAGTCAATGCAAACAACAAAAGTAGGGCTGCATTTCAATCCTCAGTTAAACAACCAGATAGTAATTATTACGCAAATACGCAAAACAGCTAGTTATATACCTTATAAAGTACGCACTATCATCTATAACTCACTTGTTAAATCACATCTTGAATATTTGATCGAGATATGGGGATCAGTCGCCGCTACTAACTTAAAACCTCTTTAAATTACTCAAAATAAAATCATTAAAGTATTACATCATTACCATTACTTGACTGCTACAAAAAAGATTTCTGAAAACACAAAAATACTCAATCTCAACCAACTTTATACATACGGCACCTGTATATTGGTCAGAAAAATAAGCAATAATATGATTCAAAGCAATTTACAAATGCATAACAAAGTACCTACGCATTACCTAAGGAATCAAAACAAAATTGAACTAAGTAGACCACATACCAACTACGGCAAAAAAACGATAGTGCATTGAATTATTACCTACAGAAACCAAGTACGCGCACGCAAAACGCGCCGTTCATTTGGGTCAGGATCTGACCCAATCGGCGGCCGCGTTGTCTGTATTCAGAGTCGCACGGTAGCGTAAGCATCTCCCGCAAAATAATAGAAATTATGACATATTGTGCAGTGTTTTGTGCCACAATGCTTCAGAAAAAGATTATAAGGTTGCTGGAGTATCATTCCACCGGTCAGACATAAATTTTATTACGTAGATTGTCTAATAATACAAATACAGTGAATCATAATAAGTACGAGCGGAGTGTTGCCAGTTGGGTGTGAAATTGTCCCAGTTTAATTTACACATTCCTTACCAACATTTATTCTATTGACAGTAATAATAAAAATAGGAATTAGGTAGTTACATATATAAACTTAACCTTTCAAACACCGCTGGCTGGTACATACCAATCGGTTACGACAAATTTGTCACGTCAAGCTTAGGGGTCGCAATACCGAATCATTTAAGCAAAACCGGTATTTTCGCTACTGGCCCCCGACAAATACCGGTATTCCGGTATTATCGATATTTCTGAGATTAAGATAAAGTTGGTAAATTTAGTTTAATAAAGTAAGTTTCCAGAGGAATAGTCAGTAAATGATTATATTTCGTAAAATCAAATTAATTTCACTATTCATTTCCTCGTTCACATATTTTTTTGTTGACAACTTTCTGAAAATTTCATAATTTTACGGACATTTCCTATTAATTCTTTGAAATTAAATTCGTTGTTTTGATTAGTTCTACAATTACAATTACCTACAACAATTCTTCTTCAGTTACAAGAAAACCATAATAATCATCTTAATCATCATCATCGGAAGCAAAGGTGTCATTATTCTCATCGACTTCAATTATCCGAGATTGGCAATTTTCTTTATTTTGTACAAGACATCTAGTATGGCAAGGTACTGTTGATGGAGAATCTATGCATCACGGCCAAAGGCTACCATTACAGAACCACCGTCAGTTGTGGTACAACTTACGTCGTGTCTCAGGGATAATTATTATTTGAATGCTAACAATCTTTTCTCCAGCAACTGCAAGCAAGTTCTGGCTGGCATACTCCCAATAACTCTAACAAGGCAGAGATTGACAAAATTGACGACCGATGCACATCGACATTTATAAAACGTCGATTACTTGAACTAGTCCATCTAGAGTCACCGAGACCTTAACTCCGTCATTATTTAGTTTTTGAAGTTGGTAAAGAAGGGGTGATTAATCCATCAAAAAACTTTATTTATTTTATAATAACTTAAATATTTCAAGTAACTTAAATATGTCTTAAAATTAAAATAGGTATAAAGAAAAAGTAACTAGTTCTAAAATTACTATACAAAGAAATATATACAGAACATAGAAATAAATATATACAGAAAGAGAAAAAAATAATAATTTAGAGGGCATCATGAAATTCGTCCACATCGCCGTCAGCTGGAAGCGTGCCCAGAACGCTGGCAGCATTGCCCCGTTGTATGGCGATACTGAACTTCTGGGCCAAATACAACCCAGCCTTCTGGTCACGCGAGGCGTCGACCAGTCTCTTTGCGTGGTCTCTAAAAAGAGATCTCGCACTTGGACCCCATGGCCGCAACGTTTCGACCCCAAACGGCTCAAATACGTAATCCCCTGCTAGGTTTGCATATTTGCGCCGTTTGAGGGTCTCCGCTGTAGCAGCAGCAGCGCCCGCACAACCCGCTGTGCTAGGAAGATGTAATGGCACGAGGGTATCGACGCACGTTGCGTCCCATACCAAAGGCCTACCCAACTTCCATGGCAGTAAAGACATACCGTCTGGTCTTTTGCCGTCGTCGTGTACCAGGCCCTGAGGTTCAAGGTAGGCTGGAATGCCAGCGGTGACAAGAGCCCGACGAAGAATGTCATTAAGGTTGCCGTGTCGTGAAATACGACCTGCGCTCCTGCTGCATTTTTTATTTTTTTATGTTAATAGGCGTCAAACGAGCAGACGGATTGCCTGATTTTGGTCATTTGAAGTAAGAAAACAACTGAAAGTTACTTGTAAAATAATCTGTTAATTTCTATTTAGATAGTTCTGTTTCTATTTGTGTTTTATTTATTTTTCTAATACCAAAAATACCGAATATCCCGGTTTTTGAGAAATTAAAACCGGTATTAATAAGACCAACATTTGACCCGGTATCCCGGTATTTTCGAAATTCGAGATCCCGGTTTGCGACCCCTAGTCAAGCTCTAGCCGAGCTCGGCTAAGACGACATTGTCTCAAAGCACTCGATTTTTCCGTTTTTGTATTGAAAGGCTAGTATCTAAAGTCTAGTATTGTCTTGTAATGTAGATACGCGTAACTAACTTCGTTGTTTAACTAATGACGTTACCGACCGAATTATATTAGAATTTATAAACTTTTCGCCTTTTTTTGGTCACCATAGCGCAACGGCGCACACATAGTACTCGCTGTTGATTTTTGATAATTTTTTCTCACAAATATACATAAATACTTTTTTATGTACTATAAAGAGCATTTAACTAGGAAATCACTCGGCACTTGTTAGTGCTCACGTTTGAGTAAGTTTCGTCAAGATTGATTTAGCCATCGTTAGTCAGTTGTAAAAACTTAAAAAGCAGACAGTGTGACTTTAGAATTTATAATACCTATACAATTACTTATTTCATGCAAAAATTATGAATTTGCCCTATTTGTAGGGGAAAGACGTTGTAACTGGCAACTCTATAATTGCGTCTGTGTGCGTGATGCAGCAAGTAAACACAGCACAGTTCCGCACACATAGCGAATTTTCGGCTTAACTTCTGAGCTCGCGTTGTTTGAATACTGACTTTCTGTAGGTAATAATTCAATGCGATAGTGTTTGAGGGCGCACAACTGTACAACAAGTTGCCAAATGATATTAAAGAATGCGGCAACATGAACACATTTAAGGGCAAACTAAGAAATTATGTATGTACACTACAAATTGAATAACTATTTATATTTAATGGAATCATACACGAATTTTACATAAAATCGTTTCACAGAATTATCTTTTTGACATTTTATTCTACCTAAATTGTACATAGTAATAAGTTTTATATTTATTTATATGAGAGATATTATTTTAATGTTTGTCTTGTATATTTACTTAATAATGCATGAATTTTATTTTGTTTTAATAGTCTTTTAACTTGCTTAAACTTCTACAATCTTAATTTGTGCCAGAGGTATTTGAAACATTTGAATAAATAATATTATGATGTACTATATTCTTATTTTAAGTGAACTGTAATGTTTTATAAGAAATAAATTCTTTGAACTGATATAGATAGAGTAATATTGTGTTTTTCAATGATCAGGTTTTCGAAAAATGTCCGATCCTTGGCCAGATAACCCCTTATTCGACTGTTTGCTTCAGGTTGATATTGATATACATTTGGTGGTAGGTTATTTTGTGTGAGATGTTTACTATGAGGTACGGACAATTGGACATTTTTGAAAGTTTTGATGAGGACAGAGTCAATATAAATGAATATATTAATCAACCTAGAAGGAAAGAAAGATATAGGTTCAAGTAAAGTTTGTAGTTCACAAATGTAAATACATAAATATTGCAAAAAAAATAAACTTTACCGGCAAAAGCTAGCACAAAAGTAATAGATACTTACAATATTCACAGACAGTCACATTACACTCATAAAGTGTACTCCAAGAAATAGAGTAGGTTTCCAGTCTACTTTGCACTTTGCAAACATGTTCTATTTCTATAACAGACCAAACAAATACTGTAAACAGTAACAAATATAAGGTACTTCAACTATTTAAAGTTTGTTGCTACCATACAACCTTATCAATGCTGTGGAGATCTTACATACTCTACTATAGAGGACGTAAAGACATGAATGTGACAAAAAGACGAATGACGAAACGACATTTCAATGTTGAAAGAACTACTCTAAATCAGTCCCGTACGGTATATCGAATTACCCTTGATCAATATAACTGTCTACAGAAAGCATGGTTCACCGACGAGCGGTAATACGAAAAAACTATTAGTTGATACCATTATTTAGCAACAGCACGTTTCTGATCTGCAAAGTCTGCACTCCTAGATGAAAAAAGTAGGAACAACCAAATAAAACACTTCACAAGAAACAAGGCCTGATTTTCTGAAATTTGATGTCACAGAGAAGGTACCTACATAGCCTGTATGATACAAGAGAACTTTTGACTGTACGAGTAATATTCGAAGTAAATACATACTCCTCAGACTAGTCTTTACATAACGCTAGGAAGAACGGCCAACATCGCTACTACGAGGTTAACATACGCCGAAGTGTTTGCTGCCTTGATCTTGTATACAGGTGGTTCTTTCAGTGCGAGTACACATTGATAAATGTTTACTAGCAGTTTAACTGGCATATTTACTACTACAGACGGCGACCAGAAAAGTTATTATGTTACACTAGCTAGAGCAAAGCTTGCCGGCACCCATTTTCCGTAGTATATATTAGGTACTCTTTGCCGGCACCTCAACTAGATAATAATATTGTCGTCCACCCACAACCAGTGTTGCCAGATCCAATTTTTGAAATACGGGAGGAGTATCAATAAAAATCCGGGAGATGTATTGCGACATTATGAAAATAATCGGGAGATACATTTTTCCTTAAAATTAAGTAAAACAAGGTCTCGCAATAAATGTTTTATTGTGCTTTTCTATCATTTTTTCACTTCACTTCTGCTGGTTGGTTGGTTGAGTCTTCTTCTACGATCCATTTAAAAATACTGTATCTATCCTATAAGCTACTTATGGAACTATGCGTCTTAATTTGGCCGGATAATCAAAGCAAAAACCGGTTTGTTTCGCTTTGCAATGTTGCAAAATTAGGAAACTAGAACTGTCAAAGCTTTGCTTTAGAATAATCAACTCTAATTCATTACGTTAAAGTATAGTTTTATCTACGCATTTTACTAAGTAGGTAATGTATTTTACATTTTGTTTCGTTTTACGCAGCTTTTTCGTAAAGAAAGTTTAAGCCACGGTTAAGTTCTTAAAAAACCGGGAGTTTTGAATGGGAATCCGGGACATCGGGAGATATTACCTAAAATCGGGAGATATCCCGGAAAATCGGGAGACCTGGCAACGCTGCCCACAACAAACAAAATCCAACTTGAAAAGTCACACGTCACACGTCACGCGATCAGTGTTGCCAGGGCCTAAAGTCATAAGTTACGATTTCGTTTCCCGAAATGTTACATTTTAGCTACAAAAGTTACATTTTTGTTTTCTTTTATTTACGTGTTTTTTAGTTAAAAAATAAAGAAAAATGGTGAAATATAAATGAAACTATGATGTCTCTTGGTGTTTTTAATTTTAGGCTAAAACACTGTTGTTGTCTAGCTCCTTACTTATTCTATTGGTTTGAACCAAAACTACGAGGTACCTAGTGCATAACTGCAATGTTATTTTTACTCTGAACTAACAGCTAATACTGCTACTATTCGATTCGTATAGATTTATATACCTACCTTTTAACGTACTTGTTCTACCAAGTGTTCGCGCACATTCACACTCATGCAAATCAAGTTTCAATATATCCAGGATACGTTTCATTTTGTCATGGAGCTTATCACATGGCCCGGCAAGTTGCCTAGTAAATTAATTTTCTACGTCGGTGGCTCCCTCTTTTTCCTAATCCATAAACTAGTGGAACCAATGAAAACAAGATGGACGTTCGAGTGATTGTCAAAGCTGTCAATACTGTCATCTGCTGTCACAAGATAATGGTGGTTAATATAGCATATAGCACAATAGCACAGCACGCTAATTTTATTTCGCATCTAATAGCAAGTTCATTCGGCTCTCGTTCGTGCTATAAATAGCATATAGCATATAGAATCAAACGTCGCGCCGACGCGACGCCGCATCGCACTTCGCACGTTCGCAGCGCTGCGAATTGCGATATTTGCGATCAGTCTTTGCGTGCTAATGCGAGCAGCCAGATGTGAACTTGCGTAGCGTGTGAATTGTAGCGGCTCGACGGCTCGCGCGATTTAAGTAGGTAGGCATATAAGTACGCGAGTTATTTTACGTTCTAAAAAGTTAAGTGTTTTGCGTAGCGTGTGAATTGTAGCGGCTCGACGGCTCGCGCGATTTAAGTAAGTAGACATATAAGTACGCGAGTTATTTTACGTTCTAAAATATATCTATAGATAGCGCGACAGCGCGCTAAACTGTACATGTGCTAATGTGTGCATGTCACACGAAGGGTGTTGACGCTTCGCACAATAGCATGTTATATTATAGCATTTTTAATAGCACGCTAAAAAATTTTTGCATATAGTTCATAGCATGCGATTGATAATTAGCGGATTCGAACATCATTATCACAAATATCACAAGATAAATGGCGTGGCGGCCGGCTTGTTTACATGCTCGTGCGCATTTTTCTTGTAATTTACTTTAATTTCTGTGTAATTCACGTCGAATTGAGCGTCTGTTCCTCCGTGTCTACCAGTTTTTAAAGTGTATATATAGTTATATCACGTGTCTGCTTCTTTTCACGTCAAGTGTGGTACTTCGTTCTGAAAAGTTGAGATCAACGTATTTCGGGAAATTGGACCCTATATTACTACTTCAGTGAATTAGTAATAATGTCTGAACATAAGTGCTGTGTACCTTTGTGTTCCACTACCATTAATGATGGTAAGTCAACAATATTCTTTTAATGGGATCAGATCATGCCATATCTTATAACTGATTCGCTGCTAAGAAACACACCTCTGTCATAATCATATTACCTCAAGTAACTCCAATGCCTTGACTCATTCCAGTATTAAATATAATTATATAATTTTCCGATGTATGAAGTCCGTTCATATGTACAGAGTTCTTACATTTTGTTGGAATGTAGATCGAAATTAAACCTTGCTAGTGTCTAACAAGCTTTCAGCAAGAAGCAGTTTCCAACTAGAAATTATACTTAAAAAATACAATTATATCTGTGTGTTCCTCTGTGGCCGGACTACAGTTTAGTACTCAGATGCTTGATGCTCAGATGCAGTTCGAAATAATACCTACCTAAAGTCTACTTTCATCGGAATATATATATTTTTAGTACCCCAAAAGATATCTTTTTGATTAACAATTTATGTGGTCCGGCCGCCAGGCAGTGCTCAATGTAAATGACGGAAAAGTGTTTAATATAAGTAACAAGCTGATAACCTAAAGTGCACCTTTTCAAAATCATTGTTGGTAGTAAAAATAAAAGTTTATAGATGAAGTCCAGGTGTTTTTATAAAGTACTGTTTATGCAGTTTTCGTTGGCATAAAGAAATCAAGCATATTTCGTTATATTTGCTGATAGTAATCCTCGCTAGACGCGCCACATACTTTAAAGATGTGAATCAAATTGAATAGTTTCTTAAGAGAAAAAAGTATCAACGAAGTGTAGAGAAAAGGTACTATTATATAAATTTATTTCATCATCATCATCATCAGCCTTTAACAGTCCACTGCTGGACTAGGCCTCTCCTTTGAAAGGAGGAATTGGCCTACTATACCACGCTGGCCAAACGGGTTGGTATAGGATTTGTATCAAGTTTTCCTTCTCTTACAGTGCTGTTCTCTACATATTATGCTCTCTCTGTCGGCTTTTACGACACCCATGGGATGATATGGGGTGGTGACATTTCGTATTCTTAATCCGTTTATGGATAGTTAATATTAAATATTGCAAAATTGACTTGCTGCAGAGTATAACTTCCAGCCGGACCACACCCTACGACCAATAACTCCTTAACTAAAGGGGTTTACATTTTCAACTTCAAATTCAAATCTTTATTCGCTAATATGGGTTGAATACATAGATGAGAAATACAATTAATAGTGCCAACATACTAACCTTATGGTATGCAAATTATTAATTAAAATTTTATTCATTCATTATTATATTTTAAAATAAATGATATAAAACAAGTCATAATAGTGGTTAATTTTTTACATGATTTATCTATAACAAAAATAATATACTTTTAGTCAATTACAGTAATAACAATATCAAATTATTTATCTATAAAATACTAAATACGAATCGACTTACAGTTAACATAATATTAAATAATAATTTTGTCAATTATATAGCTACAGTCTATCGGCAAGATACTCAGATACACTGTAATAAGCCTTCCCAATAAGTCGGGACTAGATTACATTAAAAATATCCTCATTATCTCTGTCAATTGTTCTCTGTTTCCATAGCTTCTGTTCAATAACACTAAGATATTATGTCATATCATCTGTATGCCATACTTATATAAAATCATTAATTAATAATTATATCTCTAACCTTGACAAGCACTTTAGGTTGTCAGATGGATATAATATTTGAAAATTAAATCATATGCTTGATAAGAAAAGAAAATATACATGTCCCAAAAAATTACAATTTCAACATTATTATTCACTATTCAGTGCATGCCATTATACCTATTTAAACTCAAATTTATGTCACTTAAGTCTTGTTTTTTTTTCCAGGTATACCTCTACACAGCTTCCCTAACCCTGATAAGGACTCTGAACGCTTTAGACTGTGGGTGCTGAACATTGGAGGTGATATTATTGGATTGCACAATAAGACTATATACAAAAATCGTTGAGTGTGTCATAAACACTTCGCGAGTAATTTCCTGTACCTTAGTAATCATATCAGTAAAACAGCAGTTCCACAACTCCTGTTACCAGGTATGATATACTTTTTATTTTAATATCATATCTATAATAATATTTTTACACTCCAATTGGAATGTTAATGGCCTTAATGAATCATTTCAAAATTTCTGTTCATAAAAGTAAGTGCAGTAGAAACCGGATATAACAACATTGAAGGGCCCATATAAATTGGACTTTAATATCTCTTGTTTGTCATTGTCTTTGTTTGTTTAGAATTTTTATATATTTATGTAGTACCTTTAGCACATAAAGTACCTTTTGTCATCGAAAGACATAAAATTTTATCCTTAGTAAACATTCATACATAAAATAACAGACAATATTCAGCCAAACAATCAACATTCACAATAGAAAACTGATACTTATATTGTTGAAACTGTAATCAGAAGCTAGTGTTACCTAGTAAGGGTTCACTTCATACAATGATAGTCTAATATTGAATTGTGATTAACTTTACAACCACGAACCTAGTTCACGTAACAACCTCGCCTGTTGAACAAGAACTAGCCAGTTTCGATGTTGAGCCAGTGCCTTCAACGTCACAGACGCCTGTTATAACTTCTGTAACTGAAAAGCGTCACAAACGTGGTAAGGAATTGATGCATAGTAATATTGTAAATGCAAAACTGTAGGTTATACAGCTAAGTTACTAAGGTTCCCAACCAGTGGCCCGAAGGAGACAAAATTTTAGGTCCCGATTTAATGTACTTATAGTGTTATCTATTTGAGTCTGATAAAAATATTGAATCCGTGTGGTGACGAATTAAGAATACGGAATGTCACCAACCCATATCTTCCCATAGGTGTCGTAAGAGCCGACAGAGGGAGCATATTATGCAGAGAACAGCACTGTAAGAGGCCATCGCGCCACATTTGGCCAGCACGGTATAGTAGGCCAGTTCGTCCTTTCAAAGGAGAGGCCTATTCCAGCATTGGACTATTAAAGGCTGATGATGATGAGATTAAAATGTGAAGTTGTTTAAAAGTTTTAAGTCTCAACTATATGAATAAATCCTCCTTCAAAGGAGAGGCCTAGTCCAGCAGTGGACTGTTAAAGTTTGATGATGATGATGAAAAATATTGAAATAATATTTATTAATTCATGATAAAGACATTCTGATGAAAGTTAATTTTTGGATTGATTCAGTTTTTTTGGAGAACCACTGACTTCGATGATAATATGTTAACCCATGTCATCAGGGAGCAAAAGAGGCTAATATTTCAGTTTAGTCTAGAATATCACCAGCCCAATTCTTCGTGACTGTATGACTTCATGACCTAAGAGTATAGAGTAGTTAATGTAACCAGGCCAAAGGCCGCGGGTTCGATTCCCACACAAGTAGGACATTTGTGTGTATGAATATAGATGTTTGTCTTGGTGTCTCTATTTTTAATACATATTAAACATAGTCATTGTCCGTGTGGTGATGGATTAAGAATACGGATTGTCACCACCCCATATCATCCCATGGGTGTCGTAAGAGCCGACAGAGCCAGCATATTATGCAGAGAACACCACTGTAAGAGAAGGAAACCTTCATACAAACCCTATACCAGCCTGTTTGGCCAGTGTGGTATAGTAGGCCAATTCCTCCTTTCAAAGGAGAGGCCTAGTCCAGCAGTGGACTGTTAAAGGCTGATGATGATGAAACATAGAGATAATTATAATAAAAAATAATAAACCTGGAGACACCTAAACAACCAACATACATATATACTTTTTTATAAATACAAACATTATGTATTTACAAAAAAGTATGTATGTATGTTTATGCATAGTTATACCCATAGCACAAGTTCTGCATAATTTGGTTAAGGTGGTATTGTTTAAAAATTATAACACATTTAATTGTATTTTCAGGTCAGTTCAAAGTGT
Source organism: Euclidia mi (assembly GCA_944739405.2). Lineage (NCBI taxonomy): Eukaryota > Metazoa > Arthropoda > Insecta > Lepidoptera > Erebidae > Euclidia > Euclidia mi. Next base: position 115,506,482 of record OX123184.2, read on the forward strand.
CTCAAATTGACCAAACCAATGTGAGACGAATTATGAAGCAAGTCGAAACTGCTGTTAAAAGAAGAACTCGCATGGGTAGTGTACAACTTGCAAAAAGAATTTCCAAAATGAAAGCATTCAACATGTTGACTACCAAAATGTCTGAAAATGCGAAGAAATTCTTCTTTATGCAAGTAACACAATCCGGAAAGAAGATGAAAGGCAGGCGCTTCACATTGGATGAGAAAATTTTAGCCTTATCTTTGTATAAGCCGTCACCCAAATCATACAGAATGCTTCGAAAATTCTGTGTACTACCCTCAAGGAGATCATTGCAATCATTGCTACAAACTGTGCGCTTGCGTCCTGGATGTAATGATAGAATTTTTACCCATTTAAAAAAGCGTGTCGCAAAAATGCCCGAGAAACATAAATACTGCACATTAGTCTTTGACGAAATGGCAATAGCGCCCTCATGCAGTTTTATCGCAGGCAAAGATATTATTGAAGGATTTGTCAATGATGGTGAAAATACAGAAAGTACTTTCTGCGACCATGTCTTGGTATTTATGATTAGGGGGGTCGTGAAGAAGTATAAACAGCCAGTATGGTTCTCGTTTTCTTCAGGGACTACAAAAACCTTGTCATTGAAAAATCAAATAAAAGCTGTCATCAAACAACTGTCACTGGTTGGATTGAATGTGATTGCTACAGTGTGTGATCAAGGCGTAACGAATATAGCTGCAATAAACAGCCTTATAAATGACACAAAGATGAATTACTTAAGAACGAATCAAGAGTACAATGGCACATTTTTTGAAACGGAAAACAAGAAAAGGTTTTTGTCTTGTATGACCCCCCACATATAATGAAGGGCATAAGGAATAATTTGTTAAATAAAAATTTAAAATATACCATGGATGGAAAAGAAAAAAACGCTAAATGGGAACACATACATTCATTATATGAAAGATCTCCAGGTTATAAGGGTGTCAAAATAGTACCAAAGCTGACCGCGCTTCATGTCGTGCCACATCTTTACCGAAAATGAAGGTCAAGTACTGTACACAAATATTCAGCAAGTCTGTAGGAGCAGCTCTTGGATATATGGCCGGTATGTAGCAATTTATTTTGAAATAATTACCATCCATTGCTTTAGCCGAGTTTTTTACTCAATCTTTATGACTTACTAGATGAGGCCGCGGTTACACCCGCGTTATTTAAGGCTACTGCTCCGCTCCCATGCCTGTGATGTTATATAGCCTATAGGCTTCCGCGATAAATGGGCTATCTAACATAGAAATAATTTTTAAAATCGGATCAGTAGTTCCTGAGATTAGCGCATTCAACCAAACAAACAAACTCTTCAGCTTTATATATTAGTATAAGATAATATGGTCACAAAGTATCCTCTAGAATTGAGCTATTACATGTAAAAGACAAGGCATAAACATATCAACATAATACACATTATAAATATCATAATAAACACCCACACCAAGACTAATATCCATTTTTATGCACAAAAATCTTTGACTAGTGCAGAAATTAGATACACCACCTTCAATGTAGCAATCTGTTTCATTGAACTCTCCACTGTTTGGTCTCGGAATTAACTTGTTTCATTGCATAAGAACTTATGTACAAGGTTATTTGTGAAATACTAATAACCTTTTAACCACAACTTCTATTCGTCATCCTAAACATCTTTTCTTCTACAACTGCGGCCAATTGTGCAAGATTTAATGATATTATAAAATCTATTATCATGTAGCAACCTATGAAACAAAATAATCATTATGTTTTACTTTGATTACAGAATCTGGTTGCCTGCCCAAAGAGTCCAGTGAAACAGCAGACTTGCTGCTATTTTTTGACGAGTTGTTCGATAGCGTCAATGGCAACTATCATCAAGTAGTTGGAGGGAAGATTTATAGGACGGCCGTCACTCCAAAGTCACCACATCATAAGCTGTGGCGCAAAAGTTTGCCTGTTTTAAAGTCAATGAAAGTTGACACTCCACTTAAACGTGGAGTAGTTCCTTCTTTAACGAGCTGGGTTAAAACAATTGAATCTTTTGAAAATATATGCATATTTTTACAAAGGAAGGGCGTTAATTCTCTGCTGCGCAACTTTAATCAAGACGCTCTGGAAAACTTTTTTGGGTCAATTGGGGCACATGGTCATAGTAATATAATGCCGAATGCCTCGCACTTTGAAGCAGCATACAAAACTTTGTTGTTAAATAATTTAACATCGCATCATGCAGTAGGCTCAAATTGCGAGGCAGATGATGGCTTTGCGTTAGACTCTTTCAAAGAATTTCTGCATGAAACCCCAAAAGAGAAAGAAAACGCGTCATACGATATAGAAATCGACCATGTGGCCATTATGCCTGTAGACGCTGAATCCCTAATCAGAGATAAACAAAAATATAACATTGAAAAGTGCGCAGCAATTGGGTACTGCAGTGGAGTTAAAGCCAAAAAGGCGGTCTGCAAAAATTGCCTTCAGTGCACAGATATCATGGAAACTCAAACTATACAGAATTTCCATGAATATATCGCTGCCCGAGTTCAACAGTAAGATATGTTGAACAAAGTATGTTTTGAGTTATTCATACTTTTATGATTTTAGTGTCATTAATTCACTCGTTGTTAATTGAAATGTGGTTGATTTTTTATTTAATGTGTTACGGAATTATTTATATTTCAATATGAATAAAATAATTTGTATATTAGTTTTAAGGCTTTTAATAGTAATGTTACGCCATCTATCGGTAAATGGGGGTACTAGAAGAGATTGAATTTATCGGTGGTTTAAAGGTAATTCAGCTACTCTGTACTAGATGGCGTTGCTGTATCGAGTATCGACTATTCGAGATTATTTCGACAGTTTTGTAGAAGCATCTAGAATGCGCTAGTGATGTTATCCGGCCAGTATAAATAGAGCGCAAGCGAACGGACCGGATACAGTTACAATTGAATATCGAAGCGATCAACAAGAAGCGAAGGAAGTAATTCGGAAGTGTTTAGTGTTGTTCTAGTGGTGTGAATAGTGTGTTTGATTAGTGAAGTGAAAATTAAGTGTGTGTATCTAGTGTTTGTGTGTTAAAATAAAGTACAGTTTAGTGGCATAGTCAGTTTTAATTTATCGTCGAACCCCAGCTCGTAACAGTAAGATAACCTTATAAGACTAAATAAAACATGTTTTGTATTTTTAATGTTGTCTCTAAAATGGTTTATTAAAAATTAAGTTTATATTGTAACTCATAGAGCTATTGTTTTTTGTTTTGTTTAAGAAATACTAAAGATTTATACAACCAAGCTTCCTTTATGGAAACCAACAGAGATCGACATAATTTTAAGATATCTTAGTATTACAGCACATCGATATTTGAGAATGTAAGTTGTCCGACTAAATTCGTAGAAATGTTTGGTAACGGGATAGGAAAATTAATTAAAAAATTTGTTTGCTTGTAACTAAGACTACAGAACAAAAGGCAGACAGAGCGCGCGGAACACTTGCGTGAGGCCACTAAAGCAAATACAAAATTGAAAAGCGAATACAAACTCGGCTCAGTGCGCTGCGAAGCATCGCACAGTTCACACGCCACGATCAATCAAGCTTTTAAATTCATAAAATGCCGTCTTGCGTTTTTAAACATTGTAAAAGTTGTTTCCAAAAGCAAAAACGGGAAGATGGTAATATATTTTTACAGATAACTATGGATTATTTGACTGTTTTATAATATTATTTCGATAAAATTCGTATTTCTGCAGAAAATATGTAAGTGTTGCCAGTTTACGTCGACGCCGTTCTCCCTGAATTAGGGAAAATGCACTTGTCTATTGATTATGTAATAATGATGGTCATGTTAATGAAAAATACATTAACGTAATGTAAAATTATATTGTAGATTATCTTTCTTCTTATAAAATATAGTAATAGAATTTCCATTAGTATATACCTACATTGTTTTGAGTTCGATCCCCAAACGATCCAAATATTCGTGTACACATGGCTCCTCGTCAAGCTTTATACACTTTGACCTTTGTACCGTTCTTATGGAGTAGGGAATAAGTATCAAAATCGTACTGCAACTGTTTAGCTTGACTTGGCGCCGTGTGTACATTAAGTACAGAAACAGAAATCATTGATTGCAGCCATTATTAATTTTTAATTGCAATGTTTTTTTGTTTTGATTTATGAATCATAATATTCATAATTTATTGTGTGCATGACAAAATGTTTATAGCTAATTAATATTTAGGACGCAAGCCTATTGCAATTAACCAAACATTTCCAGATACTATACTGAGAATATATATATCTAAACAAAAAATAAACAACATATTCGCCGATCTAAGATCTGAACCCCATGATTGGTATTCGTAAATATATGGTATTATATAAGTATTTCTTCTGGATCGAGGGTATTAATCACAAAACATAATCTATTTATTTCTCAATTTACGAATAAAATTAGTTAAAACTTTACTCAGTACCTACATTTAAGAAATGTATTTATAAAAGCATACATTAATGGTTTCTTTTATTTGAATCATTTTCATAACAGCATTACATATTAAAAGCATTAATTAAATCCATGGTAAATTCTTCAAAACCGCAAACGAATATAAAGTATGTAATATTTTTATATCCGTTTGCAAAAACTATATACCTACAAGGTAGTGGGAGATTATTCATAATCTGGCAACTTTACACACACATAGGCGCGCGTGTCCGTACAGTGCCAGTCGCCAAATGTCACGCACACATAGCCGTCAACGTGCCTCACTTAGTCGGACGAATACGCTCCATCTGGTCTTAAATCTGTGGCTTGTAATGTATTATTTATTACCTAGTATCATAATTGCACAAATCAGTCTCATATTATCAGTTAAAATCTTATTATTATTTTTGCACAAGTCAGTTTAACTATTATAATAATCAGTCAGTGCTATAATGTTATTTATGTGAATCTTAATGGCACAAATAGGTAAGTCTTATAAAGCAGCTAAAATTTAGTATTATAATAAAATTAAAATAATATATAATTAATTAATAACAATAGTGAATTAATAGTTAACCTACTCGTTACAGGCTTTCATCATCACTATTGCCGCTTTCATTTTCCTGGTTATTTGTAGTTTTAAGACTTTCGTAAAAGCTGTGATGACATTGAGGTATCAAATTGGCAGTACACAATGATATCAGGGGCCCAATTCCGCTAAATAATAATTTAGTCGCAATATCATGTCAGTGTCATACTTAGGTCACAAAAAGCGTATTCTTCTAAATTATATGATATTTGAATGAATTTGTAACGAGATCGTATGTGTCAACGACGAACTGATTATTTTAAATTATACGATAATGACATAAGGTTAACAGAATACCGCTTTTAAATCCATTCAAAATATGATATCAATGTCATATCGACGGTTAAAAGGCTAATTGGTCTAAGCGACATTTTTTTAAAGTTACAGGAGAGCGATTTAAAGTTTCGTTTTTCGGAAAAAAAATCATTAAAAAGAAACTACTGCGTGGATGTTGATTTAATCAATACAGTATTTCCGTAAATACAATTATTGCACCTTCCTAAATAGTTTTCATGAATATATAGGTTTTTTTTAATGAAATAAATGTCGCTTGACTCAAAATGCATCGTATTATTTTTTTAATAAAACAAGGAAAAATGGTCTATCTGCCAGTGATTTATATTCAAGTTGAAAGTAAATTAGTTCAAATGTGGATATGGATATGAAACAGAACAAGGAAAAATAACATAAAGTACAAGCGTCCCTATGCATTTAACATGTCAAAAGAGTTTAAGTAACATGTGAACTTGAACTGGAGTAAAGTAAATTAATACAAACAACAACAAATGTTCCAACAGAATCAAGTAAAGTGAATGCTTGCTATCATAATATTAGACGTAGGCTCTTATACCATTGTTAAGATTGATAATGAATACGTTAAGATGTAATGATTAGAGTTCATTTTAAAATAAAACCAATGTTTGAAATAGAAAAAATATATTTATTTGGACTATCCAAATCCTTTAACAAAAATTAATGAAATTAACAAAATTAGCTGAAAACCTTAAAACAAGATAATTACTTATTATTAAGATTACAGGTTGCAATAATACCACTAGTGCAATAATATTACATTATAATCTGGTTTATGATGGGGCATAGAGTACGGAATAGTGCGAGTTTTATTTTTTTACATACAAAATCTTCCTCGTCAGAAAGGAAATCCACATAACTTTTCTTCAGTTTGCACCTTTTCGATTTTATATTTTCTTAAACCTGCTTATTATCTGTAATATTTATGTTAATACTTTTATCGTTGTCGATATCGTCTTCTTCTAGAGATTTCCTAATTAAATCCATTTCTTTATCCGCAATTATTTCGGTAAATGTAGGATGAAGTTCACCACTCTCCGATTCTTCTGCATTCTAAAACAAACAATGCACCATCTGGTCTCCTACAATATCCTGTGGAGTAAGCTTGAGAAAGCTGGAGTTCCTTCTGAGCTCATAAGCACTTTGAAATGCTGGTATGGAGGTCAGATCAATCAAGTTCGATGGGCTAGGACTTTGTCGGAACCGTACGGATTGGAGTGTTGCGTGCGGCAGGGGGGGTTGAGCTCACCTACGCTCTTTAATATCTACATAAATGAGTTAGTTGAGACGCCCAGCAGAGAGAGAGCCGGCTGTTACATTGTGTAAACAATATTAGTCACGCCGACGATATGGCTCTTCTGAGCGCCTCAGCTTGTGGCCTTAGAATGTTGGTGGCCATCTGTAAATACTATGTTAGGCTTCATGGATTGGTCTACAACGAAAGTAAGAGTGAGGTCATGGTCTTTGATGCCCGTGGTGGAAGGTGTCTAAAAACTATCCCACCAGTCCATTTAAATGGTACTCCGCTCACACGGGTATACAAGTTTGAATACCTTGGACACGTCTTGACCGCGGGCATGAATGACGATGAGGATATTGAGCGAGAGCGAAGGGCGCTGTCGGTTAGGGCGAATATGATAGCTCGCAGATTTTCACGTTGCTCACAGAGTGTCAAAATAACCTTGCTTCGTGCATACTGCACTTCTTTTTACACTTGCAGTCTGTGGGCCTATTATACGCAGAGATCGTACAGCGTCCTTCGCGTTCAATATAATAATGCGTTCAGGGTGTTGATGGGGTTGCCCCGTTACTGTAGTGCGTCAGGGATGTTTGCTGAAGCTCGCGTCGACTGTTTTTATACAACGATGAGAAAACGTTGCGCTTCCCTGGTGCGCCGAGTGCGGGCCAGCCCCAACCGTATCCTCTGCTGTGTGGCAAGCAGACTTGATTGTTTATATGTGAATCGCTGCTGCAAGCTGTCCACTTCCGTGATAGACGGGTGGCAGTGATTCACATATATTCATGGTTTTAGGCTAAGTGTTTAGAATAGGAATACTAACATAGGGTAAGGAATATTGTTACTAACCCAATGAGTTTTGTTACTCCAAATAAATAAATATTCATTCATTCACTGATATATGGTAGTAACTTTCCTTTCACTTTTAGTGAAATACCTATCAAGTAAAATAATTTTTAAGCAAGCAAGAGAGGTTTCTCGTTCAAATTGAGCGCCCTGATGAGAAAAGTAAGTACCTACATCCACCTTACTTAGAAAACCGCATTATTCGTTATCCTCACGCGTTCCTTTGTGTTATGTTTATGTCTAGGAACTTAGTAAATTATACCACATCAACACCTTGTTTCGTATTAGTTACTTACATTTACGGTTAGGTACCGCCAAAATGCAATAAGTAGCTAATTATAGTTATTTTATACACTAATAGAATTAAAACTTTCTTTTATTATTATATTCAAACATCATGGTTATAAAATACAATAATTAAACAAAATAGGTACCTACGTACTTACCACGAAATTATCGTCCGTTTTGGGTCAACAAAGCTACTACAACCGTCTAGCGGGTGACTGATGCGCCCGCGAGGTGAAATTTCACAGTAAAGTACCTTAATTCATAATCGTACGACAATTTTTTGTTTGTTTCAAACGACCTAAGTATAATCTTTATTACTTTTTTCTGATGACTTAACACGTAACATTTTTCAATTTCAATTTAAGTAAAATGGTGTAATTACCGAAACTATAAAAGTTTGAACGTATCTCAGAAGGATTATGTAACATTATACATCAATACCAATATGAGCAAAAATGGTTCAAACGTCATTACAAAATAAAACTGGGCCAAGTTGAAATGGTTCAACCGACCAGGCCTCTTATTAAAATGGAAGTAAAATGGTTCAAGCGACATAGCCTATCTTTATTACGTAATGCAAAAATGTCTCAAGCGACAAAACTATGTAGTCGAGCAAAAGGTCAAAAGTCTTAACGCGCATTGGTCATTCAAAATAGTTGTTGGAAGAATGAATCAACCGACGTATGAAAATTTCTGGATCTAGTCTAAGTTACCAACTACAAAATATTGCTCAAATTTTGTGGCGGTTAGACCATAGACGTTCAAAATGAGAGCGAAGTTAGTATGGGGTTCAAGCGCCAAAAATATGCTCATAAAAATTTGAAACCTAATTCAAAAGACGCAGAAAAAATCGCTGATTCCAAATATGTATATAACTCAATATCGCAAAAAATGTCGCTTAGACCAATTAGCCTTATAACCGTCGATATAAAAATAGCAGAATTGGCCCCCTGATCTCTCTTTTTGTGATTTGGTATTGCTGGTGCTTCATATTTTTTCAGAGTTATATTTTCTGAGATGCGGCCCCTTTGTTTCCTTCTCGTATCCACAATTTTAAAATCAATATCTGAAAATGAAGATTTGTAGCCAAATTTGTATGGATTTTCTTTTTTACTTGGGTACATTTGATGTCACCCCATACAATGTTTTGACCATTTTCGTCTATGTTGAAATTTTTCACCATTTGAGACAGTTTTTTGCAGTCATAAATCTGTTGGTAACCTATTTCATTGACTGTATAAGGTTTACCAGTTTTTTTGGCTGATTACAGTACCATTGCCATTTGAGCAGGTGTAAATATTGGGCCACTTCTCAGCAATCTTCTCTTTTCTCTTTCTTTTAAGGAATGAATGTTATCAGCATCATTCTGAGTGTGTCCTGCTATTAGAAAGTTGTGGATAATTATATTTATGGGTAAAGCTTGCACTGCGTACATATACATTGACAGAATAAATTTATTTTTATTCTGCCCACCACAATTGTCGCTGTAAAAGATAATTTCTGTTTTTGGACCGACATTTTCTAATAACGAAAAAACACACGACCCTATTTCATTGGCCCCTCTTTTGGCAATACCTTCGTGCCAATCATAACAAATACCATCTTTATTAATTATATCACATACAGTGAAATTAATGAAGTTTAACTTTGATTTGTAGTAGAATATAGAAACTTCTCCTTGTGGCAATGGAACGACGGCTTGCAAATCATAATCGAAAATCAATATATTGCCATTAGAATTTTTCGCACTGTCAACATCTCTTTTTTCATAACTCTGGATAGTTTTTTCTCAGTAATATCACGGTAATATAATCTAACAGTATTGTAACTCGGCCGTCTTCGTGAGTTATATACCTACCAGACGCGTCGCATGCGAGCTGCGGCACGATAGCGGCTGCGGGTACTGTAGGTACAGTCCGCCCAGTCTAATGGGTACTCTGCTCGCGGCGCGTAGGTATAACTCGAGTTTCGTGCGTTTGTATGGAGTTACAATACTGTTAGATATTATTACCGTGGTAATATGCATGTCATAACCATCTTGAAGATCAAGTTTTGCCTCGGGTGAAGCATTTTTGAACGCTTCACATTTAGAACACTGATCTTTTTTAGGTTTGAAAAAAAGCAATGTTAAATTCCGTATTAAAAATGTGTGCATACATTGAATTTTTGATTGCTTCTAAACCATTTTCTTCACAATACTGTACATACAGTCTGTACATTGTAGAAATTGTAAGATCTCCTTCCAAATACTCTCGCCTGGTGTCGGCTCTGCAATAATGGGATTCGATACGAGGGAATCTGTTTATATGATCTCGGACAGACTGTTTGGCAGTATCTGGAAGAGAATGATGTTGAGAATGCGTACCTCTGCGCTCTTTTGCAGTGAACCCTTCAGTATTTGTTACATTTTGAACAGTAGTTATTGCGCTGTTAGTGATGTCAAGTGTATTTTTAAAGAAAAGTTTGCAAACACGCCTTTTAGTATTATCGAGATATAAATAGTACGCGTAATTTAATTTTCTGGAAGCCTCTTCGCGTCTGTATTTTCGCGGTGTTGTTACTTCCATACATTTGCTTATAAAATCACGCTGACGAGAACGATTACCCATATTATAAAAATTATCAAATATACATTGAATTATTACCTACAGAAACCAAATACGCGCACGTAATACGCGCCGTTCATTTGGGTCAGAATCTGACCCAATCGGCGGCCGCGTTGTCTGTAGTCCGAGTCGCACGGTAGCGTAAGCATCTCCCGCAAAATAATCGAAATTATGACATATTGTACAGTGTTTTTGTGCCACAATGCTTCAGAAAAAGATTATAAGGTTGCTGGAGTATCATTCCACCGGTCAGACATACATTTCATTACGTAGATTGTCTAATAATACAAATACAGTGAATAATAATAACTAAATCTAAGTACGAGCGGAGTGTTGCCAGTTGGGTGTGAAATTGTCCCAGTTTAATTTACCTACACATTCCTTACCAAAAGAAGAATGGCCATTTTTGACCTAAACATGTATAGAGATAAAACTTATTTTAAAATTAAGGCTATTTTTTAGTGTAATGATTTCACTAACAATTATATTTTATAGAAGTCTAGGTAAAAAGAAAAGTTTTGGGTTGTAAAGATGTTCTAGAACTCGTGAACGCATCCTTATCAAAATATTTTTTATTCGCTGCATTGTTATATTATCTGTGCCCGATAATCCTTCCTTGTTTAGCTACGTTCCATTTCACTTATACCACATCTTTAGCATTTGGTTTTGTCAAAACCTCGAGCAAACTTAATTTTATATATAAATTGAATCAAGTTGTTAAAAGCTGATCATAAATGAATGTATTTTTATATGTTAAAAGATATAAAAAGATAAATATAAATGTATTTTTGCCGTTGAAAACATTGGATAAGGATGCAATGGAACGTTTTTGACGTAAAGACGCCGCCGGTGACATAAGACATGGGAGAATCTGTCAAATTAATACGAACTAATTTCGGTGTAATATGTAATTCCTAGACCTTTATAAGAAAAACTTTCTTTACAGTATAATTTCTTGATTATAGATCTCCTTGTTTTTGTACATTTTATCTATATACACAATAATTCATTATCAGGTCATTCAATGTATGAGAAGTGGCCATTGTTCTTTATTCTATTGACAGTAGTAAAAAAAGGAATTAGGTAGTTACATAATTATATAAACTTAACCTTTCAAACACCTCTGGCTGGTACATACCAATCGGTTACGACAAATTTGTCACGTCAAGTTCGGCTAAGACGACATCGTCTCAAAGCACTCGATTTTTCCGTTCTTGTATTGAAAGGCTTGTATCTAAAATCTAGTATTGTCTTGTAAGTGTAGGTACGCGTAAGTAACTTCGTTTCTGTACGAATGACCTTCCCGACCGAATTATATTATAATTTTTAAACTTGTCGCCATTTTTGGTCACCATAGTCACGCCATAGTGTAACGCGGCGCACACATAGTACTCGCTGTTGATTTTTGTTAATTTTTCTCACAAACATACATAAATTACTTTTATATACTATAAAGAGCATTTAACTAGGAAATCACTCGGCACTTATTAGTGCTTACGTTTGAGCGCACAAATTTTCGTCAAGATTGATTTAGCCATCGTTAGTCAGTCGTAAAATCTTAAAAAGCAGACAGTGTGACTTTAGAATTTATAATATACAATTACTTATATTCATGCAAAAATTATGAATTTACCGTATTTTTAGGGGAAAGACGTTGTTACTGGCAACTCTATTATGGCGTCTGTGTGCGTGATGCAGCAAGTAAACACAGCACAGTTCCGCACACATAGCGAATTTTCGGCTTAGCTTCTGAGCTGATGAGCTCGCGTTGTTTGAATACTGACTTTCTGTAGGTAATAATTCAATGCAAATATAGTTTGCCTCTGATCTTCATTAAATTTGAAGCTACACTTCAATCTACACTTTTGACCGCAGCTCATTCCCATTTTCTTGGCTCTCTTTTCACGTCCAGATGATGTCACATAAGCTTGACCAGTATTTACTAAAAGCTTCTTTTTGTTTTTGGTCCAATTTTTCTCATTTCGGATTCTTTTCTTGGGTAGCCGCTCACTATCAATGTTATCCAGTACAGGGATTTGACGAAGCACCGATGTTGAAATAATATCTGAATCAGTCGAAGAATCGATGTGTGCAGGGTCCGGGTGATAATCGTCATCTGTGTCTGAAGCACTAAAATCACCAATCGCGCCCTGCTACAAAGTAAGAGTTGAGTAAAATGGAAATCCATTGCAAGTAGGTACATTCCACTCGTAATAATAACAATTTCTACAATGTACAAACTTTAAACTACCTACAAAATTAAACACAGCTTACGTCATTTGGTTGCTCCTCATTTACTGTATTATCAATTGATCGAAGATTTTCAACACAATATTCACTATTTTGCAATAGAGATGGTGACAATGATTTTTCTCTTCCTTCTGGTTCTAAAATTTCTACATTCTGAAAATAAACACGAATAAAATTATACGGGTACAGAAAACAAGCAAGTTGGTCTGGTATAACTTTTAAAATAAGTTTGTATAATTTTTAGATAGTTTTCATAATCGTCATACTATAATTATAAATATTATTTACCTGTAAGTCATCAACCGTAACCTTATCACTTGTTGATTCTTCCATGCATACTTCGTATGCAACTTGTACCAATTCATTTTGTTTTTCCGGTAAAATTGGCGGGACCCCGACCGGTGGTGATAGCCGTTCTTGAATAATCTATTACAATAGAATAATTAAATAGGTAGGTACAAAATGAAAACAATACAATGTTATTTGCGAATACCGTTATTAAAGAATCACAAAAACAATCACATTAGTTTCGTTAAGTAGGTAGGTACTTTGTTTGAAACTAAATCTTATGGAACTTACCTGACGAGTTTGGTTGTTTGCTAGTTGAACTAATAATCTCCCACGTTTCATTGCGACTGATACTCGTACGAAAATTGTAACAAAAATACTTAAAAGGATCAATTAATTATGACGTAGGTGACACAAATATTATACCAATAACAACAACAACATGGCACAGACTGTTCGCGTAACTAGCATGTATTGTATTGGAAGCGCGAGGTTCCGGCCCGCGGGGGCCGGCGGGGGTGTCGCGGGACATTCGACGAACGGAACGAAAAATCAGTGCGCCTCACGCAGCCGCGTGATGCGGACATCTTATTGGATGAGTAGGTAGGTTATTTTAAAATGTCCTAGAAAGAAAATATAATTTAACGATTTTTCAGTTAATCTCTGGGACAATTTAAGATGTCTCAACATAGAAATGTTTTTATAATTCCATATCGTCGGCTTATTGCAAGGAGTCATTATGTGACATAATATTCACTATTCCGAGATAAACGGTGTTTTAGTTCGATTTAGTTAGTGGTTATATTGATTTGCCCATATTATCCTAAATAAAATTACGGTGATGAAAAATTTAATGTTTTCGACTAGCCTAATATGTATACAGGGTGGCGCTACCATAGGGGCACTTTTTGAACAGAGGCATAGCGTACAACATTCTGAAGCCTTGTACCAAAAATCAATTAAATCAGTGCAGTAGTTTAGCCACAATATCAATTTTAAGTTCAGCAATTTTTGCACATGCTTTGAATTCCACACAGCTGATACAAAACGGTCAACGACCCTACATTGTGCGCCCCGACTCGCTACGACGCGACGCCTTGACGTCATCCGAAGTTAGGCTCAGCGCAGATAAAACGGAGCGCAGTGGAGAGGATTTTATTAACGCGCTTGAAAATAAACTTTATTTTTTTTACAATAAAGTGCATAAATGAACCTGACAAAAAACATTCGCGCGTCCTCGAAGCTACGCGGGAATCCTCGCGCGGCGTCGAGTCGGCGCCCGCGTCGTAGCGAGTCGCAGCGCGCAATGTAGGGTCGTTGACCGTTTTGTATCAGCTCTGTGGAATTCAAAGCAAGTGCAAAAATTGCGGAACTTAAAATCGATATTGTGGCTAAACTACTGCACCGATTTAATTGATTTTTGGTACAAGGCTTCAGAATGTTGTACGCTACGCCTCTGTTCAAAAAGTGCCCCTATGGTAGCGCCACCCTGTATAATAAAAACAAGTGAGGGTCGCTAATCCTACAAAGTTATTTACTTTTTTTAAACACAAAATAAAAGTTAATGACTTCTGGCTACTGTATGTCTGTTCGGTATGTGAATTAATTATTTCTTAAATTGTAATAAAACAACGAAAATCTAATCAAATATTTATTTTATATAAGGGATAACTAGTATTATAATAAACAAAACAGTGCTAACCATATGAAAACAAATTTAATTAAATTCTTCCAAACAAACAAAATAACAATCTTTTATTACATAAAACCTTTCCATGTAAGTCAGTTATCACCTGTTTATTCGAAATAAATAGGTAATTAACAGAGTTTTATTGAGTTTGCTCTTCAGATCTCCAGTGGTAAAGCATTCCACAGTCGCACAGTCTGAACAGTAAAAGATTTGTTGAAGTAATTTGTGGAATGCTTGGGCATCTCCAGCGTTAGATCCTCAGACGACGTCAAAGACTTTACATGTGTGTCATGGAGGAACTTAAACCGTTCTTTGAGATAAGAAGGATAATTATGATTAAATAGTAAGTACATTTTAAAACAATGTAAGAATGTCAGTATTCCTGCGAAAACGAACAAGCAGCCACTTGAGTTTGTTGCGAAAATCTGAAACGTGATCATATTTGCGAAATCCAAATGTAAATCGTTTGCAAAAGTTTTTGAGACGCTCAAGTTTATCTAGCTGCTCTTCAGTGGGGTCAAGATAGCTGACGTTCGCGTAGTCAATTATAGGCAGAAGCAGAGCTTGAGCAAGCGCAAACTTAGTGGCAGTTGGAAGGTAGTTGCGTAATCTACGCAACGAACCTGCTGATGCAAATAGTTTGCGACTCGTTTCCAGGATTTGAGGTCTCCATGACATAGTATGATCAAAGAAAATATCTTAATTCCGTACGGTTTTGCTGAATGCAAGATCCTTTCCGAAACTAATGCGTGGCAGTTCGGACCAACAAATTCTCGAGACGAGTTTGGGGCTTCCGACAACAATCAGTTGTGTTTTATCAGGATTTACTTTAAGCCAAGTATCAGGATTTACTTGTCCGTGTGGTGACGGATTAAGTATACCGAATGTCACCACCCCATATCATGCCATGGCTGTCTTAAGAGCCAACAGAGTGAGCATATTATGCAGAGACCGGCACTAAGGAAAGAAAACTTGATAAAGACATGAAGACATATTTATTTCTGCATTTTGGTTGTTTACAACACTTATACATGTCAATACCCTATTCTAGATGAAGCCGGCTTTTCCTAGCTAAATGACTTCTTGAGAAGAAAGGCCGAAACAAACTCAGAGTCATTGTTTTTTTTTGTCACTTCAATTTCTTTAGTCTTTTCTTCATCTTTTAAAGTCCAGACAAAAAAGGGTTTAGCATGCAAGTACAATGCAGGAAATTATCTGACGCTTTTGACTGACTCGGCCCACTGATGGCCCGCATTCAACAGCAATCGTACGGCTCAACCTTAATTGAGGGAGCCAGCACGATCTGTATCACTATGCCTCCACGCCATCAGAAGGTGTATGCATAAGCATGTCAGCCTAAGCCATCAGACAGGTTGCCACAACTATTTGTTTATATGTTTAATAATGCCCACATCGTACTCACTACTTTACATGCTAATACACAGTAAAATACATGTGCAAACAATAAGTAAAAACAATAAAAATTTAAACAATAAAATGTCATATATTTAAAATGTCGGAAAATATTATTAAATGTCAAAAAATATTATTGAATGTCAATTTATGAATAATAATATATTACTTAAGTAATTTTAAATGTCAAAAGAAAATAAATAAAATAACAATGTCAAAACAAAATAAATAAAATTACAAATGTCAAATTAAAAATGTCAAAATGTAAAAATATAAGTATTACAAATGTAAATAATACAAACCCTATACCAACCCGTTTGGCCAGTGTGGTATAGTAGGCCAATTCCTCCTTTCAAAGGAGAGGCCTAGTCCAGCAGTGAACTATTAAAGGCTGATGATGACTTTGGGTCCATATTTCGTGGTCCACTCACAGATACGCGCTAGGTCCTAGCTAATGGTAGTACAGGCTTCCACTAACTTATTTAACGGAACTGGTGTGTAAATTTGCAAATCATCTGCGTAAAGGTGGTAGGATGAAAGGAATTGGTTTGAAATAGAATTAATAAATATTGCGAAGAATAAAGGAGATAGCACGCCACGCTGTGGCACACCGGCATTTGTGTCAGACCAAGTGGAATAAGTGTCTTCGATGCATATACGTTACCGGCGACCAAACAGGGAACTGTGAAACCAATCAATTGCCGTTGGAGATACGTTAAGAGAGCGTAATATGCTAAGTCTAATATGAAAATCGACGGTGCTAATAGCATTACTAAAGTCAAGTAGAGTCAAAACCGTCAGATTGCTACTATCCATACCCAGCCTAATGTAATAATAATAAACAAATAAAATATTTGGATTTGGCTCACGAGATTGTCGACATGTGGGATGTGGACTCGGCGATCATTGTACCGATAGTCGTGTCAGTTAATGGTCTCATTGCCAAGAGCCTCGATCACCACCTCAAGAGGCTCGCGTTAGACGGCTGGATTAAGCCCTCTATACAGAAGGCAGTATTGCTGGCCACGGCTCGTATCGTCAGGAGGTTCCTCTCTCTGGAGCCCTAACCACCGGTAGCTTGGTCCCTGCACCCGATACCGGTGAGCCCCGTAATTTTATTTTATATTTTTATATTTGTTTTTTCTAAATAACATAGAAATGTAAAATATCATTATGAGAAAAGGTTGAAATAAAGAGAATAATAATAATAATTAAGTATTTTTATTGAAATAAAAACATGGTACAATTTAAAAAACCCACCAAACTGCATAACAGTTTGTCGGTGGGATTAGCGCTCGAATGTTTTTACATTTAATTATAAATGACACAGTGACTTTATAGGCGATATAGAATACCTTACAATAATATCAAATAAAATTAAACATAAATAATAAAGTACTAACAATAATTCACAAGTTGAAATCTGTTTCACGCAGCAATACATTTTTCAGTTTTTTCAGAGTTGCTTTTCTCATTTTATTATCATTTGTTCTCAGCCAGTTATGTTTGTTATAGAATAAAGGGGTCAAATATTTACTAGTTCTTTTTCCATAATAGTTTCTTACTGAGGGTATTACAAATTTATGCTCTCTAACGCTCTTGGTATTATATGTATTTGCCACACATATTTTGAACTTATCCTCATACAATTGATCCGTAACCACTAAGTATTCGACCCTTTTATGTATGGGCAGTACTTTACATACATACAACAATTTCTCATAGTTGTCTTTGTGTTTAAGTTTTTTTCTTTGTGTCTAAGTATTTCATGAAGCGAATTTGCAGTGATTTAATCCTAAATAAATACGACTTAAATGTACGCCCATACGTACTTAATCCATAGTTAAGCAACGAATCAGCGAGAGCAAAGTAAATGACACGCAGCGTTTTCTTACTCAACGGCGCATTTAGAACGTAGAACTTACTTAACACCGCTCTGAGCCTGGTGCACACTGACTCTACATGCAAACTCCAGTTCATATTAGCGTCCACCCATAGACCCAGGTATTTGAATTTTTGAACTAGTTCTAATTTTTGGCAATTACAATTCGTATTATTTGCGTGCATGCATTCATACGTGTGTCCTACAATACTAATTTCTGAGTTATTGATGTTCCTAGCTATTCTATTATATGGTGAATAAATATGCATAACCTTAGTCTTATTTAGGTTGAGAATAATGCCATTGTCGTGAGCCCACTTCGTTATGTTGTCAAAGTCTGCCTGCAGCACAGTTCTAGCCTCTTGAATATTCGTTGACGAGTACAGCAGACACATGTCATCTGCATACATATACACACGGCATTTATCTACCACATTACTTACACTATTGACGTGCATAATGTAAGTAATGTGGTAGATAAATGCCGTGTGTATATGTATGCAGATGACATGTGTCTGCTGTACTCGTCAACGAATATTCAAGAGGCTAGAACTGTGCTGCAGGCAGACTTTGACAACATAACGAAGTGGGCTCACGACAATGGCATTATTCTCAACCTAAATAAGACTAAGGTTATGCATATTTATTCACCATATAATAGAATAGCTAGGAACATCAATAACTCAGAAATTAGTATTGTAGGACACACGTATGAATGCATGCACGCAAATAATACGAATTGTAATTGCCAAAAATTAGAACTAGTTCAAAAATTCAAATACCTGGGTCTATGGGTGGACGCTAATATGAACTGGAGTTTGCATGTAGAGTCAGTGTGCACCAGGCTCAGAGCGGTGTTAAGTAAGCTCTACGTTCTAAATGCGCCGTTGAGTAAGAAAACGCTGCGTGTCATTTACTTTGCTCTCGCTGATTCGTTGCTTAACTATGGATTAAGTACGTATGGGCGTACATTTAAGTCGTATTTATTTAGGATTAAATCACTGCAAATTCGCTTCATGAAATACTTAGACACAAAGAAAAAAACTTAAACACAAAGACAACTATGAGAAATTGTTGTATGTATGTAAAGTACTGCCCATACATAAAAGGGTCGAATACTTAGTGGTTACGGATCAATTGTATGAGGATAAGTTCAAAATATGTGTGGCAAATACATATAATACCAAGAGCGTTAGAGAGCATACATTTGTAATACCCTCAGTAAGAAACTATTATGGAAAAAGAACTAGTAAATATTTGACCCCTTTATTCTATAACAAACATAACTGGCTGAGAACAAATGATAATAAAATGAGAAAAGCAACTCTGAAAAAACTGAAAAATGTATTGCTGCGTGAAACAGATTTCAACTTGTGAATTATTGTTAGTACTTTATTATTTATGTTTAATTTTATTTGATATTATTGTAAGGTATTCTATATCGCCTATAAAGTCACTGTGTCATTTATAATTAAATGTAAAAACATTCGAGCGCTAATCCCACCGACAAACTGTTATGCAGTTTGGTGGGTTTTTTAAATTGTACCATGTTTTTATTTCAATAAAAATACTTAATTATTATTATTATTCTCTTTATTTCAACCTTTTCTCATAATGATATTTTACATTTCTATGTTATTTAGAAAAAACAAATATAAAAATATAAAATAAAATTACGGGGCTCACCGGTATCGGGTGCAGGGACCAAGCTACCGGTGGTTAGGGCTCCAGAGAGAGGAACCTCCTGACGATACGAGCCGTGGCCAGCAATACTGCCTTCTGTATAGAGGGCTTAATCCAGCCGTCTAACGCGAGCCTCTTGAGGTGGTGATCGAGGCTCTTGGCAATGAGACCATTAACTGACACGACTATCGGTACAATGATCGCCGAGTCCACATCCCACATGTCGACAATCTCGTGAGCCAAATCCAAATATTTTATTTGTTTATTATTATTACATTAGGCTGGGTATGGATAGTAGCAATCTGACGGTTTTGACTCTACTTGACTTTAGTAATGCTATTAGCACCGTCGATTTTCATATTAGACTTAGCATATTACGCTCTCTTAACGTATCTCCAACGGCAATTGATTGGTTTCACAGTTCCCTGTTTGGTCGCCGGTAACGTATATGCATCGAAGACACTTATTCCACTTGGTCTGACACAAATGCCGGTGTGCCACAGCGTGGCGTGCTATCTCCTTTATTCTTCGCAATATTTATTAATTCTATTTCAAACCAATTCCTTTCATCCTACCACCTTTACGCAGATGATTTGCAAATTTACACACCAGTTCCGTTAAATAAGTTAGTGGAAGCCTGTACTACCATTAGCTAGGACCTAGCGCGTATCTGTGAGTGGACCACGAAATATGGACCCAAAGTCATCATCAGCCTTTAATAGTTCACTGCTGGACTAGGCCTCTCCTTTGAAAGGAGGAATTGGCCTACTATACCACACTGGCCAAACGGGTTGGTATAGGGTTTGTATTATTTACATTTGTAATACTTATATTTTTACATTTTGACATTTTTAATTTGACATTTGTAATTTTATTTATTTTGTTTTGACATTGTTATTTTATTTATTTTCTTTTGACATTTAAAATTACTTAAGTAATATATTATTATTCATAAATTGACATTCAATAATATTTTTTGACATTTAATAATATTTTCCGACATTTTAAATATATGACATTTTATTGTTTAAATTTTTATTGTTTTTACTTATTGTTTGCACATGTATTTTACTGTGTATTAGCATGTAAAGTAGTGAGTACGATGTGGGCATTATTAAACATATAAACAAATAGTTGTGGCAACCTGTCTGATGGCTTAGGCTGACATGCTTATGCAT
Organism: Euclidia mi; assembly: GCA_944739405.2. NCBI lineage: Eukaryota > Metazoa > Arthropoda > Insecta > Lepidoptera > Erebidae > Euclidia > Euclidia mi. The sequence goes on from OX123184.2 coordinate 115,527,239, forward strand.
ACACCTTCTGATGGCGTGGAGGCATAGTGATACAGATCGTGCTGGCTCCCTCAATTAAGGTTGAGCCGTACGATTGCTGTTGAATGCGGGCCATCAGTGGGCCGAGTCAGTCAAAAGCGTCAGATAATTTCCTGCATTGTACTTGCATGCTAAACCCTTTTTTGTCTGGACTTTAAAAGATGAAGAAAAGACTAAAGAAATTGAAGTGACAAAAAAAAACAATGACTCTGAGTTTGTTTCGGCCTTTCTTCTCAAGAAGTCATTTAGCTAGGAAAAGCCGGCTTCATCTAGAATAGGGTATTGACATGTATAAGTGTTGTAAACAACCAAAATGCAGAAATAAATATGTCTTCATGTCTTTATCAAGTTTTCTTTCCTTAGTGCCGGTCTCTGCATAATATGCTCACTCTGTTGGCTCTTAAGACAGCCATGGCATGATATGGGGTGGTGATACCCATAGACCCAGGTATTTGAATTTTTGAACTAGTTCTAATTTTTGGCAATTACAATTCGTATTATTTGCGTGCATGCATTCATACGTGTGTCCTACAATACTAATTTCTGAGTTATTGATGTTCCTAGCTATTCTATTATATGGTGAATAAATATGCATAACCTTAGTCTTATTTAGGTTGAGAATAATGCCATTGTCGTGAGCCCACTTCGTTATGTTGTCAAAGTCTGCCTGCAGCACAGTTCTAGCCTCTTGAATATTCGTTGACGAGTACAGCAGACACATGTCATCTGCATACATATACACACGGCATTTATCTACCACATTACTTACACTATTGACGTGCATAATGTAGCCGACGGGTCCGAATACCGAGCCGGTTGGCACACCGAGGTTCGACACTGCTTCTTGTCCGGCCACTCCTGCAATGCAAGTCTGCAGGGTTCTGTCGCTCAGATAATTACGGAACCACCTGTTAGTCGGACCTCGTATCCCACACTCATTCATGGCTCTAAGCAACGTCTCATGTTCTAGAGTGTCAAACGCCTTTTTATGGTGAACGCACACTTATCCGAGCCGAACGCGTCGAACGCGTCGAAGGAAACGAATTATAGAATTCTTTATATGAAATCTCATGAAACCTCGCACACTTGTCCGCGTCGAATCGTCCGAATCTGGAAGCACCTCAGAAATCCTCGAAGAATTCGAATGACGTCATCAGATTCGGCGCGGTTAGTGCGGTCGATTCGTCCGATGCGCTCGCATTCTATCAGTTGGGTATGACAGAGCAACGCACGAGTACTATATCCGCATTGTTTCTTCATCTTCCATTAATAAAGCACTGATAAATAAAAACCTCGTCAAGATCCATCACAATTCACATGCAATAACAGTGCGACAGGCGTAAAGGAAATGGAAACCATTTGTTCGATGCGCTCGATTCTTTCGGCGCGGTCGATTCTTTCGGCGCGGTCGATTCTTGCTAATGTGCGAGGCCTCCTTGACTTCGATTCGTTCGACGCGTTCGGCTCGGATAGGTGTGCGTCCACCATTATAGTCAATAAATAGAGCCAAGACCTGATGACCCTGATCTAGGCTGCTATTTATGTCATCTGAGAACTCAGACAATGCCGTGGCGGTACTGCGGCCACGTCTGAACCCGTGCTGCGCGTCTGATAGTATCCTGTGTTGTTCAAGAAAAGCACTGACCTGCCCGACCACTATCTTTTCTATTATTTTGTTAATTACTGATAAGATGGCAATCGGCGGGTCATCTGTTACACGACGCAATGCAGTGACAGTACTGTGCCCGGGGCGGGAACCAGATTGATAGGGACTTTTGATAGGCAAGGTGGTAAGGATATGGGTCGATAATCGGAGAAGGAGCAGAGTTGGGATTCCTTAGGTAAAGGAATTATTAGTGCCTCTTTCCAACTTGATGGAAAGATACCACGGGCTATGGAATGGTTAAGGATGTGACATAAGACTGGAAAAATTCAACTAGGATGGGAAGAATGGATCATTTTGCGGCTGACACAATCATTGCCTGCATTGGACGTCACTGCCAGTATACTCTTCTTAACGTCACAAGAGGAAAAATGCGTGAAGATAAAGCGAGAAAAATTTGGGTTGGCATAGATGAAAGATATTCTAAAGTGGTTATTTTTGTAATACCATCAAATTTGGACGAAGTAGTGAAATGTGTAATAAGAGAATCGAGAATAATATTATTTGGAATGATTTGTTGCCGTTTCTTACCAACTCCCAAAGTCTTAAGAAATTGTCAGACCAGACCAAGTCTGTCAAGATCCATGCCACTAAAATTGCGCAGCAAGACAATCTAGGCTTTGTTTTGGGTGGGCGTATTTTATAAGAGACAAATACTAGATCGTGATAAGAGAACACATCTGGGGTACATTGACCATCCGTGTAAACGAAACAAAGAGAAGACACCAAAATAAGGTCAAGAATGGAAGGAGTGCAGTTTGGAAAGTGATAAGTTGCGTTAAGTTTTAATATGGATAAATTACAAGACTCCGTAGCTCGTCGAAAAGAAGAACCACGTAGCTAGCAAGAAGTTACTATATTCTATTCACTGATGTTAATTAAATTATACGGTCGACAAAATAAAAAAGTAACTAAAAACATCTATCTATCGTCTCCCATTGGGGTAGGCAATAGGCATAGACTATGCCACATGCTACAGGTCAAACATACCTCTTTCGCTTCCTCGACATTCATTAACCTCATCATGCATGCGCGTCGGTTATGGGTACTTTTATTTTTGGCCCTTCAGTACGTCACATATTTGGTCAGCGTACTTCCGCCTTAGGCGTCTCCTACCGACATCTCCATTCATTCTAGCACGATACACTTCTTTCGTATTTCTTCTTTCATCCTTCCGTTCCAAATGTGGTCGCGGAGGGACTCATTTTTACCAGTCCCTCCGCGACCACAACCGTTGCAAGCCGGTAGAAACGTAGGAGAATAACAGAGGTATTTATGCCTTGAAATAAATAAATTATCGCGACTAAGACCCGCTAAATAATATTGTATTATGTATACAAATCGCGAAAGTTTAAAATCGATCAACGCAACATTCCTTTTTCGATCTTTGTCACTTCATCTTCTTTGACCACACTTTGCCTGTATCATACTGTTATGCACTTTATCTATCAGACGTACACCGCACATACTTCTCAAAGCTCTCATTTCTACAGATTCTACTTTCATGCTTCTTCTGCCATATCCCTGATTCGCTACCATACATCAATGTTGGCGCCAAAACTTCATGCAGCATAGCAAGGTGAGCCTGCCTTGGGATAATACCATTGCTGATGATAGCTTGTAAGGCGCCATTCACACTATTTCCTGCTTTCACTCTTCTTTCAACATCTGCCTCACATTTTCCATCTCTTGTAAACAAAGACCCCAAAATACACAAACTCATTCACTTGTTCCGCTTTTTCATCTCCTATCATTATGTTACATTCAGTAACACTATATTCCCTCTCTATGACCCTGACTTTGGTTTTGTAAACATATCTAAAAACAATACATGATTTAAGGGAAATCTTAAATATTATGATTTATATAAATTTCATTTCGATAAAATTCATTATGATTACTTATTGTGCACTTGTGATCAAGTATTCATAACAGAAAGAAATTAAATACAAATAATGAACTTTATCGAACCTAATTCTAAGCTACTTATGCTATACTTATTTCGATAAAGTTAATTACATGGTAAAAATGAGTTCTGTATAATATGAAAGCTGTTATTTTAATAATTGTCTATTTAATAAAAATAACTTGCGCCGGGTTCCCACCAAGAACTTAGGGTCCCAAGCCAACCTCACCTGCAAGTGGTGCACCTGCCGATCAACGGACGAGGCTCTGGCAAACAAAATATCCCGATAAGCGGCAATAGGCTCGCCACCTATAACGGGGGATCAAAACACTGGCGAAAAGTGGGCGTTTAATATGCCTCTGCCTACCCCTTCGGGGAAACAGGCGTGAGTCTATGTATGTATGTATGTATGTGTAACTTGCGCAGCTTAGTGACTTTTTCGTAAATGCTTGATTGCCAAAGATGCAGTTATGGACTTAATGGCAAGGCCGTAACGCCTAAAATTGACTAGATAGAAATAAGTGTGTTTTTGCCTTTTGTAGAATGTGTCAAAAGAAGTCCATTAATATACATAACGTATTTAGTGATTTTTTGCAGTTAATGAGTTCTTGCAATAAGCCGACGATATAAGGACATTTGAAGAAGTCTCTGTGTAGAAATAAAAGAAAAGTAAAAATCTTCATGACTTTATAAATATCTTAAGATGTCAGAATCTTGAACTAAAGGTCGTTAAAAATATGCTTGAATGTCTCAGTGAGACATTGAAATTTAGGCACTTTGGTTGCGTTTTACAAATTTTCACATGAAACAAAACTTATCTCAATTTTGTTTTTTTTTAGATATCTTACTGTTGAACTAGGACAGCGGTATAAAAATTAAAGAATTTGAAAATAAAACATGGCTCTGCTATCCCACTAGGTCTATGTTTGATTTCTTTGCACATGTAGAAAACATAACATATGAAATCCTAAAAACGAATGCCAATAGAGGTAACATTTCAGAATATATTAAATCAATAGTTAATGTGAACATAAGTTTAAACTTTATAAAATGTTCAGAACACTCTAAGGCACTAAAAATATTTTTAATAAACAAAAGTGTTATATTTTTCATAAATAATTGGTGCAAAGAAGTCAGCCACCTACTCACTGGCAAAGTGACTACTTTTGACGAGAATGATCCCTTCAAAACCTCTGCTCGTAGGATATTTTTAAAAACCAAAGTTAAAAAAAGATACAGGCAGACTAGTAAGTCCAATATATGATGATGACTTTGTTTTGTACTTATTATTGTTTTAATCAATAAAAGTTTATTATTCAATTATTCGTTTTACTTCTATAATAAAATCTTACGTTTACCTAGAATGTTATTCCTTCAAATGAAACAAAATTTATATGGGATTTTATTGCGATTTATTTAGATTTTAAACTTTGAACGGCATTAAAGTTTAAAATCTAAATAAATCGCAATAAAATCCGACATAAGTTTTGTTTAGTTTAATATTATTCATTTATAAAATAAAATATATACAAGCGACATCTATCGGCATAATTAGGAAATATATCTCTGATAGTTTTCGAGGCACATGTGCAGGTGTCGCTTAAAACGCCTAATACGTTCGAGTTGCCAGTCTATTTCCAAATAATATATACTAGTCTTACTAGTCTATGGCTTATCATTCAGAGCTATCTCTGAGTGCGATACACAGATTACACATTAGGGTCGTTGCACCGGTTGGCAGCCTTTTAGTCGCCTTCCCAACTTTGCTCTTTGAAATTAGTATGATATGTCCATAATTCAGGTTCTGATTGTTTCTATAGGTGTAGCAGATATCATCAAGTTATTTTTCGAAATAAGTATTGGAGGACTATTCTAACAGTTTTTTTTAAATAAATAATTACCTAAAATTTACTCAAAATGCCGGTTGACGCCCACTTTTTTCAGTTCGTGGCCACCATAGAGTTAGTTCACGGCCGCTAGTTTTACAACAATATTGACTTACGAATATTTCATACATTTTTGCGTTTTCTTTACACTTTTCGCCATATAATGGTCCATCATAGATTGCCACATAGGGCATATGATCGCGATTGTCAATCAAATGCCTTTACTCTTAAAAAGCACGTTCTCTTCAATATTCGTCCCTTTCATGTGTTTTAACTTAACCTTACCTTACACTATTCTAACATCTCTTATTTCCTTAGAATCTGCAGTCACGCACTAGTAGTGACTACCTCGTCATTCAGGCATTCTAATCTCTACAGCATTTTACCCTCTCCTCCCAACTCACCTTCATAATTTGTGCAACTTCATTCCTTTGTTCTTTCTTTTTTCCTTCCTCTATTTTCCCTCCTTTCTTTCCTTACTCGAAACTCTTAACCTCTAGGCATTAATTCTTCTTCCATACTACATTTTCATTCATCAATACTGCAATTATTTTTCTCTCTTTGACATTACTATCTCTACAAATAATGAAATAAAACACAATGTTTTATAATCAATTTATATTGCAAAAAAATATTTTTTTAAAACTTTAGTAGTAGTAGTTTAGAGAGGGGTTGGTGTAGGCCTCGGTTGTGTTTGTCTTGCTGTAAGGCACTCACTTATAAAATGCTGAGATTTAACCGGAACATACACCCAAGTGCGCAGAGTTGGGTTTTGTTATGTGCACCAACAAGTTCAACATACACGTCCACGCTGCCTCCATACTGCCGCCGCGGGATGGAGGTAGGCTCACTGTCACACCTAGTGAGTCGTCCCTCCTGGGCAATGCTACAGTTCTCAGGGCTCTGCACATTCCATCTACCCCTGAACTGAGTATGTTGGGCGAAAGCGAGTCTTAGGCGCTATAACCTAATAAACAGCTAGGGGAGACAACCCCGAAACAAAAACCAGCGTGTAGCCTGAAAAGGCTGCCCCAGACCGTAAGCCTGTGGTCATGTCTCGCAGGAACGGGGGTCTGAGCTTCGCCACTTGGACTGTGAGGAAAGTAACCTCTATAAAAATCTCCTAATCCTACGGTGTGGTCCGTGCCTATAGGACTTCTTGGCTGAAAGGTAGATCCAGTCTCGAGCGACCCAAACTCGACGTAACAGGCGACCGTCGTTTTATGTAGCTCTCTTCTGGGAATAGGCGTCACCCGGAGCGACCTTTATATCGTCCTCACTCGTGGGAACATTATGAATGATCCAAATAAAAGCCAAGTAACTCGAAATATAAATCCACCTAAAACTCTAGCCCAACAAATCTTCCACAAAGGATTGTTTGAAAGTAGACCTCGCTCAAACTCGATATCTGAAACTCCTATAACCACAAGTCAAGAAAATAGTTTGTCACATCAAAGAAAATTATGGTTACCAAATTGCCTATGTCCAAGTTCTCTATAGCATTGCTCACAAGATTGAAGCACGCTAATGTTGTAGATTTCCCTTTTTGGAATCCATATTGTTCTCGATGTAATATATTATGTTTGTTAATGTAAGTAGTGATTCGATTTGATATAGCAATCTCAAATATTTTGGACAGAATTGGAATTAAAGTTATTGGTCTATAGTTACCCAGATTTGATTTATGCCCTTTTTTAAATAAAGGTTTAACAATAGAAAACTTGAGTATATCGGGAAATTCACCTTCTGCAAACGATAGGTTAATAAGATGCGTCAATATAGGGGTAACTTCTATCGAGCAAGCTTTTATAACCTTTGTTGCTATCTCATCATATCCCTCAGAATTTGTGTTATTTAAGGACATGATAATTTTATAGGTTTCATCAGGACTCAATGGTTTTAAAAATATACTACTGCATATATTTGCTTTACTGGTATTTATATAGGATGGCATAAAGATTATTTTAATCGAGATAAGAAGCAGGAGGCTTTAAAAATGTTTTTGCAACTTTTTTATAGCCAAAGCCAGTTTTTAAGAGCCAAAGCGATGCCTATTTTTTATGTTATGGTAAGCGTCGGCGGCATCTTATCCAAGAGCGCTCTGCTACACAGTCGGTAACGTACGAGCTGGCAGGGACGTGTGTAGAGTCGTAGCCGATTTTCGCTCTCCCGATATTGCCTCTGATTTCAGGGCCGTGTGTAGACCACTTTACTAGCCTATTGTCACTTGTCAGACTTGGCAGACGTTTTTAAAAAAAGCTGTATTTGATTGATATTTGTGGTCTACCATGCGTTCCAGTTACCAATAAAAAACTTTGAACATATGTATATAAAATAATGAGTGAATCAAAAACCCAAAACCATTTAGAAGTTAAATCAAAATGTACATAAAGCGAAAAGAGTCGCGTGACTCTGTATCCGCCACGATTTTATAGTTTTAGGTAAGAGTAAAGAAAGGCCTATGTTCAATAGTCTTATAGTGCACATTTGGACAGCGTCGAGCTGTAGATGATAATGATGATGAAGATGATAATAATAAAATTAGAATGTTTGTCAGATACAACTAACCAGGTTAACCTTTTTGTCTTTGGTTTAATTTCTTTAAACTGTTCCCAACTTATTTTGTGAATTTTAGTTTTTGAGAGAATAAATTATTGTTAGTTAATCATTAAATTTCATACTTTTGTCATCTACTTATATAACATTTTAACTTCAAAATAAATTAATTATTAAATGACAACTAACGTCTGTTTTTCTTTTAGATTTGAAGCGTATGACCGGAATTCGGTGTCAACTTGAATGTTCAAGTGGACTATACATATACATGCGCGCTTACCGATACATTCAAATACATCAATGTTGATTATCCTATTCCAAACATAAGCAAACATGAAATTCAAGAATATTTTCAAAGATATTTTTGTCTTCCCCTTCTTCTTGAAAGACGAAGAGGAAGATCTTGGCGGACTTTCTCTGACCAAATTGGAGACACAATAAAAAACGGACAGGTCAGAAGTATCCTAAACAGAAGAGCATGTCTGAGAAACTTGATGGGAGTGAAAAGGCAAGAGAGGTATGTCAGGATTGTTGCAAATGGCGTTCCGTAGTCTCTGCCTACCTCTTCAGGAAATAGGCGTGAGTCTCTGTATGTCTGTTCGGAACTATGCTATTTACTTTGCTAGTGATTACTAGGATTGGGAACGAAATTGCTATAAAATGTATATAAATAATGATAACTATAGACAGCATAAAAGTGAAACATCATAATTATGTGATACATCCTCTGCAGTTAGAACATATGAAACACAAATAATATTTTACTTGTGATAGTTATATAACTATGACCTAAATCAGTAATCAATAGTATATGTTTTGATTTTTTTTTCATATACTCACGCCTGTTTCCCCGAAGGAGTAGGCAGAGGTTTAATATTACACCCACATTTCGCCATGAAATTTTAGGTTCCACGTAATAGGGGGCGAGTTTGTTGCCGTTACCGGGCACACCACCAGGCTCCGGACCGTTATTGAGAATTCGGGAAACCCAGTAACACTTTTGCCCGACCCGGGAATCGAACCCGGGACCTCCGATCACCAGTCGCATACGCTATCCACTGGACCACGGAGAAATATTCTATATATTATTAATTCTTGCGATATAGACACGTTTAGTAACTAACTTGCTATCTTTTATTATATTTACTCTTGCTGTAAATATAGCTTTCTTTGAATTATGTACTATACAGGGTTGATACGACGGTATGACTTTATTTCAAACCCCATATAGTATGTGAAATATACAAGCTGTATACGAAATTTCAGTTTATTGCAATGAAAAATTGTGAATCTCTTTTTTTCAAACACATTAAGTCAATTTAATACGCAAACGCCATGTATAATATTTACACTAACCTGGGATCACCATGAATGACAACGTTCTATTCGTTCATTACGATACGACCACAGAACACTTATACTCAGAGAGAAGAATGACAACTTTTTACACAATTTGTGAGGCTCCTTGTCGTCTAGCGCCATCTATTTGTAGCCCATACAAAACTATTGTTAACGTCATATACCTACATAGGTATATCTATTAGCTTGTTTACTATCTGTCTTACTAATAAACATTTACACACTGCTTATAACAAGGTTATAACAAAAACGTTACTAATAAACGCGTTCTAGCAATACACATGTTATAACGGCTGTGTAAGTTGTACGCAATTTTGTACAACGCTTATACAGTCGGCAGACCTCGTAAAACCCGCGCATAACCTACAAACTTGTGTTGACTTTTCTATAGATATGGATTATTTAGATTATTTTGATATTTTTGATGAGATGGATAATAAAGAACCACCAAGAAAGAAAAAGACTAACAAATCTCGGTATAATCCCTTTATTTTAGAAGACGATGAGTTTAAAAGTAAATATAGATTTACGAAGGCGTATGCAAAGGCAGTGGTAGATTTAATTCGGGGCGAAATTGAACAGAGTGCTAGAGGTGGTGGCTTTTCTGCAGAACTTCAAGTTTGTACAGCATTAAGGACATGGGCGCGACAGGAAGTGCAAGATGATGCCGCAGACATTCACGGCATGAGTCAACAATCAGTAACAAATATATGCCGTCGAGTTGCTACTGCTCTGGCAAAGAGAGCTGACCAATTTATACATATGCCACGAACTCTTGAAGAAGAAGAGGAAGTCATAGCAGGATTTCGTAATATATGTGGCTTCAGAAATGTAACAGGTGCTATTGATTGCACACATATCAAAATTAAAAAGGTTGCTGGTGACAATGCACAATACTATATAAATAGAAAGGGAGTTTATTCAATAAACGTGCAAGTGGTATGCGATTCCAAACTATTAATAAGGGACATTGTAGCACACTGGAGGGGAAGTACTCATGATTCCCGAATTTTTAGAGAAAGTCGAATACGGCAAAGATTTGAAAATGGAGAATTTCATGGCCGTTTATTGGGTGACGCAGGTTATGGACTAACAGGCAACTTGTTTACACCTGTACAAAATCCTGCTAATATTAAGGAGGATGCCTACAACAAGGCTCATATACTTACTAGAAACCCAGTGGAAAGATGCTTTGGTGTGTGGAAACAGAGGTTTCGATGTCTTTTACATGGATTTAGTGTTTCATTGGAAAACATTAAACTGTATATAGTTGCACTTGCAGTTCTGCACAATATTGCAATTAAAATGGGGGAAAATGCAGAAATAATGGACATAAGGCCAGGAGAAAACAGTATCAGTCAAAGGTCACAAGATGTTCAAGATAATGCAAGTGGACAAGTTGCACGACAATTATTCATTGATACATTTTTTTAATATAATTAATTATTTGAAATAAAATACATTTTAGTTATCACCTCTTTTATTAAATTTTTCTATAAGTAATAAATTGTCTAATTCTAAATTCTTTATTTTGAACTCCTGTTCTTTTACACGAAGTAAATGTTCTTGTCTAGCCCACTCATGGGCCTCCCTCATTTGAGTCATTTTCAATTTGTGCTCTTCCTCTACAGCGTTAATGAGCACTTCACTGCGTTGCTTTGAGTAATTATTCACCTATAAACAATAATCAAGAATCAGTACAGCATTATTTTGTTTACATGATTAAAATGCAATTTGAAAGTACCCACACACTAGATTTTAGAGGTTTACTTTTGTGCTTATCTGTACTTACTTCAACAGGCAACCGTCTTTTAGTATATTTGATTTTGGACGATGTAGACAAATTCTCCACTCTCTTTGTTGTTGGAGTAAAATTGCAAACAAAAGTATTAGAAATAAGAAACGTACTGGTATACCACTCTGATAAAACTTACTAAAACCAACAAACCTTTTCTATATTTTCTTTATTTTGCATTGGGCTTAGAAACATTTCCTGCACATCTATACACTCTGCAGTATTTATTATTGAAGCTGTATACAAACATTGTGTATTGTTTATGTCCTGCATGACCCCAGGCTCCAAAGCAGATGCTGGGGAAGCGACCGGGATTGATGCTGTGATGATGTTTACATCCTGCAAAAAAATCAAACATTGTATTAATAAACCTGAACTCTTTCTAACTACGGGCTAATTATTGTTATTATGACATTCATTAGTGGTAGGCAGTAAAGCTTTGCTGGTTACAGCACGAATGAGCCGGCTCAACCAGGGTGGTACTACCCTCTCACAGGAGATCGACATGAAGAGACAGTTTTTGTACTATCATCTTACGTTTGGTGAGTGAGAGTGCCAGAGGAACTTAAAATAGCTTTTAAAAGTGCATACCTGATGAATAAATCCATCACTATCAAATTGATTTGAATCCACCTTAAACTCATTTGGAATCATTTCCATTATTTCTTTTGTCTCAGGATCTGGGCTTGGCGGCTTTGGTCCACCTCCTGTCCCATTCAGTTGCTTCCTATATAGAGATTCTTTCTTTTTGGCATCTAATTTTGCTGTTCTCCACTGTTGTTTTATTTCCGTCATTGTTCGGTGGATTTTGTTTAGTTCATTAAACCTAAAAATCAAAACGCAACTTAAAATTTATGTTCATTTTACACACAACAATATAAAGCTGTTGAAATACACACCGTTCTGTTTTTTTTTTTCTAATATTCATTTTGACCTTGTTGGTATTTGTATCTGTGTTTTTATTTTCTATAATAGGCAAAAACTCCTTTATGCAACTCCTCAATAACTTCTATGAGAAAATCACAAAATTTTAGTTAGTTACCAGTTATGTATCACTCTTGTATATTTTACAAAATCACAACAGACATATAAAAATACCTTTTCTAATAAATCCCAATTTGCAGAACGCTTCCTCTTTTTTGCTGCATCACTATTATTTCCTGTTTCCATTTTATTTCCGTTTTTTAACAAATTGAAAAGTAAAATAAACCACACAAACAAACTTAGGTACTGAAATAAAAATCACACGTTTTGACATTTCAAGTGACGTTCAAAAAACAGTCAAAAAGGTTTATTAAAGTGTATATTAAATTATGCATTATTTACGATTTTCCTGTTGAAAATCAACATTCAAACACTATTGATGTTGTTTTTGTCACAATTATTTATTTAACATTTTTACAATCAGTATTAAATAAGTAAAAACATAAAATTAATTTAGTGGTAATTACATAATATTAGGCTTCAGAACGTTTCTGACAATATTGCCAGTGCTCAGTGTAGTAACTATTAAATAGTTACTCAACGCTTATTCATGGTTTATTGGTCAAGTAGTGTGTAAATAGCTATACAACGCTTAATCAGTGAATAACTATTACGATGTTAAACAACTGTGTAAGGAAATTTTATTAGTAAGACAGTATGGGTTTAAAATAGGAAGCACTGTATTTTTCGAAGAGTTCCTTGAAGTTAATGTGTATGCCGATTTAGATTTGGTTTTCTATAAAAACTGATTACTTATAAAATCAGTGCTCCATATCTTCAAAGAAAACTATAAAAAAACACAGTTTAGAGTTCAATAAAATATGTAACTTCATTATAAGAGATTTATTTGTTAATAGAGCAAAATATACAAATCTTAAAACACTGTAAGAGTCACTTTCTTAAAACTGGTGTTCTGGATCTGGATTTCACAAAAAAAAACACTAAAAAAGAGGAACAGGGTGCTCGATTCAACGTTTTTAATGCAGGAGAAATAAAAACAGTAATTTGAAAATAAACTGAAATAACAAGATAAACGGTGCGCAAGCAGCGGCAGCCATTTTGCTTGTAGTGTTACCAGTAAATGACACAAAATTATTACTTAATAAAAATTATATTTTCAATTATCTTTTTTTATACTGCAGTTAACATACTTTGCTCTATTTATTAATTACCAAAAATATCATTCATAATTATTTCAAAGCGTTTAATATAGTATTTGCAATAAAATAAAATATATTTTTTTTAATCTGAAGTGTATTTTCCCAGTGGTAATTCACTACATCAGCCATTATATTGCTATCTCGTTTCCCGCTATCGATGTCTCTGTCGTGACTAACAGCCCACCTATAAAAATCTCGTAGAACTGACTTGACCGACCCTGATTACGACTGTGAATACCTACATACTACATATTTATCTAGCGACGGCGGCACGGCACAGACGCAAGTAGGTACATCATTATGACAAAGTATTTTTTTCTCATTTACACACAACTAGGCCGTACGATATTGTTTTGTAGTTTTACAACGAACTCACTGTCGGCTACCAAGCTTTTTAATTGATTAAACGCTAACATACTTCTAAACAAATACTATCACTAGATTGAAATTATTTTAGTAAGTATCATATTATTATGACAAAATAAAACGAAACACAAACACTTATTTTAGTCATCCAAACACCGCTGTCCTGACACACAAAGGAAAAACACTTTCACTTTACACTAGTTGCTTTTTGAACACCTAAAGGTATCCAGATTGCAATAAACAATAAGCACAGTTTAATTTCAATATTGCGCGTGCGCACCGCGCATAAACTGAACTAATTCCGCCATACTTTTCGCAATCGCGTGACGAGTATCACATTTATCAATGAAGAAGTCCGTAAACAATAGCTATCAAGTTGCCGTGGCAATGTACGAGTGACCTGTCGTTCTTTCTCTTACTATTATTGAAAAAGAGTAAAATGGCATACAAGTGTGAAAGTGTGCGAGTTTTAAGTGAGATGTTATGCTTATTCGTCCTTATTGCGATAACCTAATGAGTGAATTTGGCTAAATTTTAAGCAGATTATGTAATGTAACCACGCAAACGCATATTTTTTTAGTGTTTTAAGGTTTATGACCTTTATTACGGACGCGGAACAGCTGGCGTAAGAGTTACGACTTGTTCCAGTTTAGTCAAAACTAAATATTTGTGTAGTGATCAAACTACTGCTCGTATTGAACTGAAATTTAGTGTAGAGCATGTATATGTCATCTCATATACTATATGTGATTTGTAAAAATGTCATACCGTCGTATCAACCCTGCATAACCTTGCTGTACCTCTTGCTTTGAAATTTGTTAATCGTAGAAGTTGCCTGCCTTTTGGGTCTTTGGAAAACAGATGAGTTCCTTGGTTTTTACAATTCAGTGCACTGCATTGAGTCGTTGTTAATTTTTTACGATGAATATTTACGTCCCACGTAATAGGGGGCGAGCCTATTGTCGTACCGGGCACATTACCAGACTCCGTGCTGTTACTGAGAATTTCTTAACGAAAAAACTCAATAACACTTTGCCCGACCCGGGAATCGAACCCGAGACCCTATCCCACGCGTACATTTATGCCGCGAGACCAACGAGGCAGGCTATGAGTATTGTTAAAAAATACAACAAATTTGAAAGAAACATTTATTTGGATACAGCACAAACAGAACAACATACAATATTTTAAAAGAACAAATTTGATTATAAAGGCACATTGACATTCAATAAAAATAGCGAAGAATTTGCAGATCAGAAAAAATAAATAAAATTCGAGTAATGTCGAGTATGTGTCCCAGTGCTGACCAAAAGGGTAGCCAAGTCAGCATAATGCCCATTACAGCTGATGCATACTGGGCGCTGATATTCTCTTGGCTCCCATTCACCCACCACGGATGATCACCAACCAGGTGTCGCGCTCACTCACAATGCAAAACACACAAATAGTCATGTGTTATATTAAAATATACATATAATACAATATGCAACCACATGCAATCAAAAATCAAAATTTGGACTTTGTTTACAAAAAATATATATGTTTTAACAGCTCTTACGTCAAAACACGGTACCGCCGCTTAAGCGTCGCGTAACGGGATAAAAAGGCAGTTATCCCCCCATTTATAAGATAATAAGGAGTATAATTACGGGCAGTAATTATACACCTCGTCGTGACTTGCTGCGGTGGCTAGACTTGACGCGTGTCATGCCGCTATTATGGTTAGTAAATACCAGGCAAACAGGATTTTTTTCAAGAAACAGGTAGCTACATCAATAGCCAAAAATCAATAATAAGTTTTTATGTTTCTATCACATAATTTATAATATTAGTTTAACGGTTTTTTTTTCAAGAATTGTGCCCAAATGGACTGTACGTAAAGCGAATAGACACTTTGCCAATGTTAGTGCAAGTGCCTAGCGATAAGCTCAAATTTATAGTGCAATCACACTCATCAGTTGCTGACCACACTCATTTAGTGCTAATCACTACGCACCTGCATTGATCACCTGTAGTCGCATTAAAGTAAAATTAGGCTAATAGTATGTTTAACATTGATTATTACATCACTATCGGGTGCTGGAACGCAGGTTTGACCATAAACAATTAAACATTGATTAAACATTTTTGTTCTCTGGGACGTCAAGGTCAAGAGGTCAAAACATGAAAACTGTCAAATTGACAGTAATTGAGCATGAAGTATTTATAGTTTTAATAATAAATTTCGCAATTGATAATTGATTAGATCATCAGATAAAGAAGAGATGTATTTTGTTCACTATTGTTATATATGCGAGTGCTAAAATATGCATATAAACTGAATGTCTGGTGAATTAAAATGAAATATACGTATGAAAGACAATAGCATGCCGCGACGGTGCTTTACGCGCTCGTGTAATGTAATTTTACGTCTCGGGATCATATATTTATGTCGAATTTAACACAGAGATAACCACGTGACTGCCTTTCCTTTCAAGGGAACTTCTGTCACTAGTAGTTGTATCTTCTAAGTCCAGCATTGTAATTGTGAAGTAATGAAGAAGCTTTGTTTTCTGTGTTGTGTCATTGAGTGGCGTCAGTCTTTGGCTTCAGCAAATGTCGGTTGTAGTGATGCTCTCAAGCGAGTGCTCCCTATAATAATAATATATCCAAAGAAAGGTTTTATTTTTCATTAGATACATGTCTATGTTTCATACTATTCAAGAAAATCGTTTCCCATCTGTCCAAATTATTATTTCTATCGTCTGCTTGTATTTGTAGTAGGTACCTACACTCTTGTGTATTGCAAAATAACTTCTTGAATGAATATGGCTTAGTTGCTAAAGTAATGTTTGTAGTTACAGTATACTTTCTGTTAGGTAGCTGTTGATGTCGGTTTATTCTGTGTTTTTGGTGTCTTGTTCAATGCTGACATATTCATTTACTTCAATTTAAAAATAGGTATTTCCTTTCAATGGTTGTCACCTAATGCTTACTCTCCACATTGATGTGTGGCTGATAATAATGCCTTGTCTCTTGACAGACAGAAAACAAATTTGACCAAATAGACAAAGAAAGTAGATGAGGAATGTTCTAGATAGTTTTCTATTTCTCTACAGCTGGATTAAATAAATATTATTACCAGTAGTCTCACAAATCGGACCCTTTTTGTGTACATTATAGTTGTAGCAGGTGGAACATCCGACATGCATTTTCATGTAAATAACGATTGTCATGTAGTTCAGGACAGTCAGTGCTGCTGGTTTCAACATGAATTAAGAAGCATGTTCATCATATCTGGAAAACTTCAGTATGATTTTTAATTTGATTTTTTTATACCTTCTACCAAAGAAATTATCCAAAGGATCTTGATTCAATGATCGGGATACAATAATTTGAATAATAGAAAACTCAATAGAGTACCTAATTAGGCATCATTCTTCTTTCTGATAGCACTGCACATAGCTAGTTTGGACAGCATGAATTACTTCTATAATGATATTCTTGGTGTCAATGTATTTTATATCTTGTAATAAATGCATGTGGTGAAGTAGATTTTAACTGCACATCTTGGTTTCCGTCTGGTTGAGTGACCTGGTGACCCATTTATGTTGTCAAGCTCTTAAAAACCTGTGTCCATCCAGTTGTTGTTGTAGTTACCCTTGATGCCAAGAGATTGTTGAACTTATCTGAAAATAAATATTCATATGAAATAATTTATAAGTACTGTGAACAGTCTGAACATTTACCATATGCATTATTTTACATTTATATTGCAGTTATTAACTCTAGTTAACTATTAAGAATATGAACTGGTGGCTTGATAGCCAATTTTCTGTAATAAGTACATCAAATTTCAATATTGTTACAGTTCATAAACAATTCCAATTCTAAATCTCATCAACTCTGGTAAGTTTTGATGCACCAGTTTGATACAATCTTTAAATTATTTTTTGTACAATATGTGGTTGATGAGAGTATGTTAAAAAATTAACCAATGCCTTATCAAAGTTATGCCATAGATTGACTCTATTGTCTCATTACTTAATTTAATGAATATGGAATGGATTCCAAGCTTATATATTTTAATGTCAAGTTAGACTGCTCAATGGAAGCAGAGTTATTAGTCCCATTTTTGACTGTGTTATTAATATAATATGCTAGCAATGATGCTATTTGTCTTTGATTATATTGAGATAGATAACAACTACATATTATTTGTCAAATAAAAGTTTCTTATAAAAACATTAAAGTCAATAATGACAATAAAATCATTGTACAATGTCAATGTATGTAATTTACTATTTAACTTATATCTATAGTAATTTTCGACCAGCGGCCACAACTAACTGTAGGGAAATGCAACTAAAATATTTTTCTAACTTTAATGTTTAATAATTGGTTGAAATATCTTTTTATACTATTTAAATTTGCATTACCCCTTCTCCCAATAAAAATTATTATTCTTGATTCAGGACAGTGTGTTTTAACTACTCAAGATACTTCGTTAATTATGTGATAATATGCTCCAGGCATACAAAAAAGTTGGTTACTGTTTTACCTGTCCTTTCTCTCAATAATTGGGTTACTTAGGTTCTTTTGGCTTTGTCTCAATAATTTAGTAATATTTAGTGATGAGCTACCTATCTCATCACTTATTAAATGGTGTATGTCTCATATCTCATTATTATTGGTGTTTGTATTAGTATTGTGATGTGAGAAGGAAGTGCTAGCATTCATGGAGCTGTTACACAACACTACTGACTGAGATGACATAGAAGAACTATCTTTCAAGTTTGTAGGTTGTGAACAATTTTGTGGTGTTAGGCTGGGTTCACTGAACTGATTATTATTAGTTAATTAAAGGAGTCTCTGATACTAATCATAACAGATCTGATGTTGTTGTTGTAGTATTCATGTGTTTTTTGTTTTTTTTTATTTCATTTATTTCAAATATCAATTTCAAGTGTTGCAGAGTGTTTTGACTGTGTCAGCAATCATGATACCACCAATTGCTTACAGTTTAAGATTCTGATTTAAAAGTAATAAAAAATAATTGATGTCATAAGTGTTGCTTTGAAAACTGAATTTGAATTTGATGATGTCAGTCAGCTGTCTCTCTAAGGACACATTTTGCAGAGCAATGCATATAATATTCATACATATCCATGTCTAAAAGGCGTTCCTGCTTGATTATCAGATTTATGTCCGATTCTTCAACGGCAGCATGAGCATCATCGGATAGTTGGAATGGTTCTTAAAATAGGTACCTATATATTTAGTTTCTCTTAGTAACTGTGCTGGGTGATCTGGATTTAAAAGGCCAGGATAGGTACATCGTGTATTTGGTCAACTCATCTCGCTTAAAACTTATCCCGCGGGATAAGTTGTCCACATTAATATTTTTACTACCGTAAAATGCCCTAACTTTGCACGAAAATCGAGGTTATTTGTGAATATTTTTGACATGAGTAGAAATATCGTAATGTCATGTATAGAAAAAATGCAAATCAGAACTATGTCCGTATGAGTGAATATAAAAAAAAGTGTACATCACACAAAAGAAACACAGTGGAATATTAGAATATCTGTAACACAAAAGAATATGTGTCACACAAAAGAACATAAGGGTGCATTTATACAAACACATGAGATGCATAAATATGGAGTTTAATTAATTAATTAACATGTAGAGTACTTAGGGTAGATACTTAAGTACTTATTTAGGGTAGCTATGTGTTATAGAAAAAAAAACAGTGAAAAAAAATAAATAAAAAGAATCTTTATTTATTATCAAACAAAAAACATTATTTTTAATCCTAAATCAACATCAAAAGCAAAATTAAATAAAACTAATTTAATCACAGTAATCACTTTGGTGACGAGTCCAACAGTCACGAACGATCTTAATAATATCTATAGAGAATAATTATTTGAGTCATTTTTTGACAGAAGCTTAGAGTGTTAACTTATTAAACGGCATTTCGTACTGTAAACTTTAAACTATTTATTTAAAAAAAAATATGAATCGATTTTAATGAAACTTCCTACGCATAAGTAGGATGCATAAGTCTATAAAGTTATTTGGGAACATTTTGGATATTTTAGTGTTAACCCTTAAATGGATGATTTTTTTTTTACGTTTTAAAAAAATATATTTGTGTAATAGACATGTATTACTGTCTAGGAAAAATGAGTAAAAAAATCTAGACATGAATTTACTATTTTTTTTTTGCAATAATGTGAGTGTTGTTTATAAACTACATTGCGCATTCAATGACATTTTGCAAGTATGGGTAAAATAAGAGTGGATATTGTTTTTGAAATGTGTTTATTTATTCTAAATTATGATATTTATAAAAACAATTGCTTTTTTTCGTATCACATAAAGATACACGACATTTTTGGCACATTTTGAACGTAAATCCTGAACATTTCGGGAATTTGCACCTCTGCTGCTTATCCAGCCAAACTGCCCAATGACATGTCTGATCCAATCTGACGTCTTTCAAAGGAATTGCTTGAGCTGGTCCTCGGAACTTCTTCATTACAAGTTCTCTTTGTATTGTGCTCCCACTAGGTCGACCACGTTTAGCGCCATTTGCAGGTAGACCCAATTTGCAGAGGGTTTCGGCAAGTTCTAGTCTAAATGTACCCAAATTGAGAAGTTGATCATTTCCTTTTATATTATTTACCTTCTTGAACATAACCCATGAATTTATAACTGCGAGGTCCAGGAAATGATAAAATAAGCGCATGGTCCACTTGCGGCTCTTCATTGTGATGTGATAACGACCTATAAATGAATCTAATAAGTCCACGCCCCCCATGTGAGCATTGTACTCCTTGATGACTTTGGGGCATGGAATAGCAACTCTCTCTTTCTTCGATTTATCAAAGCGCGTGACTGTGGTTGCTGGTTCTGCTCCTACGTAAGTGGAAAGAAGGTTAACGGGCTTGTTATCTTTCCACACAACAGCACTTACGTCAATATCATCCACAGTCGCCACGTTTTCCTCATAGAATCCTCTGGGTACGTTCTTTTTCATTATAGTGTTTTTGTCAGGCAATTTGCAGTTTCTCAATCGGTTTACTCTTACTGTTCCCAGTGAGAAAATTCCTTCCTTAGCTAAATAGGTCACGAGAGGCACAGAAGTATAGAAGTTGTCGAAGTATATAATGTGATTTACATTGCGTGGTACCATTCTAGCTAACCTGACGACTGTATTTCCAGACTCTCCCAAATCTGGCTCACCAGGTAAGATGTTATTTTTGGAGCCGCCTCCACTGTAAACCTCAAATCTATGAGCATATCCTTGTAGACTGCAGATGAGATATAATTTGAACCCCCACTTGTGGGGTTTATTGGGCATGTATTGTTTTATGTAATGGCTCATTTTGGTTGCACACATCTGCTCGTCTATGGAAAGCCTTTGGTCTAAGGGAACCTTTCCAAACTGGCAGTTGAGCATTTCCTCAAGAGGTCTTATTTTGAATAGCCTGTCATAGTCTGGATGATCTTTGGGTAAGCATAGCGTATTGTCGGCAAAATGGAGAGTGGATCTTATTTTTTCAAATTTTTTTAACGGCATCGTATTTTTTATGTGATCATAACCAAATTTATCACTCCAGTAAGCCCTGGTGTTTGGAAATTTTATGACTGAGGTGTAAATCAGAATACCTAGGAATTTATTTAGGATATTTTCATTTATAATTTCAGGATTGGATATTTGTTTCTGGGCCACGTATAAGTTACTTTGTTCTACAATTTGCTTTTTTAGATCTGATGTAAAATAAAATGAAAAAAAATCATACGGCGTGTTACAAGACATCAATGCTTCCGTTATCTGAGTTTCTCCCCTAAAAATAAGGCTGTCTTCAGCAGTAACAAGATTCCGTTTTCGCCAAACCAGAGGTCGCTTAGAAATCCCTTGTGATCTACTCTGGGGTACTGCTTCTCCGGCTTCCAAAATAGGAGGGTCTGGCATATTTTGATCGTTGTCAATTACGAGAGGAGGATCAGCATCCACTTCATCAGACTGGGCATTCTCACCTTCATCACTATTTTCAAGGTCCCGAAGAACATCTCGAGCTGTTTGATAATAGTGACCTTCATCCTCTACTTCGGAGTCCGAGCCGTCTAAGCCATCTTCTGAATCTTCAAGAGTTTCTAAATACTTTGTAATTTCGCTTTCTAGTAATCGCGGCATGCTGAAAAGCAAAATAAAAAGCCTTCACCAAACATGCATTTATTTAGCAGGCAATGCGCATTGTAGTTTTCCTACAACATACCAGATTTCGCGGAATTCGACAGTAGCATCAAGTAATTTTCAATGTTTTACAACATGAACATGTAATTGAAGATATAATCAAGCAAATAAAAATATGTTATATACTTACATTATATTTTATCAAAGTCCGAACACAGCTTCAAAACTTAGTTTCGCGCCACTAGAAAAGTTTTCTTCAAAGTGACATTTGACATTCATTTATTTTTAATGCATAAAAATATTGGATAGTGCCAACATTAAAAAAAGTACAAAATTCGTTCAGAAATAAGAACTAGTTGTCAAAATTAACAAAAAAATAAAATAAAGATAATTTTATCTGTGATGTTTAGTATGTTGTTTAAAAACAACATTGTCCATTTAAGGGTTAAGTACAGCTAAATTCAACCGATTTTAAAATTTCCATAGAAATAAAGATTTCTAATTATCGTTTTTAGAATAAGATATTTCGAAAATGTTCTTAAAGTTTCTTTAAAATCGGTTCATTCATTTCGAAACATGAGAATATTTGTTTGGAATGCCGTACGTCGTGAACTCTCATAGTACTCAATAAAAATATCAGATAACATTAATCATAGAATGAAAGAAAATAAAAAACTAGTTACGGCACTAGGTACTTCTTACAACGAATAAACTACATCTGCAGTAAAAAAAAAGTTTTGAGAAATAATTCAAACAGATTTTTTAATATAAAAATCAAAGTTGTTGTATTAAAATGAAAACAAAGACCACAATAAACCGTAAATTAAATAAAAAATACTGTATCAGCTTCTTCACAAAGCACGTATTCCTTTGACTGTAACTTTAATGCTATTTTTTACTATATTAATACTAGGAACTGTGTCTTTGTCATCTTTCTTAGGAAAAATAAATTTGAGTTTGGGCTTTCTAATAATCTTTAAAATTTTTATATTATTATAATTATTTTGCACGCTCTCTACAAATCCAACATAATAAACCCACTTATTTTTTTCAAAATACCTTACAAGGACACTCTCATTTACAGTTTATTAGATAAATCTGAATCATTACGGCCCTGTGTTTCTGTTTCTTCAATTTTTCCTGTAAATCTGCATTAACATCGTTACTTTTCTGTTCTTGAACCCCATTACTTGTCTCAGTCTCTATCTCTCCTGTTTTTTGGTCAAGTTTGGTGTCAGTTAAATGCAGGTTGTAATTGTATGTAATTGCGTCTTTCATGTTTTTCTTTATCTGTCCGCTTATTTCAATATTTTCTTTTTTTGTTTCATTTTCTTCTTCTACTGTCTTTTGTTCAAGTTCGATATCATTATTTTCTTTCTTTTCTCTAACTTTTCCTTTTTTTTTGTATGCAAGTTTCTTGCTTTTCTACTGTCTCCAGGTAAATGTTTCTTAAATCTTTGTTATTATTGTCTATTTCTCTTTTTCTCCCTTCAATTTCAAAATCTATTGTTTCCTTTCGTTTCCTTCCGGATGTTGATGGTACCGGATCTTCGTAAATATTTTTTACATTTTCCTTACGAAAGTAACTATAATATAAATCAGTATTTAGGTCGATTTTCTTGAAAGGACCGTACGCTTGTAAATCTGGAAAGGCTTAATTTTCCAATGAAAATGTTATGTCCGATATAAGCGTAACTTTATTGGCTCCCTTTATTTCTGCGTCATCATCTTCGCATTTACTGTCGACTGTTGTGTCTTCCAATAACATTACTGATTCTTCAACGTCTTCAATATTGACACTATCTAACTTTTCAATGCTATCGTCTGATTCGGCATACGTTATATCAATATCAGTGTCGGTGGTATCACTATCTTCAGATTGTACTTGCTTTTTTGAATTCAAACGTCTTCTTTTAATAAACTGTGTTTCTCTGTTAATCATTTTTCTTTTCTGATTTAAATTATGTTCAGTCAAATCAAAGCAATCACAAAAACCAAAATCTTCTCCACAACAGCAGCTTATTTTTCTAAATTTTATAATATCAGTATTCGGTGTCGAAATAACTTGATGAATAGACATGGTTTCTGGAACGGCAATCAGGTTTTTTGATATCGAATCTAACATTTTTACTGATTTATCTATGTCCTCATCAGGCACTAGAAAATAGTTGATCTTCGATGTGTTATTCATCACTAGTGCGTTATAAGCTGCCTCAGCATCTGGAATATCATGTCTCAGATTTTACAACGAAGCTTGGTCCGTTATTTGGTAGGAAAAGAAATAATTTTGTAGGCCAAATGTTGAAATTTGTAATAAAGTATTTAAAAAGTTATATCAATGTAAAGGTGGCTCCTTAGTACATAATTACGTCTGAACTGAGGACCCACCCTGGAACTCGAAAAGTATTGAATGAATATTTATGAAAATTTTGTATCATTTTGTAGTAACTGGGAACAGCATCTACATCGGAGGATTGTACCTTTGATATTCAGGAAGATATTATACTTTAAGTTTGGCTCCTCAATCTATACGCCATGCGAGTGTGAATTCCGTGAAAGTAGTCAGTCGAATTATGTTTTCAGTTTATGGTCATTTTGTTGTAGTTGTAATCAGATTTGTATTAACATTATAGACTTCTACCATCAAGGGAATTTGCAAAAAATACAAATGTATGTGGCACCACAATCCTGACGCTGTGCAAATAAATTATTGATTGTACCTATCTGAGATCACAACGGAATCAAACACCCGAGACAGCTACATTTTGTACAAATGCCTACAAAATAAATATATACAGCTCAACACTGTAATATATTCGATAGCTGAAAAACAAATCACTTTTCGATATAACCTAAAAATGTACGATTAGGGTGACCATAACTTATAATTACAATGGAGCGGCATACCTTTTAAGGCCTTCCCTGGACAGTCTATTAAATAAAAATAGTTATTTTAAGAACACCTAATATTTTTCATTATCGTCAATTCAGCCAAAAAACGTCAACTGCAGGACCTGGCCATATAATATGTAGATATCATAAAAATATTTTTCAAAAGAAACTCAACTTCTTGAGTGTTCACTGTTAAACTCAGATTATAGAAATTAGGTGTTCTTAAAATAACTTTGTTGGTGTTTTAAATATAAAATTTACTTTGCACAACCGTTTTAACCCTAGCTCACTAACCTTATTTTCAAACAAGGCTGTAACTAACCTTTCGTCTCTGAGACTACGAAAAAAAAACATTACTTTTAAAAAACTGTTTAATTTTCTTAAATCAAATTAAAGTTCACAGTATTTAAGCTTTTAAAGTACCTATCATGTAATAATAAAAAAATAGAAATATCCTAATCAGTGAAGGAATTACAGATATAAACTGTATGTTCGCCACAAATAGCTCTCTTGCAGCCCTTGCAAAAGTATTTTACTACTTATTTACATGCAAATTTTTCGGTTTCTTGGTTGCTCTTGACTGGACGGTTCGGCAGAAACAATCAATTTTTAGAATTTCGCCGATAATTTGCTTCAAATTACGCTGCAAGTCACAGTGTTATATCGCTCACGAAGCCAAGGTGCCATAAGTTCATCTGCCATTGCTAAGGCAAAACCCCTTCTTTTTGTAGGTTTTTTATTATTACGGATCTCGTTTGTTACGTGCAGGGCATACGCATTAATTATAGATATGTTTAGTATACCGTAAAACAAGCACAACGGCCATCGGTTGGTTTTACGGCTCGTGCTCATAAATGAGCACATCTGGTCCACTGTATCGACTGCTCCTTTTGTTGAAATAAAGTCTTATCTCTGTCAAAGCCGAACATCGAAGTGCCTACTTGTCTATTTTTGTTGTTCTGCATTTCTTTCAGGATCTCACGTTTATTGCTTCGCAATGTACCCAAGACTGTCAGCTTATAAGGCGGTTTTAGCAATTTTGTGGCCAGGGTAACGGATTGTAATATTAAAAAAATAAAAATGAAGGTGTGTATGGTGTACACAATCTACATATAACAAAATAGAGAATATAAATGAAACTAGTTGGTGGAATTGACAAATGTTTATTGAAAAACTGGAGAGAATCGCATGATTTACAAGTTAAAAGTAAAATTAAACATAATTTCGGGCGCCAGATGCGAATCTTATAATAAATAAGTTAAACTAAATTGCCACATATATCAGTCGTAGAACATAGAAATTTTAATCGCAAAGGAGAGTGACCTTGACCGAGAGATTATAACAAAAATTTTGATATGGTCGATAGCAATTTATCACTATGAATGATAGCAAATTACATAACAAAATTTATAGGTATCTAACCAAATCGAATTTGAAATCGAGGGTGTTTGAATTCGAGGGCGTTGAAAACGAGGCTGCGTCCTTATGTAATTAAGAAAACAAGGTTACCTGCATTCTTCTAAAATTTAAATAGGTAAGCAATATAATTAGACTGTCACCACGTGTGCAACAAATACAGTCCCGTCCCGCGGCCGTCCAAACAGCGTTCAAAGGGCTCCATCGGAAGTAGATTACTCCAAAATAAGTTGAATTAAATTCGAGTATAAAAAACGCCTTACAGCGTTTTTCCTCAAATAAAGGCAATCAAGCGATTGGTAACAGCGCCAGAGGCATTTTTAAGATTAGATATAGAATAATAAGCTGTCCCATGGCTTAGTACTACAAGTTATATATTAAATTTCGACATCCTATTGGGATTCACCCAATTTTAATGGATTATCGGAATGACGCGTTGCAAACGCTAACCGAATTCAGGAGAAAAGTGTTGACAGCCATGACAGCCGGGTGACAGCTCACCTTCGTCCAAAAACCACAGATACTAAATTTATCGTCGAAAAATCGACTAATTCTAAATAAATGTATGAATATAAGGCACATAGGTGGCAATGAATGCGAGATAAAATCGATGCGTTACAGGATGTAAACCAGTTGTCCATTGTGATATTACGATTTGATCCATGTATGGGTTTAGCTATCTCTTTTACAAAATAACTGGCCAATGGTTCGTTACCAGTGTTAGTGTTCTTTCCTAGATAAGGTATAGCGTTGCACATATATTTTGTATTACAATCCGCCATCATAACTAATTTCAAACCATATTTGTTCGGTTTATTAGGGATGTACATTCTGAAAGGGCAGCGTCCTCTAAAACCAAGAAGTTGTTCATCTATCGTAACGTATGACCCTGGCTTGTACCATTGCTTACAATTATCAATTAATTTTTCCCAGAAATCCCTAATGGGAGCTAGTTTGTCAGATACCCTTCTTTGTTGCCTTGTGTGTTTTTATCGTCAAATCTCAAGCATCGTAGTAAAAAATCAAATCTTTCAGCACTCATGCAGCCCTTATAGGTGTTTGCGCCTCTTTTTGTGTCAAATAACATTCGAGTTGGGAAATGGTTACTTTTCAGGGCAGCAGATTGAATAAGCAGGCCCAGTAAAGCCTTGACTTCATTAGCCGACGTCTAAGAAGTAGTGAATTTTTAAAGTGTGTACTTACTATTCTTTATATCAATCTCTGCGTTTGTAAATTGCACGACGCGGCGACGGTATCGATCATTTCTTCCGTCACAACAAGTTGAAAAAGTTCCTTTGGCTCTGAAGCCTCTTTAGCCAATCCTGAAGGACTAGGTACGATATGTATCAGATTACGACTACTTGTACGTGTGCGTGGGTCACGAGGACTTGTTGACCATCTGTGTCGGTTCTAACCGTACAAGCACAGTCAAATAATCCATACAGTCGTTCGACGAACGCGTCTAGACGGGTCAATCGTGCGGGGGCCAAGAGGTGAGACGCGGGAAGAGCGGTACCTAGTTACGTATATCGCCTTAGTTCGTAACTAGGTACATGTTTTTGGAGGCGGGCACGTGCTTGTTTTTTGTTCGTTACTTATTTATTTGCTTATGAATATTAATTTAGATGGTGCATACGACTTATGCTGTGAGACATTGAAATTCTTTATGCTGTTTAAAGATTTAAATAAAGAGTTGTATTTAACTGTTAGTCAAAAATACTAATTTTCCACCAAAAATACTAATTGCACCACTAAGCTAAGTTGACGGAGCCCTGCTTCGCAGGGCTCCTATTTTTGGGAGCAGGGTCACAAGAGAACCTAACATAACCTATTAAGTTTTCTGAGTGGATAAGTTTCCCGAGCGGACGAAACTTTTCATATCAAATGATATTTTGTAAAAAGATCATCATATTTTGTACAAATAGTATTTTAGTGTGCAAGTCAGTATTTTAGTGAAATAATAAAGTTTTTTTGCGTAACTCACTTTAGTGTGCTACATAACATTTTTGATACGCTGTTAATAATATCCCTTAAATAAATAAGGATTTAAAAAATCTGCGATTTCATCAATTTACTTGTACCAAAAAAGAAAATTTCATTAATTATAATTATTTATATTACTTCGAAATGTATGTACCTATAACCACTTAAAATAACGTGCATATTCCTACTAATCTACTAACTTTTTACAATATCTCATGTCTGGCCAAATCACAGAATAAAGTAGCAATTATTGTACGTAAACAAAATGAAAATATGCGTTGTAAGGTAATATTCGATGTTGGTGTGATTTTAATTTCATTCAATAAGTATCTAGTCAAACTTTGCGGGAGCTGTTGTATCTTTTAAAAAAGACTTTTAACAAATAACTATATTTATTTTAATATACTTTTACAATATTTATATTAAGTCGCTTACAAAATTATTACGAGACGGACGAAAGATTACTCGACTACAACTCAAGACTGCTCAAGACTAACTGACTTTATTCAGTACAACAGTTCTTATACTAAGTTAAACACAAAGAGGTGTGCGGGCCACCGTAGGTGGGCTCACGCCATGATTCATTTCTATAAACTCATTAGTAATTGATCTACATCGATTAAGTTTATTAACAAAACAAAGGGGTATTAAAATAATGGTTGTCTCTGTACTTTGGTATGGGATGCGTCATCCATAACTCCTCCCTCCTTAAGATCGGAGTTCACCCTTAGTGAACTACGTTTACAACATTTAATAAGCACAGTATAATAGTTATAAGCTTAGGTACACAGAATAACTAATATTAATACGTAAAGTACTAATGTCCATATGCTGGCACTTTTCACTGTTATTATTGGCTTTTCACTTTCACTTATTTGAACACTTTTCTTTAATGCAAATGACAGGAGTTTTAAGTCAGTAAGATCTATTCCTTCTAAATTCACTGTTTTAATATTTGTACTATTTGTTGAATTCACTATTGGTAGGTTTATAATTGGCAACTTGGAGTAAACAATTATTTCTTCATTAATTTGATGCATTTTCAGGTGCATATTCTTGATCTTCACATCACAGTTGTCGTCTAACGTTACTATATATGTGCCTTGAATCTTCTGATAAGATATTTCATCGTAACAATTCTTAGATAGCAATGTTTCTTCCTTGCTATACAACATCCATCTATTTGGTTGTATTAACTGGATCTTTACTGGCTCGACATCTATAGGGATTTGAATACATGATTTCACGTTCTCAGCATATGTCATCAATTCTGTGATACAACTATCTTCATTGAAGTAATGATTGTAGTCATCTACACACAGGAAGCTGGCTTCATCTATTTCTTGACATGCATGGGCAAGAAGTCTTATGTTCAACCCTTTCGCTAACAGGTAAGGATATTTAGGTAATATAACAACTGTTTGGTTGTTGGATAAGACAGGTTAGGGATATAATCTATAATAAACTAGTCACAAAAATTAAGGGATATAAAAAAAAATCCAAATTTTTGGGTGATTTTCAACAAGCTGTAACTCCGAGGAAAATGGTCGTACAGAAAAAATAAAAAAAGCAAATTGTAGCTCCAAGTGTCTAGTTTTCAGATCTGACCATGAAAAATTTTTGTCATGTCCAGGTCTGGAGAAATCCTAAGAAAACTGCCGAAAAAAAATTTTTTTGATTGTTTCGTTCAAAAGCTCTTCTAGGGAATTTAATACTCTTTAATTTGGCCTATTCAAAAAGCCTGTACGACGATTTGCCGCGGAGTTATCGTCAATCAAAGCAAAAAAGTTCTTTTTGACTTTGATATTCAATAACTTCGGAAATAATGATTGTACAGGAAATCGAAGGAGGGTTTTGAAAACTGCACGATATTCTCTATAAGAAAATGTAAACATCTTTCAGAAAAAAATTTTTTTTTGAATTGAAAACTCGGACTGAAAAAAAGACAAAAATTCGCATAATTAAGGATATTTGGATAACTTGGTATAACTTTGGATAAAATGGATGAACGAAGGATATCGTCGGTAATTTTTCAACCTCTAAGTGTCCCCTAAAATCACTCAAAAATTTGAAGCGCTGCGATTTTTTTTTCATTGTGCCCCGAAGCTTCAAATTCTTTGTTTTTGCAAAAATCACCGTTATGAGCAATTTTGTGATTTTTATTCATTTTTTCAATGAAAAAAATTTGTATGTCTCTAAAATCTTTATTTTTTAGATTAAAGAGATTGATTTTTTAAAAGAATTGGAAAAAAAGAAAAAAAAAAATTTTTCAATTTTTTCGAAATTTTTTTTCAAAATTTTCTCGATTTTTTCGACTGCTGTTTTACCGCCGGCATTAGCGTTACCCAAAGCGTACCACGTGGAGGTTGCTCGGTCGGATTTACGCTTGTGTGTCTTATGTGTGTGTGTGTCTTATGTGTGTGTGTGTGTGTGTGTGTGTGTGTGTGTGTGTGTGTGTGTCTGTGTGTGTGTGTGTCTGTGTGTGTGTGTGTCTGTGTGTGTGTGTGTGTGTGTGTGTGTGTGTGTGTGTGTGTGTGTGTGTGTGTCTGTGTCTGTGTCTGTGTGTGGTGGGTGTGTGTGTGTGTGTGTGTGTGTGTGTGTGTGTGTGTGTGTGTGTGTGTGTGTGTGTGTGTGTGTGTGTGAGTGTGAGTGTGAGTGTGTGTGTGTGTGTGTGTGTGTGTCTGTGTCTGTGTCTGTGTCTGTGTGTGTCTGTGTCTGTGTGTGTGTGTGTGTGTGTGTGTGTGTGTGTGTGTGTGTGTGTGTGTGTGTGTCTGTGTCTGTGTCTGTGTGTGTCTGTGTCTGTGTCTGTGTCTGTGTGTGTGTGTGTCTGTGTGTCTGTGTGTGTGTGTGTGTGTGTGTGTGTGTGTGTGTGTGTGTGTGTGTCTGTGTGTCTGTGTGTGGTGTGTGTGTGTGTGTGTGTGTCTGTGTGTGTGTGTGTGTGTGTGTGTGTGTGTGTGTGTCTGTGTGTGTCTGTGTCTGTGTGTGTGTGTCTGTGTGTGTGTGTGTGTGTGTGTGTGTGTGTGTGTGTGTGTGTGTGTGTGTGTGTGTGCAGTTGCGGGTAGTCTCGCCGCAATCGACGCCCAAGCATGTCCCAAACATGCTCAATTGGGTTCAAATCAGGACTCATAGCTGGATGATTAAGCGTTGTTACGTTGTTGGCGCGGAGAAAAGTTCGCGTGCGAACTGCAGTATGAGGACGAGCATTATCCTGCATCAAAATGAACCGTCTTGCTCCCATGCGTGTGCGCATAGACAGGACGTGTGGTCTCAGAATCTCGTCGACGTACCTGTCGGCAGTCAACGTCCCACCAACGATGACCAACGGGGTTCTGGTATTGAAGGACACGCCTGCCCACACCATGACGGATCCGCCATTAAAAGCCGTAACTGGTCTTGTAAAACCATCCCGATCTCGTTCCCCGCGACGGCGCCAAACGAGAGATCGTCTATCGCTGCCATGAAGACAAAATCGAGATTCGTCAGTCCATAAGACACTGGTCCACTGTCTACGACCCCAATGGTGATGGTCATGCGCATAAGCCAATCGGGCTCGACGATGTCGTGGAGTGAGCATAGGCACGCGATTTGCGCGTCGCGCGCGTAGTCCCTGCTCTCGAAAGCGATTTCGGACCGTTGATGCCGAGATGTGTTGTTGGGGAGGACGTTGTCGACGATTGCGGAATTGAGGAGCGATCGTGTGAGCATGGGCAGTAGGGTTTCGACGAGCTTCGCGAATGATAGCTCGATCATCACGCTCGGTAGTGATTCGTCGTCTACCTTGACCCGGACGACGATCGTAACTTTGAGTCGCGTTAAATCGGGCATAGGCACGACTGACAACAGACTGACTCACTCCCATAGAAGCTGCTACTTCCACCTGACTGTAGCCCTCTTGAAGGAGGGTAACAATGCGAGCCACATCTGTGGCAGCTAAATGTCGGCGAGGCATATCAAAATGCCAAAGGTGATTATCAAAGAAAGCTTACAGAAAATTCACGAAAGAAATTTAAGCTAGAAAGAATACAAAAAGTTTAAGTTTTGTGTGAAGAAAAGCCGAAATCTGCGGGGGGTATATCAATTTGTTTTTATTGAATTTTTAAAATGAGATCTGAAACTAAGGCAGTTGTAGCGGTCAGAAAAAATTGAAATAATTTTTTTTTGACAATAGTGGAGCATTCTGAAGACGTTAAAAAAAAAAAAAAACCTTTTTTTTTTTTTTTTTTTTTGTTTTACGAGGTGGAAAATCCCTTCGGATCTCCGACTCTTGGGGGAAATAAGAGCCGGAGTATGTGGTGTTTCCACTAAAAACCACCTCGACTTCCGCCGTGTACCCGTGTGTCGGAGGGTGGGGCATCACCAAAGCACTCGTCGCCACCCTCCGACGGGTATTGGCCCGCCAGATGGTCAGGCGGGCCCCGAACAAAACCCCCTTGGCGACGGATTAAGGTGTTGGACTCCGCCGCCAAAACGCCCAGCGGCCGCAGAGGATAGGGAGGACGGCAACGCAACACCGCATCTCCTCTTCTTCTGCGGCCCCACCACGACGCATCGAATGGTGCGTCCCCATTTGGTCGCGGGAGATAGGGCGCGCGGCAACGCAACACCGACACGCCTCTCCTCCCGCGACCGCACCCGACTGCGAGGGACAGACAGAACTGTCCCCCGCACCCGCACCGTTGGACGCATCCTGCGCAGGCCCCTCCAAGCCCACGCGGAGCGTCCCCTCCTGGATCCCTCTTAGCTTCACCGCGGGTGACCAATCCACGGTTACTGAGCCCCCTCACCACGACAAGGTGGAGATCCCACGGGGGGGGGGTCCCTGAGAGACCTGTGATGGTCTCTAAAGCAATCAATTATGCACAGGGCTACGTCACAAAGGTCGCAATTAAAAACGGTGCGAGACCTTTTTTTGTTTTGTAGCACCACTTGCAATCCAGTTTTTTGGCTAACTTGACAGGGAAGTGGTCGGCTACTGTCAGCGGCGGTTGTAGTTTTGGTGGGCGAAATTTTTGTATAATTTCGTCCGCCAAACGCAAACGAAATTGCCGCTGTGCCATCGTGGCTGTCCTTGCCGTCGACGTGGCCATAACGAAAGCGTTATGGATGGACACGTTTAGAAGTCGGCGGAAAAGCTTTTTGTACCTGTTGTTCTGAGTTTGTTTCGGATGTTTCTTCTCAGGACAGTCAGTTAGGAAACACCGGCCTCATCTAGCTTAATTAAAAAAAAAAAGTATGACTTTGTTTAAGTGTTTATTATAATGAACCTATGAACAAATGATTTGAATTTGAATTTGAATTACCATATTGGATTACGAACTCGTTCTACGGGAAACGCCAGTAAAAGCTGGTCCTTTTTGTCGACGCCTCCCATAGCCAAGTTGTAATCCAATACTACTTTCGGCTTATAGCGGTAGTAGCCGTACTTTTCTTTGCCGCCGACCTCTACTTTGTGGTACGTCGAAATGAGCGATATCACATTCGTGTCCTTCCACATCACAATCGTCATGTCCCGTGTCTGGCTAAACTCCACTTCACCTGACATCATAGCCAACTTATTTTTAGTGCGCAAACTATACGGCACGAACTCCCGGTCCAGACGCAGGTTGCCCATTACGTCTGTCTTCTGAGCCTTGAGGATGCGCGTTAACAGAGGACTGTTGTAAAAGGTGTCCATTACCAGAGTGTGACCTCTGTTCAGTAATGGACGAACTAGCTGCAAGACAGTCCTTGATGTCGCGCTATCAGGCTCAGGCTCAGCTTCGTCCGTGTCGATAGCCACGACATTATGCTGTTCATTATGTGCCTTCTTCCCTGTATAAATGATCATCTGCCAGAGATACCCTGTCTTTGACTCACAGAGCTCGTAGCTCTTTATACCCACCTGCGCCGCTTTAGTCACGATGAGCTGTGCAAAGGACAGTCTGCCCTTCCACAGCATCAGTGACTCATCGATAGCGATCTTCTGCCCTGGTAGGTATAATGAGCTAAACTTACTGTTGAGGTGGGCAATCACCGGCTGGATCTTGACCAACTTAGACGGGGTTCTGCTGGCATACAATGCATTGTCCACAAAGTGAAGGCACCGCTTTATAAGCCTAAAGCGATAAAACGGCATAATGTCGGGGAAATTGCCCACCTTTAAATAAGGCAAACTGGGTGACCAGTAGTCCTTCTCTACCGTGATTGGGACGATACTTTGCAGCATAATGATACCGATAAACGTCCACAAATCTTGTGCCGTTATCGGTACCCACCTCCTCATGCAAGAATTTGCAGGAAGCGAAGGATGAGATAGAACAGATGCCGCATACTTATTGGTCTCAACGACTGTGAGATTAATAATGTCTTCGTACCAAATTTTCGAAAAAATTTGCAACGGCGACAAACCCACAGTGGGGAAAGTTGGTCCCGCTGGCCCGGTAAAACTTTCCCGCACCCCCGTAAAGACGCCAGGATCGTGAGACCAAGTGAAGTCCAGCATTTTCTCTTGGCAAGACTGTTGCAGAGAACGATTATCCTGCCTGTCCATGGACCCCAAGACCTCGTGGAGCGCGGCTGGCAAGTTTTCCACAGCAAACTCACCAGCGTGCCTCCTGTGAGGTGGTTGAAGGTCCGGGCAATCTTCCTCTTCCTCGACATCGCTGCCAGGATTCAGAAGACCCGCAGAGCGTTCCCACTCCAGAAATTCATCATCCAGGCCACTTTCGAAAATCAAGGGTTCTGTAACAAATAATATGAGCTTTATTAACTATCAGCTGCTTTGAACCCCCTAGGTCCATGATGCAACCAGATTACCATCACAAAGGAGAAATAAACAAATAAATACCTCGCCTTGCCGAAGACGTCGAAGGACCTGGAGACGAATGCTGCAGTGTGGCACCCGAACGCACTGCAGAGGATGATGTGCTCGGCGACAGTGATACCAACTCAAAATCCGTAGAGACTATGAGATTCTCGTCTACCTCATGGCCTTCACCTACCAATATAACCCCCGTGGACGGGGTTAATATTAGTGGCTGAATTTCCCTGTGAAATAAAAAATATATTAAGTCGGCTTACTTTGAAGAATGTTTCAAATTCTTCAATAAATATTAAGTTCAAACTTACTGCGGAGGCGGCGGCGTGACCTCACGAGGCGGCAGCTGCACGTCCTCAGCAGCCGGCAGCTCCTTCTCAACCCTCGAGGGCCCAGTGACATCCAGTGCTGTATAGAAAAGTGTTAAAATATGTTAGGCTGGAAAAGTATTAAAAAGTATTAAAATATGTAGGCAGACAATTTACACACTTGATTTCTGCAGCTCCCACTTTTGCGGGATTCGCGGGGGCGAGACGTCTGGCGTGCCCGGTACTAGGGGGCACAGCACCACACGCTCAGGTGACAGTTTTCTGGAAACATATAAATTATTTAAACATTTGTGACTGTGAAAAGCATACTTAATATTTTTCTAAATATTTTTCTTACCTTCGGGACTTGGGAGGAGAAGGCAGAGTGTCGGGACAGACAAATTTACCCATCTCCCGCTGCCTCCTCGCTGCGTAGAGCTTGCTCCTCTGTGCCGGGCTCAGCTTTGCCTCCCACTTTTTTTCCTGCGCTGTTTTTTTTAGCGCCTTGTGATATTCCGGCGAGTACGTTGAAAATAAAAAAATCGACTATTAAAAGAAACACATGGTATTGCCTTCAAATAATGATTAAATTTTAAATAAATGTTTACTTACACAAGTGAGGTACCCGCCACTTGTGAGGGTCCCGCTTGCGTTTCGCCGGAAATATCAAACCACCTAGAAGTAGAAAATATTGAATGAAGAAAAAACATTTGTGATTAAATTTCAAATTAGTGTTTACATACGGGGTCGGTTTTGCCTGTGCAGCAGCAGCTTCTTCTGGAAGCGGAACCACAGCAAAAAGTCTAGAAGAAGAAAAATATTGAATGAAAAATAAAAACAAATTTGATTAAATTTCCAATTAATGCTTACTTACGGCGTTGGTTCCGCCTCTGAAGTATCAATACAACCTGCAGCTTCAGGGAGTTCTACAGTATAGCGCCTAGAACAAGAACAAATAATGAATGAGAAAAAAAACACATATGATTAATTATTAAATTTCAAATAAATGTTCACTTACTCAGGTGGCTTTGAAGGTCCAGCAGAAGTAGCAGCACCAGCTGCTGCAGTAGCAAGAGCCACTCGCTTGAGCTCCTCTTGCTTCTTCACCAGTGCCGCCTTTCGTTCCAGCAATTTGCGGTACTCTTCAGGTGGCCTTGAAGATAAAAAAAAATATTAAAAAAAACACATGATATTGCTTTCAAATACTAATTAAATTTCAAATACTTACATAGGTGGCTGAGAGGGCCCTGCTTCAGCAGCTCCTGCTGCTGGTGTGCTGACCTGTTGTAATAATAATTCCGACTCACTGTAAAAGATAACATTTGATAAGGATCTAAAATTCTAAAATAGGTAACCAAATACACATAAAAAATAAATAAAAAACAGAAAAAAGCACAAACTTTTCGCTGAACTCCAGGGAGCGTCGGCTCCCGCGCGCGCGCCTTACGTCACTTCCAGTTTCAGCAGTCCCGCGCGTGCCGCGTGGACGCCCGCGTGGACGTCCACGACCTCCAACACCACCCTTATCGTAAGCGTTAGCATCCATTTCTAAATTGGAAGCAAAGTAAGCAAAAATAAAGAAAAAACAAAAAAAAATCTTCAAAAAACATTCCGACAACATCTTCAAAACAAACAAACAAACATAATTCAAAATAAGAAATTAATAAAAAACAACAAAACAAAAAAAAAAAACGTGATCCTAGCTTTACGGTGGCGGCCATCTTGACAGTTATTGAATTTAAATTTTTCGCCGAACCGTTGAACAAAAAACTATAATTTTATCATAATTTTGTCGATTGCGTATATGTTTTGCTTGAAAACTATTATCGAGTAACTATTCAATGCGATAGTTGTTACTTTTTACACAGAATTGGTCAAAATTATAAAAAAACACTACGAAAGCATTCCGACAAAAGTCCGTTGCGACTTACAAGGCACCGAAAATCACACAGAAATTGAAATATACTTACCTCTGGGTAAAACCCCGTTGCACACACATTACCTATATTATAATTAACCAATAAATCAGTAATTTACTCAAAAATACTCACCCGTTAGCAAAAATACATTTTTTTCTGTAACAGCAAAATGTGTGGCGTCGCGAACTCACAGACTGATTTTGAGAAATTATTTCCTAACCACAGACAAACTTTTGACGGCCAGTGTTGAATTTTTTAGGCAGATATTCTCGATAGTTTAAATAGAAAAGAGAAAACCGATTCACTTGCACTATATATTGCACTATCACCCCATTTGGGGTGAAGAGCCGTCAACTGTCAAAAATTTCTTCCACCCATTTGGGGTGATGCGCCGTTGAGCGGCTACCGGAATAACTGGGCTATCGTATACAAAAATATTTTTTCAGATGCGACCGGTAGTTCCTGAGATTAGCGCGTTCAAACAAACAAACAAACTCCTTCGCTTTATTATATTAGTATAGATAGATAGATGTAAAAGCAAAATATGTTTATTGTGGGTTATCCTTGGAAGATAGACATATACCATTGCGGACTTTTTTGTAGATCTACGAGTATTAAAGAGGTACAATCACACCATACATTGCTTTGTTATAACTCGAAAGGTTTTGGCAGCGTTTTCGAGGAAAGCTCCCGATCGGCTCAATTTTTGCCAATTTTAACCTCACACGGCTGTCGACCGCGCCCCTGACAGCCACAAAAATATCTAGCTCCGCGTTTAAAAATTTTATAACTTTGGACATTGTGCAGATAGAGACTAGTGCGATACGTCAAAAGTTGCGCGATCGCGGCGCGCACAAGTGTAATAAAGTGACAAGTTGGATCGCAGTGACACAAAAAAGTTATTGTTGAAAAACTCAATTATTGGTTTTATAACCTATAAACAAAGTGACGAAATTATCAGTTTTTGAGTGATATTTTTTAAAAACGATCGACGACCCCTAAATTTTCTTGTGCATTCGGGAGGGGGCAACTTGCCCGCAGCTGCTGCCACCATCAAAAGCCCGGTTCACCCACGGGTTTTCCCGGAAAAAGGAAAAACAAGTTTGCCACGTGGGTGGAAAAAACGTGAAGGAGTGGAGCAGCGCCTACCAAATTTTGGCAAGTTATTGAACTGTATTTACGTAGCCGGGAGGCACCTTGGAAAAAATTTTCCGGCCAACGGAATTTTTTTTATTGGCTATTGAAAATTCAAACTTTGGCAAGCTGCAGAAGACGAACCGGGCGGAGTTTCGGATTTCTGAAACTGCCAGCCTTTGCGCGCTAGCGGACACTCTACATCGCCGAAGTTCTGGATTTTTTAGTTGGTTAATTTAGATTTTAAAATTAAAAAACTAAAAATTTGTGTTTTTTAAAAAATTTAGGTACTAGATTTCAAAAAATTTTGTGTTTTTATTTAGGGGCAGTTGCGGCATCATTTTATGTGTTTTTTGAAATTTTTTCCAGATTTTTGCGACCACCGGTCGCAAAGTTATTGATTTTTGAGTGAATTTTCAATTTAATTCAGAAAATAATACATTTATTCGAAATTTTATAGTTTTAAGTTGTTTATAACACCCTTTTCTATCGGTCGAAGCCCAAACCCTGGGCAAATACGGCCCAAATTGACGAATTTGGACTTCGGCCGCCATTTTAGTTAATTTATTAATTTTGGTTAATCTTAAATAACTTGCGAACCGCTGGTCGCAGAAATCTGGGATTTCGACTGCTGTGTATAGTTTTAAGTTAGGTTTAAGAAAATTGCTTTTTCAGGCGTTTTCAGGCCTGAAAAATTTCAGGCTCCAAAAACCTTCTCGGCTGATAGTCCAGCTCAAGCCGAGTATCGCAGTGAAGATCCGGACTTTCTGGGCCGATTGGTTGCGGAGATATAGCCTGCCAAACACAGCGTTTGACAGCTGGGCGGCCATTTTGTTTTTCTTTAAGTTGGCATATCTCCGAGACTATAGGTCGTGGGAGGTCGGGGTTTTCACTGGGATAATTGGGAGATATAGCTCTACTAAGCTTCCAATTTTCAGGAGAATTGGAGCCTGAAATTTTCAGGTTCCTGAAAGTGGGTCCAGTGGACAGGGCAGGTTGCGCCGAGTACGCCGAGCCCAAACTCGACGGTTCGCGGCCTCTCCGTCGCGGAGCTACAACACCCTAAAAAGGGTCTTTGACAGCTCGGCCGCCATCTTGGAAAATTTCGAAAGGCCATAGCTCCGAGACGGGTGGACTTAGGAGCTCCGGGTTTGCGCTTGGGGTCTCGGTGGAACACCATCCACGCGCCCAGATACTTTTCAGGCGTTTTCAGGGGCAAGAAATTTTCGGTCCTGAAACCTGAAAATCCTGATAGATCTTGCCGAGCCCTCTCAGAAAAGCCCAAACACGGTGTAGCTAAGAGGTATAGTTCGGGAGATACAGCGCATTAACTATCGGTTAATTAATTAATTAATTGATTAACCAAAAACTTGAGGCGCCGTATCTCTGGAACCCCTGGGGTTAGGAGGGCCGTGTTTGGTGTTGCCTGAACGGGCTCGGCGAGCTCTACGGGATAGGGTCATCCCCTTGACTCTAGGTAGAGTCACGAGGAAATTTTGGTGTAGGGGCCAGGTTTCTTGCCCCTGAACGCCCAGTTTTTGCTAGGACGCCTGTATTGGGCCAGACCTTCTGTCTGTGTGACGGTAGAGTTAGTGACTCTACCAGGAAAATTTTATTTGACTTTTTGTTTAGTCTTAGAAAAAGACTGCTGGACACAACCTTTGGCTAGTAATTAATAAGACGGGTCCAAAAGGACATTAACGGCCCCCTATTGGGCGAATTTTATTATTCTATTTAATATTTTTTGTATTTTTGTGCATATTTGATATTTTTGTATATTTTTGTGTTGACTGTTCCTTTTTTGGGATCCTTTGTTTTTACGACAGCCTTATTGGGCACGACAATATTTGACACAACAGGGACGCATTATTTACTTTTACAAGTTGTCCCTGTCCTCCTACCGTATCAAATATGAACTCGATGTTTAGGACTCCCGACCGGCGGACAAGCACGGACAGGGCGGTGTCCAAGACAACCGAGAAGACAGCTGACAAGCCCTCCGTCCGCCGCAGCATTGATAAAATAGAGGGGAGCCTGCCTAGGACCGGCTCCGCATCCCCCACCAATACCACCAACACTACCACCACCACTACTGTTCCCAGTACCACCGCCATGGCATCGGGCACCGGGAAACTGATTGGACCGGCTCCGAAGACAACTAAAGTCGCGACAGCTCAAAAGCCTTCAACAACTAAGGCAGTGTCTTCGGAGCAGACATCTCCCCGGAAGACCTACCTGAGTCGCACGACGGAGGCGGCAGCGTGCGTCTCAAGGGCAAGAGGACAGTTGGAGCTGTCCAAGAACACTAAGAGGGAGATTGTGGAGGAGGTGAAGAAGGCCGTGGATAGGCTGAACGTGTTGGTGAGGGAAGCGGAGGCGGAGTTAAAGGAGTTGCGCCGTGTTAAGACGAACAAGGAACCGGGCATACCAGTTTTTGGAGCGCCTAAGCCCGTTGAAATAAACGTACCCAAGACCGTAGCAACCACAAGCATTGAAAACAAGTTAGAGCAGCACACCCAGATGCTGCTCGAAAACAGCAAAAAGCTTGAAGCCCTACAAGAATCCCTTCGCGCCATGACAGCAGAAAGACCCGAAGCTGACAAACCAACCTACGCGGAAGTAGCCGAGCGCCGGGCTCCGAGAAGGAACACCCTCCACTCCATCGTCGCCTCGACAAACGAGGAGGAGTCTGGGGAGGAGGTTATGGAGAGGGTCCGGCGGGCGGTCGATGCCAAGGAGGGCTGGGTGAGGGTCGAACGCATCAGGAAGGGCAAAGATCGAAAGATCATAATGGGCGTGGGTACGGAGGAAGAAAGGCGCAAACTGAAGGATAGGCTGGCAGAGAGGGCAGGAGACCTCACTGTCGAGGAGGTGAAGAACAAGGACCCGATGCTGGTTCTTAAGGATGTCCTGAAGATAAACTCCGACGAGGATATTCTGAAGGCCCTTAGGAACCAGAATCGGGACGTTTTCCACGGCCTCGACGGTGGGGAAACCAGGGCCACAGTGAAGTTTAGAAGAAGAGCACGAAACGCACTCACTGAGCACGTTGTGATCGGTGTATCGCCAACGGTATGGCAACGGGTGACACAAAAAGGTCACGTCTACATAGACCTTCAACGTGTCCGGGCAGAAGACCAGAGCCCCTTGGTCCAGTGCACCCGTTACTTGGGCTACGGCCACGGACGCAGGTTCTGCAGGGAGGCGGCGGACAGCTGCAGCCACTGCGGAGGCCCACACTTGAGAGCGGAATGCCCAGAACGGCTGGCTGGAGAGCCGCCTTGCTGCAGAAATTGTAAAAAGGTTGGATTGGCGAACACTGAGCACAATGCGTTCAGTGACACATGTTGGGTTAGGAAAAAATGGGATAAATTAGCTAGGGACTCGGTTGCGTACTGCTGAAGGCACTCCAGTCTCCCCCCTTACTCCCGCCGCGTATATCTTCGGCCAGGCCAACCTCCAACGAAAAAAGCTAGCAACTGACGAGATGCTTCAGGAAGGCGATAGGCGACATTTTACTGCGGCCTTATTACAGGAGCCGTATGTCGGCGGAAGTAGACGGATGAAAAACTACAGCGGAGTTAGGGTCTTCCAGAACGCCGTATTAGGGGAGGGTACTGTCAAGGCGGCAATTGTCGTCTTCAATAAAGACGTTAAGAGTCAAACAGTACCCAGAACTCACCACAAATAACATCGTCGTGGTGGGGATCCAAACCGGCGCCTGGGAGGTCACGCTGGCATCCGTCTACTTCGAGCCGGACAAGCCGCTTGAACCGTACCTGGAGCATCTCAAAAAAGTGAAGCTCAAACTCGGCACTAAGCCGTTAATCGTTGGAGGGGACGTCAACGCTCGGAGCACGTGGTGGGGCAGTGCCGCCACGGATGCGAGAGGGGAGGAGGTCGTTGGGGCTCTCGGGGAGCTCGACCTCCATGTACTCAACTCCGGAAACACGCCGACCTTCGACACCACCAGAGGAGACCGACGGATCAGCAGTTTTATCGACATCACAGCGGGGACTTCCGACATCCTAGGGCGAGTCGGCGGATGGAGCGTGGATGAAGACATGGTGAGCTCCGACCACAACGGCATTGTATTCAAAATTTATTTGCAAAAATCGAAGGGAATAGAGATTAAAAGAACGACCAGGATATATAACACAAAAAAGGCCAATTGGCCACAGTTTTATGGAAAACTCGGCCAATTGGCCACAGAACAAAATTTAACAGAACAAGAATTTGAAAATGTAAATAGTAACACAGAATTGGACAATATAGTAGACAATTATACCAAAATTATTAAAGAAGCTTGCTTGGCATCAATGCCAAGCAAAAAGAATTCATCAAAAATTACATTGCCGTGGTGGTCGGAAGAGCTCACCGTGTTGAAAAGAGAAGTCTCCCGCAGGAGAAGGAGAATTCGAAACGCTGCACCGGTCAGGTTGTCGAAGGTCCTGAGAGAGTACTGGGAAAAGAAAGAGGAGTACCAGAGGGAAGCGTCGAGGGCCCAAACGGAAAGCTGGAAGGCCTTCTGCAGTAGGCAAGACCGAGAGGGGGTATGGGAGGGGATATACCGGGTGATCGGGAGAACAAGGGAGAGGTTGGAGGACTCACTGCTGGTTAGGGACGGTCGTACCTTGAGGGAGAAGGATTCCGCCGAATATTTGGCGGAATCCTTCTACCAAGAGGACGACCCCGGTTCGGACAACGCGTACCATAGCCGAATTAGAGCCGAAGCTAAATTCGCGGAACAAGGTGGGCCTTGTGACCCGCCATTTACGTTGCATGAGCTAAAGGCGGCCAGTGAGTCCTTCAACCCCAAGAAGGCCCCGGGAGTGGACGGCCTCACAGCCGACATATGCAGCCGGGCCATCGCCAACTCGCCACGGACTTTCCTGGCTCTCGCAAACAAGTGCCTCCAACTCCGGTATTTCCCCAGGAGTTGGAAAGAGGCAGTAGTGGTTGTTTTGCGAAAGCCAGGAAAGCCCGAATATACCACCCCGAAGGCGTACCGACCCATTGGCCTTCTGCCCGTGCTGGGCAAAGTCTTCGAGAAGATGCTGATGGCCCACCTCAGGTTCTATTTACTTCCCAGGATGAGTACTCGCCAGTACGGATTCATGCCACAAGGGAGTACCGAAGACTCCCTCTATACCCTGATGCAACACGTGGAAACGAAGCTACAGCAGAAGAAAATTATTGTTTTAATATCTCTGGATATAGAGGGAGCCTTCGATAATGCCTGGTGGCCAGCTATAAGAGTTCGTCTGGCTGAGGAAAAGTGTCCTGAGAACCTGAGGGGGGTCATCGGCAGCTACTTGAACGACCGGAGGGTCAATGTTAGGTACGCTGGAGAGGAGTTCTCAAAAGCAACGGCGAAGGGCTGCGTACAAGGCTCCATAGGAGGCCCCACTCTCTGGAATCTCCTTCTGGACCCGCTCCTTAAGAGCATTGAGCGTAGGGGGATCTACTCCCAAGCGTTTGCCGACGACATCGTCCTTGTCGTCGATGGTGCCACGGCGCTGGAGATAGAGCTCCAGGCGAATGGCGTCCTTGAACACGTTCGGGCGTGGGGTGTCGATAATAAGTTAAAATTTGCGCCGCAAAAAACTTGCGCAATAACAGTTACGAGAAAACTGAAATACGACACCCCACGCTTGAGCATGGGCGGGGTCGACATTCAAATGTCGAAGGAATTGAAGC
Organism: Euclidia mi; assembly: GCA_944739405.2. Lineage (NCBI taxonomy): Eukaryota > Metazoa > Arthropoda > Insecta > Lepidoptera > Erebidae > Euclidia > Euclidia mi. The sequence goes on from OX123184.2 coordinate 115,571,269, forward strand.
TGCTAGGTGTCACCATCGACGACAAGCTAACGTTTAGTCGGCATGTGAGCAACGTCTGCCGAAAGGCGATCGCGGTTCACAAGCAATTGACCAGGGCAGCAAAAGTCAGTTGGGGCCTAAACCCCGAAATAGTCAAAACTATTTACGTAGCGGCGATAGAACCAATCGTCTTGTACGCAGCCAGCGTATGGGCGCCGGCAGCCCACAAAATCGGGGTGATAAAGCAGCTGGGCACCGTGCAACGAGGTGTCGCACAGCAAATGTGCAAGGCATACCGCACTGTCTCCCTGAATGCCTCCCTCTTGCTGGCTGGGGTGCTCCCTCTCGACCTCCGCATACGCGAGGTGGCATCGTTGTACGTTGCCAAGAGGGGGGCACCACAGCCGGTACTGAGGGGCAGGGAGGTGGAGCGGATGACCTCTGCACTGGAGTCTCCCCATCCCGCCGAGCGTATCGACCTGGAGTTCGGTATCCTGGCAGATCAGGAGCAGGTTAGCGCCAACCCAGTCCCGGCCGTCAGTATTTACACTGACGGCAGTAAGATCGGCGGGCGCGTCGGAGCCGCGTTGTCCATTTGGACAAACGGTGCCGAGATACGCGCTCGCAAGTTGGCGCTACCAGAATACTGCACAGTCTACCAAGCGGAACTCCTCGCGATATGCAGAGCGACTGGGGAGATTCGAAAGAGCACGGCGTCGTCATTCGGGGTCTTCAGCGATTCGATGGCGGCCTTGCAGGCAGTGAAAAACCACGATTGCCTTCATCCCCTAGCTGTCGAAACCAGAGAGAATTTAACATCCGTTTCTCGCCAGAACAAGGTAGTCAACTTGTTCTGGATCAAAGCGCACGCAGGATTTGAGGGCAACGAAAGAGTGGATCAGCTCGCCAAAGAGGCCGCACTCGATAGCAGGGGGGCCCCGGATTACGACTTGTGCCCGATTTCATTCATCAAGCGTTACATTCGTTCGGGAACGCTTGATGAATGGAATCGGAGATACACCACCGGTGCCACAGCTGCTACCACTAAGATCTTTTTCCCGGATGCGGTGGCTGCGTACACGACGATTAGGAAACTCAGCCTGGATGGGATCATAACACAGGCGTTGACAGGGCACGGTGGATTCTCAGAATACTTGACCCGATTCAAGTGTAAGGAGAATCCATCGTGCGTTTGTGACCCCATCCAGGCTGAATCGGTAGAACATGTTCTCTTTTGCTGCCCTGTTCATGCTGTGGATCGCGAGAACCTGAAGCAGGCACTGGGGGTAGAGATCACCCGGCATACAGTAGGGAAAATTCTGGCAGGAAAGGACAGGGACAAACTTATTAGTTTCTGCAAAAATGTCGTAATAAAGGTCAACAAAAGATACATACATACATCTCAAGACGTAGACAGCTCTTTTGACCTCGATGCCAAGCATTTGTCAGTATGGTTCCTCCAGAATCATTTCAGTGCGACCTGTAGGTTAAAAGGTTATATGATTCCACTGTCCGGCAGTCTAGTATTGCAGGTCTATCAATTTCTATGGTACGAATTGCGAATTATATAACTGCCAATTACAATATGTCAGGTCTTTCAATAACATAATACCTGTCGGGTTTCAGGTACCGATATCAGGTCTTTTATCAACATAATACCTGTCGGGTTTCAGTTACCGATACCAGGTCTCTTAATAACTCTATACCTGTCGGGTTTCAGTTACCGATACCAGGTCTTTTAATAACTGAATACCTGTCGGGTATTTCGCCGATACCAGGTCTTTTAATGGACGTCTCCGCTCTTTTCTCGACTGAGGCGATAAACGTCTTTATCCTCAGCCGAGCTCTAAAACATCTCTACTATTACAATACAGAATTACCATACATTACCAATTTCTAGATACGTAGAAACAATAGGATCCCATATAATAGGGTATTTGACTAAAAAAATCTAATTAGTCCGTCAGTTAGATTATCAAAAAACGTTGGACACGTATATTTTCTTTAGTCACGTAAACAAAAAATGAAGACTACAAACTTCGCTGAAAACTCGTGTGACGTCACTTGCCATACACTTTTTACTGGCAAGTGACGTTACAAGCCCCCACTCTTAGACGTTTCTCCATCTTTGATGCGTTTTATCTTCGTAATTTTTTACTGATTTGTTAAAACAAAAAATACGTATCCAATATTTTTTAATAATCTAACTGACGGACTAATTTGATTTTTTTAGTCACATACCCTATTAGATTTACAACACTAGCTACTCGCAAACAGTAGGAATCACTAAATACTTAGCTCCAGCGCCCATTTGTGATTTTATCAGATCAGCATGCAATCAACATGCAATAACACATAATACAGCAATAACACATAATCTATTATAATTTATCATATGATTTTTACACAATCTTAATATATAAAATCCTTGCGTTACTGACTGACTGACAGACACGCTACAGCCGAAATTATTGGGCGCAGGAAGCTGAAATTTTGCATGTATGTTCCTTGGGGTCCGTAGGGGTGCACTAAGAAGGGATTTCCCGAAATTCCCACAGGATCGGCCAAAGCGGGTAAATTAACAAAAATGCAGGTGTAGCTGCTGGCGTCCTCTAGTATATAATATGTTTCGAATGACAATGTCAATACTATGAAGTAATAAAGTAACTTCGTATTCTTCATATATCAAGTTCAAACCTCAAACGTAGAGCCGTCGGTTGTGGCCAGTACTCACATAGAGGTTGGTTATTATTTACTCTTTCTCTGTGGCTCATTGTAAATTTTAATTTTACATTTTAAATTTTAACATTTTTAAATTCGCGAGAAATCGCGACACTCCCGCCGGGCAAGATTATAAGACTACATACAAATCGCGAGAAATCGCGACAAGAGGGGCGTAACCACTCAAAATCAGGATCCCGATAAAACAATACATTTCATCTGCAGATAGACTGAAATTAGAGTTTGGATCACGTCTGATAGCGTACATGACTGAATGTCTTACCATGTGAATAATTACTTCTTCATTGAAAAATAATTGAAAAAAGCCACTGGGTCGCTATCTTTCGACACTGGCAAATCTGGCCTTGGTGGAGGCGATGACCACTCATTCTCAGTTGGCCGCAAATGTTGTTTGACCCAGCGACGTGGTCTGGGAATAGCCCCTCTATTACTGTTTGATGTAGATGTCGACGAACTAGGTGCAGCAGTGGAGTCAGTTGATATTACTTGATGCTGGTCAACTAGAATCTCTTCTACAGAATCATCGACGGCGTTGTTGAAAACCAACTCAGCTGCAGCAAGTAATTGGTGCCTGTTCAGTCGGTCAATATTTTCACAGTCTTCATCCCCGGAGTCACCGTCAGATATTCCACCATCCTGAGGTGGATCCAGGAAGACATCGATATTTTGGAAGTCAGCATTATCGTCCCAACTCTTCTAAGTAGTCGGCTATTTCGTTTGTTGAAAGCACGCGGCGAGACCTACAATCATAGGTTTACTATACAGTACAGTCATCATATATGCCCAGCCGGTCGTTATCGACCAACAAACATTTTCTAACAAATAACAGAGCACATATTTATATTTTCACAAAACTTTTTAGTTATTTACCTTGGAAATATATTCAATTCAATATTTCATTCGCAATAATCGTTCAAAACAAAATACATAAATAAATACTTACATTTTTGTGAGACTCGGTGCACTAATTTCAACAACAGAACAAACTGTGATATTGAATGTCAAATTTGAAAAAAAAAACAGCAGCTAACGAACGCAGCAACTGTTAAATTTGACTAGGAAGTTCTATCAACATTATATAGATGGCGCTAAAACAGAAATTAAACGTATAGTTTTTGTTTTATAGGCTTCGCAAGAGAACATGTACCATTGGGTCGTTTTCGTGCCTCTGGGCATATATGGGTTAACGTAAAGTTTGTTCAAGAGAGTCAACGCTTGTTCGTATGTTTTGCACTCGCTGATGTGGGTATACACGTTAGGTGATACGTGGTTAATGAGTACGGTAAGCTTGACCTTATCAGTAGTAGTGGTTGAGTCCTGCGCCGCAAGAAAGTTGACAAACGTTTTCTTCCAGTGAGCCCACTCCGCGGCCGACGTGCTTAGGGACGGGTCACCATCGAACCGCTCAGGTCGTAGATATTTATCCATGATATATAGTCGTTTCGTTTGCTAATTAAATTGTTATAATAGCCAAAACCTATACAGAAGGTTTTAATTAGCAAAACGTGACATAGTTGTTATGACAATGACAAACATTCGTATGACAATATAAATTAACCCTTAACTGTAGTGGTGAAAAATATTCACACTTATATAGTCGTGGGTCCACGGGACCCACCTATTTTTTAATATTAAATTAAATAAAAATGCGTATTAATTCTATAAAAATATTTTATTTTACTTTGAATTGAAACATTAATAGTCGTATTCTTGTACAAAATCAACTATAATAACTGTTTTTCTTATCTATAATGGCACTTTTTTTAATCAGTCGTTATTTTCTTAACCTAAAAACATGTTTTCGGAAAAAAATCTTATAAAATAGAAAAATATAACAGACAATTAAATGCAACTCGTTTCGTGTACAAAAAACAATGCTTTAAAAAAAAGTTAATACAAAAACTAAAAATCTCCTTACAAAAAGTTCTGTCACCAGAATCTGATGATCAATTTATAAGCAAGAATTACATACCGATTTTGCACATGTCATGCAAATAGGCAGTCTAAACTTAGGGCACAAGTGTTTTCAGATAGGCTGAAAGGCTTTCAGATAATGCAGAGTCTGAGTCATGATCACTCGTAATCACTAACTCCTCTTCATTATCAGAAAACTCATTTTCTGAGTGGGTAGTCAGAACATTATTTCGAGATGTGGGTGAATTTCTTTCGATTTCATCTTCATCACTTTTTAATTCTTCCAACCACTGTTCTATATTATCATCTGCCTTTGGAGAAGTATTGGTTTTGGTTTGCCATCACAAATAACTGAAAAATAAAGAAGCCAAGTGTAAAACAACAAAACTTAAAATGTAACGTAACTATAGTTGTGGGTCCCACGGACCCGCACGCACACTATTACTCACCTTTGTAGTAGCGAGCGAAGCACGTGCTTTCCCGTCAACACGCTTCGGCGTACTGTCGGAAGGTACTTAGGAACAGAAGGCGCTGAGGTACACGCCGTGGTTTTTACACGCGTTCAAACTTTTAACATGGGTCCATTGGACCCACGACTACAGTTAAGGGTTGAGAAAAGTGTCTATGGCGATAAAGAAAGAGGTTCACCACAATATTATTGAAAGAACAGCTGATCTCGTTTAAAGTTGTGTACCAACTAACAAGGCTTAGGTTATGTTTATGTATTTTTACTATTTATATGTGGATATATAGGAACTTGTATGCACTTTTTATACAGAAATATACTAATTAAAACTATTTTATACGTATAAGTTGATTTTAATTAGTAGTTGCAAAGTTATACCTGTTTGTAAAATGACAATGCGAGTTCTGCCGGTAAATTGGTTGTCAAAAGAAATCACAATAAACTCACCTTATTTTCACATAAAACACTAATTAGTGTTTTATGTGAATGTGTGAACGTATTAATACGTTTATAGATTATTAAAAATAACACATTTATTAAGCGATTAATTTTTAATCAGCTTTAATTATTCGATTATTTTATATTTTTATTTGTAAAAAATACGCGCGAAGGTCGGATCAGCTGTTTAGCCTTAGTGTTGCCACAGAGGCAAAAATCACATCCATCCATACCAAATTGACCTAGAAGAAAGAAATTCAATGTAAGAAAGCACTTCTCTTATTTCTTTAAGATACTGATAAAAATAAATCACAATGCATGTTTACTTACGTCGTCGGTCGCGACGGCCCCGCCACGCCATAAAGCGCGTCGCCGACATCGTCCATAATTGAAGTGACGAAAGTTAACGTTTACTAATTCATAGCAGACTTGTTTTTGTTACTTATACCTAGTCTTTAAACAGAACATAGTGGTATCACCATTGCATTAAAATTAACTTGTAGTTCGCAAACTCATTACATTACAATATCACAAAGTCATTCACTTTTCACAATATCTACATAATATTAGTTTAAAAACAATAGAAAAGAAACAAGAATACTCAAAAAACGTTAAATAGTAGTAATACTAATAAAGTAATAACACTACCGATGAATCTTGTTTTACCAAAATTAGTTTTAGTTTCGGCCTTCACAAGCGAATCAAAACAAATATTTTCAACTTTTTAATCGACAATGGATGCTGACATATTTTCCAACAGTTCGCGCCAAATTCATATCTCAGAAGCGAATTTTATTGCTAAATTAAGAAGTCTTACAATCCATAGAGTTTTAATGGTCCAATGGGTATTTTTAAATCTGTCGCACAGTGTCGATAAAAAATAGAGCGGCTAAATGAAGTATTAACAACAATTTGATAGTCACTGACAATATGTGTCATACGCAATACCAAATGAACCTTAATCTCGGTTGACATGAAACTTCGGTGTACATCAAAGTGGCGATGGTTACTGTAACTGTCAAAAATGCCAATAGGCCTGCTGGGTGCTGCTCAGCAAGATCTCCCGTGTTAGTGTAACGCTGATGAAGACGGCAAATAACGCTTCTGTTGATACAAAAATACCAAGATACCTGAGATTGACTTCTTCCCGCTTGCAACATGCAACATCCCTACAGCTCTGCATTTCATCTGCGTTCAAATGACGTCGCTCCATGACGTAAAAAATGTCTCAAAATCCAAATTTGTTCAAAACTTTTTCAAATTATTGATTAAATCATTAAATTTATGCAGAATACTAAATATTAATAAGCAAAGAAAACGCTATAAAATTCGAACAAATGCATTCGTTTTTGAATTTGTGAAAAAAAAACGTTATATGATACTCGTTTTTTTTTTACAATTAGCCAGTATGTCCTCTAGATCAAAAAAGTTTACAAAGGTATTACCTACTTGGTAAGAAATGATATAATAATTGATTAATAATTTGAAATGGTATGTGTTGCATAGACTTTTTTGATTTGTGTATTTCAACTAATCTATCACATGCATTTTATTTTTGCCTCTGCGTATTCTTCTCCTTTTTCTCTTTTTATTTTATTAACATTTCGTTTCTAGGTTTCTGGCTGTCGTTTTCTCTTTCGACTAAGCTTTTTATTTTTTTCTGAAATCTGTTGCTCAGCTGGATCTCTAAATAAATTTTCATTGATATCAGGACGATCTTTTAAATTGGGAAGTTCACCATATGGCATTAAAATTTCATCGCCAGGCATATTTAAAGGAATGAGCAAACAATCATTTAATTTTGAAGACGGGTATTTTCTTGGTCTCTCTTTGACGCTTAAAAAGTGTCTTGTTTATCTTTACAATATTTTTGTTTGGTGTGTCTTCAATGTTGTCCATTTCAGAAAGTTCATCATCTTCAAAAAGCTTTTCTAGACTTTTGCAACTTTTTAAAGTACATGAAACAAAGAAAATATAATTATCTATACCATATTCATCTGGGCATGAGAAATTACGTAAACAAAGAAAATAAGGTTTCCGAAACTTATTTTTTTATTATATAATTATGAACAATGGAATTTTTTGAAAGAAAAAAATAAAACTATTAAATAAGTACTTTTCTCTGCAGTGGAACGGTGGGCTAAATAAATAAATATTTACATATTTAAAATGAAGTCGCTACTGCAGTGTGTTTTTTTGAACTGCTCAACAGAATTTAATTTTCACTCTCAATCTTCTTAACTGCTCAAAAGTTTTCAGCAATAGATAGATTAGTTCAAGAGGAAGACATATATATGCGATACGATGCAGTTGTTGCCACGCTTAGTCGTTTCGCCGAAACCTTTAGTATTCGCTAGTATGCGTGTTTATCTTATAGGACGGAATTTATATCTTCATGCTGTTTTGTTTTTATTACGTAATTGAATCGTATTTCTGACACTTGTCTTTGTTTATCGATTATGTAGCGTAATAGTATAGGTGACATTACTGTAAGCATAATATGTTTTGTGTCAATGTCAGAAATTAACCGGAATGTGCATTCACGAATGTTGTCATAAATATAGGTAAGCAAAACAAAAAATTTAACCCTGGGATCTTTGCTCACTATGTAAATTATTTTTAAAATGTTATTAATGTTAAATATTATTATATAGTTTGGTAAATTGCTTATTGGTTTTGACGTCCGCGTCAACTGAGGAGCCAGTTGAAAACCAGCGCCGGGCACATGCGTCCGGCAATATGCTGAACTGGCCTCCTATTTTTATGCAGGTGGCAGGCGTGTACAGATTATTGTAATATCTTTTTGTTCATATTGTCTTGTTTGTTCATGTCTTTTGTCTGTTAGAAATAAACGCTTTTTTCTTTCTTTCATATGCAATACATAATTACATACATACATATACAGGTTGTAAAAAAATACTGGTTCAGGAGGTATTGAGGCTTAAAGTTACTATGCAATTTTTGTATTTAGGTACAAAATCGATGCAATTACCCCGCCAGCCTGTTTTAAAGATGTCCTATGCACCCATGGATGAGTTGGTATTTCGGAAACTGCACGTGCACACTTGATTGCGGCTTAAAAAAGGCGTCAGTTTGAAAAAAAAACATTTCCCAAGTTTTATTTTTGCTTAATGGCAATGGCATGATTTCCAAAACGAGTAGACTTCGGCCTCGGTATGGGTTTTGTGCCTGTATAAACATTCTATTAACTTTTTTCTGAACCATAAGGGCATAAATAAAACACAAATCAGTTAAATGCTTTGTATTAAATTTCCAAATTACAATAAAATCTGCCCAAGTATATGTATTCAGATAATAAGTCAATCAGACAATTCTGAGTCAGACGAACTGTCACCAACTTTAATTATGTATCGGTCAACAACTTCATCTATGATACCATAATAAAAAAAAACTTCCTCTTTCATGCCATGGTCAATGCACTTCTGCCAATCTTCCACTGTAACCGTTTACCCATCGGCTAATAATGCTTTTACTTCGTTTAGCTTAAAGCTTTTATTATGTTTTGCAACATATCTTTTGACTTGGGCCCATATCAACTCAATAGCATTTAACTTGGTAGCCCCTTGGTACCACTGTGACACCCTTTTGTTGGGCCATTTCATCAACCACATATGTCTGGTACATGTCTTTTACCTCTTTTATTTTTGTAAGTAACTTAGCTTTAAGTTTTGTTCCGTCAAAGTTTGAGGATGTAGGTATCTTTTCTTTCCTTCTTGAATGATATGGTGCATTGTCCATGACAACAACAGAGTTGGTATCTAATTTAGGCAGTATTTGACCAAACCACTTTTCTAAATTGCGTGCATCCATCTCAGAATGGTAATCACCACCGCTTTTTTGGCTTCAAAAATGAGTTCGCCTTCATCTAAGAAGACTTGGCTTGAACCTGTAAACAAAATAATTACTGGATCACTTTTACTATAAATATTCAAATATATACTATATTTTTTATGTTTGCTATGGTATGGTATGATAAAAACCCTAAGCATGCTAACTTTTTTAAGAGCGCCCCATTGTGGACAATTTTGTTTATTCAATTCAATAATAAGGAATGACTGAGGGTTCTCTGCTCTCAAATGACATGCATTTTGACGGATTCAAGCCTGACATGTTCCAATGTGTCGTTACAGAATACATTCTCAATATTTTAGACACCATACGCTAAAAATAATGAAGGAAAACACCCTAGGAAACCTGGAGTTATATGATTGTCTGAAATCATCAACATGCTGTGAGCAAGTGTGTTGATCAATGCTCATACCTCCTCTGTATATGAGCCTTTTCCCAGCAGTGGGACAGTAATAGGCTTGTATGATTATGTATTCAGATAACATGGATAGGGAGTTTGTTACAATTGTTTAAAAATAACACTCACTAATGAGACATTTTTCTTTTCCGCTTGGATTACGCTTCGACGCTTCCGCTTTTCAATCCAGTTGATAAACGATGAAACTGACGATGAGCTTATTTGGCAGATTTTATTGATCCATCCTGCCAAACTTTGCTCATAGTGTGTCCTGTAATAGATTAAATATTTTGTTAGGATTATCAAGCAAATTTGAGCAATACAAAATGTAAATACATCTTATGAATTAACAGTTTGTTTAGACTTCATACATGACTTTAATATACAAGGTTGAAAGACCTTCTTCTTCTTGCCCTGGTCCCAATCTATTTGGGGTCGGCGCAGTAAGTCCTTCGCTTCCAATCTTTTCTGTCACCCGTCATCTGATCATTTACCCCTTTCTCTTTCATATCCATCCTCACACAGTCCATCCATCTTTTCCTTGGCCTCCCTCTCCCTTTCCATCCCTCTACCTTCATATTCATCACTTGCTTACCTACATACATATCATCTCTTCGCATAATATGTCCATACCAAGCTAAACGACTTCCTTTCACTTTCCCGTGGAAAATCCTTCCTCGCTACCCCCCGACGGGTATTGGCCCGCCAGATGGTCAGGTGGGCCCCGAACAAAACCCCCTTGGCGGCGGATGAAGGTGTTGGGCTCTGCCGCCAAAACACTCAGCGGCCGCAAAGGATAGGGAGGACGGCAACGCAACACCGCATCTCCTCTTCCTCTGCGGCCCCACCGCGACGCAACGATGGTGCGCCCCCATTCGGTCGCGGGAGATAGGGCGCGCGGCAATGCAACACCGACACGCCTCTCCTCCCGCGACCGCATCCGACTGCGAGGGACAGAAGAACTGTCCCTCGCACTTTGGACGCATCCTGCGCAGGCCTCCGTCAAGCCCACGCGGAGCGTCCCCTCCTGGATCCCTCTTAGCTTCACCGCGGGTGACCAATCCATGGTTACTGAGCCCCCCCACCACGAGAAGGTGGAGATCCCACGGGGGGGGACTTTCAGACTACCTCTCACGTATTCATTCCTAATCTTATCCATTCTCGTAACTCCACACATCCATCGCAACATTCTCATCTCTGCCACATGTAATCGTTTTTCATCCATCTTCTTAGTAGCCCAACACTCAGCTCCATACAATACGACAGGCCTTATAACCGCCTTATACATTATGCGTCCCTTGATTTTCATCATTTAGGATCGCATATTGTGCCCGAGACCTGTCGCCATTTCATCCATCCTGAGTTGATCCTTTGCCGAACATCTCGGTCAATTTCGCCGTCGTGTTGCAGGAGTGAACCGAGGTAGCGAAAGTCGGAGCATACTGGTAGGGGTATACCGCCGCCGAGTGTAACCGGGCTTGGACTAGAGAGGCTGCCAAAGTCACAGAACATGTATTCAGTTTTGGTTCTGCTTATCCTAAGGCCTACGTTCTCCAGTCTCTGCCGCCACTCCTCCAGCTTGCTCTGCACCTCCTGTCCACTTTCTGCTACCAGGACGATGTCGTCGGCAAACAGCATGCACCAGGGTGGTTCTTCCTGTATGTCCGATGATATGGCATCCATAATCAACAAGAAGAGGTAAGGACTAAGAGCCGACCCTTGGTGCAAGCCTATAGCCACATCGAATCTGGCTGTGATTCCAGCTGCGGACCGGACTTGCGTGTGGCATTCAGCATACATAGCTTGGATCAACTTCAGGTACTTTTCAGGCACTCCTTTCTTCTTGAGAGACCACCACAAGACTTCACGCGGTACCCAGTCATATGCCTTTTCGAGGTCAACGAATACCATATGCAGATTTTTATGCGCCTCCCTGTATTTTCCACAAATTTGGCGAATTGCAAAAATAAATGAATGAAATCACACTCTGCTCGCAAACTTCGCTCAATTACTCTCTCCCATACTTTCATACTATGGGGCAATAACTTAATTCCCCGATAATTGTTGCATTCTTGGACATCTCCCTTATTTTAAAAAATGGGCACTAGGTAACTGCTGCACCATTCCTTGGGTACTGTCCCCTCATGCAACATCTTATTGAAGAATAAAGTCAGCCACACCCATCCATCCTCCCCTAACACCTTCCATGCTTCTACTGGTATTCCATCTGGTCCTAATGCTTTCCCATTCTTCATTCCACTCACAGCCCGTTTTACCTCATCCTTACTTATTACATTCACTAGTCCAATATTCTTCGCCTTGTTCTCAAGCTTTTTGCTCCAATCATTCTCTTCATTCATTAACTTTTCAAAATATGTCCTCCATCTTTCTTTAATCCTATCATTCTCCGTAAGAACCACTCCTGTTTCGTCTTTCATACACTTGATATGGGATACATCCCTCGCCTTTCTCTCTCTTGCCTTAGCCAGTCGGTATAAATACTTTTGGCCCTCGGGTTTCTCAAGTAAACCTCTAGCTAAGGCAACAGCTTTTTTAGCTCTTTTCTTACATTCATCATACTTCTGTTTCTTACTCTCTTTCAACGAGTCATTACCTTCTTTCATCAGCTGCCATTCCTTAAACCTTGCTTTCTTTTCCTTGAGCACACTCTGTACTTCCTCTTTCCACCACCAGGTATCCTTATCTTTCATACGTTTTCCTTTCGATTCTCCTAAAATATCTTTTGCCACGCACTTCATACATTTACTCATCTCCTCAACTCAACTCTCATTCACGCTGCAATCCTTCATATCGCCCATCTCAATCATTTTATCTACCACTCTATCTCTGAAGTCTACTGCACATTCATTCTTCTCTAACATATGCCATTTCACTTTTGGGGTTAGCTGCTCCTTGGTCCTTTTCGAGCTCAGCCGAATTTTTAATTCGACCACCAGGAGTCTGTGCTGTGAGACTAAGTCTTCTCCCGGTACCACCTTACAGTCTTTGACCCAGTTGATACGTTTACGCCTTAGCAGAAAATAATCAATCTCGGTCATATGGTGGCCACTGTTGTAGGTTACCAGGTGTTGCTCTTTTTTTTGGAACCAAGTGTTAGCCACTACAAGATCAAAAGCGGCAGCCGCTTGGAGAATTGCTTCTCCTTCGCTATTTCGGCTGCCGAAACCCCAGCCTCCATTTACTCTTCCATACTCTCCACTTGTTCGTCCCACATGACCATTAAAATCTCCTCCCACAATTATCTCTTCATTCTCCGGAATATCCGTCATCATGCTATCGAAATCCATCCAAAACTTCTCTTTCTCACAATCATCACATCCTACCTGAGGGGCATACACACTTATCACATTCAGAATAATATCTTGCAATATCACTTTCACAGCAATCAATCTGTCATTAATTCTATTTACACATGTCACACCATCTTTCAGATTTTCGTCTTACATAATTCCCACACCATTTCTTTTCCCTTCACTTCCACAATAATAAAACTTGTATCCTTCTCCGATCTCCCTAGCTTCGTACCTTTCCATCTTGTTTCCTGCAGACATGCCACATTTATTCGTCTTCTTTTCAAAACATCAGCTAACTCTCTAGCCCGTCCAGTCATCGTACCGACATTCAAACTTGCATACCTCACCCTTACGTCACAGGCTTGCTTCTTACGTTGCACTCGCCCGGAGTAGTGCAACAACCCTTGCATACTTCTCGCAGGTGCCGGGTGCTGCCCCTGCGTGTCGCCTGCGGGGAACGCCCTAGCCCTATCGCACTCATTAACATACGTGGCCATACTGCAGATAGTTTTGGCATGGATTTTACTAGCCGGCCGCCTGCCTGACGCCAACCCTCCTTGGGAATGTTTTCGTCGTAAAGGAGGAGGGATAGGAGAAACTGGGTAAATGGATAGGATGTATGATGAGGAAGAAAGGTTTATAGGCGGGGGTACTGTAGTCACTGGAAGGACATAGGGTAGTGACTACAGTAGCTCGGAGAGCCGGGAGCGCGTACCCGAAGCCCTGTCTAATGGTCGGACAGACCAATAGACAGAAGCATCCCCTGGCATAAAGTTGAAAGAACTTAGTATAGTAATATGCCTTGCAGTTAGTAAAGTCAACATAGTATACATAAAAGACAAACCTTCATTAAGCCATGTTTCATCGGTGTAGTAAATGGTTTTACCTTCACTCCGTAGCCTTCTTATAGTGTTCAAATGTTAAACGCCATAACACTGTGTCGTGTCTGTCAATAAGTCCACTCTTGCGTTTCTTATATTTAGCCCCCGCCGCGTGTCGCTACGCTGTCTGACGCAACGGCCGGTTATTACATTTGCGTGTCGTGTCGCCGCGCGGCCTCACGAAAATTCGTCTCAGTTAGCACTGAAGTGTGTATGTTCCCTTAGAATGATTACCTATTAAGTATGCTCTCTTATAAAGATATTGTATGAAATGCTTACCATGCAGTTTATTTAATAATGCGCATTATATTGTAACTCATTCAATAAACTACTTTAGTACGTACAAGACCATCTTTTAATTTATCAGAGGACCCCAATATCACATGGTGAGTATAATCATTGTGACCAGACTTAGCCTCTCCATGTGTCCACCAATGTCCTTGAGTAAAGCGTCATTTTGTCCGCCAGCCGAATTTTGGTTCAAGAACACTGCCTCTTTCTCTACAGTTGAGCGACAGATTGCTGATTTTTACTGCAAACTGCTAAAAAATACTGTAAAACTAATATACAGCCCCTTGGCAGACCCCAAGAGGCAGGGTCGCCTTTGGCGTAAACGTCTAAAATGTTTTCTTAAGACTCGGATACGGATTTTGAAGAAAATCAAGCATACCTACTCATGTTAAGCCTACTCAAAAAGAAAAGAAAGAAAAGGAGATACTGGGTACATCCAATAAATACTTCAAGAGGAAGCCGAAGTGAATATCACCGACAAATTATATGCAATCTGCAATCTGAAGAAAAGTTAAATATATAATAGACTTAAATTATTAGCAAGTTACAAAGTTTCTGTGATTAATTATATTCTATAATATAGTTTTGAGAATTGTATGATCATAATGAATAAAATACACTGTACACAGATGGCATGGATTGTATTATTGAGGGTATGTACATATTTCTTAACACAAGAATCGTATTACTTACACGGTTACCAGAGCCTAAACATACATACACATACATATCGTCACGCCTTTTATCCCCGAAGGGGTAGGCAGAGGTGTATTTCTACACCCACTTTTCGCCAGATATACTTTAGTCCCACGTAATAAGGGGCGAGCCTATTGCCGTACCGGGCACATTTCCAGACTCCGTGCTGCTACTGAGAATTTCGTGACAGAAAAACCCAATAACACTGCCCGACCCAGGAATCGAACCCGGGATCTCCCGATCCCACGCGCACATTTATGCCGCGAGACCAACGAGGCAGTCGACCAACGAGGCAGCCTAAACAATATGAAAAATATTCCTATGTCGTATAAAATAGCTGGACTATAGCACTCAGTTTTTATACAAATATAATTTTTTGATCCACCGAAATGCAATGCCTGAATTTCTTCTGACAACTTACAGGCGTAGTTTTCCGAAAAATCCATTATGGCGGCTCCACATTAGTGCCGTGAATTCACGCGCAAATTCACGCCGCGGCATAAGTCGTGTCGTCCACATTCATGGGATGCTCACAATCTTTCGTGAAACCCGCCGCGAAATGGACGTAGAAGCTGCTGCCGCAATAACTATGTTTGCTGTTCTTCCTTTCTTCTGTTGAATGTGTGGTCAACTCTGGTGTCGGAGTTTTCAGTCCGACCAAAGGCCTCCGAGATGGCCTAACAATCCTTGTCCTGAGACAAGAACTGGGACCGACAGCTTTATGTGGGCTTAAAATAGGCTTTGAATGTCAGGTACATAACACTGGTCCACTTTATAGCGTCTGTATAAAACTTCATGCTTCTTAGCTATATAAATAACCGAAATCTTCTTTAGACATCATACATTTAAAAGCCCCTGTACACATTGGCCCAACTAGCTGGTCCAGAATGTTGGGCCAACATGATACGACGCCAAGATTGCTATTTACACATTGGCTGGCGGATCACGGATCATTCTGCATTAGTGCTTAGACATCTTTGAGAAAAGAATATTTCTGTGTTAGACATAGACGGACGTAGAAGCGCTTGCAGCCTCGGCTATTTATTTATACAGTGCGTTTAATTATTACGTGCGCGTATATGTGTACTAAAGTAGAGTGTGATGCATTCTAAATGTTGTCATTAATGGTTATTTTTATTTTTCATTTCGTTAGTAGTGGCGATGGCGTGGAGCCGTATGGCGGATAAAATTAATATTCAATTTTATCTAGTATTTTTTTCGATGCTCAAATCGCGTATCTCCCCGGTATCAAGCAGCTCGTTATTCGTTTCTAGTCGCTAGTTTCAGTTACTACCGGCTCATGAGCCGCTCGTTTGCAACTATATTCACGCGCAACAGTACTATCTCCGCTGAAGAGCGATAACGAAATGAAAAAGGCGCCAACGTGTGAACGCTGTTGGCGGAGCGCGCCACGATCCTTTGTTGTGTGCACAAAAAACCGACACTATTCGGTTGGCCGGCCAACGTCGGCGCCAACTACACCAATTAAGCCACCATAGCGCCAAGTAGCACTCTACACATTGCGCCAATACGTTGGGCCAGCATGTTGGGCCAATATGTACAGCGGGCATAAGGTGTTCCAACAACAATGAAACTTGTAAACTTATATTATTATAAACTTCTCGTTGAACAAGTTATATTGTAGTATTCATACCGTTTTAACCAAAATAAAATAATGTATCACGAAAACCTTCCATAATAGTATTTACCTAATTCTTTATATTATAACAATGTGCCAATGATTTAATTACTCGTATTTTGATTTACTAGATTTTTATTTAATGACACAAGTCCGTCATCTTACAATGACAAGAAAGTACATTTGGAAACCATAAAATATTTTTTTTGTTTTCTACAAAAGAGTTTTTACAATATAAATTTTATAAATATTAACTATTTCGGATGAGGTGCATAGGTTCCCACCAAGAACTTAGGGTCCCAAGCCAACCTCACCTGCAAGTGGTGCACCTGCCGATCAACGGACGAGGCTCTGGCAAACAAAATATCCCGATTAGCGACAATAGGCTCGCCACCTATTACGTGGGATCAAAACACTGGCGAAAAGTGGGCGTTTAATATGCCTCTGCCTACCCCTTCGGGGAAACAGGCGTGAGTCTATGTATGTATGTATGTATGTATTAACTATTTCACCTAGTTTGGAACGTACCATTCATTACATGAGACGGTCATTTAGCTCACATGGCCACATCCCTATGTACGATACTAATGTAAAGTCATTGAATAAACGATAGATGTCAAAATTGGTTGGTGCTGGCTGCTATAATTCTGTTATCGAGGACTCGATACGTTTACTTATCAAATTCGTAAATATTTCGTGCTTGAGCCTCTGGACAGCAAAGAGTATTTTTTCATTTTTATTTCTTTGATTTCAATATCCATTTGAGTACTTATTCGCGTCCAAGCATCATGACACTCCTTTTTATCCGACTGCGCGACGCAAAGGAGGGTAATGTGTTTATCAGTCTATGTATGTATGTATGTATGTTTGTTTCTATGTGGCGTTCTAGAGACCAAATGCGTAGGCCGATTTTGATGATTCTTACGTCAATCGATTCGTCTTAAGCTAGCCGCACACACAAAATAATATTGTCAATGCAAGATTGTCAATAATCTTCATCAATACATGGTCCCCGCACGCTACGCAATATTATTGGCAATTTTTAATGGCACAATCTGACTCAGTCGCTCCGCAGCTAGATTACGTGCACACGTTTAACATAATGGACAGGAAGAAAAAAATCGTTGCATTAAGTATTGCATTAGTTTTACTATCTAAAAAAAAACAATCAAGAAAGAAACGATGGATTAAGGACTGGATGAGAAAAAAGCTGAGTTAAATCACTTTAATCTAATAAATGAACTACGAGTTACAGAAGAAAATGATTTTAAAAATTACATGAGAATGAGATATAGCAGCTTCCAAAAACTATTATCTTTAGTTTCACCTTACTTGAAGAAAAAAGATACACACATGCGAAAATCGCTAACGCCTGAGGAGAAGTTGGCAGTTACTTTACGCTTTTTAGCGACCGGCAGAAGTTTTGAAGACTTGAAGTATTCCACTTTAATATCCCCAAGGGCTATAAGCGGAGCGGTTCTGGACACTTGTAACACGTTAATTTACGTCTTGCAAGATTGTTTAAAAGTAAGTAGTAATTACCTATATTTAAACATCTACGTTTTAATATTTGGTAATCACATATATAATAATTACTGTCCGTGTGGTGACGGATTAAGAATACGGAATGTCACCACCCCATATCATACCATGGATGTCGTAAGAGCCGACAGAGGGTGCATATTATGCAGAGAACAGCACTGTGAGAGAAGGAAAACTTGATACAAACCCTATACCAACCCGTTTGGCCAGCGTGGTATAGTAGGCCATTCCTCCTTTCAAAGGAGTGGCTTAGTCTAGCAGTGGACTATTAAAGAGGTAATAATTATACTACCATTACTATGTATGAGTATTTTGCTGTTTTTTGTGATAAAGCCACTTTGATTTTCATTTGAAGTAAAACAAATAAAATATTATTATCATTTTTATTAATACAACTGGTAATAAATTCTAGTTTTTATATTAATATATTCGCAACTACTTAAAAGATTGAAAAAATATTGAAAAATCTTCTTTTGGAGTATACTCGGCATGTACGTCGGCTTCAATTGTTATAACATTAGAAGTTATATTATTATTTTGATTATTTTTATCAAATATTGTGTCTTGTGGACCATACTCAGATTGTTGCAATCGTGTCAGAGGGGGCCTTAATATTATTTGAGATGGAACACCAGTGGATACAATTGGTTGATGGTGAATTAGAGGCTTAGACAAAGTCTGCGGAGGTGTCATAGTAATAGTATTATCTGTATTATGTTCATAGGTATATATGGAATGTGGTGAAGGAGTTAAATTACTGTACGTCAAAATTGAATCTTGTGTAATTGGTGATTGATTAGGTGAAGGTATATAGTTTAATCTGGAATGATCTAGTGACTGTCTAGGTGGCAAAGGTGATGAAGTATACGGTACATGCTCATTAATTTTGACGGAGTTTTTGTTTAATTTTCCAATTTGTGCCTCAAATAAGATATCGTTAATTGCCTTTTCTGCAAAAAGTTTTTGCGTAGGCTCCAGTTTTGTCATTTTACTGGCCCAGACTTTGGCAAGATGATATTCTTCTTGATTCGCAGAAGAATCTTTCTCCAAAAATGACAACGTTCTGTGCAAAAGGTTTTGCTCGTCATTGACCATTTTCCTTTTCTTCTTATTAACCGATACTGGACTTGGACGTGGATCCATTGAGCTAATCGAATATTTGTGTTGATCATTTTCTTTGTCTTCCTATAATATATAAAGCAAAAGTAAACAAAATGTTAATTATAGAATGATAATGTTTATTTCCTTTATTTTTTTAAACTCCTTCAACCCAGGAAGAGTGGAGAGAAGTGGCCGATGATTTTGGACGCATTCATGGATTCCCTACATGCTTAGGCTCGCTGGATGGCAAGCACATTGGGATTATTATGCCCAAAAATGCAGGCTCACGTTACTTTAATTATAAAGGATTCCATAGTATTATTTTATTGGCTTTAGTAAATGCTCGTAAAGAATTCATGATGGTTGATGTTGGTATCAATGGTCGGATATCTGATGGTGGAGTCCTGTTCTATTCAAAATTTTGGCAGTCTTACAAGGTCTACTTAATTTGCCTAACCCAATTAATCTTTCAAACATGACACATTTATTCCCTTACGTATTTGTGGCTGATGAAGCGTTCGCTTTGGGCCCAAATTTGATGAAACCATACTCACAGAAAAACTGCAGCTCTAATGAACTGATATTCAATCAAAAACTATCAAGGGCTCGATCAACGGTTGAGTATGCGTTTGGTATCTTGGCTAAACGTTTTGCTATTTTTCAAAAAGCTATAAATCTAGAACCAGACAAAGCAACGATACTGACTTTAACCTGTTGTTACTTACACAACTTTTTAATTAAAGAAAATGCTTCCCTTTATTTAAACCAAGAAAAGGAATCACCATCAGTCAGTATAACTAATCTACAGACTACTCAAATTAGAAATGCGACTATAAATGCTAAAATAATAAGAGACAATTATTGTCAGTACTTTTGTAGTTTAAATACCTAATATAAGTTTTTTGTAATAACCTACGGAGAGTAATTAATAAACTATTAAAATATAATACAAACCTCTATTATTTTATTTTCTGGTCGCTTTACTGGTTGTGCATCATTTGATAAAAACAGCAATTCATAATACGTCCAGGCAGACGGGACGTAAACCTCATCGGTTTCCTTTCCCGATGATTTGGATTTGTGAATCTTCTTTAATTCTTTCCGAAAATTTGTTCGTAGGGAATGAATTTTTTTCTTTACGTCATCTCTCGTGCTATTTGGTTTGATTTTTTTATAAATATCGAGCAACTTATCAAGCGCATTATTTTTCTTAGCTGTATCGCGATATGATTTGCATAATTCTGGATGTATCTTATCCAGAATTATGGAAATTCTGGATAAGTTTCCCATGCTTTAATAAATACTGACAAATAATGTTTTTCCGTGAGAGTGCTATTATCAACAATTTCAACACTATTTTCGCTTTGGATACTGTTTTCATCCTCCATTTTGAACAAAAAATACGAACGTCCGCCTGCCTTTATATCTTTTTCTCAACTAAAATATTGCCGCGCGCCCGCAAACGTCAATATTATTGACAATACCCCTGCCTCCCCCCGATATTGACGTGACAAAATCTGAATTTCTGGATGATCCACAATAATATTGAACAATACCGCAATACAGGCCGCACACACACAATATTATTGACAATACGTACTTTATTGTCAATATTATTTTGTGTGTGCGGCTAGCCTTAACCTTGCGAGTGTCACTAAAGACATGACAGTAATCAAAATTCACCACAGCGACAGCCAGACGCCATATTGTCAAAATGAAAAAAATTAAAGTCGATGAACTATGTCAAGTGGGGTGTCGTTGAATAGGTATTTTAAAATCATATAATCATCTATAGGTTCCTTTAATCATTTTTCATTTTTAATAATAATTTAGGATATATAACGATTTAAAGATGTTTAACAAAAAATAATTCTCGCTAATTTTCATACTTATTGATTTAAGTTTTTATTTCAAGTATAAACGATATACAAACACTCGATTGCGAAATTTACCATCTTATAACGAAGTCAATGAATCGTAACTAAAAAGTATAAAATAAAAAAAGTAATTTAAAGAAAAACAAAAAACCCGACTGCATAAAAACTAATTTTAAAAAATTCGTGAAAATATGAACCTAAATAAAAACTAAAAAGAAAGAAACAAGCCCATAAGTTTAGAAGTAATATGCAGAACAGAACGACTCGCAGTCGGGGCCCCTTGGGAAGATTTGATTGGTAAAATTTGAATGGGCCCCGACTGTGAGTTGTTCTGTTCTGCATATTACTTCTAAACTTATGGGCTTCGGGTTTTTTGTTTTTCTTTAAATTATTTTTTTTATTCTTACGATGCGGGATTTTGCATCACACAGTAGCTTTTACGTGTGGTAATGCTCTAAAAAGCGCATTTCTGTTTCATTTTCCCAAATGTTCATACGCGACCCCCTTTAATTAGCATGCGCGCAGCGACTGCATACATCCATACGCCTATGAAGTCCGGAGAAAACTGGCACTAGGCCGAGAATGTGGATGTGTACGCGTGAATCCTGCGCGATGGGGGCACGAATCCTTTGTCGCGGGTCAAAATGCCGACTCTGGTCGGGGAACAGGCGCGAGCGCGCGTGAACAACGCGAAAGCCGTCCACATTCACGTTCACGCCTGTTCACGGAGCTTCACGGCACTAATGTGGAGCCGCCATTAGAATTGCGCATTCACATGGTTTCAAATTTTCAACACATTCTATACTGACGCTGTTGCTCTTGGAAGTTAAAAAAATGCTTTTTGAATAAAGGCAATTGTTTTTCATACTCGCCTATTAATTCTTGTAATTTTTACTTTTTTTGTAACACGCCAGCTATGATAGCTGACTTCATTGTTTTTTTTTGTATGTTAGTTTTTTGCGCGCTCCCGCTGCCACCGTTCGACTTCAGTTTAGTTACTATTAGCTTCGAAACTATTATTTTTTATTTTTGCATTTCTCACACAAACCACATACATTTAAAAGGCCTTGTGTCACAAGAAGTTAATTCTATAAGCTCTTTAGTGCCCTTGAATACAACAGCCGGAAAAGTATATTTTTTCAGAGCTGTAACTAAATATTCAAAATTACTGTATTTCACACATATGCACGTGTCTCGCGAAGCACGTGTCGGCGACAAGACATAAAACGGTTTATATTTACAAAACGTTGAATAACTATATTTACCTCCTTCGTTTTTATATACATATTTGGTAAAGGTTAATTAAAGTATCGGTTAAATACCGTACTTGCATATTTTTCTTAAATTTAGTTTTACACTCACGTTTTCCGGATGAAGATCTGCTAATTTCATCCGGGTTGTAAAAAGCTTCCATTTATTCTTCTATGTTCTTGCTTACATTATATTTGTTATTGCTTGAAAATCGAATGCCATCTTCAAGCCCTAAACATTTTGATATCAGTGCCTTTGATCCTCTTTTTTGGAGAACAACCATCATCATTTTATCGACTACTCTATTTGTTAATACATAATTATTACAGCACTTTCCTTCCCGTGCTAAGCCTGCACGAACCGTAAGAATTGAAGATAGGAATTCATCATGCTGAATAATCGCTCTACATCAGCGTTCGAGTGCGGTAAAACTAACAAAGAAATAGCAAATACGCTAACTCCTGAAACCTGTTTTCTCCAGCCATATCTCTGAAATCCATTACCTCGTACGAAAATTCCTTTGTATTTTTCCATTCAAGTAGATGAATTTGGCGCCACTGATCGTCAACTTTCGCAACATCTTCTTGCTTTTTATTAAAATACAACATCAGGTCAGTAAGGGGTTCTTTATTATGTGACAGTGTATGTTCTACACTGATTCTTTGAATATTTTTCATGAGTTTTAAGTTTTCTGGTAATCTGTTTTTCAGTTCATGAATCAAATGTACAATGAACTGGATGCATCTGTTACGGATTATTTCTTCTTCATTCGGTGGAAGTCCTTTTTCTTTCATTGTTGACAAATGAGATTCGAATCTGTACCCTAAATAACACTTCTTATACACAAACTCTTGAATATTTTGTGTATAAATATCAACCTTCTGAGTAGGCAATACTATCTTGGCAACAAGTGTATCGATTAAATTTGTCAATTCGTAATAGAGTTATAATAATAATAATAATATTTATTTGTTTAAACATGTGTTGTGTACAGGTGTTCTTAGTTATAAAGAATCATCATGTTTTGCCTAAATAGGCATACAAATATTAATGTCAATAACAAAAAAATAATTTGTTATAAAAAATCAAGTTTGCATTATGTCAAGTAATTATATAATAATAGCATTTAGTATAGATCATGTCAGAGTTGTAATATAGAACAATGTCATAAATTAAATCTTATCAAAGTCACAATTATAAAGTCATCATCATCAATGTCGCAAATGAAGTACAAATAAATGTCAAAAATCAAATGTCAAAACAAGTAAAATACAAAGTCAAAAATTTGGTTACTATGTCAGAAAAGTATATGATAATCTGCCGATAATTAATTTTAAAATGAGTCATTTAAAAAGTCTGCAATACTGTAATAACATTTGGATGTCAACATATTCTTTATAGCGTTACCAAGATTTATTATATTTAAATCTTTATATGTCTTAGGCAGTTATATTTTAAGACCCATGCAAAATACACTGTTGCTCAATAAAGACGTTTTGGCATAGTGAACACAGAGCCTACTATTATCACGTCTGCTGCGACGAGACCCATCCGATAATCGTGGAAACAACTGAGGGTTTGTTTTGACAAACATTGCCACTTCGTATATATATAATTTTTTTTAACGTCTCACATAGGGGTATTTTGCATTTTTAGCCGGGCGAAATTATTAGTGCGGTTTTTTCTGCTGTAAAGTAGGTAGGACTTACAAATATTGACAGACGACCATTGGGAAGGCCTTTATCCAACAGTGAGCGTCATGGGCTGACATGATCATGATGATGAGACATGAAAATAAAGGAGTATTTATGATTTGGAGAAGGTTTTATTCATTAATTAATTACATAAAAAAGTGTATATAATTCTAATTTGATGAGGAAGAATGCCAGGGTTCATCGTCACTTCCTCCGACATTTTCAGTTTCAGATTCCGAATCGGAATCATCTTGAGATTCTTGAGAAGGTGGTAACAACATAGCAATCGCTTCTTTTGAAAATAAATGCATCCTGCTCTTTGGCTTTGGCCTCAGACTTGTGAGCAGTGGATCAGAGGATAGTAGAAGGCGATTTATTATATCGGCATTACAATCTACTCTCGAAAACTTCCTCGCAAAGTTATATCTATATATCCTGAAATGTTTATTTCTGGTTTCAGCAGCCTCTTCCGATAATAGTCCTATAGGCAATAACGCCTTTTCCATGACTGTAGCACCATGCATCAAAATTTTGTGCATAGTCGGACTCATCGGATGTCAGTCGTAATGCGAGATATAGAGTTTTGCTGTGTCCCAACAGTAATCAGCAAATTTTTTCAAGTCAACTTTATGACCGCTTGAAATTACCTCGAGAATAATTTTAAGTCTGAATATCAGGTTGTAATCGATACCGGTAATTTCTGCAGCCTTCTGTGGGTCACCAAAAAATCGCCTGCTGGTGTTACCATCATTGGTATTGCCAAACCCAGCTTTCGGCACATCCACAATTAATCCAGTTTCATTTCTAAATCTTCGTTGTATGTTGAGTTTTCTTTCTGTAACTGTAGCTTTGTCCGAATCTGACCTCACTTGCCATTTCTTTATCGGAAGCTTGTAAGAAAGGTGCAAAACACTTTCAAACAAGCGGATTCTAGCGTGAAGGATAGATAAGCCAAAGTCTAAGGCTTCTATATCAACGGGCATTTGGATGTTTAAATTATTAAATTGCTTAGAAGTAGCTCCGCAAATGTAACATCTCATTGTGGAGCTGGTTTGCGTAGCAGCATTGCACACTTTAGCGTCTACCATTGTTAATGTCAAAGTATGCTTAACATCAGCAGACAAGCCATCATCGTTAATGAATTGACTGTTTTCTTGGTGTTCTATTTTTGACGATATGTATTCGATTTCTTCGTTTGTCAAGTCAGTAGTTTCTTTAGCAAACCGTATCCTCATTGGTCTACAATAGCGTGGTGAGGAGGGAGTCGGATTTTGCCATACAATTTTTTGCCCACATTTTAATTGCAGCGGTACTTTAGTACCGCTGCAATTAAAATGTAAATGCAAAATGAAGACTCCACTGACTCCAACATCTTCCAAAGCTGTTTACAGCTTTGGAAGATGTTGGAGTCAGTGGAGTCTTCATTTTGCATTTTCTGTTTAAATTGGGACTGTTGCGAGCCGTCACAGCCCCACTTATAGATAAGCTCCAATGAACTAAGTTCTTCTTCAGTTAAAAGACTCAAATTTTTTTTTAAATAAGTAAGGAGCCTATTAACTGTGTGATTTAATAGGTCTTGCAAATTAACTTCTGCAGTTGTTTCAGTCACAGTAATTGAGGACTTAGGCGGGTAGCAGTTTAGCTTTTCTTTCTGAATTAAGCTATAACAAGGGTAATATTTTTTATTGGAATTTCTGACGATCTCATATTGTTTTCTGGATAGATCTGCTTCAACAAACATTGATAGTGCTTTAAAGGGAGATAATTGTGTGTCACTAGCTTGCAAACATTTTGAATAAGCTTGTTTGTATTTTTTCGCTCGCTTCGGTGACTTCATGACTTCTGACAATAAACGGGACGCATGTCTATGGCCAGACGTCTCTAAACTAGTTTTGGCTGCATGTACTAACACTCCTTGACTAACAATGGACCGTAGTTCACTGGTTTTCTTTCGCTTGTTTCTGTCAGAGAGTTCATCAAAAGGTTTTGATGGGCGACCGGCACGCTTTTGTGGTAGCGGAACAATAGGTATCTCGAACGTTCCTTGAAGCCATGTAGAATTGGCAGTAATAAATTTATCAAGTATTCTATTTGCCTTCAGCCACCTTTTTTTTAAATCACTTTTAAAATGTGAAATTTTATGTTTCAAAACCTTTAATTGTTCTTCATTAAAGTTGTCAGACGTTAAAAGGTAATTGTCCAAATAATCAACTTTTTCGTCAAAAGTATGTAACTCTTGTTGTTGCATTTTATTGAATAGGTATTCTCTAGTTACAACTTTGTAGTTAGAACCCCCTGGTATCCCTAAAACAATAAAAAAGAAAACATTTCATAATTTGCTTGAAAATAACGGTTAAAAGTTTTTAGCCAACACCAGCACTAACGGGTAAGTTTTGTCGAAAGTAGCAAAAAGTAGCACTCAATTCGTAAAATATCTATCATTTGACAGTTTTTGTCATACGTTACAACAGAAATCGTTACCCGGAAGCACTCGGAAAGATAACTATAATCATTTTGAAATGCACAATTCAGAAAAAAACTGCTTCAAAAATTGAGACTACTATAAATTGATTTTGAACCTTAAAAATACACGTAAACATTAGTGAATCGTAATAAATAAAACTGTTCTTACCTGTATTATGATAATCCATAATAGTTTTGGTTGAATAACTCACAATAAAAAAGCACTGAGGTCTCAAACACGGTACGTTTTTAATGTAGCCAGTAACTGACGCGAGCGCATGCGACAACGATCAAGTTCCGACTGTTTTGTGGCTGGCTGGCGCGGGCGGACGAGCCCGAAAAGGGTCGTCTTTTGTTCACTAGCTACCTGGCTCACTGACAAGTATTCATTTTTGCCTTTGTGTTAAAATTTGTTTTTACCAATTTCGCCCGGCTAGGAATGCAAAATACCCCTATGTGCGTCTGTGAGAACTGGATACATACATACATGAAATGTATGCCTAATTTACATCATCTGAGTACATTCCATGCAGAAATTCTGCTGTGTATCATCTTTCTTTTAATTTGGCCAAATTAAAATGTGTTTTCAGTTCCAACCATTGTGTGTAAATACGTGCAACTGCGGACTCTACAGAAAGCCACCTAGTTTGGCAAGATTGAACAATTTTTAAAGGTTTATGACCATCTTTGATAAGTTTGAATAGTTCTTTCTAGGTAGCTTGTCTCGACGAAGAACGGCTGAACCAATCGTATGTTTCTTTAATAATGAATTCAAGATTTCTGGGTAAAAACTGCTTTGTAACTGCTGAAACTGCCAATTGCAAAGAGTGGCAAATGCAGCGCATCAGAACTAGATTCGGCAGTTCTCTTTTCAATTTGGCATGTACCCCGTTATTAACTCCAGTCATAACTGAAGCATTGTCTGTACCGATGCCCATTAAATTTTTGTAGTGGTATATCGAATCGAGTGAGTGTCGTTTTTATGGTGGCAACAATCCCGTCTGCATCACACTCAAAGAGCATTGGCTGATCTAAGTACGTAGATATGATTTTTTTGTGAGTGCAGCTGTAATAAATAATAATAATTCCCAAATATTTATGAACTGCAATATCAGTTGATTCATCTATTAATAAACTATAGGGTTGTTCTTTCAAATATTCTTCAAGGTTCTCTGATAAATGGGGTGCTAGAACATTTTTAATGATTTGTGAACATTTTGTCCTATGTAAGTGGATTTTCTCATCCTCCTTGTGCGTGTGATTAACCACTTCACCCATATAATCCACTACACGTATGCTACTATGTGCCGCGGTAAATAATGCTAGCCTAGCTTTTTCTTTCCTTTTTCTCATGCTATCTGGTTTGAAGGGCAACTTTGGTTGTGTAGCTACAATCTGTGAAAGAAGGAGAATCTGAATAAACGTAAAAGTTAATGGAAAATACTTAATGATTACTTTATCAAAAATTTCGTTTTTGTTATTCCGACCTGTTAACTAATTTCCGTACAGGTTTTGCCTACATATTGTACTAGCTAACAAACAGACAGACAGACAAAAAAATAATGATATTTTTGTTGTAAGTATCGTATTTACTATTATATCCATTTAGAAAACTTGTTATTTTGATATTACAAACAGAGACACAGACACTTCAATTTTATTTATTTGTATAGATGAAATACTATTACTACTAAGTTAAAACAAAATTGTTATTAAACTTATGTACCTACCTTTGCATTTTGCATGTGCTTTTTAGGTAATCCATGATTTTTCAAATCTCCGTAATGATTCCTTAATATCAAGCGAAACAAACTTTCTAATTTGGCAATTTTGTGAAAGGCCCAAGGAATTAATATATTTTGTGACAGGTGACCAGGACAGTAAGGAGCAAGATAATGTTCAATAAGTCCTTAGCAACGTCACGTCGAGCGAACAAGCTAGCGTCAGATCGTATTACTCGAAGTAGCCAAACAAATAATTGCTATGAAACGAAAGCTCCAACAAATACGTAGTTTAACTTGTTAACCGACGGTTAATTGTTGCTATTAAATGTAGTAATAATGTAAGCTGTTTTTAATTATTAGGTCAAGTTTAACTACTCGTAGCGTAGCTGCTACGTTTTGGGTTTTGCAAACGTGGTCGTGTCTACGACGGTTCGTAGCACTGATACATATTAAATTTATATGTGCAGACAATACTATAGACATTATTAGTGTGGTGTAATGCACTCAGATCCTCAGGTTAAGAACACTATTTAATATTGAACCACACAATTTGCACTTAGCTACAGGACCAGAAGTGCTTTCTACAACTTGCAACCAGTCCTTTAAATCTGGGTCACGTTACCAACAATCCCGAAACTTCTGGCTGTATTGTGGTTTAGGCATAATTAATAATTAGTTTTTTTCCAAACACTTCAAATGCTCCGATATCAAAGTTTCGAACTGAACCGTGCGACCGTGGGAGTTTTTTGTATTCATTTGTACACGCATTGGTAATAAACATAGACAAACCTTTTGAAACAAATCAAACTTGACCCAGTAATCATGCAAATAGAGTCCATTATCAAAATTATTTAAACACATGACAAATAATTTAGGCGGAATCCTCGAAACCTACTATCATAGTTCTATTGTGTTGCCGACATAACTAAAACATGCACTTGTTTCAAACGTTCTTTCCTGACTAAAGTATTTATAGAAATAGTTCTAGTGGTTTAATGTCGTACTTTACCACTAACTGAAGCATTCTAAACCACAAAAAAATCCACCAGCCACTAAAAGCCAAATTTCGCCACTAAACTGGGAGTTGAAACCACCAGTTTTAGTGGAAATTCCGCTAAGTTGGCAACACTGGTAACATGTTACAGTATTTAAAATTTTTGAAAACATTAACAATCAAGTATTGTTCTAAATGTTCAGTGGTCTGGTAAGATTATGTCTTCGATCATTCAAAATATTTCTATACGTCGAAAATGATCGCTCCACATCTACTGAGGTAACTGGGCAGAATTTGAACTTGGGTGCTATGTTAGCGCTTATATTAATTATCTGGCAAAAGTGCCGCCGCACATAGGGGTATTTGATGTTAAATCATGGCCAAAAATCACTATTTTGAAGTTTGCTATTTTAACTATATTCTTATTTCGTAGAATAGTTTAATACATTTTGCACACCATGGCGGCCATTTTAGTATGCCAGAGCTAGCCATTGATCAGTAGCGTCAGTCGGAACATAGCTATTGTCTAAGGTGCACGTGCAGTTCTCGGCGCTTTAAAAAAATCAGGTTTCACGAGGTGTTATAACAAAGTAATTGAGTGTTATTGACAAGTTTTGATGATGGATACTAATAATGGAGGTATGTACCTTAATATATACGTTATTTTAATAGTGTTTATATAATCTTGAATCTTATTTATGGCTTAAATTAAAAACACTAAAAATTTGATATAAATATCGAATAAATTACTATGTTTCTTATATTTCCGGGCTAGTCCGAATAGAAAAATTTATAGAATCGTAAACAGATATATTCTGGCAAGTTAAATCAATACAAATATGTTGCGGAAACAGAGCGTTTATTTTTTAATGATTTTTTTGTTGTCGTGTCTACAAAGTTTTTAAAATAGACTATTAATTGCTGTATTTAAATATAACTTTTAATTTGTTCCAGATGCGTCAAATAAAATATTTACAAGGAAAGAATTGTACGATATAATACTACAGTGCAATTATAAGCAGACTAACAGAAAGCTTGAGTATTTAGAAGAATATATTTCTGGAATAACCACGTGTGAAAGAAATGTATTAAAACATAAGTTATCCCATTTTAAATCAGATTTTATACGAAAATGGGCAGCAGCTCTCAGAAAAAGAGAGGTTTTTGAAAAAAAGAATGAAATTTGGTTGCAGGGGACGATTTCAATACCCGTGGTGACGTCATCTTTACCTGAGAGTAGTGGCAATAACAATAGAAATGCTCGGGGTCGGCCATCAAAATCTTTTGTTGACTTGAGTGAAAGGTCTAAACGAAGGAAAACGACGGAGATACGAAAACAAATTGCTGCTAGCCAATTAACATATGCAACGCTAATGAGCTTAAGAGCTTCAGGCAACGCGGTTGCTTCAAATATTTTGAAGAACATTACAAAATCTCCAACAAGGGCGTTAAAGTTTCGGAAATCTGTTACTCAAGCTGATAGCCTTAAAAATAAAAAGCTCTCGCCTACAGAAGCATTGTCTATGTTTGTAGAAGGAGATTTTACCAGAAGACAGTATAATATTATAAGTGCTGCAAACAAGGCCTGATTTCCCTGTTACTCTGTGTTTCAGAAAGCTAAACAAGAATGCTATCCAAAGATTGAACGTATTACATCAACATGTGTAGAGGTAAAGTTACAAGATCTTTTGGACCATACTTGTGCTCGGCTTAGTCTTTTTTTGACGGAAGTATTTGAAATTTGTAAACCCGAAGAGTTAAACAACTTGGAACTGATTAGTAAATGGGGTTGTGATGGTTCTCAGCAAAGTCAGTTCAAACAAAAATTTGAAAATATAACCTTCTCCGATGCAAATATATTCCAGAGTTCTCTTGTACCAGTGAGATTGATCAATAATAAAGGCACAGAAAAAAAAATATTATGGCAAAACCCACTGCCATCGTCTCCAAGATTTTGCAGACCCATTAGGATACGTTTCATTCACGAAACAAAAGAAGTAACCCTGGATGAAATTCAATATGTGAAAAGTCAAATAAAGGACTTGGTCAAATCGAAGATTTGACCAAGTCAGGTTGTTAACGAATCTAAATATTATATAAAAAACACTTTACTATTAACTATGGTAGATGGAAAAATATGCAATGCTGCAACTAATACAGCATCTACTATGCGGTGCTATGTGTGCGGCGCGACCTCCAAAACTTTTAATGATCTAACAATCAAGAAAAATGTCAACCCCGAATCATTACAATTTGGGATTTCCGTTCTTCATGCTAAAATAAGATTGTTCGAAAGTATGCTTCACTTAGCCTATAAGATTCCTATCGGCAAATGGCAAGTCAGATCGCATCAGGATAAAAACAATGTAGCAGAAAATAAAAAAATAATACAGCAGAAATTCAAAGACGTGATGGGGCTCTTGGTTGATATACCGAAAGCAGGATTCGGAAACACAAATGACGGTAACACAGCTCGAAGATTTTTTGCGGATACAAAATTGTCTAGTGAGATAACCGGAGTGGATGGAAATATGATATATCGACTAAAAGTAATTTTAGAAGCCATTTCAAGTGGTTATGATATTGATGTCGATAAATTTGAAAATTTTGCTTTTGAAACGGCTCAATTATATGTCAAATTGTATAACTGGCATCCAATGACGCCCACCATGCACAAAATTTTAGTGCATGGTGCGGCAATAATATCCCATGCCTTATTACCAATCGGACAACTCTCCGAAGAAGCAGCAGAAGCCCGAAACAAGCATTTTCGGTCTTATCGATTAGGATTTGCCCGCAAATTTTCACGGGAAGATTGTAATAAAGATATTATCAACAGATTACTTTTAAGCTCCGACCCGTATCTTTCCTGCATGCGCCCATTGGCAAGAAAAAAATCAAGATAATTTTGTAGTGAGACAATTGACCTTTTTAGCCCCCCGGAATCTGGTGTAACTGAAGATAAAAGCGGAGATGTTTCTAGCGACGAAAATTCGGAAAGTGATGACTGATTTAAAAATGTTATGTGTCAAAAAGTCAATGAAATGTAAAAGTATATATACATATTATTCATGAGTTTTATTCATTGTTATTCGACTTTAGAAACAATTTTGCTGAAAAAAGTAAAAATTGATTTTTGGCCACATTTTAATATCAAATACCCCTCTGTGCGCCGTCCTATTAATAAAGCTAGAAAATACTGTAAATTATAACGATAATATGCATCATCACTAGATCTTAGGAAAAGTATGCTATTAGCGCTGGAAATGGCTTAAATATGCAAATTCATATGCATATATGCAAATGCATATTATCCGGTCTCTAGTGATTACATACCATTATTTGTCCTTTGTTTATACGTATGGGTGAATTGCTTTCCATATCACATGTTCTACCTTCTTTGTTTGTAATTGTTAACTTGATTTTACCCTTTTAATTTTCTATTTATAAAATATGTACAATTCTGTTTTCACTTTGACATATTTTGTCATCTGTCATAGCTGTCACTAACGCCTACTTTTTTCGTCACTTTTTTTTTACGTCATTTTGTCATTTGAATACGAGTCTTTTAATCTTTAAATCAGTTAGTCGTAAAAATGCAATTCACCCGGTTTAATCTATGAGCCTAGTCTGTTTATTGCCTTTTTTTTTGTCGAAATTTAAAAAATCGTTTCTTTTTAGTTTATTACTTTAAATTATCACAGTGCTATTAATTTTATTGTATTGTAACTATTAATGTTTTGTGTTACACTTAACTGGCAGGTGGACTTACCATTTTAGGTAGTTTAAAATTTTTATTTTTTATATTTTTGTTATATATTTACATAACCTATACATATTATTGTTATATATTTATTCATATATTATTGTATATTGGTATTAAATATTTATACATATTTGTAATGACTGACTCAAACAGTGATGATGATAGCTTTGTAACCGCTACTAGTCTCGATGACAGTTTCGCTAGTTTGCCTTCGCTCGCTGATAATCTTCAGTCTCGGTTTTCTGACGTGCCGAGGAACTTTAATGTAGTCCATATTAATGCTCAAAGTATTCCTGCCCACTTCCCGGATATGCTGGCAACATTTGACTGTAAGAACTTACACGCTATTCTTGTTTCGGAATCATGGCTAAAACCATGTCTACCCTCAACTTCCTACTCTCTTCCTGGGTTCCATCTCATAAGAAATGATCGTGCGGTCGGTGGAGGTGGTGGTGTTGCTATGTACTTACGTGCCCAAATTCCATATCGTGTAGTAAGCACTTCTTCGCAGACACCACCTGCTAACGCCGGCGAGCATCTTTTCTTAGAAGTGGAACTTCATCATACTAAAGTTCTTCTAGGAGTTTATTATTCCCCTTCGTCACGTTTAAACTTCTTTCCTTCTTTTGAACACCTCCTAGAAACTTTGACTCCCTCTTACAGTCACACAATTATAATGGGTGATTTTAACACTTGTATTTTAAAACAGGATGCAAGATCTTCCACTCTTTTGCGTATTTTAAACTCTAGTAATTTATCTGTTCTTCCTCTTGATGCCACACATCACTTTCCACACTCTGTTCCTTCTCTCCTCGATCTCATTTTTGTATCATCTCCTACCTTTGTTTCCAAGCATGGTCAATTCTCTGCCGACGCTTTCTCTTACCATGACTTGACCTATCTTTCCTATAAAATACGCCCTCCCAAGGCTAAACCGAGGATTATTATGCAGCGTAGTTTCGGTGGGATGGATCGTTCGAAGCTCTGCGAAGATGCGAGTAAGCTTGATTGGAGTCCGTTGTTTGCCTCAGACTGCATAGACACCAAAGTGCAAATATTTACAGACAAATTAATACAGTTGTACGACATACATGCGCCTATCAGAGCCATAAAGTTAAAACATCTTCCATCGCCTTGGCTGACTGACGATATCAAAAACATTATTTCTAAAAAAGCTGCAGCTAAGGCGCGGTATAAGTGTCGTCCAACCCCTTATAATTTGGAGAAATATATAAGTGCAAGAAATCTCTGCAATAAGGTGTGTAGGAAAGCACAACGCCAACATATTCACAACTCTGTTGAAAATGGAGACCCAGTTAAAGTCTGGAAATTTCTTAGAACGATGGGAGTTGGTAAGTCGCGCAATGACGCAATCCCCAAAGACATAAATTTTGATGCACTCAATGCACATTTCACCTCTTCGTCCAACTTTGATGGGACTACTAAAACGAATACTTTAAAAGATCTTTCACTTATCCAAACTCCCAAATATTCACCTTTTGTTTTCGAGCAATTTTCCGGTTGTGATGTTAAAAAGAGCATAATTTCAATCTCATCCAATGCTGTTGGTAATGACTGTATCAGCCGAAACATGATCCTTCCCATCCTTGATGAAATCCTCTCTGTCCTATGTCACATCTTAAATCATTCAGTTGCTAGTGGTATCTTCCCATCAGCATGGAAAGATGCACAAATAATTCCGTTGCCAAAGAAACCCAAACCCTGTTCCTTCTCCGACTTCCGACCTATATCCATACTACCATTCCTTTCCAAAGTCCTCGAACGTCTTGTATATACACAACTAAGTACCTTCCTGTCCAAAAATGCTCTCCTAAATCCCTTTCAATCCGGTTTTCGTCCTGGTCATAGTACTACCACGGCATTGGTTCACATCACCGATGAGATTAGGTTGGGTATGGATTGTGGAAAGCTCACGCTTCTATCCTTACTTGACTTTAGCAATGCTTTTAACACCGTGGATTTCCACATCCTGCTTGGCATACTCCGCTCTATTAACATATCTCCAACGGTAATTGACTGGTTTCGTAGTTACTTGTTTGGACGCCGTCAGCGTATACGCGTTGAAGAATCATACTCTTCATGGTGTAATGCGACTGTCGGTGTACCACAAGGTGGCGTTCTCTCTCCATTACTTTTCGCAATTTTCATAAATTCTATCTCCAAACATTTAATTTCGTCCTACCACCTTTACGCAGATGACCTGCAAATATACTCACAGGCACCATTAGAATCGATATCTAATGCGTTTTCTACTATTAATACGGACTTGGCGCAAATCTGTGAGTGGAGTAAAAATTATGGACTTAAGGTTAATCCAACCAAAACTCAGATCATTCTGATTGGCAGTTCCAGGATGATCTCTAAGATTAATTGGTCACTACTGCCTCAGATTCTGTTCGATGGCAACATTTTACCAGTTGCAGATAATGTAAAAAATCTGGGGATTTATCTGGATAGAACTTTATCCTGGGGCCGTCAGATGCAGGAGACAAGCCGTAAAGTATTTGCATCAGCAGGTTCATTACGTAGGCTGCGGCACTTTCTTCCCATATCCACCAAAACTGCGCTTGCACAATCTTTGCTTCTTCCAATACTCGATTATGCCGATGTCAGCTATCTTGACCTTAATGAGGAGCAACTTGATAAACTTGAGCGCCTCCAAAACTTTTGTATAAGATTTATATTTGGTTTACGCAAATATGATCATGTATCTGAATTTCGTAGCAGACTCAAGTGGCTCCCGATTCGTCTTCGCAGGAATACTCATATTCTAATCCTACTATACAATGTATTGTTCAATCCTAACACACCCATGTATCTCAAAGAACATTTTAAGTTCCTTCATGACACACATTCAAAGTGCCTGAGGTCGTCAGAGGATCTGAGATTGCAGATGCCACCGCATTCCACAAACTTCTATGATAAATCATTCTCTGTTCAGGCTGTGCGTTTTTGTGGAATGCGCTGCCAGTTGAAATTAGACGAGCAAGAACACTAAACATTTTCAAAAATGCATTGAAACAACACTATTTGACAATGTAATTTCGTCATTATCCCTCAACTCCCTATATGATTATATGTGATTATTATATACAGTGTGTTTCATAAACCCCCGTCTGATCTCGAAAGGTCATATTACTGACTTATCAGGCATACCAGGAAAAATAATAAAAAAAATCTAGGTCATCATAAAACATCAGTATAAATTTCCTTAGCTCAGTGCTAACGAGAAACATTACCCCGAAATTGGCGAAAATTCTGTAAACTAACAACACTCCCCTCAATAGCGGAATCCTTTATGATTCTTAAGGCCCATCCACACGGCACAATTTTACCACTGATCAAATTTTCAATGGAATTGGCTTTGCCCGTCTACACGACACAATCAAATGACTGAATTTCATTCCGTCCACCCAATTGGTTAAAATCTGGTGGTCCGCACACCCGATGAACTTGAGTTGGACGACTGGCGTCTACACGTCACGATTTAATCAAGTGATTTAGTCAAGTTGGACGTAAAATTGTGTCGTGTGGATAGGCCTTTAAATTTATTAAAAATTGTCGGCTTTCGCCGCTTACCGTGTCAAAGGGCATGCCGCCTTTTAAAAATAGTGCAATTTTACCGTCAAGCGAGCCGCCGTACACAAAGGGACCGCTCTAGTGATGTTTACGATCAAGAGATAATATCGACTTATTTAATTTTAACATGACATGTTAAAACTAGAATGATAGCCTGCTAGGCTACTAGGCCAATGATAGCCTAGTGATGATACCAACGGATTGCCGTGCAGAGGGTATCGGGTTCGAATCCACGGCGCGCATCAATAATAATACATACATAATAAGATAATAAGACTTTTCCAAGTTACGTGCGTAATAAATAGTTAATATCCCTGTGTCTCGGAGAGCACGTTAAACCGTCGGAGCAACAGTCATGAAGATCTTTGACAGTCGTCACGCGGAGTCTTACATAAACCTTAAATAAACTGATTCTAGTCTAAACCATGGAATGTTTTTATTTATTAACAGCAAATAAAAACATAAATTTACACAAAGCTGACGTTTTAGGGGTTTAGCTACCGATATTCTATCAGGTAAACAATAACATAAAATATCGATAGAAACAGTACTCCAGTGAATACCATTTGTTACATCTCTAATTATTTACCTATTTGATTTACGAATTAACTATTTGCCTTCTTGAACACTCAGTCTTTCGCTAGCTTTCCTTTTGTTTAGACTTCCGCGTGAAATAGTAGATTCGTTAGGTATGTCATATTCAAACCCTGAATACTTTAACATGTTGATGTGCTTAGGTAGGAGTGAATGCAATTATGCAGGTGCTCGTAGGGAGTACGAGGAGCGGTATGCCAGACCACGGGGTCTACCCGTGCCGTCGGAGCGCGCGTTTCAACGGCTTCACCACCGGGTGTACAACACGGGCAGTGCTCGCGATGATTCGAATCGCAATCATGGTGGCAGACCACAAAGTAGCGACGGTGTAGTGGAACAGGTCTTACAATTATTCGCTGAGGATCCCACGCAGAGTACCAGGAGTGCGGCACGTGAACTGGGCACCAGTAACGCGCGAGTGTGGAGGATATTAAAAGAAGACGGACAGCATCCTTTTCACTACCAACGTGTTCACTCACTTATGCCGTCGGACTATGCCCACAGAAGACAATACTGCAACTGGCTACTTGGCAAAGTAGAAGAGGATGCTACGTTCTTGGAGCGCGTGTTATTTACCGACGAATGTTCATTTGTGCGGACGGGTGTTTTCAACTGTCACAATGAACACGTCTGGGCTGTTGAAAATCCACACGCGATGAAAGAAAGCCATTTTCAACATCGTTGGCGCATCAATGTGTGGGCGGGAATCCTCGGCGACCGTATTATTGGTCCGCATTTTTTAAATGAAACCATGAACGGTACCAATTATTTAAGATTTTTGAGGGAAGTTCTAAGTGACGAGTTAGATTCGTTGCCGTTAAGCTTCCACCGCAGCTTGTGGTTCCAGCACGACGGTGCCCCACCTCATTTTTTACGAGCTGTGCGTGAGTATCTTGACGCACAGTTCCCTGGCAAGTGGATTGGACGAAGCGGGCCTATCTCGTGGCCACCAAGATCACCGGACCTAACGCCTTTAGACTTTTACTTGTGGGGACACGTTAAACAAATAGTGTACCAAAACCGTGTGACACTGAAGAAGAAATGCGTGCGCGTATCGTTTCTGCTTTCCGAAGTTTAAACCCAGGAGTGTTAAGAAGTGTGCGTTCGGATATGGTGCAAAGGTGCCGTAAGTGTCTGGACGTGGGCGGCGGACATGTGGAGAATGACCGTCGCAACTTACAGCAAGTTGATATTTTTATCAATTAAGGTAGGTACCTAGTTACGTAAGATTAAACCAATTAAAAAGTAGGTAGTTATTAATGTAAGTACCGTAATCATAGCGCGACGATTTTCTCTTAGATGGGTGACCGCGTGTGACATTACATGAAAGCGCTTCCGGGCTTCCGACGGCCCGTAAAGCCGCATCCAAGAATCGTTAGGCCATGTCGTAGGTATTCGAGCAGTTTGAAAACAGTGACACCGGATTTGGCCACGCACTCGCACGAAACAAACAGAAAACCTTAATACTGTACTTTGTTTTACGGAGTTTTACCTAAACCGTCGAAGCAAAAGATCAGCTGTTGCATCAAGTGCATAAAATCTGTTTATACCTAAAATAATACTTGGCACGTGTAAAGGACGATGACGCGCGGCGGCGGCTTTTGTCAAAGGAGGCGGTCGGTTGGCCTATGCACTCAAAGGCGCCGCTTTTGCCGTCAAATTTTTATGAACTTTAGGTAGATACCTAGCTAATACGATTTATGAGTCTTTAGTGTTGCCATGGGTAATCTGATATGATATTATTTAAAATTAATTAAATATACATGGGAAAATTTTATGTTGAATTTCCGTGAAATAATGACAAATATCTCATCATTTTACGCTACTCTACAACCCCTTCATTGATCGGACGGATGGATATGTAACACCCTGTATATTGAAATATATATTATATATGGATATGTATTATATGAATATGTATTATAAGTATATGTATTTATTGTATTTTATTTGTATATATGTATATGTTAAAACAAATGTTATGATTCATCTGTCACTACACCATCAAATTACCTTGTATTCTTCTACGGTTATGTCCATCATAGACATAGGCCGCCAATTGTGCATCTATTGTTAAAATTTGCTTTTTCCCTTGTGCCTAAGTAATTCTTTATTGTACACCCAAAAATGCAAATTTTTGTGGTGTACAATAAAGAATTACTTACTTACTTACTTACTTACTTACATTATTGTCTATTAATTTAATGAAGTTGGAATCTTAAATAATACTACTGTGTCAAAAAATCAACATTTATATTACTCATAATTATTATTATTAATTTAACATTATTAAACTTAAATTGAAAAATTTGAAATGTAAATATACTTGTATAAAACAAAAAGACATAGTCAATAAAATAAATCTGAGTTAAAATTTAACAATAATAATAACAAATCAATAATCAGTCTTCACACAAAATAATAAGATCTTTTATATAATAATCATTATTTCAATAAAAAATCACAGATTTTACCTTATATAATAAAAAAAAAATGTCATTAATTACTAATCAGTTCTTTTCGTTTAAGTAGGAAAATAATTATGCAGCACCTAATTATTATCAGGACCATCAAAGGGTAAACCGGGATCTTCTTGAAGGTCGCGCAATGCAGTAGGCTCTTGTTGACAGACTATGGAGAAATACATAAATTAAATTAGCAGGTATGTAATGTAAAGGTAACTCAATATTCTTATGAAGTACGAAAATGCTCTATTATTATTATTAACCCTTTAAGCATTTTTGTATCTAAATATGCACAACACGTTTAAACGGATAGAGCACAAAATTCGAAAGTCACGCGAACGTACAAGTTATCAACGTACGAAGGAACGAAAACGCAATACGTCATGCCACGGATAATATCTCTTTCCTTTCAATCGTACGGATGGACGGTGGACGTATATTAAAATTTTGTTAAAAGTTGTAGTATAAGTGGGTATATCGCAAATATTTATGTGTCATATTATTTGAAAAGCATAAAATTATTACA
Source organism: Euclidia mi (assembly GCA_944739405.2). Lineage (NCBI taxonomy): Eukaryota > Metazoa > Arthropoda > Insecta > Lepidoptera > Erebidae > Euclidia > Euclidia mi. The sequence continues at coordinate 115,611,493 of OX123184.2, forward strand.
AATATAAATATTTCACTACAAAGTTTAGTTATTTTACGTCGTCATCATCATCATCATCATCATCATCATCATCATCATCATCATCATCATCATCATCAGCCTTTAACAGTCCACTGCTGGACTAGGCCTCTCCTTTGAAAGGAGGAATTGGCCTACTATACCACGCTGGCCAAACGGGTTGGTATAGGGTTTGTATCAAGTTTTCCTTCTCTATTTATTATATTATTTTACGTATTATGAAGGAAAAAAGTATTTGTATCTAAATAGATACATTGCGACTTACCCCTACACATCGTGTTTATTACTCATGTATCTAAGTAGATACTGGTAGGAGTGAGCGTTATAACGTATAGAGCGTTATGACAACGGTTATAACCCATATCACGTATAGATAGTTTTATGTATGTTCTATAACTATCTATATTTCATAACGAGTATAACGCCGCAACGCGTCGCGGTGTGGCGCCGCGAGGTGTGACACCCGAGCAGCAGCAACGTAGTTATTAGTTATATTTTAATGAACTAAACCGTCACTGGTTAAAGTGAAAACAACGCTTTCATCGCCCTTTCCTAATAGAGGGCGTACTTTAAAAATTGATTACCAAGTGATAAAATAATTTCTTTTGAAAATAAGCTTATGCTTTATGCCTGATAGTACCTCAGCCAGTCCTAAGCCTGGACAAAGTATGAAGGGAAGTTCATTTTATCGGTTAAGTTCAATCTAAAACATAATAAGTTGCAGTTATGCGTTAGTTTCGTTAGTTACAACTACATATGTCTTCAGATTACGCTATCAGAAAATATAGCTAGTTATGAAATATACACAGTTATGACAACGTTATGAGTTTCGCTATAACGATAACGTAACGTTATGTGTAAAACTCATAACGACACATGCCTAGATACTGGGCGTTTTTCTTAGTGATTAGCAAATTATTTGTTTGTGTCCAAAAAGATACAACGATACTTAACGTTTTTATCGAAAATGAAACGAAGGTCGAGGGTGTCAAGAATCTTGGCTCTGGTGCCACCAGCTGACTTAGGGTCTGATGATGCTGACTTAGATTTAGACCTGTCTTCAGACGCCCCCAATGTCCCCAACGAGATGAAGGATATTTTTCAACAATCAGATAGAAAAGATCACTATTTATAATAACAAATACAACCTCCAAAAGCATATTTATGGTTACGCATCAGCCGAGAGAGTTACGATCCCATCTTCACGTTCTCTTGTGTCAGTCAATTCTGCACCCACCACAAAAACTTTATAGTCGCCAAATCCTTATGGAGGAGCAGCAAAAAATGGGTGACACTAATCTAAATGCCTCTCTGATTTAAAGTTGTAATGTGTACCTACTTACATGAATTAATATTTCGTATAGTTTAGTTTAATTTAAATTAATAAATTAATAATAATGTAATATAACCAAATAATGATTTATGACTATTATATTCAATATAATAGTTCGTGATATTTCAATCAATTCCTATTATTTAGACAATTTATTCATATATTAATAATTAATAATAATTCCGACATGACATTTTATGACATTATAATTCATTAACTTATACTAGACATATTATTACATTATAATTAATTCATCATCATTTGTTATATAACTTTTGTTCTTTTTTTTTTGACATACTATATATTTGACTTATCTAAGTTATTACTGACTCATTATACCTATTTAATTAATGAATTATGACATCAATATGCAATATGATAATGCACCGTTGCCGTAATTAATTTAAATTCCAACTTACATTTGCTATGATTATCAATATGTTTTCGATAAAAGCTCTTGAGCTGCATGCGGCCTTGAAGTTTAATCATTTAGTCATTATTTATTTGTTGTATGTCGATCACGTAGTGTGTTGGTCTGTGATGTAAATGCACCCACAGTGGGAGAAACCTGTAACAAATGCATTCATAACCTTTTACTGCCCGAGGTACCTACTCTTGTCGCTACTAAATAGAAGATACATAAGTTTACCTCACCTTTAGGGTCTGGTACTCGCGCTTGTGTGAGCTAGGTGCATCACTTCCCGAGGTATTCCACATTGATCGACAGTCGCCAAGTCTACAACTGACACCTGATAGCCAATTAGTTTCTTATGGCATCCTGCGTGAATCTGAAACTGCACACACATACGTATATTGTACAATATCTAAAATAAAATGCACACAAATTTGTATGAATGTACTGCTATACACTTTGCCGGATGACGAACTAAGCTGCACTTACCACAGTTGTCTTGAGTATTTCGGCTCATTTATCTTGTACACAAAGCAATGTTTTATTCTGCGTTATCTTATATATTCATAACTATGTATTTACGTGCAAAATATCAAATTATTGTAAGCGCGAATGCGTATAATTTATATGCGTGCAGATACGCCGGCTGTGATGCGGCCAATGGACTGGTGTCCTGGCCAAACAAGGGGCGTTAAGGCTTCCCCCCGTACCACAAGGCTTCACGCGCCACTCTGGCGCCGAACTACTAACTTTTTTCTCCTACTGTCTGTACCTATAAGTATGTTATTCTTTGTTTTATTATTATTTCTGTTTATTCTGTTGTAATTGCTATGTAATTTTTCTTTTTTGTTCTTCTGACTGTTCTTATATTTTGTATGTATGTAACTTGATGTGTGGGATCAAAATAAATTTATTTCATTCATTCATTCATTCAAATACAATATTCAGTATTTCAAGTCCTCTGATACCATTTGCATCCAGACTACTGCGGTCACGCAGACCAGAAACTCAAAACCAAACCAACAAGAAAACAAGACATGAAGCCCTAATGCAACTACAGACTTGTTATGTTAAAGTTCAACGTACAAGAAAAAGAAAAGTGGAACACACAAAGTTTATGTGGCCGGTAGACAGGACAATAAGTGTAGAGAGTTCATTTCAGGACCAAGTCACTGGTCAACGACCAGTGACTTGGTCCTGAAAAGAACATCCACCATAACAATACTTCAAAAGATTATTCGACAATAAACTATTGAGATTTATTTGTTATCAATCAAAACTGTACTGTATTCAAAGCACAGGAAGATCAGTTGAAATGGCAATATAAGGATATAAAAACTTTTTAGGTATTGATTATTATGCTGATGAGTATTGTTGGTATGCCTTCTTACAAAAATTATTGGTCACATGTTAATGCCACTAAAATGGTACCAACGTAACGTAAATATATGCATTTTTTCGATAATAGCAACGCTAACCCTAATGATCGATAATGCAAGGTGAGACCTATCTTGGAACACGTAAGAAAAAATTGTTAGCAAATTGAGTCCAAAAAAAGTTGATGACGAGATGATACTCCTGTACAAAGGGACAAGAACTGGATCAAGAAGGCAGTACATTTTAGATAAGTCTCATCCTTGGGGGTTTAAGCTTTTAGACGAGCTGAAGTATCTGGCATAGTTTATGACATTTTCCTCTTTACACTGGTGAAACAAAAGCCAGAAGAACCGATGGCCGTTGTAGCGGCGCGGCGGCGGCGGCCACGCAACCGAAATCGTAGCTGAGGGAGGCTTCCCGCAAGGTGGACTGACGATCTTGTTGTGGTCGCGGGTAGCGGATGGATACGCGGTGCTGGATCGGTCTTATGTATAGCATTGGACGTATTTCGGCTGATATGATGATGGTGAAACAAACTTTGATAACGTGAGTTTTACAGACTCTGAAAATTAATATTTCGGACCAACAGGAATAATGTGTACTGCGTGTGGCAACCAATATTGCAGGATATTCGCACTCCCCCCCGTGGGATCTCCAACTTGTCGTGGTGGGGGGGCTTAGTAACCGTGGATTTGATTTTCACCCACGGTGAAGCTAAGCGGGATCCCGGGAGGGGACGCTCCACGTGGGCTTGAGTGAGGCCTGCGTAGGATGCGTCCATAGGTGCGGGTGCGGGGGACAGTTCTGTCTGTCCCTCGCAGTCGGGTGCGGTCGTGGGAGCAGAGGTGTGTCGGTGTTGCGTTGCCGCGCGCCCTATCTCCCGCGACCAAATGGGGGCGCACCATCGTTGCGTCGCGGTGGGGCCGCAGAGGAAGAGGAGATGCGGTGTTGCGTTGTCGTCCTCCCTATCCTCTGCGGCCGCTGGGTGTTTTGGCGGCGGAGCCCAACACCTTCATCCGCCGCCAAGAGGGTTTCGTTCGGGGCTCGCCTAACTAACTGGCGGGCCAATACCCGTCGGGGGGTAGCGAGGAATGCTTCGGTGAAACCCTACCCTCCGATACATGGGTACATGAAGAGCATGGGTTGGTTTTTAGTCAGTAAGAGTCTGACAGTCCCTTTCGTCCTTCCCCCCCAGGGCGAAGGGACTCCACGAGGATTTGCCAACCCGACAACAAAAAAAAAGGATATTCGCACTGATGGCCATATGAATGCCTGCTGTTATAAAGAATGGTCGAAGCAGGAACTGCACAACGGGTCAGGCAGTAATAAGTTGTCTGAAATATGATACGAGGCTATTTCTCACGAAAAAACCTAACCATTTTCATGAATTTCATACGAAATAGTCTACAATGCTAAATTAATTTATTTTATTTACTTTTAACCCTCTGATCTCACAGAAGTTCCTTTTTGAGTAAAAAAAAATGTATTGCCTGAAGCTAATTAATGTTTATAGTTTATAAGCCTGAAAGTCATTTTGTATATTTTTGGATACGAAGATCGCAATAACCCATTTTGTTGAATCGTGTCTTTGTATCTAAAAAGCTACAACCGGAAAACCATTTCATAAAGACGAATTCACATGTAAAGGTTACTAAATTACCCTGTTTTGCACACAATGGCCTATTAGGTCCACAATGTTTTCAGTTGTGGAGCTCAGTTTATCAATAGCCGCATGTTTCGGCGTTGCACCGAAACCGTACGTACTAGGCGATTTGGAAAAATATTAATATTGTGGACTGTATGAGGATGGCTGATAATCGCCTAGAATAGGACAAAGGTTAGGAGGAGTTGGAAATTATAGATACTGGGGTTTACAGCACACCTACCTCCGTTCTCTCGGCTTGACAAGATGGCGGCTGCCGGCTTCTTCCAGAATCGGGCCACAAAGCTGATCACTCCATCTGGATCCTACCCAGAGCTACACAGGTCACTCCACTCTTCACCCGCGGGCGGTTTTGTTCTCGTTTATAGTATTAAGCGGCAAGATATAGCGGTATTACACGGGTTCAGCGCGTCGTGGTTCTGCCTCGCGAACGCGGCCGGTCAGCGAGATAGATGATTCTTGACTGTCGCGCGTCGTTGAACTCGGTGAATTAGAGCTAGGCGTGCCTTTGGGAAAGGGAAGGAATAAAAAGTATCGCTCGTATTGGACAAGCAAGCGAGGAGCGATTGACGTTGATGTAATTAATTATCAATAGAAAGATATATGGCGCTACCATATCCCCCCGGCCCTAAAGGGTTGCCTTTAAAAAAGAAAATTGAACTTAGCTATGTTGGATGTACTACCGCATAGCCCATCAATAGGCTAAGACAGCGATATGATATTAAAGTTAATCTAAATTAACTTTAGCGAAACAATTATAACGAAAGCTACAAACTAAATACTTAAACTAAGAGGTAGATCCAACTTCAGGCTAGATCTCACTGAGTTGGAAGCGGACAAAGACGTACAACAGGGCGCACGTAGCTCCCCTTCGCAGTTTTCACGGTAACAACGCGGGTTGTACCATCTTGGGAAGTATGCAGTTTCTCCACGATGGCTAACGGCCATGAAAGCGGCGGAGCATTATCATGTACTATGACGACCAACGTACCCTCCTGTATAGGGGATGCAGGATTATTCCATTTGGATCTAGCCTGAAGTTGGTGGAGATATTCCGCACGCCAGCGCCGCCAGAACGACTGCACGAGTTTATCCAGCAGAGTATGTCTCTGGAGCAAGCTTGAAGAATCTGCTTCAGGAGCCGGAAATGACGATAATGGCACTGTGTTCAGAAAATGTGCAGGGCTTAACGCGGAGGGTCACTACTCAATGCCGTGAGCGGAAGAGATGCGTTTTAATTACTTTGACCATGCTTTCCCAACATCCACCGAAATGTGGTGATGCTGGCGGAATAAACTTCCAGTCAATATGATTTATGGAAAGTTCTTCCTGAAGACGAGTACGATATTCTTCCCTGAGAAACTTATAAAGGTCGCGTAAATAAGAGCTTGCGCCCACGAAACAAGTGCCGTTATCCGTATACAAACACTGTATAGGGCCGCGCCGTGAAAGAAATCGTTTAAGGGCTGCCAGGAATGACACCGTGCTTAAATCCGTCGTAACTTCAATGTGCGTAGTGCGCGTCGTTAAGCATGTAAAAATACATAGCCAAGCTTTACGGCTTTTAACACCTCGACCACGCACTGGCGTATACTGCAGTGGTCCTGCGTAATCACAACCGGTATGTGTAAACGCTTTATCAATCTGATTGACGCGCTGGCTAGGAAGATCTGTCATGGGAGGGAAAGTCGGACGCGGACGAAATTTGAAACAGACGTTACATTTATGTATTCTGTGACGAATTATTCGTCGAGCGACTAAAACCCAATATTTATGCCTAAGTAAAGACATAAGCAACTCTGGACCAGCATGGAGATGCTTCTTGTGATAAAAATCAACCATAAGGTCGACAACATGATCATGACGCGGTAGAATGCAAGGATGCTTGTAGTTATAAGGTTCATCCGAATTTGACAGACGACCACCAACACGTATGACGCCGTGCTCATCGAGAAACGGCTTGAGCTTAAGAATAGCGGGAGAACAAGGTACATTGTTTTTCAAATTTTGAATGTCGTTACTAAAATGAACAGCCTGTACAGCTCGTAGTAACTTACATTCTGCAAATTCAATATCAGTACTTGAAACAAAAGTCCCATTAGGTAGGTGCCTAAGAAACCTACAGACATAAACGATGGCGCGGAGTATCTTAGACCACGATGACATGCGTAGTGCGAGTGCATAGATCGGAGATTCAGCAACCTCAGCAGTCACGGGATGAGAAACAGACTTCCGTTCGGGTACATCCTCGTCCTCTGCACTGTGGTCAAAGGGTCGCATGGGCCACTCCGACGGATCATGGGAAATCCAAGAAGGTCCACGATGCCACAATGGATGATGCAGAAGATTAAGTGGAGTAACACCACGAGACAAGCAATCAGCGGGGTTCTCAATACCCGCGACGTGATTGAAACAAGTAGCAGGAACAAGTTCAATCAATTTACTAACGCGGTTGGCGACAAAAGTCTGACAGCGGTGAGGGGATGAGTAAATCCAAGCGAGCACTACTTTGGAGTCAGAAAAGGCGTATATTTTATTGATAGGGTAGTGGGGCAAAACTGTGTCTTGAACCTTGCGGAGCAACTGAGACAGCAGAAGGGCCGCGCACAACTCCAGTCACGCAACCGAAATGGTTTAATAGGCGAGACCTTAGACTTGGCACAAACTAACTGCACCGAGTAGTTAGAACCAATGCGGACTTGCAGATATACGATTTCGCCGTAAGCACGCTCGCTGGCGTCAGCGAAACCTATTAAGTTGATGGTACATCCATCTACCAACCCAAGATGACGCGGAATAGTAATTTGATTGAGCGCGGTAAGCTCAATACAAAACTGGCTCCAAGCGGCGACAATATGGTCAGGGGGTGTTTCATCCCACTCACACTTTGGTAACCAAAGTTCTTTGATCAAGAGCTTGGCGTACAAAATTGTGAGAGCCACAAAACCCATTATGTCCCATAGTCGAGCCACTGTGGACAGCATAGTGCGTTTGGTGCCCTTATCATCTGGCGGTGAGACGTCAAACCGAAAACTATCACAGGATTTGTCCCAGCGTAAACCGAGAACGTTATGCGGTACAGACTTCTCAAACTCAATGTCTGGAGAAGCTTTATGAGAATCAGGTATGCGTGCGAGAACCTTCTTAGAATTGCTTGTCCATTTAACAAGATCAAACTGGCCTCGCTTGAAAAGCGAATAAGCTCTTCACAAAGCGAAATTGCTAGCGGAACGGATATGACACTACAGGCGATGTCATCCATATACAAAGCGGAAGTAGCAACAGCTGCTGCGGCGGGAAAGTGATCGCCTTCATCAGCGATCAACTGGCGAACAACTCGTAACGCGTGATATGGGCTAGACTTGAGTCCAAAACAAACACGATTGAACTGATACACGGATAAAGGTTTCCTTATTGTCAAAACGATAAAAAATCCGTTGAAATCTACGGTCAGATTCGCGAACGCCGATATTGAGAAACATTTGGCGGCAATCAGCTGACAGTGCGATTTGGAAAAGACGATACTTTATTATTATGTTAAATAAATCATCCTGTAGATTAGGGCCGGCATGCAAAATGTCATTAATCGACTGACCCGATGTAGTCCTACAACTAGCATCTAAAACCACACGAAGTTTAGTAGAAGTTTTATCTTCACGAACTACGCCGTGATGCGGGATATAATATGAGGGAAGAGAATTGCCCTCGTTGTTAACAACTACACTTAAAAAACCTTTATTTAGGTAGTCACGAATGACGTCATTATAGGCGCCGCGTAACTTAAGTGATACATCAAGTTTACGTTCTAAACAATGGAAACCTTTAAGCGCAGCAGCGTACGAGTCGCCTAATGAATAAGGGTCACCATAGAATGGCAACGCCACAACGTATCTGCCACTGTCGTCATGAACAGTGGTAGCGCGAAAATGTTCTACACACTCGAGATCCTTCCGGCTCATCGAGGAGGGTGCGGTTACCTCTTCAAGCTCCCAAAATCGCTTGAGAAGAGAATCAATATTATTTTCTTAAAGAACAGAACAACAACAAGAAGTAATATAATGAGAAGTATGTAACGTAGGTACGGTACCCATAATCACATACCCAAATACCGTCTCAATAGCGGGCGGTAAATTATATTGCTCACTACGTACTACTTTAGTTAGTAGCAAGTGCGGAAATATTGAAGCTCCGATCAAAACATCAATGTCTGCCGGATTCGCAAATTCCGCGTCTGCTAGCGGCTGTGTCTCGAGGTGGGTGAGTAATGATACGTCCACATTAGCGTTCGGCAATGTGTCTGTAATACGCTCCACGATAAGCTAATATTCCTATCAAAACGCGAATGTATTTTAATATCTTCGGAACCCTTGCAATGTTTTTCCGAACCCCCGATGCCCTTGACTACCAAGTTAGTATTTCAAAAGTTATCCCACAGTCCGCGGCGTTTGAAACAATCAGAAGTAATAAAATTACTCTGTGACGCACTATCGAGCAGACAACGTACCATGTGCGGCGCTCCATTAATATCATAAACGATAACTTGCGCTGTCTATACAGAACCGTCTTGGACGCCGTACACTGCGGTTTAGCACCGCGCTGAGCACTACAAGCGCGCGAGGGCCGTCCGCGCGTGCACGCCGCCCGCGCAATGGACGTCGTACACAACGATACTTCGCCCTGAGACGCGGAGGTTGGAGCCACCGTGGCCTGCACCTGCGACGTAAGTGTGTCAAGGTTACCGGATTGGCCCGACAACGGATAACTTTTATCAAAGTGTAATAATGAGTGATGTCGTTGATTACATGAACGACACTTCGTCTTACTAGAACAATCACTCGTTTTATGTTTTATACTCAAACAATTAGTGCAAGCTTTGTTTTCTTTTACACATTTGAAACGAGCAGTCGGATTTAAATTATTAAAAGCGGGACATTTATAGAAATGGTCGTGTACTATATTACTGCACAGACACTTCTGTGAATTATTATTATTAGATTCCGAGCATGCTACGTAAGATTGCGGATTAGGGACCGAGTTATTATTGCTATTTCGCGCTTTATTCGACTTTTGTTTGCTATTATTATTATTAGACGAGCTAGATGAACTAGACTGCGTATTATGAAATATTCGACACTGATCTTTGCTGAAAGAAATAAAACTATCTAGTGTAGGTATTTTATGATTGCGTTCCGTCATCTCGAATGCGCGAACTGTTTCAATGTCAAACTTTTTTAAAGCGATTTGAAGAAACATAAAGTCGGAAAGATCTTCTAATTTTAAGATTTTAAGGGAGTTAACTGCGGTAACAAAGTTTTCTATAAACAGCTGGAAATTCGAAACAGACGCGGCACCGGACAATTTAAGATTTAAAGCTTGATGAAAGTAAGTAGACGCTAGAACACGAGTATCTTGATACCTATCAAGTAGTGACTGGAATATGACCTGATAGTTCTCAGCACTGGGTGTGACACCTGCAAATACGGACTGGGCCTTCAGTGACAGCTTACCTATCAAATAGTACAACCTGTCAGCATCTGTCAGAGAACCATTATCGTGCACTGTAGACTTAAAACTCGCATAGAATAACGGCCAATTTCGTATATCTCCGTCAAACGACATAAGCTCGATTGGCGGTAATCTAGGCGCTCGAACCGCAGAAACGGGCTGTGCTGAATATTTACCCTCCAATTGTGATTGTATGCGCTTGATGATACAATGAAGATCTTCGAATGAGGTGTACGCCTGATAATTCGGCTGTTCATCACGATTAATAGAAAGCAATCTTGCGTTATAATCGTCTAACAACTTATGAAAATCTGTTCGAATACTATCTTCCTTTATCAGCCTTTAACAGTCCACTGCTGGACTAGGCCTCTCCTTTGAAAGGAGGAATTGGCCTACTGTACCACGCTGGCCAAACGGGTTGGTACAGGGTTTGTATCAAGTTTTCCTTATCTTACAGTGCTGTTCTCTGCATATTATGTTCCCTCTGTCGGCTCTTACGACACCCATGGGATGATATGGGGTGGTGACATTCTGTATTCTTAACCCGTCACCACATGGACCCGTCACAATACTATCTACTGTCATACAATAACTAAGAAATGATTCCCTATTATTATCGGAAGTAGCGGCTGTTTTTGAGCGATCGTAAATGTTTTGAATACGCTCAAATAAAAGATTACGTTTAGCTTCCAAGATTGTCAGCTCTTTTTCTTCCGACATGCGTGGCTTCTTTTGTTGTGCCATGTTTACGTAAGTATAAGCTAATGAGACCGAATCAAAATAAGAATACCTTAAGTACCTATTATTTTACCTAAGTAGGCAACACTTTAAGGCGGTGGAATTAAAAGGTGCTTGAAATATATAATTTACAAGACAAGTATGATATATCAGATAAGTAAGTAGCTACATAAAAGTATATTACCTACGGAAGCGTGCGGAAGTAACCACGTAATGGGTATGTAAATGGACTAGGAGTATAGCTAGGTGCTATAACTACCTAGATAGGTACTTCTAGAAGATACCTACGCGATATAAACGAGAGGTTACGTATAAACGTAAATGAATCCGACTAGTACGGATCAAAAAATGGTTCGGCGTTGCACCGAAACCGTACGTACTAGGCGATTTGGAAAAATATTAATATTGTGGACTGTATGAGGATGGCTGATAATCGCTTAGGATAGGACAAAGGTGAGGAGGAGTTGGAAATTATAGATACTGGGGCTTACAGCACACCTACCTCCGTTCTCTCGGCTTGACAAGATGGCGGCTGCCGACTTCTTCCAGAATCGGGCCACAAAGCTGATCACTCCATCTGGATCCTACCCAGAGCTACACAGGTCACTCCACTTCACCCGCGGGCGGTTTTGTTCTCGTTTATAGTATTAAGCGGCAAGATCTAGCGGTATTACACGGGTTCAGCGCGTCGCGGTTCTGCCTCGCGAACGCGGCCGGTCAGCGAGATAGATGATTCTTGACTGTCGCGCGTCGTTGAACTCGGCGACGAATTAGAGCTAGGCGTGCCTTTGGGAAAGGGAAGGAATAAAAAGCATCGCTCGTATTGGACAAGCAAGCGAGGAACGATTGACGTTGATGTAATTAATTATCAATAGAAAGATAGATGGCGCTACCACCGCAGCTAAATTAATAATAATAATAATATTTATTTATTTATCTTTCTACAATAATAGTATATATAATTCTAAGGTAAGTAAGTACTTAATTATAATGGGTGCCGTAACAAACATATGATAGTGCTCTTACCGCCTGTGGTACAGGTCCAACCTAGTTTGTTACTACTAATTATTAATTAAAATGTTTATACTAATACTTATTACTGCCTACACTATTTATACATATCGTCACGCCTTTTATCCCCGAAGGGGTAGGCAGAGGTGTATTTCTACACCCACTTTTCGCCAGATATACTTTAGTCCCACGTAATAAGGGGCGAGCCTATTGCCGAACCGGGCACATTGCCAGACTCCGTGCTGCTACTGAGAATTTCGTGACAGAAAAACCCAATAACACTGCCCGACCCAGGAATCGAACCCGGGACCGGGATTTTATATGCCGCGAGACCAACGAGGCAGTCGTATAGGGTTTGATGTCGAGTTTTCCGTCTCTACGCAAAGATGGTATTTGCATCGTGTTATCCCTTAGTCGCCTCTTACGACACCCACGGGAAGATAGGGGGTGGTGACACTTGTATTCTATGCCGTCAACCACACGGCATATATATACACACATTTATAGAGTTACATAATTACATAAATACCTACAAGACCAATGCATAGTTCGGAGTTATTTTTATAATAGGTATAATATGCAATAACATTGTCATGACAAAGGTACAATTTATTTTAGCACTATTAGCAAATCTTCGGTCTGCTTATAATCCAAAGATTGTAAATACTTATACACTTAATTGCTTACAGTTGAAATAATTTACGTCATATATATACAGTATTTTGTTTAGTTTGATATATATAAAAGGCCCTAAGAAGGCATAAAACCTGTTTGTGAAGATGAATTTAGATTCTGAAAGTGCAGTACATACAATATCTTTACGCCTCTTATTGTTAGTGAGATTAGTGTCATAAGTTAGCGTGGTGTCCTGTTTTAGGACAATATACATAACGAAAAGCTGTCGTACAGTTAGTACATTGCATAGTTCATATAGGCGGTGCGTGGGAAAGCGAAAAGGCCTACAGGTTGCCACTTTTAGAAGTGCTCTTTGGGCCCGTTCAATCGGCATCATTATGGATTTTGGAGCCCCGCCCCATGATGTGATACAATACTGTATAATAGACTGACATAGGGCCTGATATACACGTATGATGAGCTTATTATCTGCTATGTAACGGAGTTTTTTAAAAACGAAGAAAAGTTTACGTATCCTAGAAGTTAGGGCCGCTATATGTTGCTTAAAAGAGAGGCAATCGTCAAGTATTACTCCTAAGTATTTAATGTTAGTGGTATTATGGATAACAGGGCAAGTGCAAAGTTTAAGTGACGGGTAATTGCAGTTATGAGCATATAAGGTGTTATTACTTAACTGAGCTGGTGGCTTCCGCATAGAGAATTTAAGAAATTTAGTTTTATCTGCGTTTTGCGTTAGAAGATTATATTTTAGCCAGTTGTTTACGATGTTAAATCCGCGTTGAGCAAGATCGTGTACCCTCTCGGCCGTGTCAGCGGCAAAAAGGAGCGCTGTATCATCTGCATATGTAATAATTTTGCCATGATTACAAAGGTCGTTAATATAGACTAGGAAAAGGGAAGATGCGAGGATACTTCCTTGTGGAATGCCATATTGAGGTATTTTTAATTCTGCGCTAAAAATCTCGCCGATTCGAACACTTTGGTACCTGTCCTTTAAATAGTCAGCAAAGAATTTTAATTGTGTGCCTCTTATGCCAATGGCTTCCAGCTTTTTAAGAAGTTTAGGTATAGACACCGTGTCATAGGCCTTAGCTAAATCAAGGAAAATTCCAATGACATGCTTTCTCTTCCCCAGTTCTTCTGTCACGTAGGTCGTTAATTGATGTACCGCATCTGCTGTAGACAACTTAGATCTAAAACCGAACTGAGAAGTGGATAGCAGAGCGTTACTTTCTAAGTATGCCATTAATCTACGGTTGACTATTTTCTCTAAAACTTTAGCTATTGATGGTAATAGCGAAATTGGCCTGTAGTTTGTTATAAGACCTTTTGTACCGCTTTTGTAAATTGTGACTACCACTGCCTTTTTAAGATATGTGGGAAAGACGCCCTCAGCAAGACATAGACGGTAAATGTGGGTCAGTGGAGGCACAAGAATATGTTTAAAATGCTTTAAGATGTTGTTACTAATGGTGTCCCATCCTGCTGCGCTGTTATTTTTTAAAGTTAGTATGACACTTGCCACTTCGATTGCATCTGGATCTAGCATAACAAAAGATCTGCCGCTCTTTAAATGGGTTGAGAAATTTGAGTGATTATCATAAAGGTTGTTGCCACATTGACTTTGTATTTGTTGTGCAAGTTTTGTTCCTACGTTGACAAAACAATTATTTACTTCGTCAGACGACGATTGAGGCGATTCTTTTAAATTTAATAAACTTGTATCGACTATATTTGCTTTAGAGGTATACGTAACTGTTTTTAGGTACTTCCAAAGCTTTTTACTGTTATTACCTGCGTCATTTAGTTGTTGTTTGTCGTACTCTATTTTTATTTTCCTGAGCAGATTATTACAAAAATTTCGTTACCTTTTATACGAAATATGCAGTATAGGGTTGTCGGGACACTGTTTAGCTCTTAAATGTAGCTTGTCTCTATGCCGAATACATCTAATCAAACCTGGAGTTATCCATGGTTTCAAGTTATAGTTTCTCTTAGTGACGGAATAAATTGTAGAATTTCTAAAAACGCTGCTTTGCACTGTGTTCATAACATAGGCTAATGAATTATTTGCATTAGTACTATTAAAAACTGGACTGAAGTCAATGTTGCTCAACGTATGTTCCAAACCACTCATGTTTATTTTAGTTTTGACTTGCGGTCGTCTAATGTTCTGTGACTGCGCTAAGTCCAGTATGATAAGGACAGCGCAATGGTCAGTTATGGAGGAGTTAGTGACAAGTGTTATTGACGGAAACCTAGCTTTAAGCATGACGTGATCTAAGCAGGAGCCGCTCTGGTGTGTAGGGAAAGCATGAGAAGGGAAAAGGCCATGGTATGCACATAGGTTTAGGTAGTCTTGGGTGCCGGCGTCACAAGAATCAGCATTTAAATTTATGTTTAGGTCACCGGTTAATATAACATTTTTATAATGAGATAAGCTTTGTAATATGCAATTTAAAGCGTCATTGAAATGGTCTAGGTTTCTAAAACATGGAGGTCTATAAATAGCAAGAATCGCAATATCGGTACCGATATAAATAACTAAACAGTTGTGTTCTTCAACCTTCGGTTCTTCTACAGTGACAAGAAGAGATTTTTTTGCATATATTACCACACCGTCGTTTTGATTTAAAGATACCGTGCTTTGAAACCTGTTGTACCCTAACAATGCTGGTAGTTTATCGTTTCTGTGAGCTAGCCAACATTCTGTAAGAATGATGACGTCGCTTTCAGCTTTTAACCTATGTAAAAATATGCTTAAACTATCAATAATCTTATAAATACTGCGGATGTTCTGGGTTAGTATAGTTAATGGTTTGTTAAAGTTCGATATGTATTGACTGCAACTTTCCGTATCACACATTTTTGATGAATGTATAGAGATATTGTCTAATTCACTAATGACTTCGTCAATCATAGTATTTACGAAACTAGGGTGTTACTAAATCTAATAGAACTGCAAAACTTATAAACAGGGACGGCGCTCTTAGGCGCCCTCACTATGATCTACAGAGTTAATGTACCTTGTCTCTGCCATTTTTCACGCTGGACACTCGGGGTCGCCTGTTTTGTAGTCACTCGGCTTTTTGAAGCGGAAGCAAGTCGCACATTTAGGTGTATTCTCTTTTTTAGTGCATTCATTTGCTTGATGACCTACCTCACCACAATGTCCACACGTGTCTACGGTCTCACGGCAGGTCTTTGCAGCATGACCATACTGCTGACATTTAAAGCATCTGGTCACGAGCGTAAAATCTCTAACTGGACAAGATGTCCAGTTGATGAAGACTCGTCCTTGGGTCAAAAGTGCTCGTCGAATATTGGCAGAAACTTCTAGTATGAAGTTGCAGGTAGGGGCTTCTCTTTTGCCGGATTTGTGGCTAAGTTTGATGGACGACTGGAACGATTCTCGGGACAGGTTGGGCAGCTTGTCGGATACATTTTGCTCGAATATACAGTCATAAACCTCTTGTTCTCGCATACCCGCTGGTACTCCGATAACTACGATGCGTGGTCTTCGTTTTGGTGGCTCTTCCACCTTCAGGCCCGAGTTACTAAGCTGTGTCACTTGTCTAAGCTTTTCTATATCGTCCTTGGATTCTGTGCTTATAATCACACCTCCGTTTTTTGTCTTGCGCAGCCCTCGCACCTGTAATTTCATTTGTTCTGGGCAGATGATTTTCTGGACGAGAGATTTTGTTTCATCACTAGACTTTTGTTTATCACTCGGATAAATAGCGATAGAGCTCATATTTTTGGGGCACATAAAGGTATTTTTGTTTGTTTTGACCATATCAGCAAAGGACTTTACCGTCTCTG
This sequence comes from Euclidia mi, assembly GCA_944739405.2. Taxonomy (NCBI): domain Eukaryota; kingdom Metazoa; phylum Arthropoda; class Insecta; order Lepidoptera; family Erebidae; genus Euclidia; species Euclidia mi. The sequence goes on from OX123184.2 coordinate 115,628,008, forward strand.
GTTTAGCGCAACTTTCCTCTATGGTTTCCGTAATTGATTGTTTGAAATCTTTTAGATATTCAAAAAGGTCTTGTTTTTCTTTCAGAGCTTCCAGTTTTGCAGTTACCAAAATGTTTTGCTTAAGTGCTTGATAATGGGCAATCATTTGCGTCGCGCCACCACTTATTTTTCTAGCGATGTAGTTGATTTTTAATTTTCGAATTTAACTTTCCTTCGGCTACAATCTGGCATATTTCATTAAGGCAGCTATCCATTGAAGACATCCAGGATTTGATTCCACTGGCGGTCAGGACTTCCTATGACTCCTCAGCAGCATGTTGCTGTGGCTGCGGGGCGCTGGGAGGGCTGCGCTGCGTTATCGTACTCCGATTAAAAGGGCTATTTTGTAGATTAGCCATCTCTAAACTCATATGACTAACATAATTCACGAACACACTGACTCAGCGTATAAGCATATAACGCGGTAAGTAGGTCACAGATTTTATGAATTGCGAAAAACATGTAATTATTTAAGTATTGGTACAAAGGCACGTCTACTTGCTTTAAATGCAATGCAGTGAGTGATTTAATTGTTTATGGCCTGAGCTTGTTTTTAAGTTGCCTCTGCATTTCTCGCTTCAATAGCATCCAGCCGTACTTGCGCATCTTCGAGAACTATATGGTCTGCTCTATCTATAAAAAAGAACATTTTGATACATCAAGTGACATACTTTGCCCTAGAGTGGAGCGTTAATGGTTGAAACGAAAATTGCAAGATGTTTACCTTCAGCTGTAGAACGCCGTATAAACCTTTGGCAACGGCGTCGCTTTGAAGGTTGGTTGATTCTGGATGGCTGACCTTCTAAATGTTCCTGTTCCAAGCTGAAAATTAAACAATTACAATGACATTAGTATTAGTCTACATATTGTTCTATTTATATACCCATCTGCAGAATGTCGTAATATACCTTATTTCTTGTACTTGTACATTTTCCACTGGTTGTTCTGTAACAACAGGCACTTCATAATTGTATAATAGTCTGTAAAAACAAAAACAATGTTATCAAATATTAAGAAACTGGTAACTAAGGTTAAATGATGAAAGCTAAGCAAATTAAGCACAGAGTACCAAGTTAGTACCACTTACGAAAAAGAATTGTTTTTAAATTGAAAATTATTACTGTTAGTAGGACTAGCATCTATTGCAGGTAGTGTGATAGTTGGCTTTTAAACAAAAAAAACATACAGTTAAAAAAACAAAGCAAGCAAGTAAATGTGTCAATCAAAATTTAAGAACATTATATACAACTGTGATATTAGATTTGTGAACAAGTTAGAAGTACTGCCTACAGATAAAAATGTTCTGATACTTACAGTGAGTGGGTAATGTCGGACTCCTGGAAGTGGCTCTCCTATATCTCGCCCTAATATATTGTATAATCGCTCTTGAAGAGGGGTAAGAGTAATTTCTTTTTTGAAGGACCTCCACCTGCAATGCTCATTTTAAAATTATTATGATATGATTGCCATGATAATTCTGCAAGGCTGCAAAAAGAAAGTATTGCTTACCCGTTGCACTTATTTCACACTTCTGTGATTTAATTTTCTTTAATGTTTTGCTCTTTTTTATTGTAAAACTAAAAAAAGTGAAAACATTACAATATGTAATAATAGATTTTAATCATTTTGTAATGCAGTAGACTGTATTTAGATACTTACTGTGCTCCACTCTGTCGGTGTTTTATTGGGGCAGTCCGCAGAAATTGAATTAAAAATTTGGGCGCACTCCATCCAATATCCTTTGGATAAACTTCGCTCTTCCTGGGTGCGGCTGCCGTAGCCAAGCGCCAGGTCTCGTTGGTTCTCTAAAAAATCCATCAACGCAGAAATTTGCTTAATAAGCACCATGTTGAGAATTTTTTTATGTTGAAATGAAAATTTAAACAAAACGCCGGTCGGTAAATATAGATAAAACGTCAGAACTTCAGATTTGACAAGTAAACAAGACGTTCAGAACCAGAACTTTGACAGCTAAACAGACAAATATATTTAATTGATAGTTAAATTTATTGTTTTTGCTATTTACGAACTTCTTACAACTTCAGATTGCTTATAACACTAATAAATGATATGTAACAATTCAATCTGGCATGAATAAATGTTTAAATTTAGTAGTAGTTTTTCGAAAATAATTTCTACTAATGTTTTTTTTATTATGGCAATACAACAATGTCATTCTGCCACAATTCTATTACGAGACCACTGATCGATCACTGAACGATCATTATGAATTACCAGACTACGGACTTTAAGCAAAATGACAATGGGATCGTGTTGGAATAACGAATGTGTTTAAAATAGCAGACTTGAGGCCCTGGTTTATTCGTTACATGCGAATATTGGAGAGAATAATGAGGTAATCAATTTTGTTCCGCTTTTATATGTCCTTCTGCCCAACAAAACAACAGCCACGTATATAAGACTATTCTCTATTTTACGGGATAGATTTTCTGTAAATATTTTATATTATAAATATGACTATGAGATGGCGGCTATCATTGGGTAAATGGGGTAAAGGAAGTATGTCCCAATACAACTGTTTGTGTTTGTTATTATCACTTTGTAAAATCAATTTGGAAGAAGGCTAAATACGCTCACCTGTGCGACGATGATGAGGGAAGAAGAATAACAAGATTATGTTCGCGAGTAGCATTATTACCTCCAGAATTGATACCAGAAGCAGTTCATTCCATTTTTGCCAATGCTTCAAACCCAACAGTTATCATTGGGGTAAAGGAAGTATATCCAAATGATACCGTTAGTGGTTGCTATTTCCACTTTGTAAAATCAATTTGGAAGAAGGCTAAAGCAGCTCACCTGTGCGACGATGATGAGGGTAGTAAAATAACATGATTGTGTTCGCGAGTAGCATTATTACCTCCAGAATTGATACCAGAAGCAGTTCATTCCATGTTTGCCAATGCTTCAAACTCAACAGTTATAGCACCCTTTCAGACCTATTTTCTTAACGAATGGGTCAAAAATGTCACAAGTGGTACACTCTCGTTCCACGCAGAATCATTTCGCACAACTAATAATGTGGAAGGCTGGCACCGACGTGTAAATGCATAATTCACGATTTAAATGAAAACTCAATCAATACAATACAATGTTTAGAAATGCTAGATAACGTTTTTCGACAGTAGAGTACGCTAAGGGCGGTTTCAGATTAGCGTATTTTTCTGTGCGTATACGGTCGTTTCAGTATACGCGCTTACACGCGCGCTACATTACGCGCTTTAAAAAACCAGACTCACGTAAACGGGCGTGTTCGCTCGAAACGGTAGTGACGTCTTGTCAGTGTCAACATGGATTCTGACGGCTCGTGGTTGTACGTGCTTAGAAGTGCGTCAACGCTCGTACGAGTTGCGCGTGTGCCAAAAGGCGCGCCTATACACGCGCCTACATGCGCTTCCAAAAACGAGCTTATATGCGCGTATAAAATGCTAATCTGAAACCGCCCTAAGTGTTGAAATATTTGCTTTATATCGAAAATATTTTTTGTTTCACATAAATATACTTTATTAATATGTCTATGAATATTATTTTGTACTTAGTTGTACGATTGAGATAAAAAGTGACACGCTGTCGAAAGAACAATCTGACGAAACGAAAATCTGTCCAAACAAAAATCTGTCGAAACGAAAATAACTCACAATGATCGGGACAAACAATTTTTGTTATCGTTATTGCCAGATTAAAAAAATATGGATCCGTAATTTTGATGTAAAAAATGGTATATTTAGTGTTATGAAGAAATATAAAGATTATAATAAGTCCTATTCAGAATACGGTTATCCAACAGGCGCTACTTTTATGAGAAGTCAGTATTCAAATTCGTCATCACACGAAAGCCCCGTTTCGTCTACTCCATTGCGACCTACTTCCAAGATTTATACCAATTCAGAACACCAATCCCATAATGAACCTACACGGTTAGCTTAACATCTTTTATTGGATGAAAGTACCTACAAGTTGGTTAAGTCAGACCGTACGAACAAAATACTCAAGCAAACTTGTGATATTGTTAAGAAATACCCCGAAAAACTATGGACGTGAAATATTTAATACCATCGTGTGTAAAACCTCCTTAAATGTATGGGCTACCAAAAATACACAAGGAAAACGCTCCTCTGCGCCCGATAGATAGTCAGATAGGCGCACCAACTTACAGACTGGCTCAACACATGGCAAAGATTCTCTCACCGCTCAGAGGCAATACGAGAGCACATGTGAAAGATTCCTACCATTTTGTCAGTGAAATCAAACACCTACATCTCTCTGACAAGGAAACTATGGTTAGTTTTGATATACAGTCATTATTCACATGCATACCAGTACATGATTGTGTAGAAATTACTAGAAGGAAGCTGACAGAAAACAACATGCCTAAAGAATATGCAGAAATACTCGAATACTGCCTGATAACGGACTATCTGTTATGGGACAAGAAATACTACATACAAGTAGACGGTGTAGCAATGGGCTCTCCAGTATCGCCTGTTGTCGCTGACATCTTCATGGAGGACTTCGAGCCCTGCAGACTGCCACCATCACACCGAGGTTCTACAAGCGGTATGTAGATGACACTTTCACAATTTTACCAACAGATAGTGTTACTGCTTTCCTAAACCATCTAAATTCTATTAATAACCAAATACAATTCACAATGGAATTAGAGGCAAACGATTCTTTAGCTTTCTTAGATGTACTTGTCATCAGGAATAAAAACAACTCTTTAAGCCATACTGTAAATAGGAAAAAGACCCATACAAATAGGTACTTAAACAGTGAATCTCACCACTATCCTAAACAGTTAGCTACTGTAGGAATGTCTCTGTTTCAGAGAGCCCGCGGGATCTGTGATAAGAAACACCTGGACGCTGAGCTTTAATATGTCAGGCAAGTTCTGCAAGACAACAAGCTCCGACCGCCGCGCCACTGTCACAGATCCCAGAAGAAAGAAAAAACAGCCACAGTAGAAAGACAACCTGCTGTCCTCCCATACATCAAGGGCGTGACCGACAAAATTGACTACATCTTGAAGCGAGCTTCTATCAAAACTTACTACAAGCCGCCAACGAAGATCAGTCAATTATTACCAACTGTCAAGTGTCCGTTATTCTTGCAAGAAGCCTGTGTCTACAAAATTAACTGTGAATGTGGACTCTCATACATTGGACAAACCAAGAGAAGCATAGGCGTTCAACTCAAAGAACATATAGCTGACAAAAAACATAAACGCTCAACAAAGTCTGCTGTGTGTGAACATGTGGAACAAGGACCCAACTACTGCCTGCGATTCCTGTCGTGAAGATGTGTCAAGATCTATTGCGTGTGCGGAAGTTTACTCCGAAGTCTTATTGGAATGTCGACATATCTCGTGCTGTTGCGGAGAAAAGGCAGGCCTTGGCAGCCTTTAGAAGAAATTCCACTCCTCGAAATTTGATAACCCTTCAGATAAAGGTTGCATTAGGTTAAGAATTATCCGTAAGGCCAAGAGTAAAGCCTGAAGAAAATTCTGCAGTAGTGTAAGTGAAACTAGCGACATGTGGCGTCGTATGAGATGGCTAAAGGGGTTGCGGTCGCCTCCGTTACAGATAAGTCAAGATGCAGCTAGTTAATTATTGCATAATTTGTGTCCGGACTACGTCTCGCCTCAATCACCGATATTTACGTCGAGTAAGGGCGCTTGTGCACTACACGGAATTTTACTGTCCGGCAGTCCGATTTTTTACGGTCCGATATGGCGGGCCATACATTTAGGGGTATGGTTTGTGTTGTTACGTATAGTGCATACGTAATTTTACCGTCCGATATTTTACTTTTCCCAATTCCGGACCGTTTTTTCCGGTCCGAGATGACAGCAATGGAAAACGTGAGTATACGCTTGTGCACTGCATCCGCGATCAGTATTAAGTGGGTGATCGACGGGCGAGCCGTATACCGCGGTTTTGGAGACGACGGTTTTTACTCGCGGAGTCGCGGCTCGTAGGTGCTGATCGACTAGCGAGCAAACACACTCGACGTGTGAAGCGCAACCGCGTCCTCATGCTTGCAGTAACTTTCTTTCTTTTCTATATGAAGCTCGCAATGACAGATTTTTTTTCTTGACATCAGTTATGTTTGAGTTTGGTTCGTATTTTTTTTTAATCCCCAACAGTTTGTACATTGCCATAAGCAAGGTCAGTCTCTGAAGGCGTTTATAAATTCTATTATGAAATCGTGACTAGAGGTTCGCAAATCCATTATTAAAAAAGTGTGCACGTAGCGTCAGTTCGCTACCGCTGACGCGGAAAACTGTAGGCTCGGCTCGTCAGAGGTGATCGACACGCGGTCTTGCGCAGCGTGCCGAGCAAAAAATAAAATAAAACTAACGAGCCGCGAGCCGGGCTCGTTGGTTTTTAATAGCGCAGTATTGCAATGATCCACGGGCGAGCTTTACCGACGAGCCATAAAACGGCGGTTTTACTCGCCCGTCGATCATGGCCTTTATTCATGAGCGGCGGGTGGGCGCGGGGTAGGGTAGGGGGTCGCGTGTGTCGCCTCCCTCACACCGCACACGCTCAGCAACCTGCGCCCACGACGCACGCCTCGCTCGTTTCACACGACACTTTTACGCTAATTGAACTGATTGAATCGAAACCATGTTTATGGGATAAAACTATTGATGCATACAAAAACAAAATTATGAGAAACAATGCATGGCGAGAAATTTGTTTATTCTTAGAACCACAATTTGAGGAGTTTGATGACAGAAAAAAAACACGAAATACGTAAGTACTTATATAATTTATTTGTATTAAATTTTTGACATTTGCCATGGCAGAGATCCTGCGGGACTTGAGAAGAAATCTGCGAAATTGTTTCTTATATCGTTAGCTGTTCGTCCCGCCTGGGCATTATTGGTAGCGATGTGAATATCTTGTAAACCGTTGGTATTAACACGTATGAACATGTCTTTTTGTGTGTACCCGTCTCTTTCACGAACGATATTGTGTTTTGATACGTTTAATGGACGATGAAGTATGCGCCACTTATTTGCCAATATACCAAAAGTACATTCCACATATCTGCGTGCCCGAGAGAGTCGATAGTTAAATATTCGTTTTTTTAAATCAAGATGTTTTCCACCATACACAAGGTCGTAACAAATTGTTATTTATTTATTTATTTTTTATTTATTTATTTATCTTTGGAAAACCAACAGCACATAAATATAGTAGAAAATAAAAACAGAATATAATACAAATGGCCAATTACAGGTCTTCACGATTAAATAATAGTATATACAAACAGTTAGTGAACATATTGGCTATTATAACGTCATTGATAGGTTTAACACATATTAACTATTATGTTTTGTGAAAAAATTAAGGCTAAGCATCCGTCTCACTGATTCCACTTTGGAGTTAAATATATCTATATCTATTTCTTTACATTCGTAATTAAGATTTCTGCTCGCTCGCCACAGAAATGCATTTTGCCGGTAATTGGTAGTTACTAATGGAAGGTGAATGGGATTGTGGTGTCTAGTAAATTTGCCAGGTACATTTAATAAGATTTTTGATAGCAGATCAGGGCAGTCAACGGTACCATTTAATATACTTAAAATGTAAGTCACATCGGCTATGTTGCGGCGTGTAACCAGAGGAAGGATGTGGAACCTAGCGCACAGTTTCAGATAATTTTCCGAACTGTACTCCAGTTTCAAACGGTAGCATAAATATTTTATAAACTTCATCTGAACATTCTCTATGCGGGATATATATATGTCGTACCTAGGGTTCCACACTTGACTAGCGTATTCTAATATGCTGCGTACAAATGTGCAATATAAAATTTTGAATGTTTTTGCCTGTGTGAAACTGGACGACGTACACATGACAAACCCTAATGCCTGAAAAGCCTTTTTCGTAATATTTTCTACGTGGTCTTGGAATAGTAATTTCGAATCATGCGTAATACCCAGGTCTCGTATTGTGTGACATTTTTCGAGTTGTAATCCCTTTAAAAAGTATTGAGATGGAATGACGTTAGTTTTTCTGCTAAAAGTAACAACTGAGCATTTAGATGGGTTTAGGTCGAGTTTATTAATTGCACAGTACTCAGATAAACGAGTTAAGTCACTTTGGAGAGCGTAAACATCAGTAATGTCTGTGATAGCTGAAAAAATCTTCATATCATCCGCGAAGCACAATAGCTGAGAGTAGTGGAAGCATTGATCAATGTCATTTACAAATATGAGGAACAAAAAAGGTCCAAGCAATGAACCCTGAGGAACACCACTCGGCACCAAAACCCAGCTGGAAATGTAGTTATTGACCACAACTGCTTGAGAGCGGTTAGATATGTAAGATGAGAACCATCTTAGCAAGTCTCCTCTTATCCCGATATGCTCTAATTTACAAATTAACCTATTGTGGTCAATTCTATCAAAACACTTAGAATAGTCGGTGTAAATGACATCGACCTGCCTCCCTCTACTCATGGCGTCAGATATATAGTCATTCATCAATACAAGATTTGAAGTTGTTGAACGTCCCTTGAGAAAACCATGTTGAAAACCACTAAAACAATTCCGCAACGCGGCATATAGTTGATTATATACGATCTTTTCCATTACCTTTGCCAATATACATAATTTAGAGATCGGTCTATAATTAGTAACATCCGTTTTACTACCTTTTTTGAGAATGGGGGTAATATATGCAGACTTCCATATTGATGGAACGGCACACTCCGAGAAAGATTTCTCGAAGAGTAAAGCTATAGGCACTGAGATACTATCGGCACATCTAGCTAGTAATATGGGGGGTATATCATCAGGCCCTGCCGACTTGTGGACGTCAAGGTTTTTTAGGATTTTAACTATGTCTGAGTCATAAACAGTTATGTTACCAATGTCTGAAGTTGAGATATGATTATGCACGCTGCGACTAGTTATTGTTGGTGTTTGTGCGGGCTGCAAAAAAGTTGAGTAGAAATATTTTGAGAAAACATTACATATGGATCATTCTCATTTTAGCGATTATTTTTTGTGCATTTATACTAAAAAACTAAATATTTGTGTTAAATACTTTAATCTTATTTTAGAATCTTTGTAGTAGTTGACACTAATGGGAGTTTAACGAATAATTTGCGAATGTAAATATTTATTAAAATTGCGACTATCCAAGTGATGAAAAAGTCACCTCCATGCCGTGTGCAAGATCTGTTTTCGAATACACAGACTATCATAAGTATTTTTCTTTCATATTTGTTAACTATTTTGTATCACTTCCAAATAATACACAAAATAAACTTTCAAAAAAATATTGAATACGAACATTTAAGATAAATTAAATAATTGTACACATTTATTAACATTTGTGCATGGACTTCATGTCACTGCCGTGGGTAAACTTTCTGAATGCAGCCGAAACGAAACGCATCGGTAAGCACCGTAATTGAATGACAACAAACGTCAGTGTCAACGCCATCTTACAAGTTTTTGACAGTTTGTCACTGTGGTGTTACAACGTTAGGAGCACGGACTCATGGGGTAAGATTTTTTGAAAATTAGCAAGCAATTGCAGTCACTTTTGTGGGTAGCATATCAATAAGAGTTAATTTAACAATTATCTATCAGATATTGCAAAATGGTGTACTATTGTAGCCGCAATCAGGGTGTTTCTCAGCTTTTTACTACAACAAATTTGAGGGTATGAAAAAACGGTTTATATTCCAAAAAAATATTCCAAAAAGTCACCTCCATGGAAGTCACCCACGTGGATTCCGTGGATCCATGGAGGTGACGTATTATCCATGGCAGTGAAAAATTTTGTAAGCCTTTTGTATAGAATTGTTTTTTTTGTCAATAATTATTTCTTTTTGTTTCTAGGTAATCATGACACCCTCAAAGAAAAATCAACATGAGATACGACGCCAAAAAAAGAGTGTGAGAGGAGACGTCGAGAAAAAATTAAGTCCGATCCACAACTCTACGAAGAAGCTAAAGCTAAAGAAAGAGAACGTTACAGAAAACGAAAAGAAGAAAAGAAAATTTTACCAATTTTTTAAATGTCAGAAAGAAAAGAAAGAAAAGAATGGCTCAAGAGACAAAAGAACTGCAGAGAAAATAGAAAATGTAGGGAGAGATTATCGTGGATCGTCTACGTGATGACTCACCCCCTTCCAGCGATGACGAAGTTGGACAACCGCCAGATAATATTGGACAACCAACTGTTGATGCTGGACAACCTTTTTGTGATGTTGAACAACTATCTTATAATTCCAGAACGCAGGTTCCATTTGTCGCAAGGACACGATCTCGTTCTGTTGAAAGTTTACAATGAGCCTCTGTTTCTAGCCGACAGTCAGCATCTTACAGAGACTCATCTCCATTCTTGTTGACAAATTTCTCGCCTAGCAGACTCAGTACAACATCATATCAGAAAAAAATGGGATTAAAAATCATGAAACATAATAAATATGTCATAAATAAGAAACTTAAGCTCCAAGAAAAGATGATTGCTACTCTGAAAAATAAGATAATGCTTTGCGAATGAAAGCAAGCAAAGAAAAGGTACCAACTACTGTTGAACAAGATAAAAATAATATTACATACATGTTAGTGCAAGATAGTGACATTGCACATATTGACTCAATGATTCCCAGAGATTTAAAACCCATTCGAGGCACAATGAATACGTATCAAGTTCTTTGGTCAAAGAACGAAGAAAATGCGATCTTTTTAAGACAGCTCAGCTGTGCAATATGTGACCAAGATTGTGAGCACTATGGGATTGGTATTTTTATACCAATGGCCCTGTAGTTATCAATGTCGAATCTTTTCCTAGTTCTAGCCAGGATAACATGCTTGAAGTTCCAGATGACCCTGAAATTGCAACTGAAGAAACATTCAAGTCTGACAGACCCCAGTTACCAGATGAAACTCGTGATCGAGAATTGATTGTAGGAAGATCGGCTGTGATTAAATATATTTGCAAAAAGACAGACGTATTTTACATCGGCAAAATCGTCACCGCTATGAATTCTAAGTACTTGATCAAGTTTTTGAGGAAGAAAAACGTGTTGACGAGTACACGGGGTTTAGTTGATTGAATCAGGCGTTATTTGGCGGAACTCCATTGTAACCTAATGGAAGGAAAGAGGAACCCACCACGCACCCTCGGATTGACCACCCCAACTATTGCAATAGAAAAATGTTGTCAATACCGAACTCCTCTAAAAGGATAAGGGATATAGGAATGGTATGGGTTCCAGGAAGATACCTGACTTGCAGTATCCCGCTGTATGCGCCGACTATTCTTCGACACGTGTTTCGCCTCTGCACGAGGCATCCTCAGGAGCGATTCCATTCCTAGAGGTAAACGAAGTAGACACTATTGTAACACTACCGCAACCGTATTGCGGTCGAAGAAGTACATTTTATGTTAAAAATATATTATCGTTGAGTTCATTCTCTAATCTACGATAATGAAGCTTTTATTAGTTACATATTGTTTTTGTAAAATTAGTTACACTTTCCTTCACAATTTTGAAAGTTTATCAATGTTATTTTCTTTATATCTTCTAAAGGTTTAATGTTCATTTTTGCTAGAATTTGCTTGTATGTTACATATCCTCGGTAACAAATAGTGTCATAATAATATCTAATTAAGATGTTAACTAACTAATACGACTATGTGATCTGATTTTGTAAACTTAGAATATCGTTTTATTTTACTTTAATTTCTGTAAGTTGGCTAAAAATACGGAAATTGTCACTACCATGGGTCATGGGTCACCTCCATGGAGGCAAGTTTTCTTTTTCCCAGTTTTTCTTGGAAACTGAGATGAAAATAGCTCGGCTCGTTACTGATTCTTAACGTTGGCTATAATACCTTTCTTTTGAGACCCCTTTTAAACGTATCAAAAAATAAAGTTATTTTTTTTTAAATCGTGTCCGTATTTGAGAATGGCCCATATATCTTTACCATCGCTTGCTATTACGTCACCATATTGCACAGAGCTAGGAATACTAGATGTTTTACGCCTAGATTTAATAAAGGTCCAAAAGTATTTGGGATTCTCTTTAATCGAATCTTCCACAGAAGTTATATAATTAGAGTAGCAGTCACTCTCTAACCTTCTTACTCGTTCTCGTAACAATTTGTACGTTTCGAAATCTGACCTATTACCGTATGTTTTGTGTTTATGAAAGAACTTATATTTTTCCTTTATAGATTTTTTAAGCGCTGCAGAGTACCATATCGGATACGTGTTATTATAGGTCAAGGTGAAGGACGGTACATATTTATGAACGAACTGCTTAATTAATTTATAAAAAGAATCTACCGCATCTTCAATACATTTGTTCTTAAACTCGGTAGGCCAGTCAATTTTCTGTATTTCGTCGCTGATAGCAGCAAAGTCAGGCGATTCAAACTTGTATCTTATTCGGGGCGCAGCTTGTAAGGATGGCATTTCCAGACATCTCACTACAATAGTAAGCGCTTTATGGTGTGGGTCAATTGGCACTAAGGGGTCCTTGCACTCAGATACGAACGGAAAATCATTTGACAACACAAGATCTAAGATCCTACCATACATATTACTCACATGATTATATTGTTTTAAGTTGTGGGTATTCAGCGAGTCTAATAAGGAATACTCGTCAATTGAATTATTAGCATTGCTAGGTAATAATTCACGATCGCAATTACTACGTTGCCATGATATTTTGCTCAAGTTAAAATCCCCAATTATTAAATATTTATCATCTGGGTGACTGATTATTATATCATCTAACTTGTTTAAATAATTTGTAAGTTGAGTAGAAAACGTTAGACCCATGTTTTGTTTACATAGGTAAAGAACGCATTGATAACCTACTTTAACACAAACTTTTTCCATTATGCTGAAGAGATTTTCATCCTTCTTATAAGGTATACCTTTGATCTCCACATTATTGAGTCGCGTTCTCTGTTCATTGTTAGACAATTGCAACTTAATATCCCTCATATTCGACTCCAATGTAGTGTAACTGTGGTCAAGGTCATCGACTCTTTTTTCTGTGGTAGTTAGCCTGGTAGAAAATTCTTCAATTTTATCACTAGCAAATTGACATGACGATTTCAATTCAGCGAGTTCACTTCTCATGCTCTTAACTTCTTCGATTACTGTAGATAGACCGGTGAGTTGAAGTTTAATCTGCCGTATCTCGTCCATAACAGCTGCCAATGTTACTTGCTCTTTAATAGGTGTAGGAGCTGGAGACACTGCTTTGCATGGGGCGCATTTCCAGGAAGACCTGCGGTCGGCGCCCAGCTTTTTCCATCCAGTCTCAGTAATGTTAGCACAGTTGTAATCAAGGTGCTTACCACAGGATGAACACTGAACACCCGCACCTTCAGCGAAACTATTGTTACACACTACGCACTTCATTATTACTGCGATTACTATTGGTCGGTCGCTAGCCAAAGGTTGACGATATATAAAAAGTATTGAGAATTCGTTAAATACGTGTAACTTATACGATTGTCCACAGGGGAGTGACACAGGGGAGTTATGTAACAAATTGTTATTAAGTTGAAAAGCTTCGTCGCCCACTAATACGTATGGCATTCTATTGTTTAGAGAAGGATGCAGAGGAGTTGGATTAGGTACAAGTAATCTTCCCTCAGTCAGTAGCTTATGAAACGTTGTACGCTGGAAAATAGCCGAGTCACAGTCTTTTCCATAAGCTCCTATATCGACAAACACAAATTTGTAGTTAGAATCGGTCACTGCTAGTAGTAATATCGAATAGTACCCTTTATAATTATAATTAATTGATCCGGCAGATGGAAAGTTCTCAATTCGTATGTGTTTTCCATCCACGGCACCTAGGCAGTTTGGGAAGTTTGCTCTGGCTTGAAATTCACTTGCCAGTGATTTCCAGTTATCTGTATTCGGTGGTGGAAGAAATTCACTGCTGAATTCATCCCATATTGTGCAACATACTAAACTGATAATTTCACTTATCGTTAATACCCAAATGATAGCTATAAAACATATCGGTAAAAGTATTTCCACTGGCTAAGTACCTGTAACAAATAAATACTATAATTACTTTTTTTTCAGTTAATGCTCTCACCAATAAATGGAATAACACGAGAGACTATTTCATGAAATCTTTGAAAACGAAATCTGGGCAAGCTCAGAAAAAGCAGTATATGTACCACAAACACTTGCTATTTTTATTAAAAACTGTTAAAGGGGATTCGACAATATCTAACCCAGTAAATTCCTCTCAAGATATTGACAACGACTCCAGACCAGGTACATCAGGGTCACTAAATCCCTCTCAAGATAGTGACAATGACTCCAGACCAGGAACATCAGCGTCATTTAATCCCTCTCAAGACAGTGACAGCGAATCCAGGCCGGGTATGTCAGCGACCTCCGAACTAACTCAAAACCGTAAAAAAATATTAAATCCAGTTGATGTGGAGATATTAAAGGCGCTTCAAAGTCATGAGCCACGACAAGATGACTTTAAGGATGATTCAAACTCAAACTCAAAATCCTTTATTCATTTAGATCACAAAGTGACACTTATGAACGTCAAATTTAAACATTATTACTGTATGCTTCTACATTTACATTTACTGCCACGTTCGCAATGCAATAGGTAGAACCATGAGAAAGAACGGGCAATAAAACTCACGGTCACTCTTTTTCAACGCCAGGTTTTTAATAATACATAACAATTAAACTTTTGTAAGGTGCTGCAACTGTTATACCTTCTATGTTATTTGTATATATTTACTTTACATGATACTCAAGCATAATCAAGTTAAATTTTGATGTTCATTTAGTTAGCCTCCTGAACATAGACATGGTGAAACAGGAGCATCCACTTACATTATGCACCTAACAATGCAGGCAATCCGCGCAAATGTTCAGAACCATGATGGAAATGATGAAGTTAAATATAAATAAAAAATTATACCAGCCCATAAGACCGTCATCGACCAGTCATCGCAAGTAGCACCCGTTCACGAGTATGACGCATGTGCCAGCCATCATCCCTCTCGCCATATCAGAGGGACAGGGATGACCCGACACACGACGCCACCACAAGAAATGACATTTTAGTGAGCATGACGACAACGGTATACGAACCGGCAGTAATTAAATTAACAATCTGTTGGTATACTGACCATGAACGCGAATTACCTCCATTTTCCAGATCATTAATTATAGCATAAATTTGTGAAAACGTGTGAAGAAATGCAAATGTAGTACCCATATTTAATTGACGTGATACCTTTTGAAATACAACCACCGATCCAACTGATTGAGTACAAGACAATAAAATTAAACATAATAAATAAATAGTATCTAACGACATGAAAGACATCTAATGATGTGGTGGCGATTCCAAAAAATATCATTTACTTATATAATTTTATTGGGAATAGAATCATATTTAATTACATGTCATGAAAATTTTAATATTATCTACCTACTTACCCAATAATTATGTGAATACTAAAACAGATTATTGCCAAGCGCATTTGTCATTAAGGTAATCATTTAAATTGTAATAAGCCTTTTGCATTAGGTTATTTTTAATCGTTATCTTAAATGCGCTAAACGGCAAGTCTAAAATACATATCGGTATCTTGTTGTAGATGCGTAAACTTTGTCCTATAAAAGAATTATGAGTTTTACACAAACGGAAATACGGAACACATAATTTATGTCTATTTCTTGTATTAATAGAGTGAATATCACTATTCTTTGAATATGAATTTATATTCCTACGCACATGCAAAACACTGGCATAAATATACTGAGACGCTACAGTTAAAATACCGATGTCCTTAAATCTTTCCTTGAGCGAAACTCTTGTTCGTAATTGGTAAATGGCCCGAACTGCTCTTTTTTGCAATATAAAAATACTTTCGATATCAGCAGCTCTACCCCATAGTAATATGCTATATGACATAACACTATGAAAATAGCCAAAATATACCAGCCTAGCCGTATCGACATCTGTTAAACTACGCACCTTCTTAATGGCATAAGCAGCCGAACTAAGTTTCGCTGACAGATATGTAATGTGTGCGCCCCATTGCAACTTTGAATCAAGTGTTATTCCTAGAAACAACGTAGATTCAGTTGTTTCCAGTACATCACCATTTAAAACGATGTTAGTACCAAGGTTTCTGACGTTTGGCAAAGCAAACTTAACACATTTGGTTTTTTTGGCGTTCAGTACTAAGTTGTTTACAGTAAACCATTTAGTCACCTGAATAAGAGCACTGTTTATTTCGGTAAAGTTTTCCTTATTTCTATCTACTTCAAATATCAATGAAGTATCGTCAGCAAACAATACCACGTCACAAATGTTTCTCAGGTAAAATGGCAAATCATTAATGTAAACAAGAAACAAGAAAGGCCCTAGGATACTACCCTGCGGCACTCCCAATTGTACTGGTAAACCACTGGATTTTGAGCCATTTATTTCGACACATTGGATTCTGATATTTAAATATGCCTTAATAACATCCAATGCTTTAGTCTGGACGCCGTAATGTTTAAGTTTGCACAAGAGCGTATCATGGCAGACACAATCGAATGCTTTCGAAAGGTCGCAAAACACACCAATAGCATTCTGAGATTTCTCCCATGCATTGTAGACGTGTTTGAGTAACGCTACTCCTGCATCCGTCGTCGAGTGACCCTTAGTAAAACCATATTGCTCAGTATGAAGGAGGCTGTTTAAATTAAAGTGTTTCAGAAGTTGCTTGAGTATGATCTTTTCAAAGATTTTACTAAAAGTAGGTAGTATTGAAATTGGCCTATAATTACTAGGATCATTCTTACTACCGGATTTAAACAGAGGTATTATCTTACTATGTTTCATTAAATTTGGAAAATCACCTGATTCTAAACACTTATTAAACAAGTTACTAAGATAAGGAGCTACTATATCTATTATACTTTTCAATATCTTAACAGATATTCCCCAGAGATCACCTGTATTCTTAGACTCTAGAGATTGAAAGGTGTTTATAATGTCAGTAGAACTAATAGGGCTGAATTTAAATATTACATCACATTTTTGTACACTTGATTCTAATAAATTTTCTGCATCTGAAGCTGATGAGTTTAGACCTCTAGTAGTAGTAATAGGTATGCTAGCAAATAAATTATTGAATGTGTGTGCAACTTCTTCTTTATTGTTTATAATTTTATTATTATCTAGCAAGTTAACATTGGTGTTCCTTAAGGTTGTCTTGCCCGTTGCTTCGTTAATAGCTTGCCAGGTGGCCTTAACTTTATTAGAAGACTTCCTAATTTTGTCACTAATGAATACTGCCTTAGCTATACTGCAAACCTTTTTAAATATTTTAGAATAATTTCTGACATACTCAGTGAAGCTCGCATTAAAATTGTATTTCTTCATACCATACAACTCATACATCCTTGCTCTGCTTTTGTGAATACCTACAGTAGCCCACTCACTAAATGCTCTAGACTCCTTGATTACTTTTTCCTTGGTCTTAAAAGTACTTCTAAATTCGTTTTGCACTGTATTTAAACATAGTATCATAAATCTTATTAGGTGATTTAAGCTCCATCATATCAGGATTAATACCTACTAAAATTTTGTTCCTAAATTCAATAAATTTACGCCTAGGTAATGGCCTAACTGTCACCTTATGTACGACTTTTTCATGAATATATGAAAAACCTGCCAATTGACCACAGTGATCCGAAGTTAAGTCAGTAGTAACTAATTTATGTGATACTGTATGATTACTAAATATATTGTCAAGGCAAGTGGAAGATGATGCTGTTATTCTAGTAGGTTCAAAAAATAAATTTGTCAAATTAAATGATTTAAAAAGGTTTAAAAGCCTACTAGTCATTGGTGAACTATCTAATAAATTAATGTTAAAATCACCACAAACTATGATACCTTTTTTATTGGTCCTAATTTTACCAATTGCGTCTTCCATAGTAGACTCAAACACATTAAAGTTACTTAAAGGAGGGCGATACACACATATAACAATATACTGTTCCAGCTCAATGCAGGACATTTCTATAGTTCGTTCTACAGACAAGGTGCTTATGTCCTTTCGCTCCTTACATGGTATGGTATTTGAAACTAGTATCAAGGATCCACCATGGATAGCTTGACTCCTAGTGAAAGCACTTTGCACAGTGTAATGCATGTTATTTAAAAATTTAATTTGATAATCCTTTAACCAATGCTCCGTTATGCACATAATTTTAATATTGTGGCTTTCTAAGTATAAACTTAATTCTAAATGTTTGCCAGATAGACCCTGTATATTTTGATGTGCTACATTCAATTGACAATGTCTATCTTCTGTCCTATTCTTAAGTTTAAAGAACTCGTGTCTGTATTTAAAATAGAAGGAATGGTAAAGACAGAATTATTTACAGAAACCATTTTCTTGGATACCCTGCATGTACCTGTGTCATATTGTATATTATATGCTAATAATTTAGCAATTTGTCGTTTATAAAATAGTGAAAGATACATAGTATCTTTGGTCAATGTGTAATTATATTTATTAATAAATTTATTTATGTCAAAATATAAAATAATATCTTTATACTGCCATGTCATATTGTATAAACACAAATTTAGGTCAAATATATGTTGATTTACCTTTTCATCTAATATACTTGAATAAGGTAAAGCACAAGTAATAAATTGACATCCTAGTTTTTTATGAAGTGATAACATTACTTCTGTTAAATTGTAAATATCTTTTTTGTTCACAATTTGGCTGTCACCATATATAATAATTATTGTTGAATGTCTATCTAATGTTGTTTGTTTTAAACTATCTATTAAGTGTGAAAAAGATGACCCTGGATAACAATAATTAATGATTTTCTTGTTGCTGTAAATGACTACTCATTAAGCTACCTAAACCTACACCTAACCTATCTGAAAACATGTAAACTTTTTTTGTGCCAGAGTTATCAACTAAGGGTGTCTTATCCTTTGGAATATTGGTTGTACTAGAACTAGAACTTGAACCTGAATCACTATCACTTATAATTAGAGATTCATTACCTAACAAGCATGATTTTGAACAATTTGAGTAATTATTTGTAATTGTCAAGGCCTTTACATTTTCCAGATTATTCTTACCAATTCGTGCAATCTCATCATATTTACTTATATATACCTGAACCTCTTTCTCATACTGGATATTCATCCTATTTAGTGTGACTCTAAAGCGCTGATTTGTGATTTGAGATCCCTTGTATGCTGATCATATAACATCCTACCATTAATTAATTCTATATTATAATTTTCTAGGTCCTGTAACAATTCATTACGTTCAGAAACTAAATTTTTGTATTGGTTTGTTATATTTTTTGATTTATTATACTGTTTCAAGTTCTGTACTAGTTTACTAATATTTTTGTTTATGTTACATAATTTCCTTTGTTGCTTAAAATTTTTAACATAACTTTTTAGTTGTATACTATGTTTATTAGACCCTAAGCATAATTTATCACCTAAAACCTCTGAATAAAGGTTCTGTGTTGCACCACAGTTAAGTACCTGCACCGTTTCCTCTAACGATTTTACCTTTAACAAAGCCTGTTCTAAATTGCTTTCAAGCTCAGTGATCCGACTTACAGACCAGGAATAGGTGTCATTGCAAGTTGTTAATGTATTGATCTCTTCCTGCAACCTGTCTCGCTGCGCAAGAGTGTCCATGTACTCAATGTGAAGTTCAGCGAGTTGTGCTTTTAAGTTTGAGACCTTGTCATTAACAATCTTGATATCCTCTTCACAATCAGAACGCTCTTTCAGTAGGTGATTATTTTCCTCCTGGCACTTTCTTAATTCCATCAAGGCTATTTTGAGCTTATTTTCCATGTCCTTTGCTGTGGCCTTACGGGTCATCATATAAGTGCTCATTGTTGCAGCAAAGGGTACACCAAACACCTAAGGACAGAAAGAAACAAGATGACAGGAGACAGACTGATCAGTACCTAATGTGTAAAATGTACCTATACAAAAGGAGTAAGAATGTAGAAAAACAATAGAGAAGATACAGAAAATAAGTAATTTAAAGATGTTATTTGACTTAATATTCTAGAATTAGTGTGGAAGTGTATTTTTAAAATGAACTATTTAGGAATGTAGGTAGGTAATTTGTTTACCTACCTACATTCCTAAATAGTTCATTTTAAAAATATCTACAAGCAAAAAATATATACAAGCAAAAAATCTAATATATTATGTATTTTAAAACAATAAGTTACTTATTTGTTTCTAAATTAATGTAATTACATAAACTTGTTCTTATCTCGTGTATTATGGTGAGTGATGTTTTGTTTTTCTTTATAATATCACTTCACGAATTTAATATTGGGGAATAGGAAGGTAAACATTTACTATTGAAAATAACGTTGATGCTAAGTAGATTAGTAAATAAAAGTATTCTATATTGTGCTTAATGAAAAGTGTGTAATGTTTGTGTGTATAATATAAATTAATATACTCCCTGGAGTTTACAAAAGTTCTTTATACGGTCCGTTGTAGCTGTCAAACAGCTGTTTTGATCGTAAAACTTCGATTTTAGCGCTGTTTGTATTTTTTATAAGCTGCGAACATTTGTAGTCACTATTCGTGTTATTTAACAGTTACTTTGTATATTTACCACTAATATTTAACAATAAAATTAATTAAAAATACGGACTGTAACGAATTTGAAAGTTACTCGGCCGGTGTTGCCAGCCAAAAAAAAGATGATGATAATTAAAGCATTTTTGATGTATGTCTATTTTGCCAACTATTAAACGCATAAAAGAAGATGATAGACTCGTGTTCAGAATTGACGTGATGCAGTTGCTTCGTAAATATACGAATCGCATCCGAGCATCTCCGTTCAGCGTTGCATCATCATCGCCACCGTCTCCGCTACATGCATGTGTCAACTCTCCAACTAACGAAGTTACCCCGTCGCCACCTACGTCTCCGCCACAAACTGAAAATCAGATGATAGAACCTCCAATCTCGCCTGCAGTATCAGAGCAGTTTCATTCAAACAATAACAGAGTTTTTGCAACAAGATTTTACTAACTATTAATTTTGATTATTAAACGGTTTATGATTGTGTGTGACTATCATCATATTTTAACATTTTTTGTAGTAAATAAATAAACAAAGGATAACCCTTAAGCTACATTAAATTTATTGGTATTATCATAAAAACCAGCGCATTTTTAAATGGTTTTAAAACTTGAATCACCATTTAATTCCTAACTTTTAATAAATTCGATAAAAATATATTTAATAATCACTATCACTACATATTATAAAACAAAGTCCTCCGCCGTGTCTGTCTGTCTGTTCGCGATAAACTCAAAAACTACTGAACGGATTTTAATGCGGTTGACATCAATGGATGGTTATGGATATTCATGAGGAAGGTTTTGATATATAATTCCATCCCGAAATTCCTACGAGATCGGTATAAATGGGATAGGCGCGTACGAAGTCGCGGACAAATTAATGCTAGTGTGAAATAAAATGAATCTTAATTTGACCCCCCCCCCATCTGACTCCACCTGACACCTACCTAAACCACTGAAGATGTGAAATTGATACGAGACATTTTGTTAACAATCACATAGTGAAAATAACAATAATTATTATTTAAGCGTCTGATTTCGCATGAACTGCTGTGAATGTCATACACCACTTTCACTAATTTAACTAGTAATACTATCGTATTAGTAGCATATTCTATTCCTATTAGCACAGTGCTATTAGGTATAAAAAAAACACAAAACAATGTCCACAAAATAAAAATAATAACAAAACCTTCGAAGGGCGCGCGCGCGAGGGCTTCACACACAGCAGCTTTAATGTAAAGATGTACATTATAGCTCGATACATCTCATTACATCTTTTCATAGAAATCGTCAGGAGAATGTATATTAATGTACATTACATCCCGGGATGTAATGTACATTAATATACATTATAGCTGCTGTGTGTGAAGCGCTTACTATCCCTCAAGGATTTTGGCGGCGGACTATGTGACAGTATTCTGTGTAGGTATGTGACTCATCCGTCGCACGCGCCAAAGAAATAATCATGTCTACTAGCACCCACGTATCTCGTAGCATTTCGCGCATAGAGATTTAAACCTTAAGTCGTCAATCGCATGCACGCATTTTTTTTCATACCTCATATGCGATCCCTTTTCAGCTTTTTTTTTTGCAAACAAAAAAACGCATTAAACTAATTACCTAGTCATAACTTCATAAGAAGGCTGTAAGGTCGTTTTCCGAATGAATTGTTTACGTTTCTTGTAATAATAGTTTGTACAAAAGAAGTTTGAAGTTTCCTGCAAGTGAAATAAATTATACAAGTATTTTTATCTAGTGAAACATGTTAAAATAATAGTAGTTTCAGTCATCAATTAATGTTAAAACTTTATTTAACATTTTTATTGTCAATTTATTGATAATAAGTATTCTACTTGACAGCAAAACACTAAGACGTCATATTTCACACAAAATCCTTCGCAAGGTCGTTTTTGACTTTTCATTAAAAGTGCTTGATTTGACTAGTTGGAAACAACCCTATTCAGAATGGCAACGTTTGAAGTTTTGTTTTATATCTTCACCAGCCAGGGGTCTTTGACCTACTTTTATTAGTCAGCTGATTATGTTTGTGCAATACAGAATGTTGTGAAATATTTAAATGGAAAAAAGGGCCCACGGCTAAAATATTGTTTAAGTATTATTAAATTATTTTAATTGAATATGATAAAATACGTAATACAGAGTACGTGGTTTCAATTAATGTGATAACCTAATCGCTACGCTGTAGGTAGGTATAATTTGAGTAATATATCCATTGTGTAGACCCCCATAGTAGGTACAAACTAAGCTTTTTTATTTATTTATTACAAGGAGACGGTATAATGTGTTTATTATTTTATGTAGATGTTTTAACTCGCATTTTGATTCAGAAAATCGGCAGTCTTAAGGTAGATACTTTTCAATAGGTTATTTGCGATAATGCAATTTAATTGTTACTTACTTATTTTTATTGTTTGATTTATTTTCAATCAGTAAATAAATATGGATGACGATATAAAATCACCCAGTATTTTTTTAATACACCAATACAAGTTCATGACTCAGTTTGCTCGAAAGGACTCGGAAGACTCGGACTTATGTGACTAACGGGTCCTAGTCTTGAAATTGTACTCAAGTCTCGAAATGAAGACTAAAAGACTCGAGTTTCCCATAACACTAGTGACGTCACATATTTTGAGATTTTAAAATAGCCCTTTAACATGTGACGTAATTTATTGATGGCCCCTTACTTCAAACGATGAAACTCGCCATTTTGAACTTTAAATTAAATAACTCATATCAATTCGGTTACGGTTACGGTTAACCTGTTTAATTCTGTTAGAGTTGTTTGTGTTAACCGATAGTACCTGTTAACCTTATTTTATGGGTTACTAGCTTTTTCCCGCGGCTTCGCCCGCATGAAATTTAATAAAGAGTAGCCTTTGTACTTCCCCAGGTTTCAGACTATCCATATCAAATTTCATCACACATTAGCCGTGTAGCATACATATATTATAAACAGATAATACTTAAATTTACTTTTGTTTTCATACTTCAGGTCGTCAAACTTCAGGTAAAGATTAGTATGTAGTGTATATTATTAAAGTTATTGAAGAGCTTTTATACCTACTGAATAGAAGAGCAGCAAAAATAAATACTGAAAGCATTACCACAAAGTACAAAATCAGACCGCCTCTCCGCCCCGCTGCGCTTCGCGCCAACTCATAGTAGGTAAGCGGTTTTAATAACGCTGCGCTTAGGTCAATTATATCGTGATAACTATTAAACTATTTGTCTAAACTACTTACTGTAAAAGACAAATTTCATCTACATTCAATCATGATCGGGCAACAAATCTATCAATTATGAAAACAATTTGATAACTTCTCTAGAATGAACATTGTAAAAAACATAACTATATTTTTTTGTTATACTGTTTTTTACAATAAAATGATGTAGTTAGGTTATGTACTAAAAGCTAAAAAGTAATTTGGCTACCAGATCGCATCAATCTTCTCATCAATCTTGGGTATTGATCATACAAATATAAAATCGTTGGGCAAGTGAATTTTTTTAATAATATTTACTCTGGATACGCTACGCCCAAAACAATTTTTTTAAGTTTTTAGTTTTGTTGTTAGTTGATACTTCGCATTCTTTTTTAATGGTGAGCCCTTTTCTACCAATCAATTCCTGTCATTCGATACCCATATTGAGGTATTTGTGGAAAACAGGTAATCTGCCATTTTGTGGCGACGGCCATCTTGGCTTTTTGATATTAAGCTCTATTCTACCAATCAAGCCCTTTCATTTGATACCCATATTGAGGTATTTGTGGAAAATATGTTATCCGCGATTTTGTGGTGGCAGCCATCTTGGAGTTTTCATAGTGAGCCTTATTCTACCAATCAAACCATTTCATTCGATACCCATATTGAGTTATCTGTGGAAAAAATGTAATCCGCCATTTTGCGGCGACAGCCATCTTGGATTTTTCATAGTGAGCTCTATTCTACGAATCAAGCCCTTTCATTAAACACCCATATTGAGTTATTTGTGGAAAATAAAATAAGTAATTCACCATTTTGTGGCGGCGGCCATCTTGGATTTTTCATAGTGAGCCATATTCTACCAATCAAACCATTTCATTTGATACCCATATTGAGGTTTTTATGAAGTAATATGTGATCCACAATTTTGTATCGGCGGCCATCTTGGATTTTTCATAGTGAGCTCCATTCTACCAATCAAACCCTTTCATTTGATACCCATATTGAGGTTGTTGTGAAGTAATATGTGATCCGCCATTTTGTATCGGCGGCCATCTTGTATTTTTCATAGCGAGCTCTATTCTAAGAATCAAGCCCTTTCATTTGATACCCATATTGAGGTATTTGTGGAAAATAAATTATAAGCCATTTTGTGGCAGCGGCCATCTTGGATTTTTCATAGTGAGCTCCATTCTACCAATCAAACCCTTTCATTTGATACCCATATTGAGGTTGTTGTGAAGTAATATGTTATCCGCCATTTTGTATCGGCGGCCATCTTGAACTATTCATAAGGAGCTCTATTCTACGAATCAAGCCCTTTCATTTGATACCCATATTGAGGTATTTGTGGTAAATAAATAATAAGCCATTTTGTGGCAGCGGCCATCTTGGATTTTTCATAGTGAGCTCCATTCTACCAATCAAACCCTTTCATTTGATACCCATATTGAGGTTGTTGTGAAGTAATATGTGATCCGCCATTTTGTATCGGCGGCCATCTTGAATTTACAATCATTTAACCCTTAGAAGCCTGATTTTCCAAATTAAATTTAAAAAAATACCTATGTGTTCACCGCATGAGCTAGATAAAGGAAAAAATAATGAAAAAAATATAATACATAATTAATATATTTATTTTGAAAAAAAAACAGGTATCAATTTCGATACTTCAGGCATTATGGCCATAAATATTTCGGATGAACTAACTATGCTCTTAGGTATGAAATAATGCGAAACATTGGTTGTTTTTTATTGTCACATAAAGAAACTTTACATTTTCTGCATATCCAAGAAGTAAGTTTCCTACAATTGTTATATTTACATTTATTTCTTGAATTCATAAATATTTTTTCATGTCCAACACGATCGTAACGGACGTCAGTAGACGGTAGTACTTGTACACCCACACGTGGTCTTTTATGCGGTTCAGGAATCTCTTCTCGTCGACTGTTGGAACTTGGTCTTCCTCTTTTATTTTCCGGGCGACTTTGGTAACGACATTAGGTGTCAGCAAGATCGGTTCTGAAGTCAGCTAACTTCATAATATCCTTCTGGGATTTTTCTTTCATTGTACAAACTTTTTTGTACAGTACCCAAGCATTTATCACGCTCATATCCAAAAGGTGATAAAACAGCCTTGTTGTCCACTTTCTCGACTTTATGCGTATGCGATATCGATCAATAAAGCTGTCCATCAGATCAACGCCTCCCATGTGGGCATTATATTCCTTTATGACCCGAGGACATTGTATTTGGATATTAGTTTTTAGTTTTTTTTCATAACGGGTTATAGTATCTGCTGGTTCAGTACCAACGTAGGTGGAAAGCAATAAAACTTGCTTATTGTCTTTCCAGCTGGTTGCCGAAAATTCTATGCCTTCAAAAGAGGCAACGATTTCGTGATAAGAGCCTCTAGGTATATTAGACTTCATTATTTCCTTTTTCTCTGGCAACTTACAAGACTTACCAAGCCTGTTTCTCTGTACGGTGCCAAGACAATAAATACCGTCTTTTGTCAAGTAATGTAGCAGAGGAATATTGGTATAAAAATTGTCAAAATAAATTATATGATTTATGTGCCTTGGGACTGGTCGTAACAATCGAATAACTGTATTCGATACTACTCCGAGGTCTGGTTCGCTAGGTAAACGTTCACTAACATTAGCTCCTGAGTAAACCTCAAAACTGTATGCATACCCAGAAAGAGAGCATAAAACATATAATTTGAATCCCCATTTGTGGGGTTTATTGGGTAAATATTGTTTCATAAAATGCCTAATTTTTGTTGCACACATTTGCTCGTCTAGTGATAGCCGGTGGTCAAATGGTACAGTAATAAATTTCTTGTTCAAGTGGTCTATCACGGGTCTAACTTTATGTAATCTGTCGTGTTGGGGATGATCCGGGGGCAAATGTTTAGTGTCGTCATTCATATGGAAAATCTGTCTGATTTTATCAAATCTGTTGCGATTCATGGTTTGTGCTATCGGTTCAAATTTTGCAATGTTTGACCAATATGACCTGACACTAGGGTAATGGTAAACACTAGTAAATATAAGAATTCCAAAAAACTTTCGTAATTCTGACATAGTAATGGGTTCTGTAAAGTTGGGATTCTTTTGGAACGCATATTTATTTGACTCTTCCACAAGAAATGTTAATATTTCTTCATCAAAGAAATAAGAAAAAAACTGAAAAGGGGTTTCCAAATCTAGAATTTCTTGTGAACCCTCAGTGTTTCCTTCAAACTTGAAAGCGTCTTGGACAATATCCATATTTCTTACTCTCCATACTATGTTCCGAGGGTTGCAAGTATAATTATTCACCAAAGGAATTGGGCTTTGTTCAATGGTCTCTGAATGTTGAATATTGGAAGATTCATTGACTTAAGGCGGATCTGCATCTAACTAAGGGTCACCGGGGGAATTACCTACATTATCTTCATCTTCTAGCTCCATCTGAAGGTCTCTTTGGCTCGAATAGTATTCAATGTCATCTTCATTATCGCTGGACTGGTCCTCTGAAATTTCACCATTTTCGAGCCGTCTCAAAATGGCTTCGATATCATCCGGCTTCATTTTCGATAAATATCTATAAAGAAATTGATAAAAAAAGTAATTCCAACACCAATGCAAGCAGAATAATTAAAAAAATGCAAATATACATCCAAAAAATATATTTAGCTAAAGAATTAGTCTGTAGGTTTCATGCAGCTCGGAATGCCTGAAGTATCAAAATTGATACCCTTAAAAATAGCACGATTTTCTTCAAGCAAAGAAGACGATCGAAAAAAATATATACACCATTATTTTTTTATTAGTACAAAAACTTTAAGGACACATTAGCGAAGACATTATTATCATATAAGTGACGTAAGAATTTCATAATATCTATAAATAGCAAAGTTATAATCATTTGTTTTTTGTAGAAAATCTCACCCAAACCATAGACATATTTTACAATCCATTCGCTACTTCATTGATAGTACTGACTTTCCGTCCTACTCTTACGCATTCTTTCCGTCGCACTTATAATGCAGGTAGCCGTAGACAATAAAATGAAGCAAAATAATAAGTGTAGGTAGATATTTTTTATTTTTTAAAATTCTACCCACTCCTTCATACTTCATCCAGTCTTAGGACCGGCAAAATTTACCGTTTTACAAGTAATTAAATACGGAGGTATGTATTTAGAAAGCAAACATATCAAAATAAAAGAAGGTATTCTGTAATAAAAGAAAAGAGTAATTTTGGCGTATTTATGAAGTTAGAATCTGCTGCTATTTACAATTACTATTTCATCATCATCATGTCAGCCTAGAGACGTCCACTGCTGGACATAGGCCTCCCTCAAGGTTCTCCACACAGACCGATTTTGAGCCGCCCGCATCAAATTATTATTTAGTTAAGTAGGTAATATTTACTTCACTTACAAGTATTTCAATTGTTCTTCGAAATATCCATCACTATTGTCAATACACAGCACGTTTTATTTAATTGTTTTTTAACGAGATAAGTAAGTTTCTATCCGTGTGGTGACGGATTAAGAATACGGATTGTCACCACCCCATATCATCCCATGGGTGTCGTAAGAGCCGACAGAGGGAGCATATTATGCAGAAAACAGCACTGTAAGAGAAGGAAAACTTGATACAAACCCTATACCAACCCGTTTGGCCAGCTTGGTGTAGTAGGCCAATTCCTCCTTTCAAAGGACCTGAGACCTAGAGACCTAGTCCAGCAGTGGACTGATAAAGGCTGATGATGATGAAGTAAGTTTCTCTGACTTTTCACTGCGTCAAAAGCGTCCAATATGCGCTGTTTAAATTATTCGACACTCACACTCACAACGGCTCACTTTTGTACACAGTGGTGAGCATGGAGGCCAAGCTACGATCCGCCTCGACCGATCCACTGGCTTCCAAACACTTCCCTGTACAAACGCATAACTGCACTCGCGTGATGTGAACTAATAAGCCATCCCGTTGGGCAAACGTAATCAAACAATAATTGTTTCCACGAAAAACATCCGCTCGCTATCGCCTTCAATTTACTACTGCGGCGCGCGCGCAGAGGGACAGGGGGTGGCGAGTTTCGAGTTTGCACAAATTTATCACTGGAGTAGTGGCGCGTAAAATTATTACGACAACATAGTATTTAGTTATGCATTTACCAAACATTACGTATTTTTGTGGACAGTTTTGGGACAGTTTTGGAACTTATAGTCGTATTTTTTATTAGACGAAGCTAACTGACGTTTACTGTGTTGTCAGTTTATGATGAATTAAAAATAGTGTTGTGACAAAGTGAATGATTGAAAAAACTCTTGAATGAATGAAATTGCCTCGATTGTCTAGTGAATAGTTAGTGTGCCGAACGGCCGATATCGGGTACGGTGTTGGAGTTTTCGAAGACTATGTTCCTATAGTATTTACCTATACTGAATACCGAGTGTTTTAAAGATTAAGGAAAACATTGCGAGGAAACTTGTAAGACTGTTCTATTTTCAATACATCATGTAGTTGAAACTATAGATGTATAAAATATAACAATTTATAGGTAGGTATGAAAATAAAAACATCGCTTACTACATAATTTGCTTTTATTCATCATTAGATAAAAAACCATCACTATCGCTTGCGGTGACATTAATTATAAATCTGTCTGAAACATTGTCGATCATGTTGTCGAGACCATACATTTTGTCTTTTTCTTTAATTATATGAGACACGCAGCTACTCCATTTTTCAGGAGTGATATGTTGAAGTCCTACTTCAAAAAGTTTTTTTACTTCTGTCATTTAGAAGGTTTTGTTATTTCTTGCAACATATCCTTTAGCCTGCGCCCATACCAACTCAATGGAATGGAGCTCACAGTGATATGGAGGCAGACGTAAAACAATTATCCCATGCTGCGCTGCCATCTCGTCCACAACATACATATGTACGAAACAATATAGCAACAAATAACCACAACAATTACCACAAACACAACGTAACGGAAAACTTACGAAAACAATAACTAAATACTAAACAGCGTGAGCGCAGAAAAAACATTCTTGCTATCAGACCAGAGGTTAGAAGCCGAATGAATAACAAACAAAATGGCAACCGACGCACGCCGCGCTTTGTAATAAGCCGTCAATATACTGATGTAACTACTTACATAACTATTAGTAACTTATATCAGAGCACTTTTATTGTAAAATAGAAATAATATTATTTTATAGTTTGAGATGATTAACTATTCACACTCATTGTTCGTTCATCTGATTGAACGAGAACTAAACGCATCACTATTACTTTAAATATGACAACATTATCTTACAAAGTGACATTAGCTACTGTCAGTTGGCTTCGTCTAATTAAAAATACGACTATAGTATTTTTATTTTTACATACATAAATATGATTAGTTAAAGATGCCTAGAGCCCCATTAAATTTTTTGTACTAATTAAAAAATAGCGGTGTATATATTAGTAAAAATAAGACATCTGCTTACCTCAAAACTTTTTTATTATTCGCAAAAAGAAAATTCGTCACAGGCTTTTTGCGCAAAACTTTTTCAGTATAAGGTCACTTGTACAATACGGCGGGAAATCAAAATGTCATAGATAATTAATAAAAAAATGTTGACATTTGATTTTATTTAAATTTTGGTCGAAAGAACACTATGCAGTAATGTTATACATACAGCCTAAAATTAAAAAAACGAGTTAC
Organism: Euclidia mi; assembly: GCA_944739405.2. Lineage (NCBI taxonomy): Eukaryota > Metazoa > Arthropoda > Insecta > Lepidoptera > Erebidae > Euclidia > Euclidia mi. The sequence goes on from OX123184.2 coordinate 115,658,678, forward strand.
TGCAAGCGTACATTGAGTTAAAAAGTTCGGTATCATATTTGAAACTCTAGGCATTTAAGGGTTAAATCTTTTAATCTCGATGACAATATGAGTGTATACCAATTAACAGATCAATCATCCTGGGGCCTAACTCTCCAAATTAATAGCAATCCCGATATAAAACCAATACAATATCAATGTCAATTTCTTAGTGTTTTGAATTGGTACTCTTGAAAGCATCGAATCCAGCATTGAATCGTTATTGGGATTGGCCAATAATTGTATTCTAAAACGTGAAGTTGGCTACGTAATGGCCATCATTAGTGTTGCTATACAATTTACAATAAACCGGTAATGAATCTTTTTTATCGAAAATCTTTTAAATAAGATGTCTAATAAATTATAACGATATAAATAATCGATTTACTTATAGATTTTTACTTGTTAAATGCAATACTGCGTTAAAATAAGCTGTATTATTAAAATATCATCACGACTTTGGCTGAATGCAATAAGATCTTTGCTTACACTATTAAAAAAAAGTAATGACACCTTGTCACCAAAAAGTTTCGAATTTTCGATAAAGCGGGTGAGCAGAGTACATTCAAAGAGTATACAAATACTACGTAAGAAGAGGCGGATGTGCCATAGATCATGCGAGACTTTCAGCTTTGTATGAAACGTGCAGGGAGAACTCGTACCAACGTAAAGATACTAATTGACATCGTTTTTATGTTGTCAGCATTGTCATATTTGTCAATATAGGGATGTACCCTCTAGTGATTAACGAAATATCGATATCGATAATATTCGGTAAGAAATAATTATAATTATGTTTCGACTAGAATTATATTTTTCCAACACAAATAAAAGATGTATTTAATATTTATGTGTTTATTCAAACAAATTACCCTATTCTATAAATTTATTCTAGATTAGCGAAGAAAAATACGCAGAACTAAAAGATATACGTATGTACATGTAATGGAAAGGTTTTCAACATTTCTTCTGTAATAGGATTTAAAGAAATGTCTATAGATACAAGGCACAGCTGTTTTTCTGACATGAGTTCCCTTTTTTTTAAGTCTTTCGGCTTAAAATGCTTGCCACACACATAGTTCAGCTGATGTAATTTTTCAATGGGCACATAAATCAAGTCTTGGTTTCCAGTTGCAGCTACCAATTTTTACATCTAAAAAGAAAAAAAGAATAGATTTTTAGTCCTTGTGCCAATTTCTAATAACGGATTATCGATAACTGACAGGCAGCACTATTGTTTACCTACAAAGTACTAGGATATGAAACTTTAGAATATATCCTTATTTTTTATGTTTCATTGAAATATATCACATTATATAACATTATAAATATTCATTGATCTTTATCTAGGGACATTTTGCTATAAATACCTACCCTTTTTTCATTGCCTGACCGGCATGTTGTTGTATGCCATATTTCGCACGTTATTTTGCTTGTTTTCATTGCGCTCCTTTCAATGCTAATTAAATAAATATAGTAACACTAACACTAGAAGTGTAAAATCACATTTATATGGTATACACAAAGCACTTTTACAGTTTGTTTTTTACGTTTTATAAACAAACTACATAACGCGGCAAAGTTCAATCTGGATAATAATGTGACAGTTGTGACATTTGACACTATTGACAGCCAAGGCGGTGATGTACGTATAACCCGTCTAACTTTGAAAGAATACTGTTCCAAGGGTACATAGTGAAGGATGCTATCTTCACGTTTTATACATATAATAGTAGCCATTAAAAAGATAGCACGTTTCATACATTCGGTTTTTTCTTAGGAACTTGCGCCAGGCTGAGTACATTTTTATATACGCGGGTGAGTTTATTCTGTTTATTTTCAGTTTAGTTTACATTAAAATTTATACAAGTGTGGTTATGTATAATTACATATTATATATTATTACTAAATGCAGCAAGTCTTCAGTTTTATTTATTTTTGATAAAGAGCTAACAATTTCGTGTGATGTGTTTTATAAACAAAAATATTTACTTTCAGTCACAATGTCAAATCGTCCAAGTTTGGCCCAACAAGAAGGTTTGGTTGAGTTCCTCGAACAAAATCCTGGCATTGCAAAAGGCTTGCTTCGAACCACGCAGGCAAAACTCGAAACAAAAAGAAAATGGGCAGCATTAGCAAACTCCTTGAATGCTCTAGGAGGCGTTAACAAAGATGGTCAAGGATGGGCGAAGGTAAATAATTGTTCAAAATATTTTTATCATAAATAATAATATTAAAGTCTGAACAATTTTATATAACCATTTTTATGTCTTTTTAGTATTGGGCTGAGAAGAAATGTGCTCTTAAAAAGCACTGTGCACAGGTGTCTAGTTCTATGACGCGCACTGGTGGTGGGCCTGCACTTAATATACCCCAGTTGTCCGAGCTTGACAACAGAATGGTGGCGGTCATGGGTGGACCACAATTTGCCTGTCGTGATTTACGATTATCAGTAAATCCATTCCCTGATGCGGTAAGTAATAGTTAGGAATGTTATAATTGTTTGGATAATAATGTGTTTCTAACAAATTTCTATTGTTTCAGCCAAGACAATTATCACCGCCGATAATTATACCAGAAAGTGTGCTTCCTGTAGAAGACCAAACATATGAGCTGCAAACATCACCTGTGCTTGATATTTTACCACATGATGAAGCTGCAGCTACACCTACAAGTTAGTATTTTATATTACTTTACTTTGCTTAATATCAACCTAAAGGACCCATTCCCACACATATTTTCTTATTATTATACAAATATTGTGAATTGAAATAAAATTTCTTTAAACAGACTGTAAAGCTATGTTAGACAGAGAACTACATCCCACACTTGTTATGTTATAAGATTTTATAAACCTTACAATGTGGTGCTTGGTGGTTAGGCATCAAATAGTTGTAAGATGCTAGTCAGGACTGCATTATCAATATATTATTTATTTTTCAGTCCCCTCTGGTACGCCTCCTCCACTTCCGCAGAGTAGTGCAACACGGCGACGACGTCGTTCTTCAATTTCGAGGACGTTATATTCAGATATGGAGCGTTTTACGAGAATTGAAGAACGGCGTGTAGAAACTGAAAATACAACAGCCCAAGCATTTGCTACAACAGCCCAAGCATTTGCAACAACAGCCCAAGCAGTTCTTCAACTTACTGAAGAAAGGCATAATATTGCAAATGCCCTTCATTTAATGGCTAATGCAATGATTGAGATTGCTAGAAAATTACCAGACCCACAATAATAAGTTAAGTTATTATATTTTAGTGTACCTATATTGCTGTTTATTAAAATTTATTTTCAATGTTAGATAATTATAGATATATAAATTTTAACCTTAAAACATTTCAATTGTATACATCATAGAGATATAAGAATAGAGTGGCTGAGTGGGGCTAATTCGTGTCTGCCAATGGGAGAGAGAATGCTACAGTTAAAGGCCCCCTGCATCTCTGCTACCTGCAACTATTATTTATATCAGTTTATTTGTAATCAATAGTTTAAAAGTTGTTTTTATTGTTTTAAGAAGATAGTTTGAGGTGACTTATATATTTCTAAACTATTGATTACTGATAAACTGATATAAATTATAGTTACAGGTAGCAAGCCATTGCGCAATGTTGATGTTGTGCATGTACTGTTAGAGAGAGATGCAGGGGGCCTTTAACTGTTGAGTTCTCTTTCCCACCGGCGTACACAACACAGTATTGAGCACTCTATCCTTTATATCTCTATGGTATACATTAGATAGTTGATATTATTATTGTTTAAATTAGTTGATTACTTACATAATGTATTCCACCTAAACAGTATATTTTCTTACATAAGATAGTGTTTAGGTGAAATACATTATGTACTAAATAAAAATACATTTCAATTTAAAAAGACCTTTATTATTTTCAACAAAGTATAAGTATTCATTCTTTAACAAATTAAACATTACAGTAGACAACAAATTTACATTACTTTTACAGACCTTATCAATATAGTTATGCAGGAATGTAAATACATAAAAACAAAGTTTAATTTAAATAATATCCTAGCTCACATATTGAGGCAATGCTGAGATTGATTTACTAGCAAGAAGATAGGCAGTTGACAATACAATAATTATAAAATTAAATGTTAATATTCAGAAGTCAAGTACTTCCAATTTCCTGTTGTTAATTTTGGATAGAATAGTTTGATACTAAACCTAAATAAAAAAGAATTTGGTACCTACAGGACAATGCTCTTGAATAAAAGACTAACTGAATTTGCCTAAAACCTTTCTTAATACTTACCTTCGACTTGTCCACAACTGTTGAACTAAAGCAGCTCTCTTTCGAATACCTTGTCTTAGTTCAGCAGTTGCAGTAGCAGAAGTATTAGCTGTTGCTTCTTCAGGATAAGCTGGGGTATCTTCAACATAACTTGTGTCTGTATCTTCAACATTACCTCTGCTGTCTATGCACATGTTGTGTAAAACACAACATGCATTTATTATTTTGGCTGCTACATCAGGATGATAATGTAGCACCCTATGGCCCAGTAAACATCTCCACCGGTTTTTGAGAACACCAATAGTACGCTCTACTGTATTACGTGCAGTGCAGTGCAACTTTGTATAATATTCTTCAGGAGATCCTGAAGGTGCATCTACAATTGGTGTCATCATATACTCTCTCTGAGCATAGCCAGAATCACCTAAAAAATTACATTCATTTAAATATATTCTTAAATGTGTACCTACAATATAAAACACACATAAATTATTATCTATGATGATTCAAACCTACCTAGTAAATAAACACTTTCCCCATTGTTATTAAGGTCTATTAAATGTTGTTTTATAGGATGCTGATTCCACACAAAACTGTCATGTGATGCTCCTCCGAATGAAGCTTCTACTGACAGAATCTTTAAATCTGCATCACTTATCTAAAAGATATAAAACAAGGTAATATTATTAGGAGAATAATATTGATATTATCAAATTAACAATAAAAATAAATGCTCCCTTACAATCATAACATTTCGAGAGTGAAAATGCTCATTTTCTACAGGCCTAATTATGGCTACATGAGTGCCATCAATACACCCTAATACTGATGGAATTTGATATTTTTCGTAGAATCTGAAACAAAGTGTTTATACATTACATTTATTTATGAAAAACAACTACAAGGTACTAACTACTACTACTATTGAAATAACTAAATAAAGGTACTGGCATTACCTTCTTTTTATAGCGTCTCTTTCTTGGCGAGTTTGAGGGAACTTAATCCATTTATTTAGCACCTGTGTATGGTTAAGAGCTGCTGTTACATCTTTGATTGCTCGGGATACCGATTGTTGAGACATCAGGGTGCCATATGTGCCTCCAACTAATTTTTGGTAACTCCCAGTTGCGTAGAAAGATAATGCTACCAAAGTCTGCAAACAAAATTAAGATAAGTATATAAAAATAATTGATTCGCTTTACAATTAGTTATAACCATAATAATCATTTTATCAAAACGACATACCTTGTATTTAGGTGATATATCACTTCTTCTTTTAGGAGTTGGCATGAAACACTTAAAATTTTCGTAAATTTCTTCAAATAAAGCTTTATTTACCCTATAGTTTGCTCTGAATTCGTCGTCACTCATGGTAAACGCGCTCTCTGTATAACGCATCATGCGACGCTCATTCCTTCTTTTATTCAGCCGTTTTTTATGTGTTTGATGTAAAATGTTGTGCATTATTACTAATCTTGCCATATTTAAGACGTTTTTATAATAAAAACCACTTAAACAACACAAAACAATTTTTAACAAGTTACTCTTTCGCTATTGGAACAATCACAATTGACAAACAATAATAACACAAAAGTTCCGCAATATACAGCTGTCAAAAAAGTTTCAAGAGTAGCGTTTAGCGTGGTTTAGCGTCATAAAAATCCGATTCCGATTGCGTATAGTTCCCTTTAATGGCCACGCAATTTGGCGCTAGTGTCTCATTCAAGAGTACAAAACGTCATAATGCCAATGTCGATCGGTCGATATTAAACTCAAGAGTAGACACCCAGGAAGGGGTAAAATTCCAATTACTAAATTTGACGCAAGCAAACAAAAAAAGATCATACAGGATTTTTGCCTACTTAGTTGATACTTTTCCTTGTAGTATGGCAACATTATACAAAATCTTTATAAATTGTAGCCTATGTGTTATTCTGATGTATAAACTATTGTTACGCCATCTATCGGTGAATAAAAAAAATACTAGAAGAGATTGAATGTATCGGTGGTTTAAAGGTAATTCAGCTGCTCTGTACTAGATGGCGTTGCTGTATCGAGCATAGACTGTTCGCGATTATTCGACAGTTTTGTGGAAGTATCTAGAATGCGCTAGTGATGTTATCCGGCCAGTATAAATAGAGTGCGAGCGAACGGACCGGACAGTAACAAGTGAATAGCGAAGCGATAAACAAGAAGCGAAGAAAGTAATTCGGAAGTGCTTAGTGTTGTACTAGTGGTGTGAATAGTGTGTTTTATTAGTGTTGGAAAATTAAGTGTGTGTATCTTGTGTTATTGTGTTAGTAAATAAAGTTCAGTTTAAGTGGCATAGTGAGTTATAATTTATCGTCGAACCCCAGCTCGTAACAAATTGGTGTCAGAAGAAAGGGATAAATTATGCCGGTTATGCCGAAGGAAGAAACTGAAGGTGTGCGTACCAGGAACCAGCGCCAGCAAGACCTGGACCAGAGACGCTTCGGAGACGTTCCTTCTCCATCGTCTGGTGGATCAGGCGACTCCGCGGCTGCAGTGGAGCCTGCAAGCGCACACTCCATGTGGTGATGGCGTTCATGCAGGAGCAGGCCCGCCGTCAAGAGGAGCACGCGCGCCGCATGGAAGAACAGCGACAGCGCGACAAGGAGGAGCAGGCCCGCCGTCAAGAGGAGCAGGACCGCCGTCAACAGGAGCAGGCTCGTCGACAAGAGGAGCAGGCTCGCCGTCTTGAGGAGCACGCGCGCCGCCTAGAGGAACAGCTGCAGTGCGACAAGGAGGAGCAGGCCCGCCGTTTGGAGGAACAGCTGGTGGTGATGAAAGACCTCAGCGCCGCTGTAGGGAAGGACCTGAAGGTGGTAAAGGAGGAGCTCCAGCAGCACGAGGCTCGTATCAGCGATGTGGAGAAGCTCGTACACGACCAGCTTGAGACTCGCGTCGCCTCTAAAGAGAAGCGTGTACACGACCATCACGACACCTGTGTCGCTGAAGTGGAGAGGAGATTGTGTGGGCTCGGATCCAACGAAGTGACATCTGCGACTGTAGTGCCCTCACCTCGTGGGTTTAAGGTTCCACCATTTGATGGCTCGTCATCATGGTCTGCATACAAGATCCAGTTTGAGGCTGTGATGCGATCGAATGGGTGGACCAAAGAACAGGCCTTAACCGCCCTAACCTTGGGCCTTCGCGACCGGGCCTTGACAGTGTTGGAGGCACTCGGACAAGACGTCACCTATGAGAAGCTTCTTGAGGCGCTGGAGGCGAGGTACGGAGACGCGCACCTCGAACATGTGTATCGTGCTCAGCTGAAGGACAGGACGCAACGCACCGGAGAAACTCTGCAGCAGTGGGCTCTAGAGGTGGAAAAGCTGGTCAGGAAGGCATACCAGTCGTCTCCTGCGCTTATTGATGGGAACCTCGTACAGGCGTTTACGGATGGGATCCGGGACCTGGAGGTAAGAGCAGCAGTGAGGCTTGGGCACTTCAAGGACCTCAAGGATACCTTAGCCCACGCTCTGGAGGTGGAAGCAGTGCGACGCGACGACCGAGGTCACCGCATCAGGGAAGTTGTGTCGTCACCTCGGTGCTACAACTGCGGAGAAAGAGGCCATATCCGCTTGAGCTGCCCAAAGCGTAGGCAGCCTGGTGACACCCTGTCTCCACCAAAGGGGTCGCCTGATGTGCCTGCCAGGCAGCGAGAGCAGGGAAACGAGTAGAAGCCAGGACTGCGGGTCGGGTGCTGGCTGGCAATGGAAGAGCCCCAAGTATCTCGATCTCGCAATCATGCGACGGGAACAGCCTGATCATCGAAGGCGAAATTAACAGAACACCATGCAAGCTGACATTGGACACGGGTGCTTCTCGGACAGTCGTCGGTTTCCATCTGGCAAGACGGGTTCTTCGGGGCTGCTTCAGGAACAATGAATGTGTGAATCTGAGAACAGCTACCGGTCAGCACATAACCGTCCGAGGTGAAATGGAGGTGGATCTGAAGCTAGGCAACAAAATTTACCGTCACAAAGTCATCGTGGCCGATATAGTGGACGACTGCATCTTAGGCCTAGACTTCATGCGGAAGTATCACTGCGAGATCGATGTTAACCAAGGAGTGTTGAAATGTGGCTCGGAAGAAGTCTTCATGGAAGGCGCAACTTCAGGAAAAGTGTACTGCCTGAAGAATGTCACGCTTCAACCGCGGTCGGAAACGGTAGTACCGGTTTGTTTACCCAGGAGTTCTGGTCGAGGTAACCGCTGCGTACTTATCGAAGGCCTAGAGGAAGATGCCTCATGGAAGATTGCACGAACTTTGGTAAGGGGTACCAAAGTTTCATCAGTACGCGCACTAAATGCAAGTGACAAGGAAGTGTTGCTCCAAAAAGGGACGGAATTGGGCAGCTATGAAGGAGCGGCTTGGATGCGTAGATGTCAAGAGCAACCTACCAGCGACAAGGTTCAGGGTGCACGATTCGACGTGTCTTCACTTTTGGAGGACTGCCAAAGTACCCTGTCAGAAGAAGAGAAGACCAAGGCTAAGAAGATGTTAAACCGGTTCGCCGATATTTTCTCGACCAGTGATGCCGACATAGGGAAGACAGCACTAGTCCAGCACAAAATAAACACGGGAAGTGAAGCACCGATTCGCCAGCGACCAAGACGTGTGCCAGTGGCACGGGAACGTGAAGTGGAAGCTATGATCGACGGTTTGGTGAAAGAAGGCGTAATCGAGCCTTCGTCCAGCCCGTGGTGCTCTCCGGTTGTCCTAGTAAAGAAGAAGGATGGCAGCATGCGCTTCTGTGTAGACTACCGCCGATTGAATGACATCACGAAGAAGGACAGCTACCCGCTGCCAAGGATCGATGACACACTGGATACGCTGACGGGGATGAAGTGGTTTTCTACCTTAGACCTAAAAAGTGGCTACTGGCAGGTGGAAATAGATCCTCGAGACAAGGAGAAGACGGCATTCTCCACAGGGAAAGGATTATGGCAATTTAACGTCATGCCCTTTGGATTGTGCAACGCTCCTGCTACTTTTGAGAGACTGATGGAGCGAGTGCTTATGGGACTGATTGGAGATGCCTGCCTGGTCTACTTGGATGACATCATCATCGTGGGGCGCACCTTCCAGGATCACCTTCGAAACTTGGAACAAGTGCTGTCAAAGATACGAGGAGCTAATTTGAAGCTGAGTCCGAAGAAATGCGCGTTATTCAGACGGCAAGTGAACTTTCTAGGACATGTGGTCTCGGAGAACGGTATTCAAACTGACCCGGAAAAGATCATTGCCGTGAAGGAATGGCCAGTTCCAGAGAACAAAACGCAGGTCAGAGCATTCCTCGGATTATGCTCCTACTACCGACGGTTTGTGAAGAACTTTGCTGACATTGCTCGAACTCTTCATAAGCTCACCGAAGACAGAGTGCAGTTCTGTTGGAATGAGAGCTGTGACGTTGCATTCCAGAAGCTTAAGGAACATCTGTGTACTGTACCTATTCTAGGCTACCCTGACAATGAGCATGAATTCATAGTTGACACAGATGCCAGTAACACCGGATTTGGCGGCGTGCTGTCACAGAAGAAGGGTGATCAAGAAGTTGTTATAGCATACTTCAGCAAGACCTTATCCAAACCCGAAAGAAACTACTGCGTCACCAGGCGGGAACTCTTGGCTGTAGTAAAGACGTTGCAGCATTTTAACAAATACTTGTTGGGCCGTAAATTCCACCTGCGAACCGACCATGCAGCGCTGAAATGGCTACTTCAATTTAAGGACCCAGAAGGACAAGTAGCTAGATGGATTGAACTACTGCAAGAGTTTGATTTTGTAATACAACATCGCAGCGGCAAGTCCCATGGTAACGCAGATGCCCTATCGCGTAGGCCGTGTCCCGACCAGTGCAAGCACTGTAGCCGACAGGAAGCAAAACAGGCAGCGCTAGTGAGGATGTTAAAGACGGATCTAAGCGACAGATGGAAAGAAGCTTTGCAGAGTGCTGAGCAAGAAGACAAGGACGTACAGCCGATTCTTGAATGGAAGAAATCAGGCGCTCCTAGGCCCAAATGGAGTGATATCGCAGCAATGAGCCCTATCACCAAGAGTTATTGGGCACAGTGGGAAAGCTTGGTCGTCCAGGATGGAGTTCTGTGCCGCAAATGGGAAAACGCTCGCGGTAACCAGTGCCATTTGCAAATGGTAGTGCCCAAAACTAAGGTGCCGGAAGTCTTGCAGCTCTATCACAATGGTGCTTCGGGAGGTCACATGGGAGTTAAGAAGACCCTTACTAAGATCCGGGAGCGGTTTTATTGGCTCCACTGTCGGGATGACGTCGAGGATTGGTGCCGCAAATGCACAAGTTGTGCGGCTGTCAAGGGGCCACATACTCGAAGCAGAGGTGCATTAAAGGTGTACAATGTGGGAGCCCCATGGGAGCGCATAGCCTTGGATGTCGCTGGGCCGTTTCCCGAGAGCCAGGATGGAAACAAATACTTCTTGGTTGTGATGGATTACTTCACGAAGTGGCCTGAAGTGTTTGCAATCCCAAATCAAGAAGCTACCACAGTGGCCGACAAGCTGGTGCATGAAGTCTTTTGTCGATTCGGGGTACCCTTGGAAATCCACAGCGATCAAGGCCGGAACTTCGAATCCGAGGTGTTCAAGGAGACTTGTCGCGTGATGGGTGCACATAAAACCAGGACCACGGCTTATCACCCGCAATCAGATGGCATGGTTGAACGATTTAACCAATCACTGGAAAGGTACCTGGCGAAGGTCGTGGAGAGCAAACAAAGAGATTGGGACAAGCACATCCAACCATTCCTTCTGTCATATCGCAGTGCGGTCCACGAAACCACAGGAGTAACACCAGCTTTTGCCAATTTCGGCAGAGAATTACGTTTACCAGCAGACTTAATCACCGGTATTCCGCCAGAATCTCCACGCAATATAACGGATTACGCGACCGAGCTACGCAACAAGATGAACGACGTATACGAGCACATCAGGGAATCTGGACAACAGATGTCTGAAAAGATGAAGACTCGCTACGACCGGAAGGCAAACAACAAAGGCTTCGATGAGGGATCATTGGTGTGGCTTCATAACCCAGTACGAAGCAAAGGAAAATCGCCTAAGTTACAGGCCAGATGGGATGGGCCATATCGCATAATTACCAGGATTAACGACGTCACCTATCGAATCCAGAAGGGGTCGCGAGGTGCACCGAAGATAGTTCATGTGGACCGGTTGGCTCGTTACCATGGGTCCAACGATGTTCGAGACGAACACGTTTAAGAGGGGGGCAGTGTTACGCCATCTATCGGTGAATGGGGGTACTAGAAGAGATTGAATGTATCGGTGGTTTAAAGGTAATTCAGCTACTCTGTACTAGATGGCGTTGCTGTATCGAGCATAGACTGTTCGCGATTATTCGACAGTTTTGTGGAAGTATCTAGAATGCGCTAGTGATGTTATCCGGCCAGTATAAATAGAGTGCGAGCGAACGGACCGGACAGTAACAAGTGAATAGCGAAGCGATAAACAAGAAGCGAAGAAAGTCATTCGGAAGTGCTTAGTGTTGTACTAGTGGTGTGAATAGTGTGTTTTATTAGTGTTGGAAAATTAAGTGTGTGTATCTTGTGTTATTGTGTTAGTAAATAAAGTTCAGTTTAAATGGCATAGTGAGTTATAATTTATCGTCGAACCCCAGCTCGTAACACTATATTACTGTAAAGTTTCATCCAAATCCGTTCAGTAGTTTTTGCGTGAAAGAGTAACAAACATCCATCCATCCATCCATCCATCCTCACAAACTTTCACATTTATAATATGAGTAGGATTAACCAGATACATTTCGGTTCGGTTAACCCTATCCGTCCGAACCCTGATAAATACTTTACACACTTACCTTAATATTACAGCAAGCATTTCATTTGGTGGTACACCCAGCCTTAATTTTGTATCTTGCCTCTTGATCCACGCGTTCAAGCGGTATAGCAAAAAATCATAAGTAGTTGTAGACATCCGATAGTAGTTGAAAAACATTCTTTCGTCTTGCCTCAATTTATTGTGGTTTATGTAAAATGACCCTGTCAGGTACCTTTCACTTATAAGGGGATGAACCCAAAATTCTTTTTGTCTTCTACGTCTTAGTACGTAAAGTAATAATGCAAGCAACTGCCGACGTTCCAAGAAACTCATCGTTCCTAGCGTAATTACGCGTGCGTGGCGTGTAGTTTCAAGGAGAGCCTACCCTTAACTGCGCCTTGCCGATCCGCGAAAAGACGGACAAGTGCACAAGCCACTCATCCGTTTTTTTCATGCCATATCGGACCGTAAAAATCGGACTGCCGGACAGTAAAATTCCGTGTAGTGCACAAGCGCCCTAACACTTCTCTGGGTAAGAGCATATCAACTCACGAATTAAATCGGGCTATTAAAAACAAAGATACAGCTCCAGGTGAAGACGATATCTCTTTTTCTATGATTAGGCACCTTCCTCTTATAGGCAAACAAACCTTAGTAAAATTTATAACATGTTTTTACTTAGAGGATATACGCCCCACCAGTGGAGACAAACAAAAATAATCCCTATACCAAAGCCAAGTGAAAACTCTCTTATGTCGTGTATCTGTAAGATTTTTCATACAATTTTAAAGCACCGGCTAGAATGGTTTTTAGAGGTTATAGATTGTTTCTCGGAAAATACTGTCGGCTTTAGAAAATCTAAATCATGTATGGATAGTCTTGTACGTTTGGTTAGTCAAATACTGTTAGGATTTTGTGATAATTTAAGTAGCCTGGCTTGCTTTGTAGATATAAATAACGCTTACAACAACGTTGATATTAAAATATTGTTAAACACCTTAGATAATCTTGGGGTCGGATCTAACATTTGTAACTATTTGTGGAACTTTTTTGAAGTTCGTGAGTTAAGGGTAAAGTGTCAAGACTCCTATACCGTTACTAAAACTACGGGGCGCGGTTTAGGGTAAGGTGAGCCTTTATCCCCACTTTTATTCAATGTGGCTACCATGCATATATGTCATAATATAGCTAATGTTTTTGTGTCTCAATATGCCGATGATTTTGTGTTGTATGGATCATACAGATCATTAAGGGAAGGGTGCCTTAGCATACAGGCAGCTTTAGATAGTATGTGTCATCTGGTTGAGGACATTGGTTTAGAAATTTCTGAAAAAAAGACCAAAATCTGTTTGTTTAGTAAGTTGTCATCAATCTTAAGGGTACACGCTTACAATTATTTGATCGAGTCAAGCACAGATATGAGAAGTAGTATCAGATAGAGCGCATTCGTCCAACTAAGTGTGGCACGTTGACAGCTATGTGTGCGTGACCTTTGGCGACTGGCACTGTACGGACACGCGCGTCTATGTGTGTGAAAAGTTGCTAGATTATGAATAATCTCCCAGTATTTTGCATATAGTTATGTAATATTCTTATATTCATTTGCGGTTTTGAAGAATTTACCATGGATTTAATTAATGCTTTTATAAATACATTTCTTAAATGTAGGTACCGAGTTAAGTTTTAACTACTTCGTAAATCTGTATATATAAAATCCTTGCGTTACTGACTTCTTGGGAACCGTAGGGGTACACCAACACGGGATTTCTCGAAATTCCCACGGGATCGGGCAAAACGAGAAATACGAAAATATGTGCGTGCGAAGCCGCTGGCGTCGATTAGTTGAGAAATAAATAGTATGTATGTACACACGGCACCAAGTCAAGCTAAACAGTTGCTGTACGATTTTGGTACTTATTCCCTACGCCATAAGTATGGATGTACACACGGCGCCAAGTCAAGCTAAACAGTTGCTGTACGATTTTGATACTTATTCCCTACGCCATAAGTATGTATGTACACACGGCGCCAAGTCAAGCTAAACAGTTGCTGTACGATTTTGATACTTATTACCTACGCCATAAGTATGTATGTACACACGGCGCCAAGTCAAGCTAAACAGTTGCTGTACGATTTTGATACTTATTCCCTACGCCATAAGTATGTATGAACACACGGCGCCAAGTCAAGCTAAACAGTTGCTGTACGATTTTGATACTTATTCCCTACGCCATAAGTATGTATGTACACACGGCGCCAAGTCAAGCTAAACAGTTGCTGTACGATTTTGATACTTATTCTTTACGCCATAAGAACGGTGCAAAGGACAAAGTGTATAAGCTTGACGAGTAGCAGGGTGTACACGAATATTTGGATCGTTTGGGGATCGAACTCAAAACAATATTATGTAAGGTATATACTAATGGAAATTGAAATTCTATTACTATATTTATGAGAAAGAAGATATATTTACAATATACTTTTATAATACGGTTATGTATTTTTCATTAACATGACAATCATTTTCACATAATCAATTGACAAGTGCATTTTCCCTAATTCAGGCAGAACGGCGTCGACAAAAACTGGCAACACTTGCATATTTCTTGCACAAATACGAATTTTATCGAAATTAAATTAGGAATTAGTCAAATTATCAATAGTTACCTGTGAAAAGATATTCCATTTTCCTGTTTTTGTTTTTAGGAACAACTTTTACAGTGTTTAAGAACACAAGACGGCATTTTGAGAATTTAAAAGTTGAAGTGATCGTGACGCGTGAAATGTACGATGCTTCGTAGCCCACTGAGAGTACTGAGACGAGTTTGTATTCGCTTTTCAATTTTGTATTTGCTTTAGTGGCCGCACGCAACTGTGCCGCGCGTTCCATCTGATACTACTTCTCATATCTATGGAGTCAAGTATCTGGGTGTATGGCTTGATCGGTCGCTGAGGTGGGGCAAACCGATCAATAAACTTATACACAAAGCATCTAAATACATAAATGTACTAAAAGTATTGGCGGTGGCAAATTGGGGCATACATCCTGGGTATTTGACAACCCCTTATATTGCGATTATACATAGGCTGCACTAAAAGTATCGGGAATGGAATATTTCCACTGTTCCTGTCATATTAAAATCTTTTTAATTGAAAACTCCTTGGTTTAAAAAAAATCGAATACCATTTATTTATTTAAAAAAAGATTCTCGGTCTTGTCACAAGGTTTTGTCAAACTTGTTTAGTCGTTGAGAAAATGGAATTGACTCGGGAAAATTCAAGATCGATGATTTAGACTTTCGAAGTGGTTGAACACAAAAACAGTGTGTTGACCGGATGATTTCTGCATTTGGTGATGAAGCCACGTCCAAAACCACAATTTATTGCTGATTTGCTGAATTTATTTAAACGAGGACGTGTCAAGCTCAGTGATGATCGCCGTCAAGGTGGTCCAAAAACTGCAGTCACCCAAGAAAACGTTGATGCTGTGCGTAAGCTGATTGAGGAAGATCGACATGTGACATACCGCGAAATTCAGGCAACTTTAGACATTGGCATGAGTCAAATACAAATAATCTTGAATGAACAAGGTGTAAAAAAGTTGTTTGCCCGATTTATACCGCATTCGCTCTGTGAAGAACAAAAAGCGGCTCGCGTTACTTGGTGCGTCAGAACTCTCGGAAGATTCCACGCAGGATCCTCAAATGCTGTATACCACATCGTATCAGGTGACGAATCCTGGATATACGCGTACCAACCCGAAACAAAAAACCGGTCACGAGTTTGGGTGTTCGAAAATGAGTTAAAGCCAACAAAAATGCCACGTTTGTCTTCAAAACCGGCCATGTTACAACTATTCCTCTTGAGAGACAAAGAACGGTTAATGCAGAATGGTATGCTAGCATTTGTTTGCCACAGGACGTTTATGAACTCCGTAAAGAGAACTGCAACCGCCGCATCATCTTCCATCACGACAATGCGAGCTCTCACACCGCGCACAGAACAAAACAATTTTTAAGAAAGAAAACATAGAATTATTAGACCATCCGCCGTACAGCCCCGACCTAAGCCCTAATGATTTCTATACTTTCCCTAAAATAAAGAATAAATTGCGTGGACAGAGATTTTCATCGCCTGAAGAAGCTGTGGACGCCTACAAAACGGCCATTTTGGAGACCCCAACTTCCGAATGGAATGGTTGCTTCAATGATTGGTTCCATCGTATGGAAAATATGTCAAATTTCGCGGAGAATACTTTGAAAAGCAATAAATACATTTTTAAATAGTAATGTTGTGTCACTTCCTTGATTCCCGAAATTTTCTGTGCCGCCCTCGTACGCATAGACTACGGAAGCTTCCTTAATGATTCTACTGTCAAAACTCATTTGTTTAAGATCGACAATATTCAAAATCAGTGCATACGTGTTATTGGAGGCTTTATCAAAAGTACGCCAATACACGTCATGCAAAACAAACTCTGCTTACCACCACTCTATCTTCAAAGATACTACTTCGGAGGTAAATTCTGGTTAGAAAGTTGCTGCTTCCAAAACAATGTTAATATAAAGATCATAAGTGAACTCTCAATCGATGTAGTCGTTCAAATAATTAGACCCGTAACAAAATTCCATTATTGCTGCCATTCATACATCGTTAGTTTCTATACCTATTCATAGTTCAAATAAATTGGAGTTGTTTAGTATCGATACGTGGGTTCAAGATATAAATTAAGATGACTGTATACATTGCAGTATAGATGGTGTCTCTGGCTCTAAGAAAAGTGTAACTAGATCATATTTAAAAGAAAAATGTAACGTGTACCTGAAAGATAAATTCAATAGTGGTTATAAAATCTATACAGACGGCTCAAAAGAAAAGGATGTTGTAGGTGCAGCTGTTTTTGATCCACAGTATTTTACTAAAATCAAATTTAAAATTAATTGTTATGTCTCCATTATGTACGGCGAATTATTTGCCTTGTCTGAGGCACTTTCTTACATTCAAAGTATTCATCATAACAATTTTGTAATATTGTCAGAAGAAGTGCTCTTCAGCATGGGGCTCGGTGCACCTCGAGTTTTCGAGGAGTACCGATAGCCTACACCATAATTGAGGCAATTCCTAAAATTAAGGCTAATGGGCAGAATGTTACCTTGCAGTGGATACCGTCTCACGTGGGGCTCTGGGGTAACGAGGAGGTGGATCGGTTAGCTAAGGAGGCATTAACTGATGGGATTCCGACAAATATTTCAATGTTCCATACAGATTCGTTACCTATTCTAAAGGAAAACGTCTATAAACTTGGGTCTGAATACTTTGACTCTTGCTCTATTAATAAAGGCATTTGGTATAAAACAATTCAATCCAATCCTTATCGATACACCTGGTTTGAGACAAGCAAGATGGATAGAAGCTCCATAGTTACTGCTTTTAGTATTCGCTCTGGTCACATTCCACTTAACAAATTCGCGTTTATCATGAAAAAAGTATCGTCGCCGTGCTGCTCAGAGTGTGGTATTATTGAGGACGCACATCATGTTATGGTGGAGTGTGTCAGGAATGAGGCTCTTAGAGTTACTTTGCTCAATAACGTAATGGAATTACATTATAAAGTTGGCTATTGCAATAGTGTCCTATCTCAACCAGAATCATACAATGCCAAAATCTTAATATATAAAATCCTTGCGTTACTGACTGACTGACAGACACGCTACAGCCGAAACTATTGGGCGCAGGAAGCTGAAATTTGGCATGTATGTTCCTTGGGGACCGTAGGGGTGCACTAAGAAGGGAATTTCCTGAAATTCCCACGGGATCGGCCAAAACGGGTAAATTTAAAAAAAATGCAGGCGTAGCTGCTGGCGTCCTCTAGTCCTTTATAAATTAGTTAAGTTTGTTTTGAAGTGTAGGCGTTTTTAAGTATATGTGTGCTTAAAAACGCTTACATTTTATATAATATGTGTTTGTATTTGTGACGGTTAAGGCGTTATAATATGTAGAAAGAAATACGAGAACGTCATGGTCGCTTTTGTGAACCAAGTTCTTTAATAAATAAAGATTTAAAAAAGAAATTAGACAGCTAAACTAATCTGTTTAATTATTATTAACGTCAAGAAATATAGAACAAACAAGGTCTATTCTGATAAATTATATGAAATAAAAAGCAATCATTTGGAGATGATTGGCTTTATTTTCTATTTTTATGATTTTTATGTTTATTATATTAATTAAAAGCTTCCAATTTGGTCTCGTCATCCCCACTAAATTGTATTTTGCCAGACAATATGCGGTTGACTGACCGACACCAACTATAAATTGTTATGTTTATAGTTTTATCTTTAAAATAAATATTTAATATGTCCTTGTGTACTGGACATTTAAATGGATTATCTAGTAATAAATCCGTCATGGCAATGATATTTGATTTTAGACCGATTAGGGTAATTTTTCTTGAGAAATGACTCTACCGTGTTTTGTAAGTCCCTGAAATATTCTTCAATCACTTCACTAGGATAGCAGAGCCATTTCTTACCTGCATATTCTTTAGCTGTTATAAAATTATTATTTTACTGGAAGGGTTGCCTAGTATTGTACTCTTAGAATTTTTGCATCCTTTTACAATGTTTACTAAACACTTCTTCAAGACGCAACCTCACACGTAGTTGCTTTGACCAGCGTCAGTTTCATGTGCCTGGGCAAAGCTAATTTCACTATGAGAATTATCATTAAGTTCTTCGGAAACAGTGGGAGTATAATTTTTTTATGTAAGAAAGAAATCGAGGCTTTCTAAGCATTCATTGAAATCTTCTTCGCAATTAGATTATTCTGAATGAGTCGAACTAAAGTTATTTAATAGAAGAGCTTTGAATGCTCCTTCAAAAGCCACTGTGTTGGAAGCAATGTTCCTCACCCCATAACTTCTAATGTTTCCGAAGAAATTTTCTAAAGGATCTTGGTTAAGGTTTCTTGTTAACATAACGTCTAGTCCATATTTACGAGACAACACTTCCCATAGCTTTTCCATGCCTTCTATGGTAATCTTAATCAAATTTGTCACAGACGGAACAACTGTTTCAACCAACTGTATTTTGTCCCCAACTTTTACTTTTTTAATATATTTCACTGTTTTTAAAATAGCTTTAGCTTTTTTGCATAACTCATGATGGGGCGAGTTTCGTCTTACAGGCCCTTTAAAAAATTTGCCATTTGGTATGGAGAGACTGCTTTCATTTAATGAGTCAAACAAATTGTCAATGTTGAGGGTCAAATCTACTAGCTGCCGACATTCTACTGGTAAGTCCCCTCGCGCTGTCAAATGTTCAGTCACACTGTGACTGAACAACTGTGTTGCACATTTGACCCTCATCTTATTTATTTTGTCTGGATTGACATGTTCCTCCGTAATTTTATTTAGGAGTCTTAGCTCTCCATACGATTTATCGACATTATATACCATTTGGTAATAGTCCCACTTTATCGTTTTCTCCCCATCATTTGATTTATATTTTAAATTTTTGTTAGTAGATTATTTCTCAAACCTTTGAGAAGATGAGGAGTGTCGTAAAGTGGGACTATGTTATGAGCCTTAATTCTTATGATTGCATTACGAAACTCTTTTCCTTGACGCAAATACATCGCCTTGGCTTCCTCCACCATTTCAGTTATGGCACCTACAGTGATAGGGCTTTGATCACAAACAGTATTTATGATTATGAGACCAGATTGTAGACAATGTTCAATAACTGACCTTAACATTTGTTTTAGTTTTAATTTCGTTAAACTATTTGTGAAATAGTATGCAACTGGCTGCTTGAGATTATTTTTCACTCCCTTCACCATGAAAACTAACACATGGTCAGCAAATATTCCTTTTGAATATAAAGTAAAACCTTCTAGTTGGTATTTATGGAGAGAATAAACTATTTTAGGCGTGATTGACATTTCATCAAAAATTAGACTACATAGTGTGTCTAGAGCCTCCTTGTTTATCATAGTTTTCTTTATTTTATTAAATATAATTTCGTTTATACCAGGTGTTAGCTTGATGGAACCAAGTAAACGTTTCATGGCTTTACTCGAAGGAGTATAAAATATTTATACAAAAGCCTGTACGATTTAGGGCTTTTTTTGTATAATGGCAGACATAAAATTTGTTCATCAGTGGTAAAGCGCCTTCTCTTTGGATGCTTCTCAGATTGATGTTGCATATGCAAGAAGAATTGAGCAGGTTTTGTCATACTCTGCACAGTTTGTTGAAATGCAACACCTTTCGACAGATTATCTGCATTAGCCACACGTTCTTTTAAAGACTGGCCTCTTTTGCGCAAACGGCTTATCTCGCTTTGTAGGCACCTGATCTTTTTTTGAAGTGGTCTTTTAACATAAGATCTGCAAAAAGATATTCCAGTAGCTACTGAAAATGAAGAAAAGATTTTATGAATAATAAAATTATATACATAATTTCTATGGGTGGTTTATGGAACACTGCATTTGAAGTGGTTGGCAAAATTATAATTTCAATATTGGTTTAATTTTTTTGCACAATACTAAACTTAAAAGATAAAAGAGCATTGGTACATGTTACAGCTACCTGTTATTAATATTTAGAAGAATTATACTAGTATATTCTTTATCAACACAATAAGCTGTTTTTAAAATAACAGAAGCTCTAAATAATGACAAGCAGTATGTGCTTGTCTAAAACAAATTATTATCAGAATAACTAATAGCATTGTATCAATCATATATTATTTAACATCATCATCAGCCTGTATTTGTCCACTGCTGGACGTAGGACTCTCCTAATGAACGCCATTTAACTCGAGTTTGCGCGCGTTCCATCCTTAATTTGTTCCTTCCTTAATGACAGTTGCTGCCAGCAATTTTACGCAAGTCGTCACTATTTAATGCCGCCGATGTCAGCATTCTGTCCACAATTTTGTAAACAGAACATTCCCTTCTTTGCCCCGATCGCGACCAAGGGCCAGGGACCTATGTTGGTCTAAAAAATCCAAAAGGAGCTCCAGCTGATGTGTAGTAACTTTAAGCGACATCTCCAAAGTTGTTTCAAACTTTTAAAAATAAATAATATACAAGTTTCGCTCAAATCAAAAATTCAAAACCTTAGACTATATTACTATAAGCTCCACGCAAAATATAAAATTGACATTTTGACATTTCGTTCGTTGCGTGGGGTTATTTTGCGGCATAATCAAAACACCCAAATTTTTTATAATGTTCTATTTTCATTTAAAATTATTGAATACCTATTGAAAATAATCCACACGAGCCAAGGAACCAATACATTTACTATATTGGTTCCTTGGCTTACTTACCGAAATTGTATTACTTAGTTAATATTAATTTTAATTTGGCATGGAAACGTAGTGGCATCCAATTACCATTCTTATTAATGTATTTTCCCATACAATGGCAACATATGTACATGTTTTTGTTTTTGAAATTTTGACATTAACTCTGAGATCAACAAGATAACAATAAATTGATTATATCGAAAATATACTGTAATGAGATTAAGTGTAGCAGAATACCAATTGTGGGTCAATTCAAAATTATGTCGCAGTTCAGTCAAAATTCAGTGTCAGTGTCTGTTAAATACGAGAATTGGCCCTCAGTTGTATAAATAACGTTTAAGGTCGTATTAATAAAATATTCCTTTAATTTTTCTTGATGTGTATACAACTAAAAGGATATTGGACCATCACATCTGCTTTAAATATTTTCTTTAATGGCTCGGCTTTACACCGAAACCGATTAGGGTAGGCGACTTGGAGAAGGAAATGGACTGTATTCAGAGGATAGCGGTTCTTCGCCGCCTAGAAAGGAATGAGGGAAGAGGAGATGGATACGGGAGGAGGTGATTGAGTGGGTATAGGATACTTCCAGGATGGAAGGCACTTACCTTATACAGCCTTCTTCGTTTCTTTTCCTCCTGGTGTTTTCGTGATGTAGCTGCTTGTTTTCACTTCACTCACGAGCGGGTTTTCCTTGGTGGAAGCGGCAAAATCACATACAGCGGCGCGGCGCGGAGCGGTATCGAGACGGCGTTCTTAGCGAGCAGAATGTTCGAGGCTGTCACTCGCGTTCACGATCGCGTCGACGAATCAGGCGGAAGGCAGTGCCCTTCCAGGGAGTGGGATAGAGCGGGACGGAAATATGGTATCGCTCGCACTAGACAAGCGTGGAACGATTCATGTTGATGCGATTAGTTGTAGATAGGAAGGTAGATGGCGCTACCATATCCCCCCGGCCCTAAAGGGTTGCCTTTAAAAAATAGAATTGAACTTAGCTATGTTGGGTGTACTACCGCATAACCCATCAATAGGCTAAGACAGCGATATGACAATAAAATTAATCTAAATTAACTTTAGCGAAAGCTACAAACGCAATAATAGCGAAAACTACTAACTAAATACTTAAACTAAGAGGTAAGTCCAACTTCAGGCTAGATCTCACTGAGTTGGAAGCGGACGCGAGTTGATCAGTGCCTCGACTTGTGCAAGGACGGTTAAAGGCTCTTCGTAAGAGAGGATCTGTTGACCTATAACTTTGAAGAGATGCGTTTTAATTACTTTGACCATGCTTGCCCAACATCCACCGAAATGTGGTGATGCTGGTGGAATAAACTTCCAGTCAATATGATCTATGGAGAGTTCTTCCTGAAGACGAGTATGATAACCCGCGACGTGATTGAAACAAGTAGCGGGAACAAGTTCAATCAATTTACTAACGCGGTTGGCGACAAAAGTCTGCCAGCGATGAGGAGAAGAATGAATCCAAGCGAGCACTACCTTGGAGTCGGAAAATGCGTATATTTATTAATAGAGTAGTGGGGCAAAACTGTGTCTTGAACCTTGCGGAGCAAATGAGACAGCGGAAGGGCCGCGCACAACTCCAGTCTCGCAACCGAAATGGTTTAACAGGCGAGACCTTAGACTTGGCACAAACTAACTGCACCGAGTAGTTAGAACCAATGCGGACTTGCAGATATACGACTCCGCCGTAAGCACGCTCGCTGGCGTCAGCGAAACCTATTAAGTTGACGGTACATCCATCTACCAACCCAAGATGACGCGGAATAGTAACTTGATTGAGCGCGGCAAGCTCAATACAAAACTGGCCCCAAGCGGCGACAATATGGTCAGGGGGTGTTTCATCCCACTCACACTTTGATAGCCAAAGCTCTTTGATCAAGAGCATGGCGTACAAAATTGTGGGAGCCACAAACCCATTATGTCCCATAGTCGAGCCACTGTGGACAGCATAGTGCGCTTGGCGCACTTGTCATCTGGTGGTGAGACGTCAAACCGAAAACCATCGCAGGATCTGTCCCAGCGTAAACCGAGAACCTTATGCGGTACAGACCTCTCAAACTCCATGTCTGGAGAAGCCTTATGAGAATCTGGTATGCGTGCGAGAACTTCCTTAGAGTTGCTTGTCCATTTGACAAGATCAAACTGGCCTCGCTTCAAAAACTGAATAAGCTCTTCACAAAGCGAAATTGCTGGCGGAGCGGATATGAAACTACAGGCAATGTCATCCATGTACAAAGCGGAAGTGTAGTATAGTATAGTGTAGCGTAGCGTAGCTTAGCATAGCGTAGCATAGCGCAGCATAGCGCAGCATAGCGCAGCATGGCGCTGCATAGCGCAGCATGGCGCAGCATGGCGCTGCATAGCGCAGCATGGCGCAGCATAGCGCAGCATGGCGATGCATGGCGCAGCATAGCGCAGCATGGCGCAGCATAGCGCAGCATGGCGCAGCAAAGCGCAGCATGGCGCAGCATAGCGCAGTATGGCGCAGCATAGCGCAGCATAGCATAGCGTAGCATAGCATAGCATAGCTAATCAGTGCTTTATCTTACACACAGTTTTAGCATCTACCTTGATCTCTTGAAGAGCAGAACAACAACAAGACGTAATACAATGAGAAGTATGTAACGTAGGTACGGTACCCATAATCACATACCCAAGTACCGTCTCAATAGCGGGCGGTAAATCATATCGCTCACTACGTACTATTTTAGTTAGTAGCAAGTGCGGAAATATTGAAGCTCCGATCAAAAGATCAATGCCTGCCGGATTCGCAAACTCCGCATCGGCTAACGGCAATGATTCGAGATGAGTGAGTGATGCTACGTCTACATTAGCGTTCGGCAATGCGTCCGTGATACGCTCCACAATAAGCGAAGAAATGTTAAAATTAATATTCCTATCAAAACGCGAATGTATTTTAATATCTACGGAACCCCTGCAATGCCTTTCTGATCCGCCTATCCCTTTGACGGTTGAGTTAGTATTTTTAAAGTTATTCCATAATCCGAGGCGTTTGAAGCATTCCGATGTTATTAGATTGGTCTGAGATGCGCTATCTAGCAGACAACGTACCATGTGCGGCGACCCATTGACATCATATACGATAACTTGCGCTGTCGCCAACAGTACCGTGTTAGACGCCGTACACTGCGTTTTGGCCCTGCGCGGATCATTATAGATGCGCGAGTGCCGTCCTCGCGTGCGCGTCGCCCGCGCAATGGATGTCATACACAACGATACTTCGCCCTCAGACGCGGAAGGCGCAGCTACCGTGGTCTGCTGCACCTGCGGCGCGAGTGTGTCAAGGTTAGCGGCTTGGCTTGACAACCGGTTATTTTTATCCAAATGTAACAGTGTATGATGTTTTTGTTCACACGTGCGACATCTCGTTCTACTGGAACAATTACTCGTTTTATGTTTTATGCTTAAGCAATTAATGCAAGCTTTGTTATCTTTTACGCTTTTAAAACGAGCAATTGGATTTAAATCATTAAAGGTGGGACACTTATAGTAATGGTCGTGCACTATATTACTGCACAGACACTTCTGTGAATTATTACTATTAGATTCCGAACATGTTACGTAAGATTGTGGATTAGGGGCTGAGTTATTATTACTATTTCGCGGTTTATTCAACCTTTGTTTGTTGTTGTTAGTGTTAGACGGGCCAGGTGAACCAGACTGCGTATTATGAAATATTCGACACTGATCTTTGATGAACGAAATAAAACTATCTAGTGTAGGTATTTTATTATTGCGTTCCGTCATCTCGAATGCGCGAATTGTATCAGTGTCAAACTTTTTTAAAGCGAGTTGAAGCAACATAAAGTCGGAAAGATTTTCTAATTTTAAATTCCTAAGAGAATTAACCGCGGTTACGAAGTTAACAATAAACAGCTGGAAATTCGAGACAGACGCGTTGCTGGACAGTTTGAGATTTAAAGCTTGGTCAAAGTACGTAGACGCTAGAACGCGCGTGTCTTGATATCTGTCAAGTAGTGACTGAAATATGACCTGATAATTCTCAGCACTGGGTGTGACACCTGCAAATACGGACTGGGCCTTCGGTGACAGTTTACCTATTAAATAGTACAACCTGTCAGCATCTGTCAGAGAACCATTATCGTGCACTGTAGACTTAAAACTCGCATAGAATAACGGCCAATTTCGTATATCTCCGTCAAACGACATAATCTCGATTGGCGGTAATCTCGGTTTGCGGGCAACGGGCTCTGCTGAACATTTACCCTCCAATTGCGATTGTATACGCTTAATAATACGATAGAGATCTTCGAATGCGGTATACGCCTGATAGTTCGGTTTTTCATCAGGATTGATAGAAAGTAATCTTGCGTTATAATCGTCTAACAACTTATGAAAATCTGTTCGAATACTATCTACTGTTATACAATAACTGAGAAATGCTTCGCTATTGCTGTCAGACATAGATGCGGTTTTTGAGCATTCATATATGTTTTGGATGCGCTCAAATAAAATATTGCGTTTTGCTTCTAAGATTGTCATCTCTTTGTCTTCCGACACGCGTGACTTCTTTTGTTGTGACATGCTTACGTAAGTATAAGCTAATGAGAACGAAACAAAATAAGAATATCTGATGTATCTATTATTTTACCTAAGTAGGCTAATTAGGCAACACTTTAGAGCTGAGGAAATAAAAGTTTATTGAAATATGAGATTTATAAGACAACTATGATAGTTGCAGGAATAATAATTTAATAAGTAGGTAGCTACATAAAAGTTTACCTACTAATGCGGGCGGAAATAACCATGTGACGGTTATATGAATATATTAGGAGTATAGCTAGGTGCTATAACTGCCTAGGTATAGCGGTATAACGTATGAAACGTAAATGAATCCGACTCGTATGGATCAAAAAAAAATGGCTCGGCTTTACACCGAAACCGATTAGGGTAGGCGACTTGGAGAAGGAAATGGACTGTATTCAGAGGATAGCGGTTCTTCGCTGCCTAGAAAGGAATAAGGGAAGAGGAGATGGATACGGGAGGAGGTGATTGAGTGGGTATAGGATACTTCCAGGATGGAAGGCACTTACCTTATACAGCCTTCTTCGTTTCTTTTCCTCCTGGTGTTTTCGTGATGTAGCTGCTTGTTTTCACTTCACTCACGAGCGGGTTTTCCTTGGTGGAAGCGGCAAAATCACATACAGCGGCGCGGCGTGGAGCGGTATCGAGACGGCGTTCTTAGCGAGCAGAATGTTCGAGACTGTCACTCGCGTTCACGATCGCGTCGACGAATCAGGCGGAAGGCAGTGCCCTTCCAGGGAGTGGGATAGAGCGGGACGGAAATATGGTATCGCTCGCACTAGACAAGCGTGGAACGATTCATGTTGATGCGATTAGTTGTAGATAGGAAGGTAGATGGCGCTACCACTTTAACATTGTTTATTGGCAAAGGAGAATGCCGGAACCTGTACCAATTGCTTTAAAAAAAATGATATACCGCAAATACTTTGACACATTTTGAATGCCATTACTAAATTATGAATCATTATTAAATCCGCGTTTACGAAATATTATAAAAAAGTAAAACTTAGATCAACAACTTCCGAATGCATACATTGCCAGCACAAAAAAAGTCGATATCGAGCGACAAAAAATCGAATGTAATATTCTCAACATTAACGATTGCTTACACGATTAAATGATTTTGTATTGGATTCAATAGAAGGTACTATGATAGTGAATTAAAAAACTGTGTTCTGTGTGATTTTATTAAATAGAAATACATATTTGGCTTCTTAATTTGATTTCAGTCTTTGGTTGAGCAATTTATTCATTCATTAATTATTGTTTTTAGGTGATATTGATTTTAGATATAATTGAATCGAGATAGCAACACTTACAGGGATAAATGCACATTTGATAACTTGAGTAACTGTCAATAGTGTCAAATGTCAACCCCACACAACGTCGCCTACGCATCGATTATGTTTGTTTGTGTTATTATTTTGTTTTTATCCGTTGAGTTGAGATTTGTTCCTCTGGGTCGCAACTACGTTTCTTTAACTTGTAACATCACTCACTAATTGAAATTGTTATAAACAATTAGAAATCAAGGACAAATTCCTTCCTTTGCAATATTTGTGGCGGATTTTTTAAAAATATGGTTATGTGAAAATCTTAGAACTGCGGATTCGAAAACAAAAACGCTTCATGCTTACGGTAATATAAAACAATAAGCTGGCTAAAAATGATCAGTTCGTAAAAAAACAAACGGTACAGGCTTCCATACAAAAACCGTCATTCTCCTTTCATTTTATTGGTGTAATTGTTATACTCTGAAGGTCGTGAAAGCATGTTTTCAAATCTTTACTGGGATAACATAGCCATTTTTATTGTTATTCTCTTTGACTTTTATAAATGAATTATTCGTATTTTTATCTCAAAATGAAATAATATCTGAAATAATATCTGACGATTCATCTGCACTACTAGGAGCTATATGACGTACTTTTCTTCATACCGATACTCATGGGTATTTATCGCAGTGTTTTTCGCTTTTAGAAGGGCTAGATGATCGTGTGCCGGTTTGTTACATTCGATTAGACAATTCCCAAAAAAAATTATTTTCGCGTATTTTGAAGTACGCGAACCTGATGTTTGGGAAATGAACAATGAGTGATAGAAAAAAAGCTCGTACTCTCAGGCAGAACAAAATACAGTGCGTAAAGATAGGCGCGTTTCCAATGTCTCTCAGGACATTTATAATAATAATAATAAACTTTTTATTTTCAGACTATTGTCCATAAGTGTTAGTAATACAGATTCCTTAAAACAGCGTCAAGCTATCGCCGTTTTGTTCCGAAGAACCGGATTTGTGGTTTGCGCTAATAGAGGCACAATTCGTGAACGCTAGCATATCCGCAGACGGTACCAAATTCAATTATGTCGTTGGACACTTGGAGCCTCAGATCTCTAAAGAGGTAAGGGACATTATTATGCTAGCCACTATGCCAGCTGAGAATAAATAGGACAAGCTGAAGACGGAGCTCATAAAGTGTTTGTCGGACTCGCAAGAACGAAAAGTTAAACAACTTTTAATGCATGAAGAGCTCGGTGACAGGAAACTCTCAATTCCTACGCCACCAGTGGCAAAGACCACACCCCCGTGACCCGTCTGCAGCTGCAGGCGGCGGCCGAAACCACTGAGACAGTCAACTACCTGTATCAGTTTCCCCCCGGTTCCCCTAGGGGAATCGTGAGAAGACCCGGAACAGAGTAGTTACAGTTACAATTGAATATCGGAGCATTAATCATCAAGCGAAGGGAAGTAAGTCAGAAGTGTTTAGTGGTGTTTCTAGTAGTGTGAAATAAGTATGTTTTTATTAGTGTTGAGAATCAATTGTGAAATAAGTGTGTTTTTATTAGTGTTGAGTAATAAGTGTGTATAGTGTTTGTGTTAGTAAATAAAGTGCAGTTTTTCTGGCATAGTGTATATAATTTATCACCGAACCCCAGCTCATAACAGTAGCAAGAGTCCAAGACGCAGCCAATCATCGACCCGATCGTCAGCAAGTTACGAAAAATTTCCCGTGTGCTGGTATCATAGCAACTACGGTAACAAGGCCCATCGCTGCATAAAACCCTGCGACTACAAGGCGGGAAACGCTCCGGGCGGTCGATAATGGCGACTGACGACTGCCCATCTTCTACTACTGGTCGCCTGTTCGTCACAGACAGAGCTACGAAGACTCAGTATCTGGTCGACACTGGTAGCGACCTCTGCGTCTATCCTTGCTGTCTGCTTCGTGATCGTCGTGCAGCTTCCAACTACCAACTCTGTGCCGCCAACGGTACAGCGATCATAACGTATGGCTATGTGGACTTATGTCTAAATTTAGGTCTACGTAGAGACTTAAATTGGCGTTTCGTGGTTGCTGATGTCAGTAAGCCTATCATCGGTGTTGATTTTCTTATATTTTACTCGTTAATCATCGACTGTCGCAACCAACGATTAATAGATAGTAACACTAATGTATCTACGTTTGCATTGTATAGTTCAGACTCTTCTATATCGTCTATAAAGGTCATTACTGGCGAAACATGGTACCACAAAATACTTTTCGAGTTTCCCGAGATCACTCGACCAGCCGGTACACAACGCAACACACCACACAAAACCGTACACCATATACGCACGACACCAGGCCCTCTAGTAGCTTGTTAACCCAGGCGTTTAGCGCCAAATAAATTTAAAAAAGCAGGAATTTCAGCTTATGTTAGCCAACGGAACCGCCAGGTCTTCCGAGAGCCCCTGGTCATCTCCCCTTCATCTAGCTTCGAAGAAGGACAACGGCTGGCGACCCTGCGGAGATTACCGAATGCTCAACGCGAGGACCTTCCCTGACAGGTATCCGATTAAACATATACATGACTTTGCTCATAGCATTCCAGGTTGCAAAGTTTTCAGCACGATTGACCTGGTAAAGGCATTTAATCAAATACCTGTCAGCGTGGAGGATATTCCGAAGACGGCCATCACGACACCCTTCGGTTTATACGAATTTCCGTATATGACGTTCGGTCTACGTAACGCAAGTCAGACTTTTCAGCGTTTTGTTGATGAAATGACCAGGGGCCTCGATTTCTGCTTTATCTTTATCGACGATTTTTTAGTATTCTCCCAAAGCCAGGTCGATCACGAAAGGCACCTCCGTATCCTTTTCAGCAGGATGAGGGACTTCGGCATGGTGATAAACACGTCGAAATGTGTCTTTGGTGCATCTGAATTTTTAGGTTACAGCATCTTGGAAAAAGGCACCAAACCTCTTGACGCAAAGGTTGAAGCTATCAAGAGTTTCCCTCTACCCAAAGACGTTCGCCAACTTAGACGTTTCCTTGGTATGATTAACTTTTATCGCCGATTTCTTCCTAAGGCAGCCCAAATTCAAGCCCCGCTTTATATGCTTCTGGAGGGGAATGTTAAAGGTTCTCACCCTATTAATATTTCGGGTGAAACATTGCAAGCTTTTGATGCATGCAAGGCAAGCCTAGCTGAAGCCGCTTTACTAGCTCATCCCGACTGCAGTGCCAAACTCGCATTAGTAACCGACGCAACGGACACAGTGCAGTATTACAGCAACTACATTCTAATGGCTGGCAACCTTTGGCATTCTTTTCTAGAAAACTTAGCCCTACTCAATCCAAATACTCCCCGTATGATAGGGAATTATCAGCCATATATGAGGCAATCAAATTCTTCCGTCATATGCTTGAGGCGAGGCACTTTATAATTTACACTGATCATAAGCCACTAAGTTTTACATTTCTCGACCGTAAAAAGACCTGTTCACCTAGGCAATTCCGCCACCTGGACTATATAGCTCAATTTACCACCGACATAAGGCATATATCCGGCAAAGATAATGTCGTTGCCGACACCTTATCTCGTGTGGACGAGCTACAGACTCCTGTGAGTTTAGACCGTTTGGCGGAATGTCAAATTGCTGACCCAGAATTGCAAAACCTTTTGAAGGAAGGGTCATCATTGGAATTTGATAAAATCTAAGTTCCTGGAAGTTGTAATTTTCTGCACTGCGATATAAGTTCACAGTCTCCCAGACCCTTCGTACCAACACACAGTGTTATTATTCCCTCGAAAAACGGACATCCCCTTTTTATTAACTTATCCGATAGAACAGGTTACTTCAAAAGTAAGAGTAAAATACCCGTGTGACGATTTTGTCCCAATCTAGAGATATAATTTTTTTCCAAGGTTTCCAATGAAAACCGTAGAAATTGCAATAACTTTAGATCCAAACCCTTTTTGTTATGTCTTTGATTGCAATTACTTGATGCTTTACATAAGGTAAATGATCAAGCAAATGCTATTTTTTTATCGTTAACCGGTGGTGAGTAACATTGAATTTTACATATTTTCGATTTAATTTTTTTATGGGCTTATTTCATGGTATTTGGATTCAATATCGAGACAATGTGTTGCTTTGGCACTAAGAAGTACTGATTTTAAATATCATATGTGAGGCGACATGATCACTGAGTGATCAAGCCTCTTTAAATAAAGAAAAAAAATATATATCATATGCAAATCTTAAGTTGTCTAGAATATACAGGTCTCCGAAATTTAGGCACTAGGGTTGGCACAACTCGTATATTTTCATGTTGTTTTTTTTTTTAATAATTACGTAATAATAGGACCTTCTACCGATACCGATGTGCTTCCATTTTTTGTACATATACACCATTATTTTTTAATTAGTACAAAAACTTTAAGGACAGATTAGCGAAGATATTATTATCATATATGTGACGTAAGAATTTCATTATATCAATAAAGAGCAAAGTTATTATCATTTGTTTATTGTAGAAAATCTCACTTAAATCATAGTCATATTTTACAATCCATTCACTAATTCATTGATAATATTCCATCCTGCTCATTCGCATTCTCTTTGTCGCACTTATGATGTAGGTAGCCAAAGAAAATAAAATGAAAAAAATAATAAATGTAGGTAGTTATTTTTTAATTTTGTTAATTCTACCCTCTCCTTCAGGCTTAGGACCGGTAAAATTTATCGTTTAACAAGTAATTAAATACGGAGGTATGTAATTAGAAAGCAAACAAATATCAAAATAAAAGAAGGTGTTCTGGACTAAAAGAAAAGGGTAAGTTTGGCGTATAAATGAAGTTAGAATCACCTGCTATTTACAAATATTATTTTATCATCATCATGTCAGCCTAGAGACGTCCACTGCTGGACATAGGCCTTCCTCAAGGTGTGTGGAGAACACAGACCGATTTTGAGCCGCCCGCATCAAATTATTATTTATTTAAGTACGTATTATTTACTAAACTTACAAGTATTTCCATTGTCCTTCGAAATGTCAACCACCGTTGTCAAAAGCATCCAATATGCACTGTTTTAATTGTTTGACACTGAACGGCTCACTTTTGTACACTCACAATAAGATGTCCATGGGTACACAGCTGCACTCGGATTTTTTCACTCAAAAAGAACGCACGAAGCATAGCTACATACTCCCGTGATATGAACTGATATTATAGGCCATCGCGTCGGGCAAACGTAGACAAACAATTAACTTTTGCAACGAAATTAGATACGCTTACTTTCGCTAGCAATTTAGCACTGTTTGTCGCATCGTCGGGGCGTGGCGCAGGCGCAGAGGGGTGTGGGGGGAGGTTGGAAATTTATCAATGGTTCATTTTACTATGATAGGGTGCGGGTCGGTCATAGTATTAGTATTGCATTTACCAATTATCACGTATTTTTTTGGACAGTTTTGAGACAGTTTTGGGACTTAGTGTTTTTATTTTTTAACCACATAAATATGATCAATATCATCACAAAAAAATAACGGTGTATACATTGTAATTAAATATTCAAAATGTAAAATCTTATGAGTAAAAATATAAATACATAGTAACATGTCTATCTGAAATAAGTTACAATATTTTTGATTTTGATGTTGTTAATGATACATTCAAATATATTCATATTATTTTATCGATAATTGAAAAGTAAAATAAAATGAATAAATGTAATTAAGATGCTAGTAACTCAACAAACTTAACTCCCTTGTCGCTCTAGTGGTCGCATGCGCGACTGCTGAGCATGAGGTCCCGGGTTAGATTCTCGGGTCGGGCAAGTGTTATTGAGTTTTACCATCAGGAATTTCTCAGTAGCAGCCAAAAATATTATATTTTTGTGAAGTGATGACCCTAAAATTAGAATTATCAAAATAAACTTTAGAAGTTACTTTAGTTAGTTAAACACTAGACAGCGCGAGATTTGGATTTGTTTTTTTTCTCGTGATTGGTTGGTGTCTATATATAGTGCCCAATAAATATGGAACCCAACTAAGCAAAACTACAACCCTGAAAAATCTAAATCTAAAAACACAAAATAGCATATTTCTTCATATCTGTACCAGTTAGTGCTCGTATGTATTATTTTTTAAATACCTTTGATATTGCTTTATTACACATAATAAAGAAAAGGGTAGAATAATGCGTATTTTTTTGTTAATAATTAATTTAGAAAAGCTAAATAGCTAGATTGTGAATTATTGTTAACGACAGATGGCGACGCGTGCGTCGGGGAGCAAATAATATCTACGCAGGTTGCGCATGTTAAAACGTATGCGCAGACGTTAGGAAAATATGTAAACAATATACAGGATAAACAAAATGACTGGATTTTAATAGAAAAGAAAAGAAAACAGAAGGAAAGATTTATTGGTTCGCGTGGCTGTGCTAAAATTGATTGTACGGGGAAGTTTAAAGCAGCTGAGATAAAATTGCCTTTATTTATAAATAACGTAGATAAAAACACATGTGCAAAGGATATTCAAACATATATACTGGCAAAGACAAATATACATGTTGACATAGAAAAAAATAATATGAAGAAAAAGAAAGAATATGACGCATATAAAATATATGTGCCGAAGCATAAATTAGCTGTTTTTGTGGATGGTAATTTATGGCCAGAAGGAATTGTTTTTCGTAGATTTATTGAGTTTAAGAAACATGAAAATAAGGACGATAATACTCATAATGGATCACAAAATTAATACAGAAACCACAAAAACAAATAACTTGGTAACTTATAATTGTAAGTCTATTACTAGGTCAATAGATTGTGTCAGATCATTGTGTAAAACTGCAAACATCATCGCGCTGCAGGAAACCTGGCTTTTGCCCACTGACATTCCTTTTCTCGGTAGCATCGACCCTGAGTTTGACTTTGTGGGTAAATCGGCTGTGGATACGACGTCTGGAGTCTTACGCGGTAGACCGTACGGCGGAGTCGCGATACTTTGGCGTAAAAGTGCGTATGAAAATGTGTCTATAGTGAAAAGTGAGAGTACGCGTATTGTTGCTATAAGGGTTACGGTAGGCGGTAGAATATTTCTAGTGTTTTCGGTTTATATGCCCACTGAATCAACAGATAATTTGAGTGATTTCGTTGACTGTCTCAGTGAGATTCATGCGATTATTGAAAGCAGTGGAGTGGACTCCGCGTTTATTCTTGGGGACTATAACGCAGAACCGTGTAGTCTTTTTGGAAACGAACTTTTGAATTTCTCATCTGAGCTAAAGTGGAAGTGTGCGGACATTATTTTACTGGGCCGCGACTCGGACACATACACGTACGTAAGTGATGCTCACGGTACTACTAGTTGGTTAGATCATTGTGTAGTAACTGATGCCGCTTGGAACTCTATTTTAGATATAAGAGTCATGTATGATATCTCCTGGTCTGATCATTATCCACTGCTTGTAATGTGTGATATAGATGTAATTACAGCTAAAACTATGTCCTCTTCACCGAGACATAACAAAGTATTGTGGGGGAAAAGGGACTCAACTCAGATAGAAATGTATACAAGCTATTGTGATGACAAATTTAAAAATATTGACTATCCTTTAGATCTCAAACGTTGCTGTGATATACAATGTGACAATGTGTCTCACCGAATAATTATAGATACATTGTATAAAAATATTATTATGATTCTTAGTAAAGCTGCCATTACTAGTCATAATAAATGTAATCGCAATAAAAGGTTTCATAAAACTGGTTGGAATATGTACATCAAAAATGCTCACCGGTAAGCTCGCCTTGATTTTCAAATTTGGGCATCTCATGGTAAGCCTCGAAGCGGTCTACTGTATGAAAATATGGTGAACAGCAGAAAGTTATTTAAAAATAAATTAAGGCAGTGCCAAAATAATGTAACTCAAATTAAGATGGACATTATAGCTAGCCATCATGAT
Source organism: Euclidia mi (assembly GCA_944739405.2). NCBI lineage: Eukaryota > Metazoa > Arthropoda > Insecta > Lepidoptera > Erebidae > Euclidia > Euclidia mi. Next base: position 115,693,944 of record OX123184.2, read on the forward strand.
GCTAAAGACTTTGGCAGTTTTTGGAAAGCTACCAGGAACCTTAATTGTAAATCGAGTCTGCCGGTGAGCGTAGGCGGTGTGAGTGATCCTAAACAGATTGCGGACTTGTTTAAGGAATCTTTCAAGATTGAATCTCCCATAAGCTCTTTTAACAGTCAGTCGGCGACCCTGGAGAGGTCCTGTAACCCACCGCTTAGGTTTACGGAGGAGGAAATAGCAGTTGTAGTAATAAACTCTAAGCGAGGTAAATCGCCGGGACATGACAACTTAAGTATAGAACACCTTAAATACGCTGGTATGCATATTGCGAGAGTTCTAGCAATGTTATTTAATCTCTGTCTATGCCACTCGTATCTCCCGTCGGAGTTAATGCGTACTATAGTGGTACCTATTAGAAAACACAAAACGGGCGACACGAGTGATAAAAGTAATTATAGGCCTATTTCCTTGGCAACTGTCGTGGCAAAGGTGTTGGACGGTTTGATTGATCGACAGCTGGATAAGCACGTCAACTTACACGACGCTCAATTCGGTTTCAGACCGCATTTATCAACAGAAACAGCTATCCTATGTCTCAAACAAACCGTCCAATACTACGCAAAAAGAAAAACACCTGTGTACGCTTGTTTCTTGGACCTCTCCAGGGCCTTCGATTTGGTTTCTTATAAATGCCTTTGGGAAAAACTATACCAGGAAACCAGCCTTGAGAGTGAGTTTATTGATTTACTGAAGTATTGGTATAGTAATCAAAATAACTATGTGAGATGGGGTAGCGCTGTGTCAGAGGCATATAGGTTGAAATGCGGTGTGAGGCAAGGTGGGATAAGCTCACCCAAGCTTTTCAATCTATACATTAACGGGCTGATGGGTGAACTCAGCAGTACCAGAATAGGATGCTCGATTGATGGACAAATGGTCAATAATATAAGCTACGCGGATGACATGGTACTGCTGAGTCCATCTATAAGCGCTCTTAGGCGTTTGCTCAAAATATCTGAAGACTATGCGGCCGCCCACGGACTCAAGTATAATGCAAACAAAAGCGAGATGTTAGTTTTTAAGGCGGGTACTAAAACTTACACAGAAGTGCCACCAATTAAACTAGGAGGTATACCCCTAAACAAGGTTACGCGTTTCAAGTACTTGGGTCACTGGGTGACCGACAATATGTCAGACAATACTGACATGGAGAGGGAACGCAGGGCGCTGTCCGTTCGGTGTAATATGCTGGCCCGTAGGTTTGCGCGCTGTACAAGGGATGTTAAAATAACATTATTTAGGGCTTACTGCCAGTCCTTGTACACGTGTCCTCTATGAACGCGTACAGCGCTCTGCGTATCCAATACAATAACGCCTTTAGGGTGATGTTGGGGTTGCCGCGCTTTTGCAGCGCGTCGGGGATGTTTGCTGAGGCAGGCGTGCCTGATTTTTATGCAATTATGCGCAATCGGATGGCATCCCTGATGCGGCGAGTGCGCGACAGCTCCAATAGCCTGGTTAGAACTGCAGCAAACAGGCTAGATAGCCCCATTATGTGGCATTGGATGACGAGTCATCGACCGTCATATAATTATATAAAATAAATTAAAATAAAATAAAATAACTTTAAGTAGGTATATCTATGGATTGTATGATCTGAAAATAAAGATTTTATTATTATTATATTATTATTATTAAAAAATATACAAAACTTTTTTTTACTCGTGTTTGGTGTAAAATTGTCACACAGGTATTTTACTCTTACTTTTGAAGTAACCTGTTCTATCGGATAAGTTAATAAAAACGGGATGTCCATTTTTTGAGGGAATAATAACACTGTGCAACAGTGCTACGTAAACAAGTTTTTGATAGTCTCCATTCCCTTAGCCATTCCGGTGTTTCAGCTACTGCAAAATGAATAGCAGAGCGTTTTGTTTGGCCAGGTGTTAGGAAAGACTGTAGCGAATGGGCTCGATCTTGTCTCTCTTGTCAGCGTGCTAAAGTAAGCCGCCATGTAACAGCTCCCTTAGGAACATTTAAATTGCCCCGTGCAAGATTTACCAACATTCATATTGACCTAGTAGGCCCGTCACAACTGTCACAAGGCTACAAATATTGTTTGACAGCTGTCGATTGTGTTATGTCCACTGACAATTATTTGTCAATGCTAAATATCTACATTATTGTCTATGTATTTTTGTCTATGGGGACGCGCTCCGCGTCCCCTGAATTTTGTCTTGTATCCGCCATTACGAGAATAAATGTTGCATCGAGCACCTCTGAGTTTTAATTCAACACTGGCGACGAGGATTAAAACAAGAAGAGTTTGTCTAAAGAACGAACAATGTCGATTGGGAAAGTGCGTGAGTTTGCCATCAAATCGGGGAACTGGTCGGCGTATATCGAGAGATTCGAAATGTATTTTCTTGTGAATAAATTGGAGGACGCTCTCAAGTTACCCACTTTAATCTCATTTATGGGTGAAGAGGCGTACGAACTGCTAGCTACGTTAGCTAGCCCGCTGAAGCCGGCCAATATTACGTATATTAGAGCAGTGGAAATATTAGCTGCTCATTTACAGCCCAAGCCATCCATCTTGGCGGAGCGGTATAAGTTTCGCCAGCGCCGACAACTTACACATGAGTCGATCGCAGACTACGTTACGGAGCTCAAAAAACTCGCGAAGTACTGCGAGTTTAAAACAACGTTGGACGATAATTTAAGGGATCAGTTAGTTTGTGGATTGTCAAGCGAGATGATTCGGCTAAAACTTTTCGCGGAGGAGGACATACCTTACAACAGAGCCGTAAGCCTGGCGCTGTCTTTGGAAGCCGCAGAAAGAGACGCGAGCGCAGTGGAGCCTGGTAGTGGAGTGCTGACGGAAGTTAACAAACTAAACCTCAACGGCTGTCCGCGGTGCGGAGGCGAACACAGGGCAAGTGACTGCTCGTACAAGAATTACATTTGCAATAAGTGCGGTGAAATAGGCCATTTGAAGAGGGTCTGTTCGCATAGAAGTGCGAGACGAGAAGGACTGGTAGCGACGGCCTCTGCCGCCGAGAGTGGTCGGTATGGCACACCAAATTTTTCGTACGGGCGACGTACAGCAACCCGCGGCTACAGCGGCCGCGGCACGGGCAGCGGAGTGAGGCGCGGCCAACGTAGTGCGAGAAGAAGCAACAAGGCACAGATGTTCTACAAGAAGGATGAAGAAAAGGATGTTGGTGATAGCGAAAGCATGTATGATAACATACATCATGAGGGCATCGAATGCGGTGACGAACCTTTGCATCAAATGTCACTGTACGGTGCAAGGCACGTACAAGGAGCAGCGTCAGCATATTACTCTATTGCGCGTTATACACGCCGTATTAATCAGTTCGCGATCTGCACGAATCGAGTAAAGACACGGGCGCCACCAAACGTGCTCCGCGGTCACTGTGTTACTTTGAATATATCAACTTTTTACCGAACAACTAATTCTTTCATTTGTTAACCTCATCGTGCGATTAACAAATTGGCCCTTCGAGTATAGAACCTCGCGCGCGTCGGGGACTTTAACAAGCAAACTTGCCAAAAACAGTGAGAGACTTAACACGCGGTGTCGTAACTCGCGGCAGCAAAAATAACACGTGCCGCAGTTTGGTGAAATTTAGCAGAGGTCTGTCTGGAGGAAGTAATCAGCAGGAGCAAGCAGCAGAGAGTAAGGAGACCAGCAGAGCGTAAGCAGAGCAGCCAAGTCAGTGGTTTTCAAGTAAGATCTTTCCATATTTTTCTTAACCAAAATGGAGATGGAAAATTTGTATGTTAGCCAACAGCAAATTACAGAAGCGATTAGGAAATTTGCGACTAATTTGCAAAAAGCAGGGTTAGAAAGGAGAACACCTGATTATTTCAGGAGGCGGCTAAATATACTACAGAATTACTGGTTAGAATATGAGAATAATCATACAACTATCTGTGGGCTAGGAATTAAGGAACATAAATATTTTACGAGTAACGAGTATGAGCAGACAAAGGTGCTGTATTCATCGACAAAAGAGCTGATCGATAAGCAATTATAAGCCGGTATGTATAACAGTAAAAGTTCAAAATTGTTATCTTAACATGGAGATAGACACAGGTTCGGCCTTATCATACATACATACATACATAGTCTCACGCCTATAACCCCGAAGAGGTAGGCAGAGGTGCATTTCTACACCCACTTTTCGCCAGATATACTTTAGTCCCACGTAATAGGGGGCGAGCCTATTGCCGTACCGGGCACACTTCCAGACTCCGTGCTGCTACTGAGAATTTCGTGACAGAAAAACCCAATAACACTGCCCGACCCAGGAATCGAACCCGGGACCTCCCGATCCCACGCGCACATTTATGCCGCGAGACCAACGAGGCAGTCGTATAGGGTTTGATGTCGAGTTTTCCGTCTCTACGCAAAGATGGTATTTGCATCGTGTAATCCCTTATCATGTATTAGTAAAACTGTGTATGAGAAATTATTCAGTGAGTTACCCCTAAATACATGTAGTTTAAGATTAAAATTCTATGATGGTTCTTCTGTGCAACCATTAGGCTTTATAGAAACCACCGTTAAGTATAATGGTATAGTTAAAATTTTAGATCTTTATGTTTTAAGCAAAGGAGTAACAAATTTATTGGGTCGGCAGTGGTTGGCGGAACTTAAGATACCTATTAAAGTACCTATCTAAAGTCAATTCATTAACCAGTCATGTAGCTAATAATGTATGTTGATGGCTTTGGCTGACATGCTTATGCATACAACTTCTGATGGCGTGGAGGCATAGTGATGCAGATCGTGCTGGCTCCCTCAGTCAAGGTTGAGCCGTACGACTGCTGTTGAATGCGGGCCATCAGTGGGCCGAGTCAGTCAAAAGCGTCAGATGATTTCCTGCATTGTACTTGCATACTAAACCCTTTTTTTGTCTGGACTTTAAAAGATCAAGAAAAGACTAAAGAAATTGAAGTGACAAAAAAAACAATGACTCTGAGTTTGTTTCGGCTTTTCTTCTCAAGAAGTCATTTAGCTAGGAAAAGCCGGCATCATCTAGAATAGGGTTTTGACATGTATAAGTGTTGTAAACAACCAAAATGCAGAAATAAATATGTCTTTATGTCTTTATGTAATAGTGATAACTGTGATAAGCTAATAAAGAAAATCGTTTGCAGGCATGAATCGCTGTTTGATGGCACATTGGGTACTTTTACGGGCAGTGAGGCTGAGCTGAGTGTGTGCGATGGGGCGGTGCCCATCTTTTGCCGCGCGCGGCCGCTGCCGTATGCGCTTCGGGAGCGTGTCGACGCTGAGCTCGACGCGATGCTTCGCAATGGCGTCATTGAGCCGGTGGATCATTCTGGCCCAGTGGCCACACCATTGGTTGTGGTACGAAAGGCTGATGGGGGGCTTAGAATATGTGCTGACTATAAGGTAACCCTCAACAAAGTCTTAGCAATTGATAGATTTCCGATTCCTAAAACGGAAGATTTATTTAGTGACCTTAGGGGCAATATGTATTTTACTATGTTAGATTTGTCACAAGCATACAGGGTGTTACATATCCATCCGTCCGATCAATGAAGGGGTTGTAGAGTAGCGTAAAATGATGAGATATTTGTCATTATTTCACGGAAATTCAACATAAAATTTTCCCATGTAAATTTAATTAATTTTAAATAATATCATATCAGATTACCCATGGCAACACTAAAGACTCATAAATCGTATTAGCTAGGTATCTACCTAAAGTTCATAAAAATTTGACGGCAAAAGCGGCGCCTTTGAGTGCATAGGCCAACCGACCGCCTCCTTTGACAAAAGCCGCCGCCGCGCGTCATCGTCCTTTACACGTGCCAAGTATTATTTTAGGTATAAACAGATTTTATGCACTTGATGCAACAGCTGATCTTTTGCTTCGACGGTTTAGGCAAAACTCCGTAAAACAAAGTACAGTATTAAGGTTTTCTGTTTGTTTCGTGCGAGTGCGTGGCCAACTCTGGTGTCACTGTTTTCAAACTGCTCGAATACCTACGACATGGCCTAACGATTCTTGGATGCGGCTTTACGGGCCGTCGGAAGCCCGGAAGCGCTTTCATGTAATGTCACACGCGGTCACCCATCTAAGAGAAAATCGTCGCGCTATGACTACGGTACTTACATTAATAACTACCTACTTTTTAATCTTACGTAACTAGGTACCTACCTTAATTGATAAAAATATCAACTTGCTGTAAGTTGCGACGGTCATTCTCCACATGTCCGCCGCCCACGTCCAGACACTTACGGCACCTTTGCACCATATCCGAACGCACACTTCTTAACACTCCTGGGTTTAAACTTCGGAAAGCAGAAACGATACGCGCACGCATTTCTTCTTCAGTGTCACACGGTTTTTGGTACACTATTTGTTTAACGTGTCCCCACAAGTAAAAGTCTAAAGGCGTTAGGTCCGGTGATCTTGGTGGCCACGAGATAGGCCCGCTTCGTCCAATCCACTTGCCAGGGAACTGTGCGTCAAGATACTCACGCACAGCTCGTAAAAAATGAGGTGGGGCACCGTCGTGCTGGAACCACAAGCTGCGGTGGAAGCTTAACGGCAACGAATCTAACTCGTCACTTAGAACTTCCCTCAAAAATCTTAAATAATTGGTACCGTTCATGGTTTCATTTAAAAAATGCGGACCAATAATACGGTCGCCGAGGATTCCCGCCCACACATTGATGCGCCAACGATGTTGAAAATGGCTTTCTTTCATCGCGTGTGGATTTTCAACAGCCCAGACGTGTTCATTGTGACAGTTGAAAACACCCGTCCGCACAAATGAACATTCGTCGGTAAATAACACGCGCTCCAAGAACGTAGCATCCTCTTCTACTTTGCCAAGTAGCCAGTTGCAGTATTGTCTTCTGTGGGCATAGTCCGACGGCATAAGTGAGTGAACACGTTGGTAGTGAAAAGGATGTTGTCCGTCTTCTTTTAATATCCTCCACACTCGCGCGTTACTGGTGCCCAGTTCACGTGCCGCACTCCTGGTACTCTGCGTGGGATCCTCAGCGAATAATTGTAAGACCTGTTCCACTACACCGTCGCTACTTTGTGGTCTGCCACCATGATTGCGATTCGAATCATCGCGAACACTGCCCGTGTTGTACACCCGGTGGTGAAGCCGTTGAAACGCGCGCTCCGACGGCACGGGTAGACCCCGTGGTCTGGCATACCGTTCCTCGTACTCTCTACGAGCACCTGCATAATTGCATTCACTCCTACCTAAGCACATCAACATGTTAAAGTATTCAGGGTTTGAATATGACATACCTAACGAATCTACTATTTCACGCGGAAGTCTAAACAAAAGGAAAGCTAGCGAAAGACTGAGTGTTCAAGTAGGCAAATAGTTAATTCGTAAATCAAATAGGTAAATAAATAGAGATGTAACAAATGGTATTCACTGGAGTACTGTTTCTATCGACATTTTATGTTATTGTTTACCTGATAGAATATCGGTAGCTAAACCCCTAAAACGTCAGCTTTGTGTAAATTTATGTTTTTATTTGCTGTTAATAAATAAAAACATTCCATGGTTTAGACTAGAATCAGTTTATTTAAGGGTACTGACTCCGCGTGACGACTGTCAAAGATCTTCATGACTGTTGCTCCGACGGTTTAACGTGCTCTCCGAGACACAGGGATATTAACTATTTATTACGCACGTAACTTGGAAAAGTCTTATTATCTTATTATGTATTTGATGCGCGCCGTGGATTCGAACCCGATACCCTCTGCACGGCAATCCGTTGGTATCATCACTAGGCTATCATTGGCCTAGTAGTCTAGCAGGCTATCATTCTAGTTTTAACATGTCATGTTAAAATTAAATAAATCGATATTATCTCTTGATCGTAAACATCACTAGAGCGGTCCCTTTGTGTACGGCGGCTCGCTTGACGGTAAAATTGCACTATTTTAAAAAGGCGGCATGCCCTTTGACACGGTAAGCGGCGAAAGCCGACAATTTTTAATAAATTTAAAGGCCTATCCACACGACACAATTTTACGTCCAACTTGACTAAATCACTTGATTAAATCGTGACGTGTAGACGCCAGTCGTCCAACTCAAGTTCATCGGGTGTGCGGACCACCAGATTTTAACCAATTGGGTGGACGGAATGAAATTCAGTCATTTGATTGTGTCGTGTAGACGGGCAAAGCCAATTCCATTGAAAATTTGATCAGTGGTAAAATTGTGCCGTGTGGATGGGCCTTAAGAATCATAAAGGATTCCGCTATTGAGGGGAGTGTTGTTAGTTTACAGAATTTTCGCTAATTTCGGGGTAATGTTTCTCGTTAGCACTGAGCTAAGGAAATTTATTCTGATGTTTTATGATGACCTAGATTTTTTTTATTATTTTTCCTGGTATGCCTGATAAGTCAGTAATATGACCTTTCGAGATCAGACGGGGGTTTATGAAACACACTGTATAATCAGATCATTTTATCAGAACGTTCTAGAGACTATACAGTCATAAATACTCATAGAAGCTTATTTAAGTATTGTCGTTTAGTTTATGGGTTGTCTTCTAGCCCAGGAATTTTTCAAAAACTAATGGTAAAAATGTTTAAAAATACACCTAATGTATCCATATTTTAGGATGACATTTTGATTAGGAATAAGGACCTTCCGTCACATTTAAAATCTATAGAAGAAGTCTTAAGCATTCTGGAAGCAAATGGGTTAAAAATTTAAAAGAACAAGTGCGAATTTTTGTCCAAAGAGGTCAAATACCTTGGCTTTATAATTGATAGGAATGGTGTTCGAGTTGACCCAGACAAGGTGAAGGCTATTGCTACAATGCCCCACCCAAGAAATGTTTCTGAAGTAAGGTCGTTCATAGGAATGGTGGATTTTTATGGAAAATTGATTAAAAACTTAAGCATGCACCTAGCACCCTTGTACCAACTTTAAAAAAAGGAAAGCACTGGAAATGGGGCTCTGAACAAAATAAAGCATTTACCAAAGTCAAAGAGCTTTTGTGTGGCACAGAGGCACTCGAACATTTTGACATTAATAAGGAGTCTGTGTTGACAGTGGATGCCAGTGCGCACGGATTAGGGGCTGTTCTGGCGCAGCGCGTGCCCGGCGCGGCGGGCGCCCAAGAGCGATTAGTGGCGTTCGCCTCGCGGTCACTCACTGCGCACGAGTTTCACTACAGCCAGATACATAAGGAGGCTTTGGCCATCGTGTTTGCCATTGATAGATTTCATCAGTACTTATATGGGAGAAAATTTATACTCCGTACGGACCACAAGCCTCTTGTCAGTATTTTTGGGCCAAATATCGGCATACCTAGCGCGGCGGCTAGTCGTCTGCAGCGATGGGCAATTAAATTATCGGCCTGTGATTTTTCAATTGAATATATTAAATCAGATAAAAATACTGCTGATGTTCTCTCGAGATTAATCCAGTCACAGAAAAGTGAATTAACATGTGAAGATGAGGATTTGCCCGAGCAAACATATTTACATTTTTCAACAGATGCTTTGCTATTAGATTATAAAGTTCTCAAAAAGGAAACTCAGCGTGACCCCATATTGAGTCGTGTTTTAAGTTATATAGTTGATGAATGGCCTTCAGATGTCGATGTTAGGGAACTGAGGCCTTATTTTAATAGGAGGCAGGAACTATATTGTGAGTTAGGTTGCATTATGTGGGGTCACCGCGTAGTTATACCACCATCTTGTCATAAAAAGGTGCTTCTAGAACTTCATGATACACACATGGGAATAGTGAAGTCGAAATCGATAGTTATGTGTGGTGGCCGGGTATAGATGAGGCAGTGGAGGCGCAGTGCCGCGGGTGCGGTGTGTGCGCCGCGGTGCCCGCGCTCATGGCCTTGGCCCTCGCGCCCTTGGTCACGGTTACACATTGATTTTTTGGGACCTATATGTGGTTTTACTTATCTAATTGTTGTGGACTCATGTTCTAAATGGATTAAAGCTATTAAAATGACCAGAACGACGGCGCAAGCCGTTATTACGGTATTACGTAAATTGTGGTCGCAATTTGGTCTCCCGAGGCAAACTGTAAGTGATAATGGACCTCCTTTCACGAGTTTAGAGTTTCAGAACTTCTTAAAATATAATGGTATCGATCATATCTTTACAGCTCCGTATCACCCGGCTTCCAACGGTGCGGCCGAGAGCGCTGTAAAGATTTGTAAACGTACTATAAAGAAAGCTTTGGAACAGAATTTAGATGTAGAGATAGCGTTATCTAGGTTTTTATTAGCGTACAGAAATACGGAACATGCTACCACCGGTGATAGTCCAGCCAAGATATTGCAAGGGCGTAGTCTTCGCATGAGGCTAGATAACTTAAAGCCCGAAAGGGATTCGCGAGTGGCGTCGCGTCAAGCACGTAGTGAAAACTACGCAGGTGGCGCACAACGTATGTTTGATCCCGGTGTTCATATTTGGTACGGTGAGTATAGGGGCTCAAGTAAATGGCAACGGGGAACGATAATAAGACAGTTAGGTAAAACAGATTATTCTATTAGAACAAATGTAGGCACGGAAATTCACAGACATGTCGATCAGCTAAGACAGAGAGTCATAGACAGTAAGGTTCCTAATAGTACAGTTCAGGGTCAGAATGTATCTACGAAATTAGAAATAAATAAGAAATCACGTAAGTCCATAGCCGCTGCCACGACCAATGTTGAGGCACCAGATCAGACCGGTAGTAGAGTGGAAGAAGAGGGTAATATTGGGAGTCGCACTATTGAAAAGGGCTCCGAGTTGGAGGAAGGAATGGGCCATCCAAATGTTACAGCTGCAAGGAGTAGCCCTCACCCTAACTTAGATCTGCCCAATGTGTCACCAAAAAGGGATACAACCATATGTCAATCTGGTGATGTAACAGTTAGTAAACGACCAGAAAGATCTCGTAAGCCACCTATACGTTATGGCTTTGAAGAGTTTGATGAATAACAGTTATTTTGTTTTAAGAATGTCTATTGTTTGTATCACTTGTGCCTTGGATTGGGTACGTCTTAAGGGTCTTATACTTAAAAATAATTTGTTTAATATTAAAAGTAATGTGTTTCATATTAAGGTGTTAATTTAAGAATAGTTATATTTGCTTTTGTTTAAATAAAAAACTTTTGTTGTGTTATTACAAAATAAGAGTGGAGGTGTTATGTCCACTGACAATTATTTGTCAATGCTAAATATCTACATTATTGGTCTATGGGGACGCGCTCCGCGTCCCCTGAATTTTGTCTTGTATTACGAGAATAAATGTTGCATCGAGCACCTCTGAGTTTTAATTTAACAGATTGATTCACGAGATGGCCAGAAGTTATCCCAATCGTCGACATTACTGCCGAGACAGTGGCTAAAAGAATTCAAATTCAAATTATTTTTTTGCTTTAAACAGTGATACATAATGTGGTGTATAAAAATTCAGGAGAACAAGCCCATTTAGCTATAAAAACAGCATGCAAATATTAACAAACACACATATTAGTACATCATCCATCACAATATTTATAATAGGTATTCTGTGTATTGATTACTTCTGATACATGTTTCTACTGATTTAAAAGCTCTTGAACCGAGAAAACGCATTTTCTATCAGCCATTTTTTTAGCACTCGATGAAATTTATATAGCGGCTATGTTTTGAAACATTCCGGAATTTTGTTAAAATCTTTAACGCACATCGAAAGACTATTTTTCTGAAGCCGGCTTGTTCTAGGTATTAAGCCCAATACTAATCTATTTGGATTTCTGATGTTATTTCTTTTAGTAACGTCTTTTGCTTGTTTAAATGTGTTTGGGTGTTGCTTTACAAATTTACAAACCTCTAGGATGTACAAACTCGGTAAACATACATACATACATAGACTCACGCCTGTTTCCCGGAGGGGTAGGCAGAGACTACGGAACGCCATTTGCAACGATCCTGACATACCTCACTTGCTTCACTCACTCCCATCAAGTTTCTCATGCATGTTCTTCTGTTAAGGGTACTTCTGACTTGTCCTTTTTTCAGGATGTCTCCAATCTGGTCAGAGAACGTTCTCCTAGGTCTTCCCCTTTGTCCTGTCCCATTCACACTAGCCTGATATATCTTCTTTGTCAGTCTATCGTCATCCATCCTCTCCACGTGCCCAAACCATCTTAACATGCCTTTCTCAATGCTTGTCACTACATCTTCTTTTAACCCACACCACTCTCGTATCACACAATTCTTTACTCTGTCGGTCAAAGACACACCACACATACTTCTCAGTGCTCTCATTTCTACAGCATTTATTCTACTTTCAAATCTCTTCTGCCATACCCAACTTTCACTACCATACATAAGGGTAGGCACTAACACACCTCTATGTACAGCCAAACGTGCCTTTTTGGACACGTTTTGACTGTTCATAAACGCCTTCAGAGCTCCATTCACACAATTACCTGCATTAACTCTCCTTTCAATATCTGCTTCATTCTTACCATCTCTTGTAAACAACGTATCTAAGTAAACAAACTCATTCACTTGTTCCACTCGCTGTCCATCGATCAAAACATTAAAAGCCGTAACGCATTCCTCCTTTTCAAAAACCATAACTTTCGTTTTACTTACATTCACTTTCATTCCTTTCCTTTCTAACGCACGAAGCATGATTGTTACCATCTCCTGCAACTCCTCCGTTGAAGATGCAAGTATAACCTGATCATCAGCATAAAGGAGGCATTTGACGAGTAACCCATTCATCCTTAATCCGCAGTCACTATGTTTTAAATCTTGCAAACAACTGTCCATGAATAGTATTTTTAAGTTTTTAAAGTATGGACTGCATGATACATCCGGGGCAATGCCGCATATGGATCGTATGCATTACTGTCAGGGTGGATATCCCGCTTTGGTTGTCCCCAAACTATTGTTACGCACAGAGGCCATCAGTTCTTATCGGCTCTGTTCGAACAATTATCAAAAATAGCTGGATTTCAACATAAGCGAACTACAGCATATCGACCAGCTTGTAACGGTCTCGTTGAACGCTTCCACAGGCAGCTGAAAGCTTCTATCGTTTGCCATGCGAATGAGAAGTGGACAGAGTCATTACCGTGGGTTCTGCTTGGCGTGCGGAGTGCATTTAAAAATGATCTGCAGGCCTCTTCAGCAGAATTATTGTACGGCGAGCCACTTAGGTTACCCGGAGAATTTTTCACTCCTAGTCAATACGTTTCAACCGATCCTATAGAATTTATAGCCAGGATTCGGTCATTTGCCCGAAAATTACAGCCCGTGCCCGCATCGCGTCACCGTAGGGAAAACATTTTTATATTCAAAGATTAGCTACCAGCGACCACGTATTCCTCCGGGAAGATGCGTCGCGTGTATCCCTACAACCGGCGTATACTGGCCCTCATAAAGTACTTAGCAAGGATGACAAGGTATTTAAAATTTTATTTAAGGGTAAAGAAGTTACTGTTTCTATTGACCGGTTAAAACCTGCGTATGTACTGACTGCCAACAGACTGACAATAATGACAATGACCCAATTGATACCATAATTAATTATCAGACTCGCTCTGGTCGTCGTGTCAGATTTCCCGATTTTTATCGCCCTTGACGGTGTCTGACACACATTTATCTATAGTGTATATTTATCTGTTCATTTATGTACGATTTATATATTTACACAATACTTACACATATTTATATATACAAACATTAACTATTTACATGTATACAAGATACCTACCAATAAATACTATATCGTATTAAACATTTATATTAATACTCCTTGATTCGTTCACCATATATACAACCTTCATAGGACTACCTGCGTCGAGTTGTTGTTGGGTGCTAAAAGATGAAAAAGAAGAAATTTTGGATTTTGACGTCTTGGAATTTGCTCTGATGTAAAACACGTAAAAATATAGTTTTAAATATAAATATAATATTTTTACTCCTTCTGACTTTTTAAATATAGTTTTAGTGTATGAAACAACACCCTAATAAACTATAAAAGCTTGGTACCAATGTGTCTGTTTACAAATGCAAGGGAACCTTTCTTGTTCATTGAATATGGTTATTCGAAGCTGTTCTAGCCTTGTATGACAAAATATGCTTTCGTGATGTTGTTTTGTGTGGCATGTTGACAAGGATTGCTTTCACATTTTCAGCGAACCGCTACTGGAAGTACTGGAAGATGACATGTGGGAGCGACAGAAAAAGAATCGCTCCTTGTGGGAATGGTGGCGGAGCGCCGTGGGTCGCTGGTGGAGTGCTGTTTCGTAAGTATTCTCTTCATTAGTATTTATAACCTCCGTTAGATCTGTGACGAAATGCTATGATCAGCATGACTGTGTTACTTGTCATGGAGGACTAAGGTAAGGTAGTAAATGAACACCTACTGCTATAAAATGCAATGTGAATGTACATGTGAAAATGTTGTGATTTGATATTTGTAACAATTTGACCTTGTATGATGTATTCTGCAGTATCAAGTATTGCTATGATGTGTCAGGTGTCACAAATTAGGTATTTAAATTTATTAACATGGCTGCCATATGCAAATACATGAATGAAATATAATACAGCTCATTATATCGCTTGGGATTAACAAAGTATTTCAATAATTCACCGTGTATCCAAATCTGGTTAGGAATTTTGATGTTATGGTAAAATAAACAAACCCACATATGTAATATGTACATACATACATATTGTGAGCAGTTGCTTTAATTATTACTAAATATGTAGATTTATTAATTACTTACTGGGTAGATAGATGTGGATGTTTTGGTGTTTATGTCAGTACCTATGTCAGTTTATTGAACCATAGCTTCTAAATGCTTGTACTGTTACAATAATTATATTATACTGTATACTGCGTCTGGTAGTGTTAAAATCTTTACTGTGTCCTGCTTGTCATGGGTTATTTGTTTATTACATTCTGGTGGTAGAAAGGTCCGAAGTACCCGAAACCAGCGAGCATGTATAAAAAGAAAGAGTAATGAGTGTAGAGGAAGCGCGTGAGGTTTGTAAGGATAGGAGCAAGTGGCGTTCTATTGTCTCTGCCTACCCCGACGGGAAAAAGGCGTGAGTTTGTTTGTGTGTATGGTGCAGAGTTGATTTTGTATGTTGAAACAACCTGGTTATTGTTCTATATAAATAGTATAATATTACAAGCTACCTACTTAATTAAATTTGCATTTTAAAATTATATGTGATTTAGTATTTTCAACAATTTGCTCTTAAGCTTAGTGTTTAGGTACACATTCAGTGTAAAATAATTTAACTCGGTAACGGTAAGAGCTGTATTTTTTAAAATTTTGTCTAGCTATTTTTAGGGGTTTCAAATTTATTTTGAGACTAGAGGACGCCAGCAGCTACGCCTGCTTTTTTTTAAATTTCCCCGTTTTGGCTGATCCCGTGGGAATTTCGGGAAATCCCTTCTTAGAGCATCCCTATGAAGCCCAAGGAACATAAATGCCAAATTTCAGCTTCCTGCGCTTAATAGGATTTTATATATTAAGATAGTATACGACATCGCGGTGTCCGTTTCGATGGCGCGGCCATGACGCTTTTTTAACCTTTTCATCACCAACAACTTCTACAGAAGTTCAGGATTTTCGTGCCGTTTGCGCCATGACTTTAGAAGTTCACTATAAAAAACTACATTTACGATACATTTTTTTTTCTATATAGCATTAGGCGGCAAACGCCGCCCATGGACACAAGCAACACCACAGGAGTCACAAGTGCGTTGCCGCCCCTTGGGGTTGGGAAAAGGGATAGGATGAGGAGTGGGATGAGGGAGAAGGAATAGGGGATAAGGCCTCCGGCTCTCTCACTCACCGAACGAATGCAAGGCTGACGTATCGTTCATATGAAATCGTCTGGCTTATTCCGTTTATCCACCCTAAAAAAGCCACCCTAAGGAGAATACTCGGAAACGCGTGTCCTTCTATCCACCCTGAACGGGGTGGATAACCGTAATTCATATAATATGTTTCTTCCGATTTTTTACCCCAAGTACAGTTGAATCAAATTATCTTTTAAGTTTTAATTTAATATTTATTGTTAAGCGAATAACATAAAATAGTCTTAAAATCTAAATTGTAGGTACATGGTACTATAAGATAGAAAGCCGAAGCGGGGCTGGTGGTTTTTTATAAATTTTGCAACATGTCCAGAAAATGACCAACGCTTATTTCATTATTGAGTAGACGTAGTTGCGTATCCTGGATAAATTCGTCCCTTTTAATGTATATTTGCAATCGTTTTCTAAATTTTTTTGCTGCAGCAGACGTATTAGCGAAGAACTGTGCGTTTTTTTGCACGCATTCCAAAAACTTAGCTAAATGTGGATGTTTGTCTTTAATTTCATGTGACATTGTTTTATGCCAGGTTTCTAATGAATTTGTAGTCCTATGAGACACCCCGAATGAATTCCAAACAGCCACAAAGGTTTCGTCCTTGAGCCATGTTTTTTCAAAATATTTCACAAATGCCGCCATATTATTATCATCGTCTAATAAAAATGATTTCACAAACAACCAGCCTTCATTAATCAAGTTTGAAGGTAATAGTGGCAACCTTGCCGTAAGTAACACTAATCTTTTTGTATTTGGGTATTTATTGATACCTAGCTTATCTGCTCGTTTTTGAATGGACTTCACATAATGAAAGGGCTTATTCCGTTTATCCACCCTAAAATAGCCACCCTAAGGAGGATACTCGGAAACACGTGTCCTTCTATCCACCCTGAACGGGGTGGATAACCGTAATTCATATAATATGTTTCTTCCGTTTTTCTCACCTGCCTAAGTACAGTCATTAACACAGAAACATACACAAACCCAGTCCAAGAAACTTCGTGAACATTAAAATACTTTAGATGTACATACTTACCTTCTTCTTTGAGCTGAAAATAGTTTTGTTTACTCATCTAACATTCTATGTGACTATTACGTCATTCTAGACGTATCTTTTAATGACACATATCATTGCAATTAATTTCCATTCCAGTTATATTATTGTATGTGCTTAAATATAAATCATAGCTTGATTTAAACTTTAAAATGTCTTTAATTGAAAAAATAAAAATATTGACAAGGGGTAAGGGTCGAGTAGCTTTACATAATGGTTATCAATATCACTTTAAGAAAACATACGCAAATCAAACAACTTATTGGCTGTGTGCTAAACGAAAAATAAACCACTGCGTCGGGACAATTACTGTGATGGTAAATAAAAGTATTAATAATAATAATAATAATTTATTTGCATTAAGTGTTGTACAATATAGATCTTAAAGTAAATAGAAGTCCTAACACTTAGTCGCTGATGCGACATACAAATATTTTCCATGTTAAAATAAGATTTAAAATATCTTAATAATTTAGAAAGCAATAACATTCAATAAAAACATTTATAAATCTAATTACTATTGATAAATTCAGTAACAGAATAAAATCCTTTATCCAATAGCCAACTTTTTAAACGCCTGAAACATATACAGTCTGGAAACTGCTTAATATCTTTTGGTATCTTATTATAGATTTTTATACACATATTATAGCAATTTTTTTGGAATAATGTTGTGTTTGGAACTCTTGGTACAACTAATCTATCTGGATCCCTTGTATTTCTCGGAAACACATCCCTAGCTTTTCTGAATAGATGGTTATTTTGACGTACAAATTTAACACATTCCAAGATATACATATTGGCAACGGTTAACAGTTTAAATTTCTTAAACAAAGGCTTACAGGATTCCCAAGGCGGGATTCCACCAATAGCCCTTACGCACTTCTTTTGGACCAGAAATGCTCGATACCAGTCTGAAGAATTGCCCCATAGAATAAGTCCATATTGCAACGATGAAGCGACGTAACCATGGTATGCCATTAACACTGTACTTTCTGAAGAAGTTTTCCGTAATGAATAGAGGACGAACACAAATCTATTTAGCTTGCTACAAATTTTGTCTATGTGAGCTTTCCATGACATATGGCTATCCAGTACTATCCCTAAAAATACGGTTTCGTCAGCTTGAGATATAACTTGGCCATTGTGATTTATATTTAAATTATATTGGTGGCTACGGTATGTCGTAAATTGTATTATTTTCGTTTTTAAAATATTAACATTCAAATTATTCAGATTTAACCAATTGATTGTTGATTGAATTGTAGAATTAATGTCACTTATGTATTGATTTATGTCAGATTTATTTTTGGCAGTTATAATTACCGATATGTCGTCAGCAAAAAGTGTACATGGTCTGTTTATCACTTCAGGGAGGTCGTTTATATATAATAAGAATAAAAGGGGTCCTAAGACACTCCCTTGTGGTACACCGGTATTGTTAGGTTTAAACTGGGATTTATAATTAATTAGTTCGTTATGTTTATTTATTTTTGAAATCTCTACACGTTGTTGTCTACTGCTTAAGTACGATTTAAGCCAATTCAATGCCGGGCCACGAATACCATACCGCTCTAACTTTGATAATAATAATCTATGGGAAACAAAATCGAAGGCCTTCGACATAAACAAGAAAACGACTGCCACTCGCTTGCCTGCATCGGTTTCGTCAACGATTGTTTTACAGAGATTAAAACAAGCCAAAGTTGTCGATTTGTTTTTTTGAAATCCGAATTGTTCATTTCTTAGGATTTTGTGTTTTTCAATGAATGACAATAATCTATTCTGCATGGCCTTCTCGAAAATCTTTGAAATAATAGGTATGAGACTAATTGGTCTATAATTATCTATTTTGTTTCGTTCACCCTTCTTAAACAGAGGCTTAACTATTACATATTTTAAATTGGTTGGAAAATGCCCTTCTGTAAATGACAAATTGATCAAATGTGTTAATACCGGAGTCAGTTCTGTGGAACAAACTTTTAGGATTTTAGTTGAAACCTCGTCGTATCCAACAGCTCTCGTATTATTCAGAGAGAGGACCAACTTTTGGACATCTTCAAACGCAAAAGGCCTTAAGAATAAGCTACTAAGTAAATTTCCCTTATATGTTAGCTGCAGTTGATCATTACACTTATTTGTTAGGTTTATCCAGTAATTATTAAATAGGTTTGCAATTTCTATGGGTCTGCATGTGCTATAATTTTCTGTATGTATGGTCTCTATGGTTTGTAATTTTTGTTCAATTTGTGTCTCGCTTTTTATCAGAGACCAGGCAGCTTTGCATTTATTTTGCGAGTTACTTAAAATTCTGTTATTTGTTTCTTTAATGGAATGGTCAATGCAAGACTTTAATAACTTGGCATATTTTTTATATATTTTTATATTAGAGGTCGACTTTTTCTTATAGTACGAGTAGCGCAGTAAACGTTTTCGTTTACAACTTATTCGCAAGCCCTTGGTTATCCAGTTTGCTTGATTAGTTTTATTTGATACCTTGATCCTAACTATAGGGAAACACAAATTATAGAACAAGAGTAGCAACTCATGAAAGATATTAAAAGCTATATTCATATCGGTTTCAACATAGACCTCTGAGAAAGAGAGACTATTTATGCAGTCTTTAAATTTCCTGACGTTGTCCACACTATAGTCTCTTCTTAGAATAAAGTATTTTGAGCAAACCTCTTTTCGCTTTACAGGTATATTTAATAATTGAGCTGTGTTATGGTCAGAAATATCCCAGTGTAAGAGTTCTCCTTTAGCTGATTTTATATTGCTTATAACGTGATCAATACAGGTTTTCTGACGCGTAGGTTGTTCAATATGAAAGATTAAATTAAAATTAGAAATCACTTGGCGTAGTTCTTTAGATCTTTTATCCATTTGTAGAATATTTATATTAAGATCACCTATTAAAACCAATTTTTTCTTATTAAATTTATATGACACATGGTATAAAATTGCAGTTAACCTAGTTATAAATAATGAAAAGTCCGAATTTGGCGTTCTGTATAATCCTATTACTAATATATTGTATGTGAGCAAACCTAGTCCACAACATTCAAAATGTTTGTCTACACAGTATTCTTTAATAAACTCTAATTCTTTAAATTTAGTGCCCGATTTTACTAATATAGCTACGCCTCCACGTTTATGACTGGTTTTTCTACAGTATGACACAGCCAGATCATAATTAGTTAATTTTATCAATCGCTCATTGCCCAGTTCAATAAATGTTTCTGTTAAACAGATTACATCAGGTTCTGAGTTGTTGCACTTAAGATCATTTAAATGTATCTCAAGAAGATTACGTTTGCTTAACATGCCAGCTACATTTTGATGTAAAATTTTTAAATAGTTAGTCTCGAAAAAAGTTACTCAATTGTTCTGTCTGTGTACCTGCATCTATCATAGTACTATTCTGCTCGCTTCGATTTGTGATCTTGTCAGTTTGTACACTCCGGGAATGTTGTCTAAGTTTGTGATCGTCAATATTAATTGTTTTAGGATGTATACGTCTAAAATTTAAAAAGTCGAGATTATAATCCAATTGATCCAGAGTAGAATTAATTATTTTACAATTTTGCATTTTTGTTGAGAAACTGTCTAAATTTACAAAATCACAATTCTTGTATTGAGTGGCTATCATTCTTAACATTTCATTAAGCTTAGATTCGTTCAGGTGAATATTTTTAAATACTTTTAAAACAAATGTTGGACACGTGGTTGTTTTCAAAAACATACATAGTTCTGACATTATTTCCAATCTGTTGGAGTCATGTTCTCCAGCACAAATGATAATACGATCTTGAGCGGTGATATCAAACAACTTAGCACACTTGAGTATTTCTTCTGTTGGTGCATAAGGTTTTATAAAAGATATGATCTGGTACCGTTTGTAGCGAGTCTGAAGTCGAGATTTTCTTAGGGCTTGTGCCATGCCAGTACACTGTAGTCCTCCAAATATAAATATCCTGTTATTAAAATTATGTTTCTTCAATGGCGACATAGTAGTCGCAAGGCTATTTGCACTTTGGTCCTTGCAGTCTGAGAGACTTTGTGCTTGGTTTTGTTTTACGTAAAAATCTATTTGTGTTTTTGACTTTATTTTTTGCTGTGTGGGTGGCGTTCCATTTTCAGTAAGTTTTTCAATGTTGTTTGTATCATCATTAGTATTGGGTAGTGTAAGTGGACTTTGTTCAAAGTTGTCTGCTAGTCGTCGCTTGATTTTTTTATTCGACACACTTTTTCGTATTGAAGATGTGGGACTTCTACATATCTGTTTGAGTATCTTTATCTCTTGTGACATCTGTGTTATTTGTTTTTTCAGTTCGCCATTCTCCAATATTATATTGTCCATTTCATTTTGCGTGCTCAATAAATTTGATTTTAAGGTGTTGATCTCTAGCATCATTTCTTCAACGCATTGTTGTTGGTAATTGTTTGTCGACAAGTCGAGGCTTTTTCCCATAATGTCGCAAGAGGCAGGCGAATCCAAAGAATCAGAAGTATCCATTTTTTCTAGTGATTTGGATTTATTCTTATGCTTCCTTAATGTTATATTTGCGTATTCTTCCATCTCCGCTATATATATTTTAGACTTAACTCTTTATTAATTGCCCTGTTCATAAATATTTTTTTAGACAATAAGAATTTCAAAGATGTATCGTGTAATTGGGTATATTGTCTATGGTATGTTACTAATTCACGTATCATTCGTTCATCGACGGCACAACACTATTATTGTCTATGCCAGGTTTGATTATTGTCTATGGCACTATTAATGACAATCACAATGACACTGATTGTATGTCGTTTTGTTTTGAAAAAGTGATAAAAAGTTTTTCATAACGGTTAAATTTACTTACAGTTCGATGTTTTTCAGTTTATTATCACTTTGATAGCACATTTATCACGAATAAACCATTCTTAGTGTTTTAATTTATAGAATAACTGGTAAGTATTGTCACAATATCACTAATTACGTGTATTTTATATTAGTACATGATTGTTTATGCGAGGATAGTTTTCGCCGTAGCACTTAAGTTATGAGTCTGAAAACAATAATTGACGACTATTGCACATTTACGCAGTATTTTATCCAGATATTTAACAGTTTAAACAAAAATAACAATATTTCGAAGTTTAAAAATACGCGGACACATTTGACATATCAAGGCAGAGCTGTCAAAAAAAAAAAAAAAGTATTATTAATTAATTATTATCCAATAGTTGTAGGATTTTGCACATAACATATTTTCTTTTAAATAAAGGTACATTACCCAGTTCGTGCCCAACTAACGCCCCAAAAGCATTGTTAGCTGAGGTATTTTTTTCTTCGTCAATAGCAGTAAAATTAGTTTGGGTTGATGACGAGCTGAAGCTGGAACTAGTCGTTTGAGTATCTCGTTCAGTCGTGGTTTCTTTATCGCCTATATTAACTGCCATTGAATCCCACCTTTGACTTTCTGCCATATCCAATGATTCTTGGCTATCACATTGAGTCATATCATCGTCTATTGTGTCCGGCACATACTCGTACTTTCCTAAAAAATGTGTCGTAATAACTTGTAGCGACAAACATTGATTCAATATATACAGGATACTTCTATAATGTACTTACTTTTTAATGACATAGTGGAATATGCACAGTCAAATTTATTAATTTTATTTTTAGCAAATTTATAATTAAATTGCTTTATTGTAAATGTCAAATGTTTTTTTTTTGTTAATAGCCTTGTTTTTCAAATGTAAACTTTTTTAACTTTTAATTATTTGTTTAAGCATCATCCAACATTATTATTACAGGAAAATACTGTGATGAAAACAAAACCACACATACAGTTATGTACACAAGATTTCACTAAAAATGTAATTGACTCGCATATAAACTAATGAATCAACGAAGTAACCACTTCACTAGATCCGGTGCCGAAAATCTATAAAAACATGGTAGCGTCACTTAATGAAAATGATGTCGACTTACTAAATGAAGTTCCTGAATTTTCAAAAATTAAAACTACTTTATATGAACATAGAAATGCAGCATTGGGTTTAAAACAACTTAATTTTAAAAAAGTTGCCGAAGTTGTAGTGCCGAAAAAATACGAGAACTTTTTATTAGCTGATTTCATAGATGAAATAGACAATATTCGGATTTTGATATTCTGTAACAATTTCGCAAGAGACCAAATGGGTAAACTCAAAAATTTCTTTGGCGATGCAACTTTTACAATATGCCCCAAACCGTTTAACCAAGTTTTCAGTATACACGCTGATATGAACAGTACCACGACTTCAACAAATATAATACCTTTGGCATTTGCAATTATGAGTGACAGAAAGAAAAGCACTTATTTAACGGTATTTAATTTAATCAAATCACAAATTCCTGCATGGAATCCCGCAACATTCACGCTCGACTACGAAAAAGCTACAATGGGAGCATTAAAAAGTGTATTTCCAAATATATTGCTACATGGCTGCTACTTTCATTATGTGAAGTCCATTCAAAAACGAGCAGATAAGCGGCTTATTCCGTTTATCCACCCTAAATTAGCCAGTGTGCGTTACGATTGCTCTGCCAAGTTATTCAAACAAAAAAATAACTCGCCAAAAAAATTGTCGAAAATTGTCGAAATCGAAGGGAACAAACCAAAAAATTGTCGAAGTAAAAATAAGGAAGTTATAAGGGTTTTAAATTGGCCGCGCGATCGTAACGTGGAGGACTGCGCGGCCATGGAGATCTCAGCAATTACTTGAGATAGAGATCTAATTCTTTTTGTCATAATTGTCGAAAAATTGTCGAAAATTGTCGAAACAAGAATTATGAGCTCCAGATCAATATTTTACGAAATATTTGCTTCGGAAGTTATGGCCGCGCAATCCTCCACTTACTGTTTCTTTACGGCCGATTATTTCTGTAAAACTTCGACTTTATATAGTAAAACTGTTACCACAAGAAAGGTATTAATTTGTCAATACTAACAAAAGCAATAAAAACTCCTAAAGTTTAGTAAAACAGACAAAATCAGTGAAAAACTATGCATCCGTGGCCGCGCAATCGTAACGTTACTTTGTACGCTGATATCTCAGTATCTATCATTGCTAGGATTTTGGTGGGAACATCCATTTATTCGACACGTCAACCCCATTAGAGCGACATACCGTTTTACCCATAAAACAGTTTTCAAGGAGTGAAATTTCACAAAATGTGTTAACTCATACAATGTTCTAGTAGGGTGACCATATTTTCGATTTGATGCGAGAATACCTCTAAATGGAGACTAACTGTTATTAAAATATATTGGCAGCATCTAATCCGCCAAATTTATTTTTATGAAATAACAAATAATAAACTTGTATATTTCACTATTTATAAAGTTTATTCATCACAGTTTGCAGAATCTACAAAATGAAAATATTACAAAAATCAACAATCAAATAATTGAAAAATTAAAATAAATTTATTAATTAGCTATTTATAAAATAGAGTGCAATAAGTAATACATTTAAGTCCATTCTATTTTATAAATGTGTAGGGAGGGCTAGTGTAAAGCTTGATCCAAATTTGTGGGATCGTAGGTACCTTTTGTCCCTCGGCCGCCATCTTGGAAAGAGTGCGGGTGCAGATGATTTTTCTTGATTATCTGGTAAACTATTGGCCGCACAAAAAATGTGTGAAACAGCTTTTTGTTGCAAATTAAATTCTCTACAACTTTGGTTTTGATACTTTTATCGTAAAGCAGAAAATAAAAAGTTATATCTTTATTATTGTTGTATTACGGCAATTTTTATGTTTTCCCACTATAACTGGGTCCCCAGTCTTCTAGAATCTAAGCTAACTAATTTACCTAACCATCTTCCAAGGGTCGTAGCGCAATTAAAATTGGCGGCTGTATGTAGTTTGATGACAATAAAATAATATGGTATTGTCGAACTGATCTGATGATGGAGCTGGAAGATATGAACTGAAACTTCATGATGGAAAATCGTATCATAGCTGTTTTGTATTTCTTAGAAAATTCTTGTAATGAACTTTGACCACGATAAACGGTTTCAAGGTCTGATGATAAAGCCGGAAGATAGGCACTGGCATTCCAAGATGGAATATTGTATCATAGTCGAGTTTGCACTTATGAGCAGAGCCACATAATGGACTTTGAACACGATCAGGTTTCAAGGTTATAACAAACCAATTATACAGGATGTAAAAAGACCCTTAACAAAAAGTGAACCCCATATTGTACCAATTATTACGATCATTTTTTACCTCGGCACCATACCTAGAAAATTACTGGTTCAGGAGATATTGAGGCTAAAACTCACGAAATATATTTTTCGAATTATTCCAAAATCGTGTTTAGAATGATAAATGTATTTCTGCCAAATAAACATACATACATACATACATGTCGTCACGCCTTTTATCCCAGAAGGGGTAGGCAGAGGTGTATTTCTACACCCACTTTTCGCCAGATATACTTTAGTCCCACGTAATAAGGGGCGAGCCTATTGCCGTACCGGGCACATTTCCAGACTCCGTGTTGCTACTGAGAATTTCGTGACAGAAAAACCCAATAACACTGCCCTACCCAGGAATCGAACCCGGGACCTTCCGATCCCACGCGCACATTTATGCCACGACACCAACGAGGCAGTCGTATAGGGTTTGATGTCGAGTTTTCCGTCTCTACGCAAAGATGGTATTTGCATCGTGTTATCCCTTAGTCGCCTCTTACGACACCCACGGGAAGATAGGGGATGGTGACTTTTGTATTCTATGCCGTCAACCACAAGGCTCTATATATATATAAATAAACATAAACAAATTTTTTAATATTTCCCTAAAGTAAACGGCTTCAAAAATCCCTAAACGCAGTGTATGCCTACCGGCAATCAGCTGCGAGGTCGTTTCCCCTTGGCCGCGCAACCACGTGATCATAAACTGCCGCCACCGCGGCGCACGGTGTATGCGCCAATTTTTTTCTGAAAACGCGCGCTACACATTGCCGCTGATAAAATGTGTCTATTTTTTAAGCTTAAAAACATATTTAGTTTCCCAGGTATTATTTTCGCGTAGTATGACTTGGTATGATGTGCAAAACGAGTAGACTTCGGCTTGGTGATGAGTCTAGTGACATCCTGTATATTGTAGACCACGCAGTGGTGTCCTTAAGGTCCCGTACTTTTGTGGCTGAAATCACTTAGGGTCAGCGCAGACAGAACGGAGCGCAGCGGAGAGGATTTTATAAACGCACTTGAAAATAAACTTTAAAGTTATTAAAATAAAGTGCATAAATGCTTGAACCTGACAAAAAATGCTCGCGCGTCCTCGAAGATACGCGGGAATCCGTTTATGCGCTTTATTGTAATAATTTTAAAGTTAATTTTCAAGTGCGTTAATAAAATCCTCTCCGCTGCGCTCCGTTCTGTCTGCGCTGAGCCTTAGTGGTCTCCAGATTGAAAAGTTAGATAGTTTTAAGCTGACAGATAAAACACCATGCAATACAGACGAACTGGCGGAGATGAATAAACTGTATAAATAGTGAAATATACAAGATTTTATTTCATAAAAATAAAGGACAATGGCAGATATCAATACATCGAAATGTCTGAAATTAAATTGAAGCGCACAGTAATAAAAAATATTTCAAAAAATTCAGCGTAAGTAACAGAGTCTATAATTGATTCTATTTTCACTCGGGAAACCCGGAAAAACAAGATATCGGTGTTTTAGTTTTAAGCTAACTATGAACAATGTAGGTACGTTTGAATTATCAAATGAAATTATGTCAGATTGACATCAAAACGCAGAAATATTCTGTAGCATCTAACTGTCACAGCCAAAGACAAAAGCAGAGCTGCACATTTTAAATCGATTTTATGTGAAATCGATACAACATTAAAACGATGCTGTGACGTTTTTATTTGATTTAAAAATTGTTTTGCCTCAAAAATTATTAGCTTATTGACATAATGTTAATTAAAGATTAAATAACTGCATATTAATAATTATATTTTAATAATAGATACGGATCAATAGCACTCACGTCTATTCCAGTCACACTATTGTCTATGGCAACAATCAAATAATAAAGTAGGTACCTAGTTCGTAATCAATTGGAATGCTTTTTATCATCATAAAATACTCCAGCTTTAACGAGACAAAGTGAAAATATTAAAAATCGTAGAAAAAAAAACAATTTGTTTTGTTCATATGAAGTTTAAGGTCGCCACAACAAACCCAGACCGAATTCTGCCATTGTCCTTTGGCGGATCAGATGCTGCCAATATAGACCAGTCAAAAGTATTCTCGCATCAAATCGAAAATATGGTCACCCTACTAGAACATTGTATGAGCTAACACATTTTGTGAAATTTCACTCCTTGAAAACTGTTTTATGGGTAAAACGGTATGTCGTTCTAATGGGGTTAATGTGTCGAATAAATGGATGTTCCCACAGAAATCCTAGCAATGATAGATAATGAGATATCAGCTTACAAAGTAACGTTACGATTGCGCGGCCACGGATGCATAGATTTTCACTGATTTTGTCTGTTTTACTAAACTTTAGGAGTTTTTATTGCTTTTGTTAGTATTGACAAATTAATACCTTTCTTGTGGTAACAGTTTTACTATATAAAGTCGAAGTTTTACAGAAATAATCGGCCGTAAAGAAACAGTAAGTGGAGGATTGCGCGGCCATAACTTCTGAAGCAAATATTTCGTAAAATATTGATCTAGAGCTCATAATTCTTGTTTCGACAATTTTCGACAATTTTTCGACAATTATGACAAAAAGAATTAGATCTCTAACTCAAGTAGTTGCTGAGATCTCCATGGCCGCGCAGTCCTCCACGTTACGATCGCGCGGCCAACTTAAAACCCTTATAACTTCCTTATTTTTCCTTCGACAATTTTTTGGTTTGTTCCCTTCGATTTCGACAATTTTCGACAATTTTTTTGGCGAGTTATTTTTTTGTTTGAATAACTTGGCGGAGCAATCGTAACGCACACAAATAGCCACCCTAAGGAGGATACTCGGAAACACGTGTCCTTCTATCCACCCTGAACGGGTTACATTTACTAAAATTCTATGAGATGAAGTACCTTGTATGAAATATCTTCCATATATTTATTTTAGGGTGAAAATATCGAAAAGTTCACGGAACATGCTGTTGGATGTGTGCCTGATGAAGCTAGAAATATGGTTGCCTTAGCACTCGACGACGTCAAATCAAAAGCATGTAGTTCAACAGAACCAATCCCTACAATTTTCAAATACGTAATGGCACCGTTGTATGACATGGGACTCGATAAAGTCACAAAAATTTCGTACAATAGTTCAAAGTCTTCAATATATGCGAGAAGGAAGCAAGAATTTAAAGTTAAAAAATTAGTTTACAGTAATATTCAAGAAGTTGAAATCCCGACAAAATTTGAAACATTTTTAAAAGGCGATTATTACTGTGACCGACGGCGACTACTAGTTTTTTATACAGAATACTCTAAGCATATACTAGAAAATATTGACGAGTATTACGGGGATGGCACTTTTCAAAGTACGCCTGCACCATTCTCACAAGTATTTACCTTACACGGTAACTTTGGCAGTACGTCGCAAAAGACAAAAATAGTACCGCTCACATACTGCCTCATGAGCGATAAAACTGAGCGGTCATATGTGGTATTGTTTGAAATCTTAAAAACACAATGCCCAAATTGGAAGCCAAAACTTTTCCATTGCGATTTTGAGACAGCAATTAGAAATGCTCTAAGGAATGTATTTCCAGAAATGAAAATTGTGCGGTGTTATTATCATTTTATCATTTCCCTGTGGCGAAAAGCAAAAAATCTAGGATTAAAAGCAAAAATATATCGTCGAATAGTGGGTTTGTGTACCGCGCTTCCATCATTACCTATTAATTGTATATATTATGAGGGATGGAATTATATTCAATCAGAATGCAATGAGATGCAAAAATTAAAACAATTTATGGATTATATGCGTACATATTGGTTTAAAAACGAACCATTCATCGAAGAACGGTGCGTGTATAATCAGCTTCATCGTACAAATAACTTTGCAGAAGGATGGCATGCACGAATAAATCGTGCGACAAATAAAAATTATGTGACGGTCCCTAAGTTGCTTACTGTTTTAGAAAAGGACTCAAAAATGGCTCACGCTGCAAGTGAACCATCACGAAGCAACAGGAGCATGCTTCAAAAAGAAAGAGATGCATTTATTTTAAATGCTCAAATGAAATTAATCCATCAGCAAATAACAGTTGGACATTTCTTAGAGCAAGTTCGGTGATTTAAGGAGAATGGCAGGAGTGGACGCACAAAATGTAAAATGACGAAGCATCGTTCAAGTGTGTGTCTTTACTCCCAACTTTTTTAACTTGTTTTCAATTTGATTATTTATTGTTATTCTTTTAATTTACTTCAAATAGGTATTACTAAGTTATCTTAAGGAACAAAGTCAAAGTAAAGATTGGGTCCCAAAAACCATTTTGTTTTAAGTTTACGGAAAAATTATTTCTTTATTAACCAAATAAAGAAATACATCTTTTTATACAAAGATAAGTTGGAATAGTACTTCAGAAATACTCCATCACGACTGTATATAGTCCGCTTTCCAAGATAGCACACAATCTGAGCAGCCCAAAGGATGTCCTTTATTTTCAAAGTCCTGGCGTCTACAAGGTCGATTACAGTTCTGCTAGTTCCTATATTGGACAGACCAAACGAACAATTGCGGAATGAGTCAAGGAACATTTCGCAGCTGTAAAAACTGACAAGTAAATGAGTCTGCTAAAGCTGGACATTTGTTGGAGTCTGGACCAAACCACTGGATGGAAATGCATCAACCACAGGTCTTCAACACAACAACAACACAACACAACATTTCAACCGGGATTGGGATGCATTTAGATTATCAACAACTTGGAATCCATTTCATCAAGTGTAAACACCGCTGCAGTGACACAGTTCTAACGTTATCAGTGTAGTCTGTCGAAGACACACACGCCATCATGCCAATGTTAATTTGCTTTTGAAATGTGCATTATTTTGTTTTCTCGATATTCACTTATTTTCGTTATGTTCATTTGTTTTTCCAAGCTACCTGTTATTTCTATAAATATAAAAATTTACTGTAGTTTGACACTTTTTATTTATGCAAGATTTTGACAATGGAGCTACGAGACCAGGTTTGAACTGATTAAAATTGAGATTAATGGTTCCACCATCTAAATGGAACCAGTGGGATTCGTGAATCCTATTAGACCCATCAATGGAGACATATGAACTTGAGAATCCTATTGGACCCATCAATGGAACTATTTAATGGAACCAACAGTCCTGAACCCTATGTTGGAAGCAATACGGTTCATTTTCACACAAACAAATATTTCAATTCACGCCTCGCATATTCTCGTCAATCCACACTGTTTCCACCAAAGATGCGCTGCGAGAGAATTGAAAATTTGCCATACTAATTTCAATTCTCTCCTCGCCTCGCCTCGTCTCGCCACTCTGGTGGAAAATCAGCTTAAAGGTGATTTTCCACCAGAGAGGCGAGACGAGACTAGGCGAGAAGAGAATTGAAATCGCACTGACCCTTTTCCACTAAAAATTGCCATCGCTAGCTCGCGCGTGACCGCCGCGCCGCCCGTAGGCTTCATTAGATAAGATATAGGTACAGTGCTGTTTGAGTTCGTCTTGCAATACACACGCAATTTCTATCGCGAGAAGCGTGTTTCTGTTGCAAAGTTAATTAATGTCTAAAATAATTGACGTCATATCGATAGTGAAAAAAACAATGTGTAAATTTAAATTTTTACTCAAATTTACAATTAAAAATACACACTGTTAAATTGTAATGGTAATTTGTTTTATTTTATGAGCATTTATAGTAAGAAAAATGGGTATCCGTTATCGGAGACAAAGATACATGCATAGACTTGCTAGAGATGATAATATAATAGGCACATCACTATTCATTTCAAAACGTAGTCCGTTTACTTCATATCAAGTCGTTGGCGTTCGTAGCACGATAAATTTCATAAGAAATAGGGTTCTCAATTGTTTTCTTTCTGTGTATAGATTTTTGTTGTGTGCGTTAAGATTGCTCCGCCAAGTTATTCAAACAAAAAAAGAATTGGCCAAAAAAATTGTCGAAAATTGTCGAAATCGAAGGGAACAGACCAAAAAATTGTCGAAGTAAAAATAAAGAAGTTATAAGGGTTTTAAGTTGGCCGCGCGATCGTAACGTGGAGGATTGCGCGGCCATGGAGATCTCAGCAACTACTTAAGTTAGAGATCTAATTCTTTTCGTCAAAATTGTCGAAAAATTGTCGAAAATTGTCGAAACCAGAATTGTGAGCTCCAGATCAATATTTTACGAAATATTCACTTTGGAAGTTATGGCCGCGCAATCCTCCACTCACTGTTTCTTTACGGCCGATTATTTTTGTAAAACTTCGACTTTTTATAGTAAAACTGTTACCACAGGATAGGTTTTAATTTGTCAATACTAACAAAAGCAATAAATACTCCTAAAGTTTAGTAAAACAGACAAAATCAGTGAAAATCTATACATCCGTGGCCGCGCAATCGTAACGTTACTTTGTGCGCTGATATCTCATTATCTATCATTGCTAGGATTTCTGTGGGAACATCCATTTATTCGACACATTAACCCCATTAGAACGACATATCGTTTTACCCACAGAACAGTTTTCAAGGAGTGAAATTTCACAAAATGTGTTAGCTCATACAATGTTCTAGTAGGGTGACCATATTTTCGATTTGATGCGAGAATGCCTCTGACTGGAGACTATTATTAAATATTGACATACAATTGAAATGAAATCTTGTATATTTCACTAATTATAATGTCTATTTATCACAGCTTGCAGAATCTACAAAATGAAAATATTACAAAAATCAACAATTAAATAACTGAAAAATTAAAATAAATTTACTTTACATTTTCTACAGAATCATTTATAAGAAAATTAAACATCTTTAATCATTGAAAAAGAAACACATCAAATATACATCAAAATAATGCTTGTTCAAACCTCTACTAACTACTCTTTTGTACTTATAGATAACTAGCTTTCGCCCGCGGCTTCGCGCGCGTTAAATTCTGGGTAACACATCATAATTATCTACTTTCAGTCTCAAGTTGTGTGAAGACACTCCTGATTATTCTAAAGAGTCAGAAGCTCTATAGGGTACAAAGTAACTCGGTCAGTATCCATGACAAATGTCAAAACCATGTTTTAATACATGTTCAATATACATATATCTATAAACACTTTTGCATTTATAATTTTAGTAGGTAGAGAAAATCGTTTTAGCCGTTTGAGCCGTAGTATTTAATTATATTAGTTTAGATATGCGAACCTTAAAGTAAGGAGATAATATATACCTAGTCTAAGATGCGAACAAAACAATCACCGTCATACAAAGGTACTCTGTGATCACCGTGCACAATATGACAATATGTATGATGTGACAGTACTGACAGATAGCACATGCGCAATCAATTATTCGCGCATGCGTTCTTACTTCCAAGAGGAAAATTTCTGCCGTACAAACTTCTAACCTCCCTACTCTCAGTTTAATTTTTGCAACTTATGGTAGCCTATGTCCGTCTCCATGGTCCAATATATCTCTATATTAAATTTCAACAAAATCGGTTCAGCCGTTTTCGCGTGAAAACGGAACATACATACACTTTAGAATTTATAATATAAGTAGGGACTAGAGGATGCCTGCGGTTACACCCGCGTTATTTAAGGCTACTGCCCCGCTCGCTCACAGCGTGATGTTATATAGCCGATAGCTTTTCTCGATAAATGGGCTATCTAACACAGAACGAATTTTTCAAATCGGACCAGTAGTTCCCGACATTAGCGCGTTCAACCAAACATCATCCGCCTAACGTTATCGCAGTCTCAACCCGGGGTCCGCTTTCTAGTCTAACCGGATTTGGCTAAATATTAGCTTTTCCACGGAGCGACTGCCTGTCTGACCTCCGCAACCCGAAGGGATAGCGATATTCCATGGTTTAAACAAGTGTCAGTTTGTTTATAGGCACTGACTGCCTATAACGACTGTCAAAGATCTTCGTGACAGCCGGGACCGGTGGCTTAACGTGCTCTCCGAGGCACGGGGTACCTAAGCGATAATTTACAATTTTTGCGTTCAACCAAACAATAATAATATTCATTTATTTGCTCAGAATGTAGGTATTTACAATATTGTGGTTACAGAAATGTTGAAAAATCCTTGTACATTCTACCACTTTGGCATGGAAACATTGATGCAGCTCATCATTAGGTATACACAAAAAAGCCCAACTAAAATGTATCAGCTAGAAAGGCCGATACGGAGTAGTAACACTTGTTCAGTAAAAGTAAAGTTACTTTCTTTTTAAAACTTGTTACTGGTTCCTCTTTTATAGAATCAGGAATGTGATTTAAAATAATAGGTACCATACTAAAACCACTTTTCCTCAATAAAGCAGTTCTATATCTCCCAGTGCGTAACAAGTTTCCGTATTTACATCGTAAAGTTACATCTCGATGTCTGTTTTCCGATATAGATAAAAATAGGTTTCTATAACATTAAACAAAAAGAGCAATTTCTTAAATATAAAGGCAAGGAAAAGTCAATAAATTATAGTTTTCAGCTGTCAGTAACTTTTAAACCAAATATTGCTCGCAAACAGCATTTTTGGGCTTTAAAAATACTCTCCCTTTCGGTACAATTTCCCCAGAAAATAATTCCAAACCTCAAAGTGGAAACAACAAGACCATGATATGCTAGTAATACTGTTTTGATATTAACTTTTTCATAAGGTTATAAAGTGCATATGCAGATGCACTGAGTTTTTTACAGATTGCTTCAGCCTGTGGCTCCCATGTCAGCTGACTGTCAATTAAGATTCCTAAAAATTTTGTAACCTCTACTCTGTCTACATCTTGGCTATTATAGTTGATGTTCAAGTCATTAATACGTAGTCTTTGATAAAAATGCATTATTTTTGTTTTAAGTATGTTAATTTGTAAGTTGTTACTATTTAGCCAATTTATTATAACTTTAATGGTGTCGTTCATATCGTTTTCGTAATTTAGATTTTTGACAGAATTTAAGAGTGCTGTACTGTCGTCAGCAAAAAGTATCATGGGATGGTGGATTTGACGTGGGAGATCGTTAATGTAAATTATAAATAACAAAGGCCCAAGGATGGTTCCCTGTGGTACACTATATTTAATTTCTCTACTGGAAGACACGAACAAACCAACAAACAAACTCTTCAGGTTTATATATTAGTATAAGATTTACTTTGATTGTCATCATAGCAAAGCATTCCTACTTCCAGCATTTCTTGTAAAATGACATTTGTAGTGACCTATTACTCCAAGGATAGGAGGAATATACTCAATAGCACCCAACAATTTATAAATATTTTGTTTAAGTATGATATTTTAGGGTATGTCATTTAAAAACATCATTTGTGTGCCATTTAAATCAAATGTGACTATTTTTGACAAGGTATATGTCCACACAACTAATTCATTACACTTTCTGCATCGTGTATTCTATATAAAAAATTCTAATTAATAAGAATAATAATTAACTAATTTTAAATTCTATTCTGGACAGGCGTATGTGGCCCTAGATTAACATCACTTAGTGGTCTCCAAAGTGTAAAGCTAGATTGTTCTAAGCTGTCAGATAAAACACCATACAATACAGACGCACTGGCGGAGATGAATAAACATTATAAATTGTGAAATTTAATAGATTTTATTTCATAAAAATAAATTTGGTGGATTAGATGCTGCCAATATTTAATAACAGTTAGTCTTCAGTCAGAGGTATTCTTGCATCAAATCGAAAATATGGTCACCCTACTAGAACATTGTATGAGCTAACACATTTTGTGAAATTTCACTCCTTGAAAACTGTTCTGTGGGTAAAACGATATGTCGTTCTAATGGGGTTAATGTGTCGAATAAATGGATGTTCCCACAGAAATCCTAGCAATGATAGATAAAGAGATATCAGCGCACAAAGTAACGTTACGATTGCGCGGCCACGGATGTATAGATTTTCACTGATTTTGTCTGTTTTACTAAACTTTAGGAGTATTTATTGCTTTTGTTAGTATTGACAAATTAAAACCTATCCTGTGGTAACAGTTTTACTATAAAAAGTCGAAGTTTTACAAAAATAATCGGCCGTAAAGAAACAGTGAGTGGAGGATTGCGCGGCCATAACTTCCAAAGTGAATATTTCGTAAAATATTGATCTGGAGCTCACAATTCTTGTTTCGACAATTTTCGACAATTTTGACGAAAAGAATTAGATCTCTAACTTAAGTAGTTGCTGAGATCTCCATGGCCGCGCAATCCTCCACGTTACGATCGCGCGGCCAACTTAAAACCCTTATAACTTCTTTATTTTTACTTCGACAATTTTTTGGTTTGTTCCCTTCGACTTCGACAATTTTCGACAATTTTTTGGCGAATTATTTTTTTGTTTGAATAACTTGGCGGAGCAATCGTAACGCACACATTTTTGTTAATCTATACTAAAAACGCTTGAATGTTTTTAGTTTATACCTATTTGAAATCTAACATGAACGGTCAGTCAGGAAACTCAGGAACATTGTTTGAAGTGGCAAAGTAAGTGTAGTTTCGGAAAGGGATAGTAAGTGACTTTTTAATACTGATGTGCTAAACCTTTTCAGCTTATTTTTTATTTAATGCAAATGAAAAACTGGCTAGTTTGATTAAGGATTTTCGAATACCTAAATTCATAAAAAAAAATATTAAACTTAGCTATTCAAAATTATTATTATATGCTGTTCTATATTATTGCCAGTATCAAATCAAAATCAAAAACATTACACTCCTTTTTTGGGCAGTCATGTCAAAGATAAAGGTGTGCGCGTCGCCCGGCACTATGACACAATGACCTTGACACCTATGCGCTTACGACGTCACAGGTTTACTTCTATTGAAGTTGTCGGCGCTAGTGACACTGACATCTTTCCATTACGTAGAGATGGGTGTAGCAATATCGAAAACCCTCGGTACATTTAATTAATTTTAATGAAGTGATTTGATACGTACATCAATTTTAAAACGTATTATGTAATACGTTATTTACTGACCGGAATTACTTTTTAATCACAGAATCTAAGAACGATTGGAAAGAAAAAGACAAATAAATCTAAAAGATTCTAATGAATGCAACTTTCGCGTCACATCACTAGCCTACTTGATATGAAGTCGTTGGCGTGCGGGACATAAAAATATTTGGGGCCTTTTATGTTTTTATCCATTTTAACACAGGAAAAAGCCTGTCTTACCTGAGAAAATAATAAATAGGGCTTCATTCGTGTCCATCTACACAATTACAAAAGAAACAAAAGTGTTAATGTATCTTAAATGTATTTTTTTTATAGTGAACTTTTATAGAAGTCGTGGCGTGGACGGCACGAAAATCCTGAACTTCTATTGAAGTTGTTGGCGGTGAAAAGGTTAAGGCATAGTGTTCCATAATCTGACTCTAATTTTATATATTTGCGCGAATAATTTTTGGTTGTCATTTGAATCCATTCTATATACTGTGGTAATTACATTTGACTTCCTTTTTTTCATTTTTTTTTGTGGGAATAAGGCATTACACACGTTTTTGTTAAAATGGCTCCTAATCCATTTACTGGCATCTTTTGACATATTGTTGGCATGTGTTAGACCAACTACTGGCACACCAGTGCCAATAATAGGCTTCAATTTGATCTATTATTGGCATTTAGTAATTACAAACCTTCTAGGGTGTCTAGATATTTTATACTCTGGATATCTATTGTATAAGTGAAATAAAACAAGCGCGAATAAAAGTGTTCATATATTTATTTAGAAAAAAACAGCAATTTGGCACACATCTTAGGCACAAAAAGTTGGTAACACTTTATTTCAGTCTCAAAATAATAAACTAAGTATAATCAGCAATCTGGTATCGTAGTAGTCTTAAGTCTTTATCCTCCATCATGTTTCATTAATCTATCATTTCAGATAAAAGCTGTTCTAATTCTTCTGTGGTGTAGGCCTTGCTAGCTCTCCTATTGGGCATTATAATTTCTGGATCATAACTTTGTTTATCATCCGTATCACTCTTGTTATCAAAGCTTTGACTTTGTGGCACATTTGGTTCAATATTCTTGTCACAAATATTATCCTCTTTCTCCATTACACTCGAATTTGGTTGCAGTATTTTCAGCTTCGTTGTCCCCTTTTTTAATTTACCATTATTACTTTCTTTTTTTGGTTTAGATTTTTTTAATTTCTTTCGTTCTCTTTCTTCTTTTCTTTTCCGCATCCCTTCCTGTTTTTCTTCCCTTTCGCGATGCTTTTGCTTTTGCGATGTTCCTGACTCTTTTTCGTTCAGGTGTTTTCGGTAAAACTAGTACATCGTCAAGTTTTATGGGTTTTAAGGTTTCAATATTAGGACACGAAAATGGAGAATTATCTATAACGGAAACCACTTCTATTTTATCGTAATTTATTGTTGGGTTTTGGGTTAGGGTATTAGGTACATTTTCTTTATTGAGTTCAAAATTTAAAGTTTCTCTTTTAGGAATAGTGTGAATTTGCGCTGCATGAGTAATTACCGAGACCTGGGACTCAACATCTAGGATATCAGTGTCTTGTGAAGCATATTCTTGTATCTCTTCAATGACTATCTCGCTGTTCAAATCTTCTGCAATTGTTATATTCATATTGTTTAAATCAAAATGGTCATAATTTGTTACTGTTCGATTTTGTTGGGGATCTTCATTGTAATCAATTACATTATGTAGGTCATGTTTTGATTTTGTAGTTAGAAATTGGTACACTCTTTTTAAATCTTCGTCAACATCCTCTCCATCTTCAAGCATTCTTAATTTTCTTTCATTTATAATTTTTTTGAAATCAGTCAATGACATTGTATTATCATGCGAATCATTGTTTTTTGTCTTCATTTTCTCCCAGAACATTATTTTTTCTTTTACCTAAGCATTTCGTATAATCCACAGTATGTTTATTAAAAGGATAGAGTCCCGTAGCTCTAAATCCATTTATTATAATAGAGGGGTTAATGCTCTCGTCAATAGTAGTCTTTAACCTTTTAAGCGCTTGGCTAAATATCAATTGCCGTGCCCCTAGCGCGCGGCCACAAATTGATAAAATAATACCTACAATAAATAAGGAGGAGCAATCGTTGTATCGATAAAAAGTCAAAAACTTTTTATGTTTTTATTTTAAATCAGCCTTATGGTTCCTACAAATATGCGCGACACAAAGGAACCGCTCATGTCTTTGTGTCAAAATCTTCATTGTCCTCATGATCCTGAAATGACAAATTAAAATTAATTACGTATATTATTTTTTATATTCATTACGTCAAAATTACATTTCGTAACAAATGGTGGGTAGGTAGGTATATAAATTTAATAAACGGGCAACGCCGGAGCACAGTAAAGTAGCAGTAACCGTTCGTTAAAAAGAGACAAACGCGAGTGCGAGTGCCTGTTCGACTTGGTAGGTACTGTCACAGTAGGTACTAATGGTATGGACAACATACAACATGGTTCCAAATTTGAACAATAATAATAATAATCAATAGGATAGGTATGTAGATAAGTAGGTAATATAATAACAAAATTACATCACAATGTTGAAAATACTATAATATTTCGATTCATCAAAGAGTTACCTAAACCCAACGGAAGTCTTATTTATACCTATACCTACTAAATAAAGAAGAACATAAGAAAAAATTGAAATAGGTACTTACCTCTCCATCACTTCTAAATTCTTCCGTAGATTCGAATAATTCCTCTTCGTCGTCACCTTCTTATATTCTTATTAATTGCTCAGTAGTCATCATTATTGAAATGTGACTGTTTTATCGACAATGCGAAGATATCCACGAACATCATTAATGGAACTTTCCATTCGTTTGATCCGCTTGTGACAAAGGCAGCGGTCGTATTAATGTGACAGCCGCGCTAGACTAACTAGAGAAATATGTTGCAAGCATAGGCGTCTAGGGATGGGAACTAACGTCAAATGTTGGCATTATACAAAGATCCTCAGGAGTATTTTTCTGTGAATAATAAGGAAAAGAATTAATAATACAAGGCAATATGTTGTTAAACTTAACTTTATTTTGTATGACACTGTTTATTTTATGCTGAATGATGCATTTTACCTGACTATTTAGCTGTGTGTTATTTCGTTTTTAAAATGCGCATTGCATTGTATCCCATCCCTATGGTCATATTTATGCGACACGCGCGATAGACAATGAAGAAAAGTCCGAGCTGCCGGTTACTTTTTTTGTTTAA
This sequence comes from Euclidia mi, assembly GCA_944739405.2. Lineage (NCBI taxonomy): Eukaryota > Metazoa > Arthropoda > Insecta > Lepidoptera > Erebidae > Euclidia > Euclidia mi. The sequence goes on from OX123184.2 coordinate 115,733,311, forward strand.
GTTTTTTCAACGCTTTGAGCTATGACACATAATTTTAAGCCTTCCGTGCACTTTCATAACTAAGTTTTGTTAACTGGTTAAGAAAAACCCTTTTTTATTATTGTTTTCACAACTGGTTTTTAAACAAGAATACGAAGTGTTCATTCATAACTGACAATCACAAATAGTTAAGAAACGAATAATTATGATTATGTTTTTATAACTAGCTACAGTCAGCAATAACATTTTTCCTTTAACCTTAAATCAAAATAAAAACAACAGAGTTAGAGTTTTTATCGAGAGTATTGCATGCGGAAAACGGATGAGGTTCTTATCTCAATAAATTATTATCTATTATTGATATGTAAACTGCAATGGCATGACATTGACATTGTCATTTTAGTATTATTTAGTTTTCTAATGCAATTGAGTGCAATTTATATAAAATATATAGCAACCGAAAACTTAAGTGATAAACTATGTCGCTTTCTAAGCCCACCATGGAGTTCATAACGACAAAAAGGGATCGCGAGAAACTACTATACGACGGCCGTCAGTACCATAAAATTAAAACTTATGTGAACGAAAATGTTTTTTGGAAATGCTACAATAAAACCGGTTGTAAAGGTAATGTGACATTAAGCAATGAAAACCATATAGTTAAAGAGGGCGTGCACGATATTGATTGTTTACCTAATAGTGCAAAATATCTAGTTTTGAAGAAAATGAAAGATTTGAAAACTAAAATAGTAGCTAATGTCGATCCAATACAAAAACAGTTTGAAGAAGTAGTATGCGAACTGGAAGACGATGGCGTGCACTTAGTTGCTGACTTACCAAAATTTAACAATATTAAAAGTGGTCTATACAAAGCAAGAAATAAGGCATTAGGAGTTTCTAAGCTCCATTTTGAATCACCAACTAAAGTAGAAATACCAAAAAAATATAAAAACTTCCTCCTGGCTGACTATAACGACAATGACACAAACAACAGGATTTTAATATTTTCTTCTTCTGATATAAAAACGTATTTGGACAATTTCGAACATTTCTTTCTGGATGGAACTTTTAAGTCTTGCCCTGAACCTTTCACACAAATATAATATACCATTCATGGACTACATAAAATAACAAAAAAATGGTACCTTTATTCTTTGGTTTCATTCATAATAAAACTGAAAATACCTACAAACTTATATTTGAAATGATAAAGTCACAAATTCCTGAATGGAACCCCGTAAAATTGACACTGGATTACGAAATCTCAGCAATGAAAGCAATACGTAAAATTTTTCCGAATGCAGTAATGAAAGGATGTTATTATCATTTTTGTGCCAGCCTTTTTAAAAAGGCGAAACGATTAGGGATTAAATCTACAGTACAAAGACGACATATTGCGAGATGTGCTGGCTTAGCCCGATTGCCATTGAGATATGTAATGGCAGGTTACAAGTATACAATGACCAAATCCCCGAAAACTGAAGCAGTGATAAAGTTCAACAATTACCTAAACCGTTACTGGTTCAGCGAGGTAAATTTTATCAAGACTTGGTGCTGCTACGGCGAGGAAATTCGGACCACCAACAATCTAGAAGGCTGGCACGCAAGACTTAATAGAATGGTTGGACGCCAAAAAGCGTCGCTAGCAACAAGTCTGAATGTTCTTATTAAAGAAACAAAAATTTCAATGTCGTTCAAAACAAACAAAAACACATCGAACAAAAATTACCAAGAGATTGACCAAGAAATTGCGGATACTATACATCTTTTAACAAATAAGTCTATCACTGTTGGACATTGTTTAGAAATAATTGCCCCATTTAAATATTAAGTAAAAGTTAATTTACCTAAATTACATTTTGTGTTTGATTTAAGGTTAAAGGAAAAATGTTATTGCTGACTGTAGCTAGTTATAAAAACATAATCATAATTATTCGTTTCTTAACTATTTGTGATTGTTAGTTATGAATGAACACTTCGTATTCTTGTTTAAAAACCAGTTGTGAAAACAATAATAAAAAAGGGTTTTTCTTAACCAGTTAACAAAACTTAGTTATGAAAGTGCACGGAAGGATTTTAAGTAGTTTTTATAAATAATAGCTCTATTTAATAATAGTTTTAGTTGTACCACACAGTTAATAGGACGAAAATAGAACGAAATAATCATGCATATTCTCTGTCGCAGAAATACGACACGAGCGGTAGGGACACGGAAATATGTGTCGCATATATGCGACACAAGCGGTTAAAGGGTTAATAGTGGGACAAATTCTTGTTTTGTAAGAGCTTGTGACGGATGATTTCGCCGCCATGCAAGAACCGTTTTTTGCCACACCGATTTGAGTGGTTTGAATGCTGAGACATCCGCTGGTTGCAAAATCCTTGTACTATTCGGGTATAGAGCTATAAGGACGATATTTAACTTTGTGCAAAGTTCACTTACTTCATAAGTCAAATGTGTTTTATGTCCATCTACATAAAGTATGATTGGAAATTTTATACCCTTTTTACTTAAATGTGGATAAAGTACATTTTACATGACTTGAAGATGTCACTCTTCATCCATCCATTATCAGAAAGCCCAATGCCCCAGTCAGGAGGAATTTTAGAGCGCAACTCACTTGGAACACGTTTAAGTGGAAAAATCACAAGAGGTGGAGTGACACTACCGTCAGCACCGAAAGTAAACAGCACTGTGAGCGATGTTTTGGCGGGTGCATTATCAATCTTGTAATAAAACGTCGTATTCCCAGAGACGAGTGGCAAAGACTGACAATCTTTTATTTATTACTATGGAAGTAAACACACAATTTAAAATACATGTCTATATGTCTAGTGACAATAAAAGACAGATGGCCAGTACGATACATGGCCAGTGCTAATACATACTGTGTAGATATTAAACCTTCAACACCCCCACTATATCTAACAATATGTATATACACAATTATCTTTGAATACCTAATATATCCAAAAACTTAATACATCAGCTGGCATCTCACAGCTGTAGGCAAATTACTTCACATTTACAATTGTATTTACTACACATTCAATACAAAAGAAAAATATCTAGAATAGACGCTTTACATTTCACAATGTTCTCTAGAATAGCAATTGTAAAAGTAATTCAAAAATCTAACTGCATAAGTACTATCAGGCCTGGTTAAAACTGCTAAGTACATTAGACAACCAATAGCTTGATATGATCATTTTCCAACATAGTTTACCCCCTTACATACATGCAAGTAAATTTTTGTAACACCTGATCAATATAATCAGACTGGTTCAATGTGATAGATTTGTCAGATTAATTAACACATTGACACTAATAACTTTCTTAAGTTTGAAATACTAACTAATACATTTTTCAAATATTCTGTTTCTTTATAACCATTTGAAAAAAATAAAAATCTCTACAAAAATATTTCTAACTTTTGTATACATACATACATGGATCTATCTTAAATCTCCCTATAACTAATATTTGACAAACATAGTTACTAAACATACATGGAACCGAACTTTATTAACACTAAGCACTCACACTGCACAACCCTACCATCTTGTGGACTATCACATAATTCCCATACATCATTTTCTTTTAACTTTTCTTCTTCTTGCATGGCCAACGTCCACTGTTTTTTTTCTGGTCCGTTGCAGTGTCAAACCTGCCCCATCTTCATAGGTTTCAGCGCTTGTACTTGTACAAAGATTCAACATACCATGTCTCTCTGGTGGTTTCCGTGTTCGTCTGGGTCTGTCCATGATGAAACCTTCATTTTCACACTGAAGTGTACTTTCTGAGTCTTTATAATCATTATCACTGTTGGAGTTATCTTCATGACTAGATATAGATTCCAAACTTGTTACCTTCTGGGCTTGTTGTTTACCTTCAAGACTAGATGTTGATTCAACCTTCTGGGCTTGCCCTGGTTTAACCTCATCCCCCACTGAAGCAACATTCTGGTCTTGTACTAGAATCGTACATTCAGACTTTATTTTTGGCTCAATAATAACCACATCCCTTAATGTAAACACAGTCCTTGATTCTGGATTATAGACTCTGTATCCTTTTATATTATCTGGATATCCTGTAAGAATACATTTTACAGATTTCTTATACCATTTTGTATCCTTTTGTTTAGCACCATGTAGCATGACAGTGCTACCGAATATTCTGATATCACTGATATCTGGTTTCGTGCCAGTCCATAATTCATATGGCGTTCTATTATCCAACGCAGCAGCCACAGTTCTATTCTGCAGATACACTGCCGTATTGGTGGCCTCACCCCAAAAGTCTTTTCCCAGGTTTGCATCAAACAGTAGACATCTCGCTTTTTCTACGACTGTGCGATTGTATCTTTCGCACAAACCATTTTGTTCTGGGCTGTATGGGTTGCTTTTCTGGTGGATAATACCAGCACTGTTTAGGTAATCTCCAAATTCCTTATTGCAATACTCTAAACCATTATCGCTTCTTATCACTTTAATTGTTCTATTTGTTTGATTTTCCACCTGTGCTTTGAAGTTCTTGAAAACCTTCAGAGCTTCATTCTTGTGCTTTAGAAAATAAACAAACGTAAAGCGACTGTAGTCATCGACAAATAACAAGAAATACCTTGCTCCTCCTATCGATGTAGTCTCCATAGGGCCACAAATATCTGTGTGCACTAAATCTAGCAAGTTACTGCTTCTCTGACCACTGCCTTTAAATGCTAAGCGACACTGTTTACCTTCACAGCATGTTGTGCAAGAAGCCTTGCTTATATCTATTTTCTCATCAAATGACATTCCCAAGACAGCATTTTTCATTTTATTTAAATATTCTTTGTTGACATGTCCTAATCTGCGATGCCATGTTACTCCTGACACAGCTGATGCAGCCAAATACTCCTGAGATATCAAGTTTACCTTGTATACTCCATTGACTAATACTGCTGTAGCGACTAACTGTTTCTTTTTATTGAAAACATAACAGCCTTTTTCTGTAAAAGACACACTATTTCCTTTTCTAATTAATTGACTGACTGATAGTAGGTTAGTAGTCAGGGATGGTATACAGCGTACGTCTTCTACCACGATGTCGTACTCGCAATCATCAGTTGTAGTAGTTATTTTAACATTGCCAGAACATAATACAGTCAACTTCTCGCTATTAGCTACGACAATTTCTTTGTTTTGTTCGTATTTGGCATTCATTACCCAACTTTCATTAGCTGTTAGGTGTACACTTGCGCCGGAGTCAATATACCACTCATTTTTGTTGAAATTCGCACTTAAAAATACAGCACTGAATGCGTTTGATTGCACTCTTTCAGTATTTTTCTTCTGTGCAAAATTATTTTCATTCATGCACTGACTTTTGAAATGGCCGATTTGTTTACACCGGTAGCATTTCACTGCCGTGTTTGACTTTGACAGAACAGTACTGTCAACATTATACTTTTTCTTGGCCATAGACAAATTCTTTTTATTTTGCTTTGCATGACGAATAAAAGCACCGTTCATTTCGCTTTCGTATTCTACTGACTCCATATCTAAAAGTTTCGTTTTAATATTGTCTGCCGTAATGGAAATTCCTGAATGTTCTATTGCCATGATCATTGGTGCAAAACGATCAGGCAATCCAGCCAACAACAATGACCCTGTCCACTGATCATTTATTTCAAATCCTGTTCCGCTTAGTTTTTGCGCTGTATCAATAATCTGCGTCACATATGACGTCATTGAAGTGCAGTTTTCTCGCCGGATTGAAATTAAATTTCTTAATAGACTTATTCTTCTTGAAAATCCACTATCGTCAAATAGTTGCTGTAACTTATGCCATAATTCTTTTGACGATTGTTCATTTTTTACGTGGACATACAATGACGGGTCGATAGTCATTATCAATTTTGCTTTCGTTTTTTCGTCATCAGCGCTTGAAATTTCTTTATCTGGTTCTGCCTTTATGCAATGTTTCATGCCTTCCAGAACCAAGAAATTTTCTGCTGCGAAACACCACTCCGAATAATTATCGCGTCCCTTTAGTTTCGGCACATTTACTAGGTAGTTGCTAGCCATTTTGTCGAACTGATATACTGGAACTTACTGCGATAATTAAAATTACATCTAAATCGCACTGAATACTGTCTTTTAACACTTGCAAAATGCAAAATTCTTGCTAAAACGACTCAATAGCGATTTTATGAGCTCTCTGGGCCCATAACCTGTAATAAAACGACGTATTCCCAGAGACGAGTGGCAAAGACTGACAATCTTTTATTTCTTACTATGGAAGTAAACACACAATTTAAAATACATGTCTATATGTCTAGTGACAATAAAAGACAGATGGCCAGTACGATACATGGCCAGTGCTAATACATACTGTGTAGATATTAAACCTTCAACAAATCTCGAAGACATTTTTCTCTCCTTTCGCAGCCAATACTACCCCGCTCTTTGGGCATAAAAGAAAATTTGTCTCATCCCCATTATAAATTCTTGTCGGATCTTTCAATATGTCATTTAAATTATTGTCTACAAGATATTGCTCAATATCATCAAACCAATGCTTGATATCGCCTTCTGCAACTGTTGCACTTGAAGAAGTCACTGCTTCTGGAGTCCTAATTGCAATATCAGGATGACGAGCTAGAAAAAGTTTATACCATTTGTCGCCCGGTATCCCGCCTTTAAATGGATTTTGCCTATCGTTTTTCTTAAAGAAATGTGCCACACTAGCTACTAGGTCATCTTTCCTCTTTGGAAAGCCCTTTTTGCTGCAATCTATTAACCAATTTTTTAGACACAATTCTTCATCCGTTGTTAAAGCTGTTGATGGACCTGGACGAGATTTTTTATTGGGAAATTTTGATTTAAACTGCAAAGTTGATCTCGGTACCTGATACGTTTTCGAAGCAAGCTTTTTACTCATCCCATTCCGAATCGCTTGCAGAGCTTTTTGCACACTTTCTTCGCTATATTTTTTTCGTTTTTGAACTCCTACTGCACAGTTCTTTTTATCGGGCTTCTTAGCAGTTTTTTCTCCCTTCATTTTCCACACCTAAAACCAATTATTGACATGTTTTTACCAATTGTTGGCATTACTGCCAGTAATTAGATTTTTGACTATTGGCATGGGGCCAACATTTGGAAATCTTGTAGAAAACATGACGCTTTCAATATACTGCTACTAAAAAACTTATAAACATTAATTAAAATAAGGTACTAAATGAATAAAAAAAAAGTCATGCAGCCCAATTAATTGTCAGAGTGCCAATAAATTAGAATTCTCTTAGAATCTTTTACCAGTTACTGTCATGGCAGTAAATTAAAAGCATTATTTATACATTGCAAATACTAAAACAAAAATACGTGGCAAAACAATTCAAATCCCAAAAAAACACATAATAATCATATGTAGTCACCATAAATTACCACCAAAACTGCTAAGACAAGATGGTACTCACCTTAATAAAATGTTAAGAAACTGCTAACGAGGCGTACAACTTGTTACGACTTGAATGAAATTTGAAAGTTTGACAGCTGAGTAATTTTTTTGTCAGATGAATGTTGCCAATTTTTGAAGATTCCGTTTTGTTTTGTAGAAACACCGTTTGTTGAATTAGTTTCTTATTTTTTACTGGTAAGTTTGGAGTGCCAATAAGTTGGGGAGGTGCCAACATAAGGTCATGTTACTTTCAATTCACGCCTCGCATATTCTCGCCAATCTACACACTGTTTCCACCAAAGATGCGCTGGGAGAGAATTGAAAATTTGCTATACAAATTTAAATTCCTCGCCTCGCCTCGTCTCGCCACTCTGGTGGAAAATCAGCTTTAGTCTGGGAATTTGTAAACAGATATTTTTGAAACTACAGCCCTTAACACTTTCACTGTCCATGCATTACATGTAATGCACTGATGAGTTCGCTCCGTACGTCCGTGCATGACATACAATACCGTAAAATGGGGGGAATCGGGACACTTTTTAAGTTCTACATTGATTTTTATAGTCTTTTTTTTGTAGTTAAAATAATAAAACGGAGATCATAAAGGTTCCGGTAGTTTAACCCTTAACCCTTATTCAAACAAAGGTATTTATATTACCACTTCGACTTTTTTTCAATAAAGCATCCTAATATTTCCTATGGTAACATGAAAGGTATCGATGATACGTATTTTTAATCTTTATTGTTTTCTTTACATATAATAAGTCATCCTACAACTCATCAACGTCATTTGTCACTATAAGGTGATGTCAAAGTTGACCAAACGGTTTTCGGGTAAAAAAAATCGAGATTTTAGGGAGTGTGTTCAATAAATTTAACTATTTGTTAAAAAAAATCTGGTATTTGCTTTTTCGATTCAAATATCAAAACTATAACATTTTGTCTGTAATCTCACTTTTTAGCAGTATGCGCAATTGACTTGGGTCAATTCACAGCGAAACGCGACGCGACGCGACGATGCTTGAAGAGGACAGTGGTTTTGCGCTGCGCAGCGCGACCCGCGAGATGCATCGCGGCGTCGCGAGGTGCATAGTGAAGTCGATAACGGCGCGACGCCTCGCTGCGCAGCGAGACACCGCGAGGCGCAGCGAAACATGTCTACTCGCCCCGGCCGACCGCCGGGCGCCGCGCCCGCGCCACTCATAATAATCATACAATTTTTCTGGATAGTATTATATATTATACATATTGCCAACTAAAGACAAAGTATGAAATTCACCATGAATTCTCCTATTCTGCCAAAAATTATGCATCCAACTACTCCTGTGTGTTGTCTTCATTCACTTTCACTGTCCGACCGCCAGACACAATAGAAATTCAATTGTCCTGAGCCACATGTGGTTCATGGGACTGGGAATGGGTTAATTTTATTTTTGGTATCTTCTTCCTCTTCCTCTTCTGCAAGAAGTCCGATTACATCAAGATCCCAGGCTATTATTAGGTATTATATATTATCGTCGGTCCAGTGGTAAAGTAGCCAATCTGCCAATTTGCCGTTTTTGAGTTAAATATGCCAGTTTGGTCCCTCAGTTCACATGATTGACAATCTACCTGTTGCCAAAGTGCAAAAGCATACCGTAAAATGGGGTGAATAGAAATCGTGGAGTGAATAGAAAAAAGTCTGGAAGTTTGATATTGTTGACTCTAGTTTGTTATTTAGCCCTATAACGAATGTTTTTCTCTGTGATTTTCTACGTGGCAACATGTTTTTTATAGGCTCACCACACACAAATTTACGTCAAGTTGAAATTTCATATAGATTTAAGCGGTTAAAGTGAAGGTGTGAAAACAAGTAATTTTAGGGTGCGCGTTAGGATTGCTCCGCCAAGTTATTCAAACAAAAAAAGAATTCGCCAAAAAAATTGTCACAAAATATTTATAAATTGTTAGGTGCTATTGAGTATATTCCTCCTATCCTTGGAGTAATAGGTCACAACAAATGTCATTTTACAAGAAATGCCGAGATGCTTTGCTATGATGGCAATCAAAGTAAATCTTATACTAATATATAAAGCTGAAGAGTTTGTTTGTTTGTTCGTGCCTTCCAGTAGACAAATAAAATATTGTGTACCACAGGGAACCAACCGTCCTTGGACCTTTGTTATTTATAATTTACATTAACGATCTCCCACGTCAAATCTACCATCCCATGATACTTTTTGCTGACGACAGTACAGCACTCTTAAAATCTGTCAAAAATCTAAATTACGAAAACGATATGAACGACACCATTAAAGTTATAATAAATTGGCTAAATAGTAACAACTTACAAATTAACATACTTAAAACAAAACTAATGCATTTTTATCGAAGACTACGTATTAATGACTAGAACATCAACTATAATAGCCAAGATGTAGACATAGTAGAGGTTAAACATTTTTTAGGAATCTTAATTGACAGTCAGCTGACATGGAAGCCACAGGCTGAAGCAATTTGTAAAACAACTCAGTGCATCTGCATATGCACTTTATAACCTTAGAAAAAAAGTTAATATCAAAACAGTATTACTACCATATCATGGTCTTGTTGTTTCTATTTTAAGGTTTGCAATTATTTTCTGGGGAATGTACCGAAAGGGAGAGAATTTTTAAAGCCCAAAAACGCTGTTTGCGAGCAATATTTGGTTTAAAAGTTACTGACAGCTGTATTCTAATTTTTAAAAACTACAATTTATTGACTTTTCCTTTCCTTTATATTTTAGAAATTACTCTTTTTGTTAAATTTTATAGAAACCTATTTTATCTATATCGGAAAACAGACATCGAGATGTAACTTTACGATCTCAATACCGAAACTTGTTACGCACTGGGAGATATAGAACTGCTTTATTGCGGAAAAGTGTTTTTGGTATGGCACCTATTATTTTTAATCACATTCCTGATTCTTTAAAAGAGGAACAAGTAACAAGTTTCAAAAAGAAACTTACTTTACTTTTACTGAACAAGTGTTACTACTCCGTATCGGACTTTCTAGCTGATACATTTTAGTTGGGCTCTTTGTGTATACCTAATGATGAGCTGCATCAATGTTTGCACTCCAAAATGGTAGAATGTACAAGGATTCTTCAATTTCTGTATTTTCTCAGAATGTTGGTATTTACAATATGGTGGCATATTGTAAATACCTACATTCTGAGAAAATAAATGAATATTATTATTATTTGTTAGTTTGTTTGGTTGAACGCGAAAATTGTAAATTATCGCTTGCCCCGTGCCTGGGAGAGCACGTTAAGCCGTCGGTCCCAACTGTCATGAAGATCTCTGACTGTTGTTATAGGGAGGCAGTGCCTATAAACAAACTGACACTATTTTAAACCATGGAATATCGCTATCCCTTCGGGTTGCGGAGGTTAGATAGGCACTCGCTCCATGAAGAAGCTAATATTCAGCCAAAGCCGGTTAGACTAGAAAGCGAACCCGGGTTGAGACTGGGATAACGTTAGGCGGATGATGTTTGGTTGAACGCGCTAATCTCGGGAACTACTGGTCCGATTTGAAAAATTCTTTCAGTGTTAGATAGCCCATTTATCGAGAAAGGCTATAGGCTATATAATATCACGCTGCGAGCGACGGGAGCGGAGCAGTAGCCTTAAATAACGCGGGTGTAACCGCGGGCATCCTCTAGTTATCTATAAGTACAAAAGCCATATGTGAGAAAATGTATGAAAACAGACCCTGTTTTCATACATTTTCTTGCATTTAGCAATTTTGATGTATAAAATTTGATGTGTTTCTTTTTCAATAATTAAAAATGTTTAATTTTCTTATAAATGATTCTGTAGAAGTTTTAAAATAAATTTATTTTAATTTTTCAGTTATTTAATTGTTGATTTTTGTAATATGTTTATTATGTAGATTCTGCAAGCTGTGATGAATAGACATTACAATTAGTGAAATATATGTACAAGATTTTTTTTCAATTGTATGTCAATATTTAATAACAGTTAGTCTCCAGTTAGAGGCATTCTCGCATCAAATCGAAAATAATTATGGTCACCCTACTAGAACATTGTATGAGCTAACACATTTTGTGAAATTTCACTCCTTGAAAACTGTTCTGTGGACAAAACGATATGTCGTTCTAATGGGGTTAATGTGTCGAATAAATGGATGTTCCCACCGAAATCCTAGTAATGATAGATAATGAGATATCAGTATATCAAAGTAACGTTACGATTGCGCGGCCACGGATGTATAGTTTTTCACTGATTTTGTCTGTTTTACTAAACTTTAGGAGTATTTATTAGTCGAAAATTGTCGAAATCGAAGGGAACAAACCAAAAAATTGTCGAAGTAAAAATAAAGAAGTTATAAGGGTTTTAAGTTGGCCGCGCGATCGTAACGTGGAGGATTGCGCGCCATGGAGATCTCAGCAACTACTTAAGTTAGAGATCTAATTCTTTTCGTCAAAATTGTCGAAAAGTTGTCAAAAATTGTCGAAACATGAATTGTGAGCTCCAGATCAATATTTTACGAAATATTCACTTTGGAAGTTATGGCCGCGCAATCCTCCACTTACTGTTTCTTTACGGCCGATTATTTCTGTAAAACTTCGACTTTATATAGTAAAACTGTTACCACAAGAAAGGTTTTAATTTGTCAATACTAACAAAAGCAATAAATACTCCTAAAGTTTAGTAAAACATACAAAACCAGTGAAAAGCTATACATCCGTGGCCGCGCAATCGTAACGTTACTTTGTACGCTGATATCTCATCATCTATCATTACTAGGATTTTGGTGGGAACATCCATTTATTCGACACATTAACCCCATTAGAACGACATATCGTTTTGTCCACAGAACACTTTTCAAGGAGTGAAATTTCACAAAATGTGTTAGCTCATATAATGTTCTAGTAGGGTGACCATAATTATTTTCGATTTGATGCAAGAATACCTCTGACCGGAGACTAACTGTTATTAAATATTGGCAGCATCTAATCCCCCAAATTTATTTTTATGAAATAAAATCTTTTATATTTCACTCTTTATAATGTTTATTCATCTCCATCAGTGCGTCTGTATTGTATGGTGTTTTATCTGTCAGCTTAAAACAATCTAGCTTTTCACTTTGGAGACCACTAAGTACTTTTACTCTACTTTTACTACTTTTACTCTAGGGCCACATACGCCTGTCCAGAATAGAATAATTAAAAATTAATTTATTATTATTATTCATTAGATTTTTTTATATAGAATACACGATGCAGAAAGTGCAATGACTTAGTTGTGTGGACATATACCTAGTCAAAAATAGTCACATTTGATTTAAATGGCATACAAATGATGTTTTTAAATGATATACCCCAAAATATCATACTTAAACAAAATATTTATAAATTGTTAGGTGCTATTGAGTAAATTCCTCCTATCCTTGGAGTAATAGGTCACAACAAATGTCATTTTACAAGAAATGCCGGGATGCTTTGCTATGATGACAATCAAAGTAAATCTTATACTAATATATAAAGCTGAAGAGTTTGTTTGTTTGTTCGTGCCTTCCAGTAGACAAATAAAATATTGTGTACCACAGGGAACCAACCGTCCTTGGACCTTTGTTATTTATAATTTACATTAACGATCTCCCACGTCAAATCTACCATCCCATGATACTTTTTGCTGACGACAGTACAGCACTCTTAAAATCTGTCAAAAATCTAAATTACGAAAACGATATGAACGACACCATTAAAGTTATAATAAATTGGCTAAATAGTAACAACTTACAAATTAACATACTTAAAACAAAACTAATGCATTTTTATCGAAGACTACGTATTAATGACTAGAACATCAACTATAATAGCCAAGATGTAGACATAGTAGAGGTTAAACATTTTTTAGGAATCTTAATTGACAGTCAGCTGACATGGAAGCCACAGGCTGAAGCAATTTGTAAAACAACTCAGTGCATCTGCATATGCACTTTATAACCTTAGGAAAAAAGTTAATATCAAAACAGTATTACTACCATATCAGGGTCTTGTTGTTTCTATTTTAAGGTTTGCAATTATTTTCTGGGGAAATTGTACCGAAAGGGAGAGAATTTTTAAAGCCCAAAAACGCTGTTTGCGAGCAATATTTGGTTTAAAAGTTACTGACAGCTGTATTCTAATTTTTAAAAACTACAATTTATTGACTTTTCCTTTCCTTTATATTTTAGAAATTACTCTTTTTGTTAAATTTTATAGAAACCTATTTTATCTATATCGGAAAACAGACATCGAGATGTAACTTTACGATCTCAATACCGAAACTTGTTACGCACTGGGAGATATAGAACTGCTTTATTGCGGAAAAGTGTTTTTGGTATGGCACCTATTATTTTTAATCACATTCCTGATTCTTTAAAAGAGGAACAAGTAACAAGTTTCAAAAAGAAACTTACTTTACTTTTACTGAACAAGTGTTACTACTCCGTATCGGACTTTCTAGCTGATACATTTTAGTTGGGCTCTTTGTGTATACCTAATGATGAGCTGCATCAATGTTTGCACTCCAAAATGGTAGAATGTACAAGGATTCTTCAATTTCTGTATTTTCTCAGAATGTTGGTATTTACAATATGGTGGCATATTGTAAATACCTACATTCTGAGAAAATAAATGAATATTATTATTATTTGTTTGTTTGTTTGGTTGAACGCGAAAATTGTAAATTATCGCTTGCCCCGTGCCTGGGAGAGCACGTTAAGCCGTCGGTCCCAACTGTCATGAAGATCTCTGACTGTTGTTATAGGGAGGCAGTGCCTATAAACAAACTGACACTATTTTAAACCATGGAATATCGCTATCCCTTCGGGTTGCGGAGGTTAGATAGGCACTCGCTCCATGAAGAAGCTAATATTCAGCCAAAGCCGGTTAGACTAGAAAGCGAACCCGGGTTGAGACTGGGATAACGTTAGGCGGATGATGTTTGGTTGAACGCGCTAATCTCGGGAACTACTGGTCCGATTTGAAAAATTCTTTCAGTGTTAGATAGCCCATTTATCGAGAAAGGCTATAGGCTATATAACATCACGCTGCGAGCGACGGGAGCGGAGCAGTAGCCTTAAATAACGCGGGTGTAACCGCGGGCATCCTCTAGTTATCTATAAGTACAAAAGCCATATGTGAGAAAATGTATGAAAACAGACCCTGTTTTCATACATTTTCTTGCATTTAGCAATTTTGATGTATAAAATTTGATGTGTTTCTTTTTCAATAATTAAAGATGTTTAATTTTCTTATAAATGATTCTGTAGAAGTTTTAAAATAAATTTATTTTAATTTTTCAGTTATTTAATTGTTGATTTTTGTAATATGTTTATTATGTAGATTCTGCAAGCTGTGATGAATAGACATTACAATTAGTGAAATATATGTACAAGATTTTTTTTCAATTGTATATCAATATTTAATAACAGTTAGTCTCCAGTTAGAGGCATTCTCGCATCAAATCGAAAATAATTATGGTCACCCTACTAGAACATTGTATGAGCTAACACATTTTGTGAAATTTCACTCCTTGAAAACTGTTCTGTGGACAAAACGATATGTCGTTCTAATGGGGTTAATGTGTCGAATAAATGGATGTTCCCACCGAAATCCTAGTAATGATAGATAATGAGATATCAGTATATCAAAGTAACGTTACGATTGCGCGGCCACGGATGTATAGTTTTTCACTGATTTTGTCTGTTTTACTAAACTTTAGGAGTATTTATTGCTTTTGTTAGTATTGACAAATTAAAACGTTTCTTGTGGTAACAGTTTTACTATGTAAAGTCGAAGTTTTACAGAAATAATCGTCCGTAAAGAAACAGTAAGTGGAGGATTGCGCGGCCATAACTTCCAAAGTGAATATTTCGTAAAATATTGATCTGGAGCTCACAATTCTTATTTCGACAATTTTCGACAATTTTGACGAAAAGAATTAGATCTCTAACTTAAGTAGTTGCTGAGATCTCCATGGCCGCGCAATCCTCCACGTTACGATCGCGCGGCCAACTTAAAACCCTTATAACTTCTTTATTTTTACTTCGACAATTTTTTGGTTTGTTCCCTTCGATTTCGACAATTTTCGACAATTTTTTTGGCGAATTCTTTTTTTGTTTGAATAACTTGGCGGAGCAATCGTAACGCACACATTTTTGCTCTTTATAAATTTTCCATAAACATCAAGTTATTGGTTGTGTTCACCCTGTAGATGTGTATTATTCGCTACATACATTTCCCATCTTTAAGAATAACAAAGGAAAGTGTCCGTGTTTGATTATTTTACATTCTTTTTCTATGAAAATTGAGAAGCTAGCTATTTTGCTGGAATTCGAGGTGAATAGATACGGGAAGGGGGTTAATAGATACGCCGTTAGGGTCAATAGATACGCCATTGGGGGTGAATAGATACGCGTGGGAGGTTACTAGATACGAGCGGGGGTCAATAGAAATATGTTTTTTAGGGTTGTCAATCCAGGTTTGTTCATCATACGCACCTTTTTGTCAGATAACCATTGAAAATATTGTTTATATTTAGGCAGGTGCCTACCTGTATGATTAAAGAGGTAAATGTTGATATCTGGTTTATTAAAAAATACATAGTTGTCTGATTAATAACAATGTTGATATATTGAATAAAAATATAAGTTGATTTTGACAGCCCTAGCGTTTTTTCTCTGTTCACCCCCTTCCCGTATCTTTTGACCCTTGTTTCAAGGTAAATAGAAAACGCTTACTTTTTCTTAATTTACTATTTAATGTCCTATTTTTACTAATTTGTAGCACAAATATTGAGTAAATTACAACTTAACTCACGATTTCAAAATGCTTCAATAATGACTCTCATTCAAAATATCTAATAAAATCGATGTTGAAGTTGAAATCTGTGTCTATTCACCCCATTTTACGGTACTATGTATGCAACAGTAAACTCTCCTATGTGACGATAGGTTAGTTGACCAATTCGAGCAAATTTCATTTTTTTGGAAATATCACATTGCTCGAGTAGCCTAACTGGTAGATTGAATACTTTGCCTTAGTACAAATTTATAGTTATGTTAAAATTCACAATGATCAACTAGCCAAAGTGGCAGATTGAATACTTTACCTTAGTACAAATTTATAGTTATGTTAAAATTCACAATGATCAACTAGCCAAAGTGGCAGATTGAATATTTTACCTTAGTACAAATTTATAGTTATGTTAAAATTCACAATGATCAACTAGCCAAAGTGGCAGATTGAACACTTTACCGTAGTACAAATTTATAGTTACGTTAAAATTTACAATGATCAACTAGCCAAAATGGCAGATTGAATAATTACCTAACTTTAGATTTTCTTTTTTTTTATGGTAACCTAACTGGCAGATTGAATACTTTACTTTCCTTCTTTAAACAGTTGTTAACTTTTCCTAGTAACAATGCCTTAAATATTTTTTATGGTGAAATAAATCATAATACTAAACATTGCGTTGTTATATTACGCTAATTCTTATATTCTACTTTAATACATAGTACCTATTTTGGCTCAAAAATAGAAAAAAAAAACACAACATATTTTTTATCAAAGGTATTTTGAAAACTTTTGATTTTACAAGCAATATAACCGTATAATATAAATATAACAAACAAGTAAAAACCTAAAAATATCTAGCTAAATATTTGAATTCCTTACCAAGATACATGACCTTTAAAATTATTATAAGCTATCAACTAAAAATACTTTCTTGTCGATTTTAATCTACATTTCTACGTTACTAAACTTTGCTCTATGGTTTCTGTATAAACTGTGAAGTGTGAATACGCGCCATTTGCTCAGCGACGTTGAGAAAATTTGCACGCCTAATTCTATTAATTTTAAGTGAAAGGAAATAAGATGAAGCGACGATACTCTCGTGTGCATCAAATTCTTAAAAATGCTGGTGTAATATATAGTTCAAATGAAAGTGACGATTCAGGTAAGCTTAAAAAATGATAACCTAAATATGTTATGTTAAATTTGGTTTAAGTTTCGACAATCAGCCCAAATATTATACTTTTTTCTTTATTCTAAGGAATTTAGCTATAAAAGCTAATACCTATTATAACGATAGCAATTCTTCTAAGTGACGATGGTAAGTTTTTATTATACGGGGTTCATAAATTAAGTACGCATGCATTGCCCAATAAATACGGTTAAAAATGGGTTTGCACGGCATGCTTTGTATTAGCTATTGGTGGTGGTAGTTTTATTTTGTAATTAATCATAGAAATGTTTTTGAAAAAGGACATCATTTTGGTTCAATTTTCATGCATTTCATAAATTTTCGAACCATACAACTTGAGCATCCTACAACTTGTGTGCCATAGTAACTATTGCTCCATATAAATACTTCTAACCATACATACCAGTTTTATTCGTTGGCTGGCACTCTCACAAAAGACCAGAAAAAAAATTGTGCTTTATTTGTCCTTTAAATGCTGCAACGCTTTTTTTTTTTTTTTTTTTTTTTTTTTTTTTTTTACGCGGGAAAAATGCTTGTGCATACCCCATCCGTCCGGGGGAAAAACGAAGGTTATGTGGGACTGCACCCACTAAACAACCCGCGGTGAGCCTTGCAAGTCGCCTTGACGGGAGGTCCCGGAACTTGTTACGACTTCGGCAACCTCCCAGCGAGACACCCACAGTGAAGCGGGCTACCTCTATTGGGCGATGTCCTGGCTCATCTTAGGACATCACCCCGTCGCGGAACTCCGCGGGCGGTGGCTATCCCCCGGTCCAACGCCCGCGGCGCCACCTATGGCGGCATAAAGCGCATCTCAGCGCGTTGACGCCGCCCGGTTCGCCGGCGACGGATCGAATCAGGCAGGGCATTTTCCTCCCTGACTCGCTCCGCCGCTTCCTTCTGCGAGATTACATCCTCGCAGAAGCTTGCGACCGCCGCCCATTGTCTGTCACTGACGACCATAGCTTGAACTACAGCCGCCAGCGACAGGTCAGAACCAATGACTGCAACGAGATCACGGCGCCCCACATCCCAAGCCGGACAATGCTCCAGGGTATGCTGCGCAGTGTCCTCGCTGCAGTCGCAGTGGTGACAGATGGGACTCGGCTCTCTCCTAGCGACTGAGTGCAGGTATTTGCCAAAGCACCCGTGCCCCGACAAAACCTGCACCAGTCGGAAAGTGAGAGTCCCATGCTGCCGCCCCGCCCAACTGTCTAGGACAGGCCGAAGCGCATCCACGGTCCTTGCACCGGCTCGAGGCGTCTCCAGCCGGTCACGCCATTTGGCCATTGTAGCCTGGCGGGCATTTTCCCGCCAAATGCGTATTTCCTCCAGAGGTGGAATACGGCCCACCACCTTCGCCGCCACTGTCCGCCAGTATATTTCGGCGAGTGCTTCCGCCTCCAAGTCCCATGGTGGGGTTCCAGCTAGGGCACATGCCGCCTCAGTTGACACGGTGCGGTAGCCTCGTATTACCCTCACTGACATAACCCTTTGGGGTTTCCATAAAATAGCCCTTGTTTGGGCAGTCAGGCACTGTGCCCACACTGGCGCTCCATACAGTGCCATCGAGCGGATAACACCAGTGAAGAGTTGCCGACACGTAATAGATGGACCACCTAGATTCGGCAAAAGTCGTCCGAGGGCAGATGCTGTGCCGACAAGCTTTGTGGAAAGTTGGCGAAAGTGTTCGCCGAACTGCCATCTTCCGTCCAGCTTGAGCCCAAGATACTTCATGCTGGATTTGATCGGCACGAGAACCGAGTTAATCGTTATCGAGGCACCAGTGGGCGGCTTACGACGAGGCCCGTGGAAGAAAAGGGCCTCCGTCTTGTTGAGAGCCACCGTGAGTCCCAGTGCCTGAATACGTCCGATCACTTCTGAAACTCCAGTGGTAGCCAAGTGAACCGCCTCATCGAAGCTAGTTCCCCGGGCTGTAACAAGGGTATCATCGGCGTAGCAAATGACACCCAGCCCGCGAGGGTACTCACCTCGAAGTACCCAGTCGTAGCCAATGTTCCACAGGAGCGGTCCCAGGACCGACCCCTGTGGAACACCGCACGACATAAGATTTCGTACTACGACTCCGTCTCGATCCTGGTGCACAATGCTTCTTCCTTCCAAGTAGTCTGCCACTAGCCGCACCAGGTAACCTGGAACTCTGTGGTAGAGAAGTGCCTCGCGGATGCAGCTAAATGGCAGACTATTAAAAGCGTTGGCGATGTCAAGAGACACCGCCAACAAAACACCACCTGTGGCGACCGCATCCTCGGCCATAACCTTCAGTTTCATTATAGCGTCCACTGTAGAACGTCCCAAACGAAAACCGAATTGAGCGTCCGACAGATTGGGGCCGACTTCATTGAGATGCCGGACGATGCGGGCAGCGAGAATTCTCTCAAACAACTTGCCCGACTCGTCCAGCAGGACAATAGGCCTGTAGGCCGCAGCCGAATCTGGAGGCCGTCCTGGCTTAGGCAGAAGAACCAACTTCCCCCTCTTCCAGCACTCAGGGAACTGACCGGATCGAAGACAAGCGTCAAGGAGACTCCGGAGGTGATCTTGAAGATGTTCAAGAGCCAGAGCGAGAACCCGCGCTGGAATCCCGTCTGGGCCGGGGGCAGTGTTTTTGGAGCGAATCCTTAGAACAGCCGCCCCAATTTCCGCTTCCGTGACGCCTGGGGCTTCCGGTTCAGTTACCTGAGCGTCAGCCGAGGGAGCCATTACCGGTACCGTATGTCCAACCCGTAGAGGAAAAAGCCCTTCGATCACTTCGGCAAGGAAGCTAGGTTGGAGAGTCTCGGTGAGGGGAGGACCCGACCCGCGTAGCTTGTTGCGCACAGCACGATATGGACGACCCCAGGGGTCATTATCGAGACTCCTCAACATCTCTTCGCGAGCAATTTCTTTGGCGCGACAGATAGCAATTTTTAGATTTGTACAAGCGGATTGATACGCTTCGTACAACTGTGCCTCCCTTTCGTCACCGGCGTGCCTACGTCGGCCGCGGGTATAAGGCCTCCGAGCACGAGTACATGCTTCGCGGAGATCTGCCAATTCCCGGGACCACCAGTAAACTTCCTTTTTCGGGGGTCGACGACGAACGCGAGGCATGGCTGCATCGCATATATTCGTCATCGTATCACGAAAACGGCCAGCCTCAGCAGCAATATCAACCCCCTCGGAAGGAGGTGGTGTGATCAGCCAAGACTGAATAATGGCCGCCTCGGCTAGTAAGTTCCGGTTGAGCCTACGTACAGCCCATCGTGGAAAACTGGCAGTTCTGTTAAATGTGCTCCCTCGAGACGTCTGCGTTCGGGAGACGCGTATTCGGATATACAAGTGATCCGAGAGGGTCTCCACCTCCTGCAGTACGCGCCAGCTCCTCACACGCGCTGCAACTTCAGGAGTAGCGAACGAGAGGTCCACTATCGACCCCCCCTGTCGTCGCACGCATGTATTGGTAGAACCTCTGTTTAAAAGACAGAGATCAACCGATGACATCCATTGTAGGACAGCCGCACCACGTACGTCCGTTCTGGGAGATCCCCACGCAACAGCTTTTGCATTAAAATCACCCATAACCAAGACGTGGCTAGGTGATAAACGCCGTATCGAGGTCTCAAGATTGTCGAGAAAGATCTCAAAATCAGCCAAACTCCGGTTGGGGGAGAAGTAGACCCCGTAAATAACCAATCCGTAATTCAGCAGCGACATAGCCCGAACCCTTGTCTTTGAGCAGCAAAGGCGGGGAGCTAGATTCCGTGGAGCTGATGATTGCAACGGAGCCGTCCCAGTCACTCTCCCAATTAGAGCGAGTAGGAACGAAATAGGGCTCTGATGCAACGGCTACACCAATCGACCACTCCGCCAAGGATTGTAGGAAGAGATCTTGTGCGTGGGCCGAGTGGTTGAGATTCGCCTGAAGGAAGCAGCAGTCACGATCCATAATTAAATTGTGACCATTGCCTCCTCTTGCGATGGTGATCGCTGGACATCACTGGAACCAGGAATTGCAGCCCGGGTCGATGGACTATCCTTGTTTTTATTCTTGGAGGCTGCAGAAGATCGGCAACCCTTCCCACCCATTGTGTGGTCAGCAGGGAGCTTGGCCGTCTCACAAATTGGACAGTGTGGAGTGGCGGAGCACCCTGCTGCTTTATGCCCTGGGCAACCACAGCGATAACAGAGATCACTGCAGTCAAAAACACTGTTGCAAGTGGCACGAGTGTGTCCCTGCTCTAGACATTTGAAACACCTCGCAGGTCTCGACTCCAGGACCGTTACCTTGGCTGAGCTCCATCCCACGGCGAGCCTACCAGTGGTAGCTAATATTTTAGCTGCAGTAACGGGGCAACTGACCCACACCGCGCCCATGCCTCCGGGGCCACTACGGATGGTACCGACTCTGATGGATTCCGGGGTACATGCAGCTTTGGTAACTATTGCACCCCGGATTTCCTCGGCAGTAATTGAATCATCCAGGCCAGTGATGCGCAGTTCCGCGCATTTCACGGGCCTGGTGATTTTTACACCATCTTCCCCAGCAAAGTAGTTTCGCAGCCTTTCCGCTAATGTATCGGCGGTTTTAATGCCTTCAACCCCAGGGAACTCAAGCATTCGAGCCCCTGTCCGGGTCAAGCGTGTCCGGGCGCCAGCGCTCCCTAAGTCAGAAACATCTACGCCCTGACGTGCCTTCCTCAAAACAGCCTCATAGGAGAGGCCCTTGTCCACGGCCTGAGGCAGCACTGTTATGATAACAGCTGCCGACTTAGGTGGCTGCAGTTTGTTCTTCGGCTTTTGGGCCTTTTTAGGATCTGCAGCTTCAGCTGCTTTGGCAGCAGCCTTTCTTCTCTTTCTTTTTTTCTTTCTGCCCGGTTCTACAGTCTGCCAGACCTCGCTGGGGTTGGTTGTGGCAGAGGAATTCTGGGCAGTTACATCCAGAGCATTGCATGGTGCACTTGCTGTTGCCTTCTTAGATTTACTCTGCGGTTGTGCCTGCTTTGCTGTAGCAGTCGCGCGGCTGTTAGACTCTGCCCGGTTAGACCTAGGTGTCACCGCCACCGTGGCATACGTCCCTTGAGGTGCCGCCGTACTTACAGAACTTGTAGGCCGTCTTTGTTTGTTTGCAGCCAGTGGGGGTCGAAGAACTGGTTCTGGAAGTAGCCTTGCTTCCAGGGCGGCCAGTCGCGCATCAACCAAGAAGCCGGTGCGATCCATAATCAGCCGCATTTGTTCCTCTGATAAGCTAGGGGCCGTGCTAGCGGTCTGAATCTGGGCCAATTCCTTCCGGAGATTTGCTAACTCCGCTTTAAGGGCAGTGTTAGCTGCTGCCAGACGCTTTATCTCGTCAGTTGTGGTGCGCTCAGATAACACCTCCACGGATTCAGAGATAGTAGTCGCTGCATCCTTCAGTGCTCTCACATATTGCCCATTCAGATGCCGGGACTTTGCAGCTACCTTTAAAACGATGGCGACGCCTTGCCCAGTCCTCTTCACCAAATCCGCCGCCAATTGGGGGTTATTATCCCGGTTAAGTGGGCGAATTTGTTGCAGTAACTGTGTAAGTTCTTCCGACACATTTTCCTCCTCCTCCTTCTGGGTTAGAGCTTCAGTCTCCGACCCAGATACTGTCGTGCTCCGGCCTCGTCCGCGACCACGACCTCGACCGCGCCTAGTTGTCGGTACCTTACCTGCCTTGGAAGAAGGTACGGATTCAATATCGGATTCTGACCCTGTCACTACCTTACCTACCTTGGGGGGCGGTACGAAGTCAAGATCTGACTCCGTCCCCTCCCTGGGGCGAGATCGAACTCGAGAACGTGATGCGCTGCGAGCATCACCATCATTCGAGTGACTACGACTTGAGTGACCTACCTGAGCCGTCAGTGTTTGCGACATATCAGTAATCATCGAATTAAAATGTTGAACAGTGTTATTTTCCATTTTGTTCCCACGAGTGTGGGGGAATAAAAAGTCCATCCGGGCAGTGCCCCCTGTACCCGGGTAAGCGTACATTTAGTACTCAACTGGGGGGTCCGCCGGTACCCCAGCTGGGGGCGCGCTCGCAACTGAACCTCCCGTCAGCCATGCATCCCTTCGCCGCGCGCCAGAGCTTGAGATTCGGGGTTATTTTTGAAGAGGTTGTCTTCCTCGCGGTCCGGGCGGCTAAGCCAGGACCATCGGTCCCAGATAAAGTTGCGAGACATGACCACAGCACTCTTTCCGGGATTACGATGTATGACGGAGGCAAAGGAAGAATGTTTCTCCGTTGCCTGCTCGGCGACAGTGTAAGTGTACGCCGGGCCCGCCGCTTCAAGCCCAGGTTGGGCCCCACTTTACCATTTTTATAGAGGTTTTTTCCTCTTGCCCCCCTGGTTTCATCCGCTGTACCTTCTGCTAGCTCAGAGGATATGCAGAGAAACTCCCCCAAAACGACCCATTCGGGTTAATACACCCTCCACAGAAAGCGGAGAGTTCCCTACGGCCAGATTATTGGCCATGAGCCAAAGACTCCCTCGAGTGGCAAGGGAGTCTTTGGCTTATGTTGCCCGGGTGCACCACGGGGAGGTTACCTGACACAGCACCCAAATGCTGCAACCCTGGTCTGGATATTATTCGTAGCTCGAACTTGGATATATCGTTGCGTTACAGCTTATGCTTACTTGCATTACAGATATAATAGAAAATACACCAGATGTAATTCCAGAAAATTATTCAGAACAACCAGCCGCATCAAGTAAGTGTTGTTTTATATTATTTACTTACGTAAATTTATTTAAAAGAATAGAATCAAACATACAAGTCTTCTTCTTTTAACAGCTCATTTGAAGTGTGATAGTAAGGAAATCGAAAATTATACGATTTTGATGAATAAATATGCAGACAAAGAAGCAGTTGATGATAATGGTATTAGTTCAACAATGACAAGTGAAGTGGTTTGTGAAGTTGGTGAAATAAGTATCGAAGCACCCGCATTTTCTCCTTTGACACCTAAACTAATACACCATACACAAGGAACAAGCAATGATATTGAACCCTATTTACACCTTGTTCATAAAGAAGCTTTTGAAGTAAGTAAGACAGCTGTTGAAGCCCCAGATAATTCACAATTATCGGTAGTAATAGGCGAAAGAAGTATTGAAGGACCCTATTTTTCATCTCTGCCATCTGAAAACATTTATGTTACTAAAAACAGAACTGACAATGAACATGCTTCTCCATTATCGTCCCCTGTGCCTGATATGTCTCCTGCAACTACTAAAATATTTAACATTTTGATTGGAACAGAGCAAGGTAGCGACGATTCTGTAGTTGATCTCAATTATGAAACGGATTCTGATAACAATACTACCGGTGATGACTCAGATGCGCGTGAAAATAACCAAATGAATAAATTCAAGCAACCTGCTATTAAAAATAAATGTAGCAAATCTCCGTCGATATTAACTGAAATTTCTGGCAATTTGACTGCGGTAAATGAAGATATTCCGGTTCTAGTGCCATCGATTAATTTAGAAGAATCAAACATTAATTTGAAAAAAAGAAAAAACAGAAATCCGAGCAAATGGAAAATAAATATTGAAAAACGAAAAAGATTGAGAGGTGAACAGTATATGACTAAAAAAGGTAAAGTGATGCAAGCCCGACCTCTTAAACCAGCTAAGTGTTCAATTCTACCTAAACATAAATGTGTATCTTTAGTTCCCGAAGATGAGAGACTTAAAATCTACACTGAATTTCGGAACTTTGTAAGTCTACAAGAACAACGACATTTTGTCGTGAATCACGTGACAAAGAGACCAAAAAAACGAGAAACGACCCAAACACGTTCACGGAGAGAATTTACACTCATTTATTCACTAACTGTTGCCAACGGAAATAAAATTGTATGCCGAGAGTTCTTCTTAGATGCGCTTAAAAAAATTAATCCTCAAGGTCTTTTACTACCAGATAATAGAGGCAAAAAAGCCCCCCCTAATAAATTAATGCCATCTGAAGAACAATTTATTCATGACCAGATTCAATCTTTCCCAGCCGTAGAGCCTCATTATTGTCGTCGTGATAGTGCTGTAAGATATTTAGATCCATCTCCCAATATAACAATAATGCATAGAGAATACCAAAAGTTATGTGCTGATAAATCAATTAAAGCGGTATCTTTTGAGAAATATCGCTCAATCTTTAAAACTTATAAATTGAGTTTTCACAAACCCAAGAAAGACCTATGTAAACAATGTTTAGCGTTTAAGGAAATGAATAACGATGAAAAGAGCAAACATCAAGATACTCATACATTACATTTAGCTCGGAAAAGTGAGGCGAGGCAAGACAGTAGGGATGTAGGGATGAAGATAAAGATTTAGCTCAAAGTAATGACAAAATACTCTCCTTTAATTTTGATTTGGAAGCTGTTCTAAATACCCCCAAAGGAGCAGCTGGGCCCTTTTTTTATGTGCGTATGTTAGCAGTGTACAATTTGACTGTCTACAACTTGAGCAATCAAGACGAAGAATGTTATATGTGGGATGAGGCGGAAGTCAAACGTGGTAGTATTGAAATATCAACCTGCATTCATACGTATATTATGGCACATCGTAATATTAAACACGTTAGAATGATGTCGGATGGCTGTGGGGGTCACCAAAAAAATTACCATTTTAGCTCTATGTGCTTATTAACTGTTCAAGAACATGATAATTTGCAGATTATCGATCACAAATTTTTTGAAAGCGGCCATACGCACATGGAGTGTGACTCCATCCACTCCAAAATTGAAAAAAAATCAAAAAACATACCGGTATATACTCCAGATGGTTGGGCTCAGATAGTGCGCCTAGCTAGAACTAATCCGCGACCTTATTCCATTACTTCGTTACAGCACGACGATTTCAAGGATTTTGGAACGACAAACCAATTCCATAGCAAACCCTCAACTTCACATAGAAAATATGGTATAAATGATGCCGTTTGGTTACAATGCCGAAAAGAAGTGTCTGATACAATTTTTATAAAAACAAGTTTCGATAAAAATGATTCTTTTATAGAAAAGAATTTGCAAAAACGAAGAGGCAAAGTGATTCCCTATCCAATACCCGCATATTCAGAAAGATTTAAAATCTCTTCAAAAAAGAAAGAAGATCGCATGAAGTTGTGCACAGATTTACAAATACCGAAGATCTACCACAATTTCTACATTAATCTTCCTTGTTCAAAAATTATTAGAGACGCTCTTCCAGAGCCTGATGCTGCGGAGGACAGTGAATAATGCTGTTTTACTCATAAAATTCAGAATACAATTTATGTTACCTACTTATATAATTTTATTCTCTTTTTGAATAAAAATGTACCTATGGAAGAACATTACATTTTATTTTTCATTGTCTCAATCTCATACTAAAATGCAAGATTTATTTTTTCACAAATGGCTATGATTTATTTTCTGTATCACACATACACACTTCCTTTCCTGATATACCTAACCTAAGTATCTACAATTTCCTTCAAATATCACGAATATTGTTACTATTGTAGTGCAGTTTGGGTACTTACCATCATACTGAGCTTATTTTATAGCAAAATAATATCCATGGTAAACTGGACTAATTACCACATAGGACACTTTAACACATAATAATGAGTTACTTAAATTTAAAGTGCCCACGGTAAAGTCACCAATCTGCCTTATTTACATAAATAATAATAAAAAAAATATTCTAAAAACACATACATTAAGACATTTATTTTTTAATACTAAATCTAAAATTTCAGAAATATACGTTAAGATTCTGATTTACAGGACCAATTTAAATCATTTTTTTGCTCTCCTGAAATAAGTGGTTTTCGCAGATTGGCTACTTGACCACTGGACCGACGTTATGAACACGACGTTTTCACTTGAGCACTTGACCGAACTGCACCAATTCTAAACGAAGTCTAGACGTAAATAGTAGACAAGTAGCGACAGCGGCTTCAGGTTTCGCCTCGCGGCGTCGCGCTACGTCGCGCGGCATCACGAAACACAGCAGCGCTCTTGCACGCCGGCCGTACCGGCGATGCAACGCTGCGGCGCGATACGTCGCGGTACGTCGCGAGGCATCTCGAGGCAAAGTGCTGCGTAGTGCAACGTATTCTGAATTCTCAAAATGAAATGTGTATGTTATCGCGTTGTAAATACAGTATATTTTCAGTTGCTCTATTAAAATGTGCGCGCATCGTCGCGTCGCGTCGCGTTTCGGTGTGAATTGACCCTAATTCATATAATTTAGATGTTTTAAAAAAGTGGTAAATAAATAATAATAAACCACTGTCGGATCTCGCTTTGATAAAAATCAGTTTATAATATACAAAAATACGTTATCTGTCTGTATAATTACGAAATGCTTAATATAATATTATAATATTTTGAAACTTGCAAATTTGTTCATAAGTAAAGCGTAAATAGTTTGTTAACGTTAGGGCTGAAACTGCGTTAAGCGGGTTCCCGCGCGGTTTCATACAAAAGTGCTCCGTGGCGGGGACCAGCGCGGGCGTCCGTCACGGGGAGGCGCGCCCCGCACTCACGCAACGGGGCCCGCCTCCGTGCGACGGAACCCGTCGCGGGGGCACGCGCGGTGCCCGCCAGCGGTAACACGCACGGGCTTGTTCAGTTAATAACGCTAGGTGATACGGGTCGCACGCACGCTCGGAGAAAATCAAGGACAATGTCTTTCGATACAGAAAGGGTAATTGTGGAAGTGCAGTGTCGCCCTGCCATATGGGACCAGGGGAATGAACTGTATAAAGACCGCGATGCACGAACAGCGGCATGGGTAGAAATTTGCAAAGAATTGTTTGAAAATTTTGAAAATTACAGCGAGGCGGAAAAAAAACAACAGGTAAACATTTTTTACTAATATATTTTAGGTAAGTAGGTAGTCAAACTCAGCGGGAGCTGTTATATCTTTTAAAAAAGACCTTTTAACAAATAACTATATTTATTTTAATATAATTTTACAATATTTATATTAAGTCGCTTACAAGATTATCACGAGACGGACGAAAGATTACTCAAGACTACAGCTTCAGACTGCTCAAGACTACAGCTCAAGACTGCTCAAGACTAACTGACTTTATTCAGTACAACAGTTCTTATACTAAGTTAAACACAAAGAGGTGTGCGGGCCACCGTAGGTGGGCTCACGCCATGATTCATTTCTATAAAGTCATTAGTAACTGATCTACATCGATTAAGTTTATTAACAAAATAAAGGGGTATTAAAATAATGGTTGTCTCTGTACTTTGGTGTGGGATGCGTCATCCATAACTCCTCCCTCCTTAAGATCGGAGTTCACCCTTAGTGAACTACGTTTACAACATTTAATAAACACAGTATAATACTTATAAGCTAAGGTACACAGAATAACTAATATTAATACGTAAAGTACTAATGTCCATATGCTGACACTTTTCACTGTTATTATTGGCTTTTCACTTTCACTTATTTGAACACTTTTCTTTAATGCAAATGACAGGAGTTTTAAGTCAGTAAGATCTATTCCTTCTAAATTCACTGATTTAATATTTGTACTATTTGTTGAATTCACTATTGGTAGGTTTATAATTGGCAACTTGGAGTAAACAATTCTTTCTTCATTAATTTGATGCATTTTCAGGTGCATATTCTTGATCTTCACATCACAGTTGTCGTCTAACGTTACTATATATGTGCCTTGAATCTTCTGATAAGATATTTCATCGTAACAATTCTTAGATAGCAATGTTTCTTCCTTGCTATACAACATCCATCTATTTGGTTGTATTAACTGGATCTTTACTGGCTCGACATCTATAGGGATTTGAATACATGATTTCACGTTCTCAGCATATGTCATCAATTCTATGATACAACTATCTTCATTGAAGTGATTCGACAATCAATACCGTTTCGGAGTAGGGGTGCTATAATTGCGTTGTACTTTTCATTTGTTAGAAGTATTTTAGAGTACAACTCCGTAATCTGGGATCCACACGAAGACAATTATCGTATGATGATTGAGCGTGTACAGCGGAAATTCTGTCGATTTCTGTACAAAAAGCTTTATGGCTATTATCCTTATTTATATCCGTCTCTGTTCGTGTCAGGCATGGTGTGTCTTGACACGCTGGCATTACGACGTAAGTGTGCCCTTATGTTGCACTATTACTTGCTACTCAATAATAAAATCGACGATGCGACCACACTGTCGCGATGTTCGTTATCGGCGCCGAACCACTACACCCGGTTACGCTAGCGCCGCTTGCTTGCCGCACCACAAGTGCGAACTAATACGGCGCTATACGCACCCACGTGTCATGCAGTTGCACTGCTTAACGCTCAGATTGCTCAGTATCCGGATGTAGATATATTCTTCATACAGTTAAATACATTTATAAAAAAAGCTATACACTTTTTGTCAAATAATGACAACATTTAAAATAAGTAATTGGACTTAGTATTAAAAAGTAACTATGTACCGACTATGTATTTTTGTACTATAATGGCTCACTACACGCATTGGGCAACTGTTAGTGTAGTGGGCAGTTGTAATAAATAAATAAATAAAAATAAATAAATAAAATAAATAAAGTAATGATTGTAGTCATCTACGCACAGGAAGCTGGCTTCATCTATTTCTTGACATGCATGGGCAAGAAGTCTTATGTTCAACCCTTTCGCTAACAGGTAAGGATATTTAGGTAATATAACAACTGTTTGGTTGTTGGATAAGACAGGTAAAGGATATAATCTATAATATATGTAAGTATCTTGCTTAACCAACGGTATTTCCAGTACATAGTGAATACAATTTTCTTTAAAATAAGCTTTTAATATAATACTTCTTTCTAATTTAATTAAGTTATCTAAACTAGGTGAATATATTAACTTTTCAGTTTTACTTATGTTTTGTAATAAATATAATAAACTATCTTTGTCTACAATTGACTGATGTAATACACCTAACTTACTTAAAGCTATGCTAGTTTCTATCTCATTCAACTTAATATGGATGGTCTGAAAATTATTCATTAATAAATTGTATGTCTTAAAAATGTGAGTTTCAATGTGATTTAACATTTCACTTCTAGAAAGATTATTTAATTGATTTGTAAAATTACTTATATCCGTATTTATTTGAATGAGGTTATCATTTATTTCGAATGTGGAATTTGTTAATGTTTGTACCATTGCAGTGATCAAAGTGTGTCTTTTGTTTCCAGTGTTTTGATTTAATTTTATTTCATTAATTATTTTATCATATTTAATAGCATCATCATAATCAAGATTTCCAGTTATTAACTTAATTAAAGATCCTAATGGATTTACTAAACCACGTTTTATTCTAATAGATGGTTTAATTTGTTGTAGTTTATTTATCGTTAAATTCTTCATGTAATCTATTTGTATAACAACGTTTATAAAATTTGAAGTAAAGTCTTTATCATAATGATTAACTAATTTATTTAATTCATTAAATCTTACAATGTTAATCTCTATATCCTCCACGATAGGTTATAAATCTAATATCTTAACTATTATCCATTTATCATTGCTTATTACAACTAATCCTTTTTTCACCGGTAGTATACCTGGATTATCAGGTAACGCCTGAAGTTGAAGGGCCTGGAGTCGCATCATCGTGCTCACCGCCAGTGCGATTAGGATGTATCTGCGGAGGACGTTTAATATTCTTTAATGGTGCTTTGGTTTCGCGATTTTTAACTTTTATTGGAACTACATTTCTATTTGTTTCGCCTATTACTTCCGCTTCAACAAATCTGGGTTTATCTTTACTACTTCTTTTGTGTATATCTCTAGCGTAAACTTTATCACCGATATTTAATTTAATATTTGTTTCTCCACCTTTCTTTTCTATAATTTTCTCTTTCGTTTGTATAGTTTTTTCCGTTAAATGTTTATAAAGGTATTTTGTTCTTTGGGCATGTTCTTTAATTAATTGTTGCATATATTGTTTTTCGAAATCATTATAAAATACGTGTCTTGAATCTGTATGTCCTAACAAAACTTCAAAAGGTGTCATTCCTGTTGTGGAATGAATACTATGATTATATGCCATAATTGAATATGTCATTACAGACGCTGCATCAGTATACTTATGTTCATATTTAGCTAAACGATATATTTCTATAATAGTAGAATGGAATCTTTCAATAAGTCCCATTGAGTTTGGATTATTCGGAGGTCCTATGTGTATTTCTATTTTATATAAAGACATAAGTTCTTTCATTAATATATTATTAAATTCTGTACCAGCATCAGCACTCATTTTTAGTGGTATGCCGTACAATGAAAAGTATTTGATTAAAGCTCTCACCACTTCAGGTGTAGATCTATTAGGTATTTCAATAGCTTGTCCCATTTTACTAAAAGCATCTATAATGGTTAAATAATATTTACTTTCTATATTAAATAAATCAATAAAAATCTCTTGTAAGGGTTTATTTTGTGTTTGGGTTAACTGAAGTTTTGGCTCTATTGGTTTCCTATCATATTTCATTATTTTACATATTTCACAAGAATTTATAAGACTTGAAATAGTTTGTGGCATATTATGCCAAAAATACGTTCTCTTAATATGTACTAAAGTTTCTTTAATACCTCTGTGACAAGTTTTGCCTACATGGTATTTCTTTAAAATATCTATTTGCTCATTTTCATCTTCTACGTATATATCGGCGCCTGGGCACCCTCACTCGTCAGGACACCCCAGGAACCATAAATGAAACTAGTTAAATTCACTGTTAACTGCAATATATTTCTTGAATCACGATACGATACGATTTACGAATGTCCGAACCAAAAGTGTCATGGCCGCCCGCCGTCGCATCAACATAACTTAGTATCAAAACATATTCAATAATACATAATATTTAAATTATCGTATGTTAGAGCTTTCAATTAATCTTTATAATTAAGAAACAATATAGAATTACAGTTCCTTTAGCTAAAGCGTCGAAATACGTCTTGATAAATTTAATTAGTTATAAAATTACAAAAATGTGTTGGCGGGCAACAAAGTTAGCCAAACTATTAAAGACGATATCAACCAATACTGCGTTAAGAAATATATGTAAATACAGAAATGTAACACAATTTATATAATATTAATTACAAGCAAATTTAATTAATATTTTACTGGATATTTAGTTAAAATTACATTAAAATAATATTAACTTCCGGTTTAGTTATCATTTAGTCATCTAGATGGCTCTGCTCTACGTTTATGCTTAGATCTACAATAAAACAAACCATCTCCAGTGTGCCCATACGGCCATACTGACAACAAGCGCGCTCCCTGCGCTTGAAAATTACAAATTATAAAGTTCTTATGACTCTACATTCAGGTGGGTAATTAACAAATTACTGCACATCATGCTAGAGCAAGCACCAAGTTACTATCACAATATAATCTTATCCAGTCACATCATGCTAAAGCAAGCAATTACAATAACATCCTCATACAATGACAATACAAAAATGAATTACAAGTTGTACAAAAGTATAGAATAAACGAAAAAGTAAACAGTTTAGACATCAACACACAGTTATTATCAGTGAACTGTTATCAGCAGACAGTTACTGGCAGTTACCAATGTGGTATCAGTAAACAATACAAAATCAGCAATAGTTCTCTAGATTTAAACAGTAAACTTCCAAGTTAATATAGTGATCACAATAAACAAATAAAGTATTGCAGCTTTAACAAAGTACTTTATAAACAAAATGTAAACAATTTTATCATCAGCAGACAGTACAATATTATCAAACAGTTATCTCAGTTGCAATTATATGTTTACACACACTTAATAACGAAAGTTAAAAATTATAGCTTGCATAAAATTAACAAACAGAGATGGTAACAACTGAACCACAAGGGACAGTTCAATTCTCAAACAGATTCTCACATTAATAAACATACTATTCAAACAAATACTTTACAACATTAATAACAGGCAATCGCTCATCTTGAGTCTAGCCTTCCAAACTACAGGCATCATCCACCTCGGACCTAGCCTTACAAACATCAGGCATCACCCATGGCTAAGCCAACTTGTGGCATCGACGACATAGGGATCTAGCCCACAAACGGCATCACCCATTACGGGATCTAGCCAACACACGGCATCACCCATCACAGGATCTAGCCAACACACGGCATCACCCATCACGGGATCTAGCCAACACACGGCATCACCCATCACGGGATCTAGCCAACACACGGCATCACCCATCACGGGTTCTAGCCAACACACGGCATCACCCATCACGGATTCTAGCCAACACACGGCATCACCCATCACGGGTTCTAGCCAACACACGGCATCACCCATCCCGGGTTCAGCCACCCAAACATCAGGCATCACCCATGGCTAAGCCAACTTGTGGCATCACCAACATAGGGATCTAGCCCACAAACGGCATCACCCATCCCGGGTCTAGCCATTCAAACAACAGGCATAACCCATTCTGGGATATAGTCCCCAACAAAATGACAATATCACAATTAAAAGAGCACAGAAAAATAACACAAATACAATAACACTGTCATAAAATCAGTTTCAAAAACACAGTTACGGAGAACACAGTTCTATAAAACATTATTTTATATTAAAAAAAACATTTATATAAAACACATTTATAGAAACCACAGTTATAGAAAACACGGTTATATAGAGCAGTTATATAAAACTCAGTAACTTATATAAAACATAGTCATATGAAACACAGTTACAAAAATATAGTTTAGTCATTATACGCCCATATGGTCGACTGCTCATACAGTTGTTGATATTGATCAGCAACAAAGGTTAGTAAACAATGCTGGAGTCTAGCTTAGTACAGCGCTCATGCGGCATGTGTGCGCATAGCCCACAGACGAAACAACCGACGTCAAAGGGGTGGGCCACCGTCATCCATACATATTAATCAGTAAAGGACCGCTCGTCCATCCTCTCTTCATGCTAAGTCCAGGTCATCTGCCAGGATGTCATCTTCAACCTGTAACACTCAAAAGGCAGGTGGTGGGCAACATTTCCCACCCAAGTATTAGTTCCATGAACCTTTGTAACTGTAGATGAAATAAAATTCTACTCTTGCAAAGTGGTGCGGCCTATTTGGCTATATCTATATATCAGGCATGTTCAACATGTGCGTTGGTCTGTAAGTTAGCTTTGCTACAACAGTGTTGGAGCCCATATTTTACACCTAAGGTAAAATACTAAAGACACTGAATTTTCTCAGGTTCTGTCTGACAGTGCCATTTTAGATAATCAAATATTAAAGTTATCAGGATACCCATTTGTAATTTTGATAAAACAGTTAAAACTTAATATATTCAAAATAAGTTTTATTCACATCAAACAGGAAAACAATATGGCGATAACAAGGAGAGGCCTATGTTCAGCCGTGAACAGTCAGACTGTGGATGATGATCATAAATATGAAATGATTTCAAACCATGTTGTAGATTCAAGGATTTCAAAAATACCAGTTCTATAATTATTACTCATGTAAGAACAAGTTGAATCCATTATTGAATATTTTTAAGTATAGTGCAAGCTGTGAAATTCTCTGTTTGCCCATTGAGCCATAAAAGAGAAATTTACAAGATACCGGTATTTCAAAGCAAGATTAGTGCTTTCTAATTTCTAAAAATGATTCCGTTCAGTAAAGGAATTTACTACAATCAACCATAATATAAAAGTTAATAAAGTCATTCAGATATTGGTATTTTATAATGGATTCAACATTTTATTTATATAAATAGACCTTTCTTTTCTGAAATAAATGTTTCTATTTATGATTTCTCTACACATTAACTCTTTCATTAGGTAATTCAACTTTAATTTTATATTTTGTTTTATTATTTATTAATGTGTATAGTAAATATGGTGGTGAGTTTATATGTATTTGACATTATATTTAAGGATATTTTTCTAAATAATGTCAATATTTATTTTAAACTGTGAACATGGGATGTTAATGTAATTCTTATTCATTCATACACAACTAATAATTGTTTATCTGAATAAATAAACTCAAACTGACTCTAATCATAACTGACTTGGAAATAAAGCATGAGTAGTTCATACAATTACTTTTATTTGCTAAGAATAGATACTGCTAAATGGGAAAAGAGACATGGATTTTCACATCATGTTCTTTAAACTCACATCATTATCGTAATAATCATATTCCTGTCTTGTATTCCACAAAAGCTAAGCAATAAGGTTGGCACTAAATTTTATTGGTTTATCACTGATTGTCATCTTGAATATAGATGCCACTAACTTTACAAATGAACTCACAAATAAAATAAATTGTATTTATCAAGTATAACACTAAGGCTTGGAATTTATAAAAGGTTAGCAGTCATCTGACTTAAGACTTTCAACCTAAAATGCTTAGAGGTGGACTATTATAGAACCTAAGTGAATGCCTATGGCCATAAAGGAATCACTATCCAGATCTCATGTTTCTAGCTACAGTAGTTTGGGTTAAGCAAGTACTTATCATTATGGTTGGGACAAATCATTCCATACAGGTTTAAAATTAAACGACAAATATTAAGATAATTAAGTTGGGTTCCGTTGTCTGTTATTATATTACCTTAACTTGAGCTCAAAGTTGACATAACAATTTCAACATTATGTTAAAAGGGAATCATGTAGGCACCTACAGAGTCCATAAATATTTATTACAACCTATTTTGTAACTTTACAAATATTAGTTTTAATGTTTTACCACTGAGATAACCTATTAACTACCAATTGAATGCATATTCAGCACGTAAATTAGCTTATTTAAACTGAAAGCAAATCAGGTAATTTATACAATGGATCTATATCAGAGCTTCAACTTGAAAAGGGCAGTTATACTGTTTTAACATTAGTAGAACCACTTAACAACAAAGTTATTTTCTCTTTCTTGTGTAATACAAGTGTGTGACCATCTCTGATGTCGAGTTTTACAGAAACTTTCCGACATGGTCGACGTGACTATAAGCACAGTAGCGCTGTTATGTACCAAACGTGGATAAACAACAGTAACTTCATATTTACTGTATGTTTATCTGGTAATCCTTACGGGGGCAATAGGTAATCATGTAAACAAACAGCACCATGATTTATAAAATGAGGATGCTTCTCAAAAACTCTAATCAAATCAGCTCTGGAAAAATACCTCTGTCAGTGCATCAAAAACCCGCATCTGCAACCTCTGGTAGAGCTCAAAGCAGAACAGCGTTCGCGCCACAGCACACCCTCACCCCGGTGACCGGCGTAGTCGCTCTCGCTCGTACGATAACTCCGACACACCGTGCGGTCTCCGAACAGGGTTGACAAGCTCCAAACACGGCTTCCAAGTGCTTGTCGCATCAGTCTTCAGGCCATCATTGGAATTGGCGGCCAAGCCAAGAGATCCATTAAGTACTTTCGCGCCAACCGTAGATCCCGAAGTCTCTTAGGGGGCGTTTATCCCAACCGTTGCTATCGGCGCCTGGGCACCCTCACTCGTCAGGACACCCCAGGAACCATAAATGAAACTAGTTAAATTCACTGTTAACTGCAATATATTTCTTGAATCACGATACGATACGATTTACGAATGTCCGAACCAAAAGTGTCATGGCTGCCCGCCGTCGCATCAACATAACTTAGTATCAAAACATATTCAATAATACATAATATTTAAATTATCGTATGTTAGAGCTTTCAATTAATCTTTATAATTAAGAAACAATATAGAATTACAGTTCCTTTAGCTAAAGCGTCGAAATACGTCTTGATAAATTTAATTAGTTATAAAATTACAAAAATGTGTTGGCGGGCAACAAAGTTAGCCAAACTATTAAAGACGATATCAACCAATACTGCGTTAAGAAATATATGTAAATACAGAAATGTAACACAATTTATATAATATTAATTACAAGCAAATTTAATTAATATTTTACTGGTTATTTAGTTAAAATTACATTAAAATAATATTAACTTCCGGTTTAGTTATCATTTAGTCATCTAGATGGCTCTGCTCTACGTTTATGCTTAGATCTACAATAAAACAAACCATCTCCAGTGCGCCCATATATACTACACGCTTAGTACATTCATAAAATTTAACAAGTTCTTTCTTAAATAAAAATATAATTGCTTCCGTAAATTGTGTGCGATGTATGTCATCTTCAAAATAAATAAAGTATGTAGTTTTATTTCTAACATATTCTTTCAAAAGTTGTTTAACTAAATCTGGTCTGTTAGTAGGTAAATGAACTTCTAATACTCGTTGTTTTTCCACGGGTAATACTTTAACTAATAACTTATCTATCAACCAAGTATATACTAATATTTGGTTAGGCTTTGTATCTACCGCTTCTTGTAATATAGGTATGCCTTGAGATTCAGTGTCTTTGGCTGAATGAATAGTTTCAATATTTTTAGTTTCTGAAGCAGTTAAAGTTGAACTACCTATGCTGACTGATTTATAAGTTCTATCTGAATCTGAGTAATGAATACTTATTGGTTTATCTGAATCTGTTTCCATCTTTTCTGGTTTACTTAAAGTTTTAATATCTCTCGTTAATTGTTTAACATATTTCTTTAAATTTTCATCTTTATCTTTATTCGCTTGAGTTGACAAAGTGTCTTCTTCAGTAGCATTTATTCTTATACGTGATAACGCATCTGCATTACTATTTAATTTACCACTTTTATGTATTATCTCAAAATTATATTCAGCTAAACGTAAACGCCATCTTGTTAATCTGCTATTTGTTTCCTTAAGGGAATTAAGCCAAGCAAGGGGCTTGTGATCAGTAACTATAACAAATCTTTTACCGTAAAGGTATGGGCGAAAATGTTTTACGGCCCACACAATAGCTAAAAGTTCTTTTTCCGTAACACTATAACGTGACTCTGCATCATTTAATGTTCTGCTAGCATAAGCTATTGGTTTATCATTGCCTATTATTCCTTGAGATAGGACAGCGCCTAAAGCAAACTCAGATGCATCCGTCGTTAAAATAAATGGTTTAGTGTAATCTGGATATTGAAGAATAGGTGAATTAGTTAATAATTCTTTACATTTTTGAAATGATTCTATATATCTTTGGTCAGTAAATGGCATTGTGCATTTCTTCTTTAATCTAGCCGTCATCGGCTGTGTTATTTTAGCAAAATCTTTGATAAACTTTCTATAATATCCTATCAATCCTAGGAAACTTTTTATTTCCGTTATATTACGAGGTAATGGGTAATTAAGTATAGCATTTATCTTATCATTATTTGGCTTCAATCCTTCTGGAGTAATTGTATGGCCTAAATAAAGTACTTCTTTACGAATAAATTCTGATTTATCTAGCTGAACTTTTAGATTCGTTTCTCGTAATCTATTAAATATACTTCTTAACTTATCTATATGCTCATTTAAGCTTGATGAGAATACTATAATGTCATCTAGGTATACCAGGCAATGTAGTCCTTGTAACCCTCTTAAGACATTGTCCATCGTACGCTGAAAAGTTGCGGGTGCAGTTTTAAGTCCAAACGGCATCCTTGAAAATTCATAATGACTTGATTGCGTACTAAATGCAGTTTTCTGTTTATCTTCTTCAGCTAATTCTATTTGATGATATCCACTAGCTAAGTCTTAAGTTGAGAAATAGCAGCTTCTACCTAGCTTATCAAATAAATCATTTATATTAGGTAAAGGATATTTATCATCTATTGTTATATCATTCAATTTCCTATAATCTATAACTAACCTATATTTCTTTTCATTAGATGCGTCCATTTTCTTTGGGGCTAAGTGCACAGGAGCACTCCAAGGAGAATGAGATTCTGATATAATATTATCTTTTAACATTTTCTTTACTTGCTTATTTATTTCTTCATTTATAACTTGTGGCTGCCAATAGGGTCTTATAAAAATTGGATCTTCATTCTGTGTTCTTATATGATGTTTAACTTTATTTGTAAAAGTAAGAGGTATCTTTTCTGAGTAGAATATATCCTTATACTCTGTACATAATGCTTTAATCTTATCACGTTCCTCGTCGTTCACATGATCTAATCTTAATTTATTTAAATTTTCGGTTAATATTTGATCTATTTCTAAATTATTTATATTATCATTAAAATTTAATTCGATTTGAGAATTATTATATTCTGTTACAATAAATGGTTTCGTACCTGTTAGTCTTAATTCTTTGTCTAACGTGTTTTGAATTATCGTGGTAGCATACCCATTCTCACACTTAACTAATGCACTAGGCATCCTAACACCTTTCATAAAACAAACATAATTCATTATGGCATTTCCTTTTCGTATATTTTTTGGCAATTTTACACGCTGTTCACATCGTGGTGCAATATTTATTTGGCATG
Source organism: Euclidia mi (assembly GCA_944739405.2). NCBI lineage: Eukaryota > Metazoa > Arthropoda > Insecta > Lepidoptera > Erebidae > Euclidia > Euclidia mi. Next base: position 115,773,178 of record OX123184.2, read on the forward strand.
TTGGACTATATATTAAAGGTATCTTACTATGTTGTGTATATATTATATTATTTTGCATATCTATTTTTGCATTTAAATATTAATAAATCACTTCCTATCAACCCATCGTAACGACTGTCTACATTGTATACGTAAAACTTATGTATATCCGAACAATTAAAAGTTGAAAATAAAGGAATATAAATAACACTGTTATGTAGACTCGAAGCATGAGTACTAATAACTTCAAATGGTTCATAACAAACATAATTCTTAAAATACTGTTCCACCTTTTTAGGGCTAATAAATGATCTAGAACTTCCCGTATCTATCATAAATGTAGCATTTATTTCTGGTATTTTTATATGTGGCAATCTTAACTTTGAAAAACAATTAATATTTATTATCTCATACTTTCGTCTAAAGTATCCATCTGAAAATTTCCATTTTCATCGTACAATTCATTTACACGCGCTTGTTGCACTTTCGGCTGCGGAGCTGTGCGCATTGTCACATTATCCGATTTATTTGCCTGAGGTTTAGCATTAAATTGATGATTGTTAAAATTAGGTTTATTAAGAAACTGATTTGCATTAAAATTTGGTTTATAACCGAATTGCTGGTTATTCAAATTGGGTTTATAACGAACTGATTTTTATTATTAAAATTTGGTTTATATCTAAACTGATTATTATTATAATTAGGATTTACTTGGTTTTGACCGTATAAATTAAATCTACCTGATTGCTTATAAGCCGGGTTCTGCATATTAAATTTGTTTTGTGGTATTTGTGGAATACCAAATTTAAATTGTGGATTATTATTAGTATTAAATGTATTTTGAGCAAATACTGGTTTCGTACCAAATTTATTTGCTAAATTAAAATAATTCTGAGGTTTATATTGTGAAATCTTCATTTTATTTTGCGCATTATATTGGTAATAAAAATTAACTTCTTCTAAAACTACACTTAACGCCTCTTCTAAAGTATTACATGCTTTTAATCTAACAATTCTTAAAAAGTCTTCCGTTAAGTTATATAAAAATACATTCATTGACATCTTATTATAAATTATAACTTTACTTGCACGGAGAGTTTCGTCTAAAGTTAAGTTGACTTTAGCGATTAAAGTACTCCTCACGTGTTGAATTCTATTACAGAAATCTAAATATGATTCGCCATTATTAATTTTCATTGTTTTTAACTCAATAGCAACACATTTCTCTGACCTTGGATCACCGAAATGCTGTTTTAAGGTACGTTTTAAAATATGCCAGTTATCTAAGTCCCTACGTTCACTTATCAACGATGCTGCTTTACCTATCAGCTTTGAAGTAATAACATAAAATAAGTATAAATCTTGCTCTGGATTTTCTTTAATTCTACAACACTCTATAACATATTCACATTTTGTGATAAACAAGTTTAATAATTGTGAATCGCCATCGAACTTTGGGATCACTGAAGTTAATTCCTTAGGAATCTTACAAATTTTATCCATTTTAATTAATTTAAACTTACACTAACGTCTTATAAAAATTCTACAGTATATTTCGATGTTTGGAAATAACGCTGCTCAAATCTTTTAGACACTTACAATATTACAGTGGAATAAGGTAAATAGAAAGGAATAGCGATTTGGGTCTACTCACAGACTATGCATGCTCCACGGAGTTGAGTCTTGGATCTTGATCTTCGTCTCTGCCGCTTATTTGTTTGGTTCGTGGATTTCCGTAATACCGCAAGAAAGCGATCGACGTGTTTCACTGATTTTAAGTTACTTTACGACGCGGAAATCCTACCGACAGCGCCAGTCAAACTTTGCGGGAGCTGTTATATCTTTTAAAAAAGACCTTTTAACAAATAACTATATTTATTTTAATATAATTTTATAATATTTATATTAAGTCGCTTACAAGATTATCACGAGACGGACGAAAGATTACTCAAGACTACAGCTCAAGACTGCTCAAGACTAACTGACTTTATTCAGTACAACAGTTCTTATACTAAGTTAAACACAAAGAGGTGTGCGGGCCACCGTAGGTGGGCTCACGCCATGATTCATTTCTATAAACTCATTAGTAACTGATCTACATCGATTAAGTTTATTAACAAAACAAAGGGGTATTAAAATAATGGTTGTCTCTGTACTTTGGTGTGGGATGCGTCATCCATAACTAGGTACTTACATACTATTTGTGTTCTCACTGTATAATTACAATAAATCTACGGGTAGGTATTGATACTTATTATACAAGGTTATAGAATAAGCTAGAATTATATTAATTATTATTGTGTCGTGGTCGTGTCTCGATACCTATCGTCCATGTTTAGTTTTGTCCACTAATATACCTAAAGTAAAGGATGGATGAACAAGTGTGCCTTTACTTCATATAAAAATACTACGATCTTGCCACGACACCTTCTGGGGCGAAATAATCAGCGAATTTATCGCGTATTGTATACTTTTAATTATATACTTTTTATTTTCTATTGTGCATCTCTTTGGGTGTTCCCAAACCCATAGTCGACGTCCCGAATATTGCGTGGTGTAATGACAACATCGTCGACATTATTGTCATCTTGTTTAGATCTAATAAAATTATGCAGAATACATATCGCTTTAACAAAACAAATGGCGTTCTCTTTTGAAACGTTTAAAGGACGATGAAGTATTCGACATTTATTAGCCATGATACCAAAAGTTGATTTAATATAACGTCACGCTCTTGTTTACCTATAATTAAATATTTTTTTCTTAAGGTCCAAATTGAGAGCTCGAGCATATGGCCGCATGACATAGCTAGACAACCCAAATGCTTCATCTCCTACAACAACGTAGGGTATTGGCACGGTTGCTGCAGTGTTGGTTGATTTATTGTTGTGTAGCACGGGTAACGCTTTAGCAGGAGGTATATCCAATAAGTCATCATTCATTCGTTGGAACAAGCGGCTTTGGGTGAAAATTGCAGAATCAGATTCTTTACCCTGTACCCCCACATTCATGTAAGCAAATTCATAATTTGCGTTACACATTGCAAGTAGAACAATGGAATAATAATGCTTGTAATTGTAGTAAAGTCAACCGCTGCGAGGAGGTCTTATAATACGTATATGTTTCCCGTCTATTGCACCAATACAGTTGGGAAAATTAGCATGCGCCAAAAAATCATCTGGTATCTCTTCCCATCGCGCACGGGAAAACGAAGGCATGCAGTCTTTCTTCAACATTTCATTAATAATTTGACAGACTTTTTTTACTATTTTTCTGATTGTGGTTATTCCTCTCTGATACGCCAGATGTAGGTCCACGAAAGTATGTCCGCTTGTTAAGTACCTGTAAATTTTTTTAATGTTTCAGTCACAAAAGTGCAATCACGATGGAAAACTGCAAGGGACACATATATGAAAGTGCTAAAGCAAGTAAAAAAAAACTGAAATCAGGTTCAGGTGCTAAAACAGGCAAGAAATACATTTATTTTGAAATGTTAACCTTTTTAGATTCGAACTCAAGTAATGAAGCAGATGAATCTATAGAAAATCAGAGTGAAGATCAAGACTCATCAACAAATGCAAATAATAACATCTCAGTACCCAGCAGCAGTACCGGAAATTCAAATCTTGAACGTGCAAATAATAATACACAGTCAGAATCATCACGAAAACGTAAACGCCAATCATCACCAACTCCTTTTGAAAAAGAATTGTTGCAGTGTGTAAAACAAAACAATGTTGATGCTGATGACGAAGACTTGAATTTTTTTAAATCTTTAATTCCAACAGTCAAATAATTTAATACATTTAAAAAAATATTATTTCGAACCAAACTGTTAGAAGCTTTGATTGACATCGAAAAAGAAACAGTTATTACTCTGGATGATTTACCATCAATTAATTTAGGTTTTTCAGAAACGCAAAATACAATTAGCACGATTGATTTAAGATCACTATATCAGAACAGAAACTCAAAACACAGACACAACAGAAGATTAATTAGAAATATATGAGAATTAAGACTTAAAGAATATTATTAAGACTGCTCTAGACTGCTTTAGTAAAATAAGTAATAATTAGTATTGTAGTAAAAATATGTTATTTTGATTCATAAGAAAAGAAAAAATGTTTATTAGTACCACCTAATAATGTACGAGTAAAAACCTGTGATTATAAAAGTGATTTAAGGGCAAACAAATACTTAATGTTAATTAATAATACTAATATTATTAGGAATGTACAAGTAAAAATCTGTGATTATAATTGTGATTAATGAGCAAAGAAATAATGTTAATTAGTACAAGCAAAAATAAAGATGATGAAGAACAAATTATAATTGTTTACTTACCGCAATGTTATTGCCAGCCATTGGTGATATGTCTGATACAGATTTTACTTTTAAATTGTTGATCTTCAAATATGATTCCAGTTTCGAAAATAATTCGTCATATACCTGTACCGAAACTTTAAAATATTTGTAAAATGAGTTATCATTTTCTCTGAATTTACCAAACTTTACAACAAATTCCCAGCACAGCAACCTAGATTAAATAAACGGGGTTACTGGCTGCCGTTTTTTTTTGCTGGTCGTCGTCGTTTTGCTACGTAATAATATATTAAGTTCTCCATCGACACGATTATACATGCACACCGTTAAAATGAACATGTTAAATGAACTAGCGGCACTGCGTAAATAAAATAATCTGGTCTTCGCGACGGGTCCCCGCGACGGGGACCGTCGCGTCCGTCCACGTCCGCACCCGCGTGTACACGCGCGTAGACACTGGACGGTTGCCCGTCGCGGGCGCCCGCTTAACGCAGTTTCAGCCCTTAAACTCAAGACATCAGAATCTACTTATTTTTTATGTTTATACGTTCAATTGGTATTCTGTTTATTTCAGAAATACAATATGTGTAAAAAAATATTATTACTTTTATTACATGCATTTTTTGTGTCTTACTATCTACTTTGATAAAACAAGTACACACAAGTAGAGGAAGTCACTAGTCTAGATACAAAAATTAACGAAACGGACAATGGTAACTATTTTACCACCAAATTGCAAATTTTGGGAGTCATGAACGGACAATGGTAAATTATTTACCACCACTAAAACAACCCCATCCTCTACTTTTTTAATATTTTTGATGCCAAATATAGAAGTGTTCTTTATCCTAAAACCACCCTAACTTTCTTAATAACTTGTACAGGAGCTCGCATTTGTTTAAGGGGTTAATAGAGGTTTTCGCTAGGGCTGACACTTTCATACTACAGGTTGGCACCTACAATACCTACCTGGTAGGTAGTGTATTTTTAGGTTACGTACTTGACATATACCTACCTACCATTTTTTAAAGTGTCAGTCTCCTAATGTATTATCATAAATAAAGTTAGAAATAATGTACTGAAAAATAAAAATCCATTAGTCCTGACGACGTTCGGTTATATCTTGAGTTTACGGGTCCATTTTTCACCCACGTATCATATAGGTTTGTGGATTTATAAACCACATACGGTGGTAATAGCTCTCCTGCAGCAGTTCCTGCCATCATCAGTGATATTGAAGCTTTAGAATGATTTAAAACACGTTCGGGATATTTACATCCTCGCCTCGTTATTACTTTGTGACGGCCTGGGTCGTCCGACAAATTCGTCTCATCATAATTAATAATATTGTCCAGTGGCACATTTTCAAGCGACTTTTCTAATTCCGAAAAATATTTATTGATAATAATGGTTGGTGATGTGGCTGCTCTAGCGCGTTTAATGTTTTGACATAGCCTCTCCGAAATTGTACTTTTGTGTCGTTCCAAAAAATAAAGCTCATCGAGCGCCTGTTTCATTACAGTCTCATCATATTTTTTATATTGTTTTCCACCAGGTCTTGGCTTATATACTCGTGGCATTATGTATAGAGTATAACTAAAACAACAAAAAAATAATATGAGGTAATTAACAATAAAAAAATATATACGTATGTATAATAAAATTATTATATGTATAAATAAATTCACGCGTGTTCCCCATGGGGATAGGCAGAAACTACAAAGTGCCACCTGCTAATATAAAATAATTTAAATTTAATATCGCCTAAATTACGTAGGTATCAATGTTCAATTAATATTAATCGATATGGTAGCGCCATCTACCTTCCTATCTATAACTAATCGCATCAACGTCAATCGTTCCATGCTGGTCTAGTGCGAGCGATATCATATTTGCGTCCCTGTCTCCCATTCCCGAAGAAGGGTCACTGCCTTTCGCGGATTGGTCTCGTGAAACGTCGACGCGAGAGACAGTCCAGAACATTCGATTCGCTAAATACGCGTCGGCCATACCGTATCACCGCGTCGCTCCCGCTATAGTTATTACCTCTTATAAAACCGCTCGCAAGTGGAAGTGACTGTGTAGTGAAGTGAATCAAGCAGCTGCATCACGAAACCACCAGGAGACTGCCCTTCGGAAACGAAGAAGATTGCCGTATAAGGTAAGTGCCCTCCATCCTTGGAATATCCTATACCCACTCACAATCATCTCTCCCATTCCAATCCTACATCCTCTTCCTTTAGATACAGTCCATTTTTTCCAAATCGCCTAGAACCTACGGTTTCGGTGTATCGCCGAACCACAACTATTTAATCATTACTAGGAACTAATTTAAATAAATGTGTAGGTAGGTAAAGATACTCAGTCAGTTAAGTATCTATTAGGTAGGTACCTACAAACACTTTTATTAAGCTATGTCATTTAGAGATTGCGACAACCCTAGAAGAAAAAACCCAATTCACCCATAGCCGTCCCAATTGACCCCATAGTTCGACCCTTATCCTCCCAATTATTGTTCAAGTCTACTTTAGTAAGAATTTGTTTTAATAAAGGAAAAACAATAAGATTATATCACTTACACTATAGCTTAATCCGTTCCCAAACAACTGATAATAATGGTAAAACTTCACTTATAATACAAATCTAGTAAACAGCATAGAAAATTAAAATGTTTTACGGAGCAAATTTTACACAACTTTGACCCAATGTTTTGAAGTCCGTTTTTTTCTTAAATACTTATGACCGGATGAGTGAGCGTTGCCAGATTATAGAAAAAATATTGCAAACTTAAAATTTAAATCCTACCACAAAGTGTAACACGTTACATAAATGTGTGAATAAGGTCGCAAATAAAACTTGAGGTTTGTCCCAATTCACCCCCTAGACCCTATTCCCCCCATTTTAAGGTACACTATTAACACTTTCACTGTCCTAAGACAATTATCAATACAATTATTGCACGTCCAATAGTGCGTTATATACAATGCATGGACGTATGAACTTCAACCGCCGACCAATAGTGTTGTCCAAGTACGTCGAAACACGATCGATGAATAGGCAACAAACATGGTCAAATCGTTGATCTCGTGTATATTTTGGCGGACTGTTTCATTGATAAACCTCGACGAGGAAAACGAAAGAGATAATTATGTACCACTAGAGGACGCCAGCAGCTACGCCTGCATTTTTTTTGTAATTTACTGTAAAATGGGGTGAATAGAGTTCACGGGGTAAATAGAAATATTCTTGGGAAAAAGTCTAAAAGCCTGTGAGCCAAAGACTACAACACTAGTAGTAGTTTGTAGTATTTCTTTACACTAGCAGCATGTCTTTGGTCTTTGGTCTGACAACAGTTGGATCATCTGAAGTTGACATTTTAGAAGAAAAAAATTCAGTTGAAGTGCAACGGTTTTTAGTATAATTGTTTTGAGCTCCCGCTAACTTCGTCCTAACTATTAAAGAATTCGTGTTTTTGACAGTAAACTACTGAGTTTACTAACTGTAGTAGTAACTAACTGTAGTTTCATAGTGAAGTTTATCCTGATCAAATTAAAAAGGTAAGTTTTTTAAAACAACTCATTTATAATGGTAAATTAAACAAAACCTTAACACTCGTACCAATTATTTGATTTTGAGGTGAATAGAGACAACAAAGGGGTAAATAGAAACGACAAATGGCGTGAAAAGAAACAGGAGAGGGGTGGATAGAAATGAGAAAGGGTTCAATAGAATTGCGAAAGGGGTTTTTAGAAACGTTTTTGTTAGGGTTGGCACTTTATTCTGATTCCAAGTTATTTTTTATATAAGTAATTATAATAGACGGGTACAATTTTTTTATTTATCTATTTATTTCATAATATATTATTTTATTAGTGAAATGGTACTATGTTTAATTATTTGTTTGTTTTTTGTTCTTAACCAGGTATTGCAACATGCCACTTACTTATAAACCGGACCCACAGGGTAAGAAATATTTAAAATTAGTAATCGTAAAAACAAAATTGTTATCTTTTTCACAAACAATTAAAATTAAATATTTTATTCAGGGTTCGAAAATTAGTAACAACATAATATAATCAACCTCCTTTAAAACTTCTAATTGTAAAAACATAATATTTCTTGTTATAATATAATCTGTTTCATAAACAATCAAAATCAAATATGTATTATATTCAGTGTTTGCAAATTAGTAACCACATAAAGTAATCAACCACCTTTAAAAATCGTAAAAAAAAAAACAAAAAGATACCATTAATTAACAAAAAGATGTAATGAAAATAATGTTCTGCTAAATTAACTTGAAACTAAAATAATTAAGTACATTTTTTTTAATAACTCTAATTAAAAATTAAACTTTGAAAATACGAAACTATTACAACGTTGTTGTTTTAAAACTGAATTAATCATTACCATCTTGTAAAACTTTTAAAATTTCTTCATCATTATAAAAATAGTTTTTTCTTCTTTTAGGTAAGGGCAGTGGCAATTTAATATCAGATATTATTTGAATATTTGCACGTTTTGTTCTACCCTTAAAGGTATTTTGATTTGCAACAACAGGTGATGGTTTATTTACTGCATTTTCGGTTAGTGTGTGATTGCTTTCGCCTATATCGACAATATCTGCAAACAATACTGGCATTTCATTGAGATTTAATAAACCCAGTTCCATATCTTCTAAGACAGGGTCTGTAAAAAGTTGACACTCATTAACATCTTTTGATGATCCAGGTTCAGATACTGGTGTATATTTCGATGATCCAGGTTCAGATACTGGACGAAAATTTTCGTCATTTTGTACGTGTATGCGTTGTTCGCCAATTTTCTTTTTGGTAGTTTTACCCATTCCTTTTCCTTTAGCCTGTGCAGTACTTTTTGTATTTGTAATTTTTGGAATTATTTCAATTTTTGCTTCACCACTGACACTTCTACCAGCAACCACTTCTATTTTCTTTTTGTGTTTTGGTTCTCTTATCTTCATAGTACCGTACCGCATTTCTTTTAACAGTTTTAGAAATCTTTCTTCTACTGCATTTATAGCAGCAGCAGAGTCCAGGTTGGTTTATGGTAAGTTTGATAAAACTTCACTTTTATTCAATGGAACGATTCCTGCTTTACGAAAGCCGGCTTTAATATTTTTTTCAGCATTAGCCTTTATTTGTTCAATTAAAAGCTTAAGTTGTCGAGGAAAACAGCCTTTTGGAACAGATGTTAACATTCTTCCGTCAGTTTTTTTCCACTGGTCTAACAAATGTCACCAGGCTATTTTCAAAGGCCTAAAAAAGCCAAATCTAGAGGTTGGGTTAAATGAGTTGAATTGGGTGGTAAAAAAACAAAATGTATGTCTTTGTCCTTACACAGCTGAATTACTTTTACTGAAAGATGAGACGATAGGTTATCGCCAATGAGAATCTTTTTTCCTGGCTTGTTTTCTAAAAACGGCATGACTGTCGTTAGTATCCAGTCTCGAAACATATCGCCGTCAAACCACCCAGAAGTAGTTCAGTTGTACCGTGTGCCTTCAGGGCCGTTTTCGACCCAAGTATTATAAAGGTGTGCGGCCTTGTACACTACATACGGCGGTAACATTTCACCAGAGGCTGTACTAGCCATCATTATAGAAATTGAACCATTCGAGTGGTTCAGCACTCTTTCTGGATATTTACAGCCTCGTTTTACAATCACCTTTTTTCGGCCTGGGTCATCACTGAGATTGGTTTCGTCATAGTTAATAATGTTTGACGCCGAGACGTTCTCTATAGACTTATCTAATTCAAAAAAGTAATTATTTATACTTTCAGGTGATACAGATGCTCTGGACCTCTTAATATTTTGACACATCCTTTGTGATATTTTATTTTTGTGACGATTTAAGAACGCGTTTGCAAAGTCAACACGTGGCAAGTTATTTTTAAATATTTTGTGGACTATTTACGACCTTTTACTGGTTATCTAAATAAATTTTAATTAAATACCTCAAATCAGTCTTATCCAACGGATAGCCCCACTCTGCGCATATATTTAAGTTTCGTTCCTCTACATCCGGTGTCAAAGCAGTTTGGCCGCCAGGTCGCTTCAAATTATTATTAACATGACGGTGTATTGTCGACTTCGAGATGCCGAATTTGTCAGCCACAATTTTTATTGAATTGTGACTGGATTTTAATTCTTCTAACGCCTTTTTTATTATTTCATCATCATATTTTCTATACGTTTTCCCACCTGGTTTTGCTTTGTAAGTACGGGGCATGTTAGCGTTCTGTAAATAATATAAAATAATAAGGCTTTAACTAGGTACAATAGGATATCTATTATTTAGGCATGTCATGCAAATATTAATAGCAAAATCCAACCACCAGCTGATATTATCATAATTTTTCTTGTGCAGCACAAGAAAAATTAAAACTAAACTTTTGAATAACCCAATTACACAAAATCTTTTTTGTTGTAAAACATTATATGAAAGTATTTTGTGCGTTAAAAGTATGGCTAATCATTAAATACTTAGATCATAAATAATAATCAGTAAATAGGTACTTATATCATAAATAAGTTTCAAGAACTAGGTAATTACGAGTACCTACGATATAAAAAAATTCTGTAGGTAACCTACTTGACATGACTTACGTGATTTTGACAACCCTAAAAACTCAATCCGAATCACCCCTCAGTCGTCCCTAATCACCTCCCAGTCGTCTCAAATAACCCCATTCCCGTCCCAAATCACCCCTTTCGTTGTCCCTATTCACCTCAAATCCGTCCTCAGGCACCCCAGAAATAACAATAAATACATGCCCCATAGAAAAATCATCATAATTTATTAAAACATGTGTGGTTTGACTTACCTTACTTGATTTTTTATAGCTTAAAATATGTTTTAACACAGTCACACCGTACAATAGTAATGCATACACTTTAAATATTAGAAAATTTTAAAGTTTTTGCAGCAATAATTTGACGCCGAGCTAGTCTTCACTTTAATGATCTTTTTTACTGTCATGTTGACATTTTTAGTATTAAGTGTTGCCAGCACAGTGAAATAAATATAATAAATTTTCTAAAACAGTTTTAGTCGATTAAAAATATTGCCACATCTTCGAATGCAAGAGACTTTAAAATATTCCTGAGTTTGTCCCTAATCACCCCTTGATCCCTAGTCACCCCGTTTTACGGTACCATAATAGATAAGTAAATTGCATAGACATGACATTGACAATGTCATTTTGTTTTTGATTGTGTGTTTATTGGTGAATAGTTATAATATTTCCTATTATTGGTCTTGGCTTCATTTTATCAACCATGACTCGGATTGTATCAGGCGATGATTTAGTGCGTATTTTAGAAGATAGTGATTGTGAAGAAGGTGAAGTTAATTGTGTGGCACTAATGCAGTATATTGTATCGACTGTGGAGGTTACTTATTATTATGATTATTTTTTATAGCATTAGGCGGCAAACGAGCAGACGGATCGCCTGATGGTAAGCAATTACCGCCGCCCATGGACACAAGCAACACCACAGGAGTCACAAGTCCGTTGCCGCCCCTTGGGGTTGGGAAAAGGGATAGGATGAGGAGTGGGATGAGGGAGAAGGAATAGGGGATAGGGCCTCCGGCACTCTCACTCACCGAACGAAACGCAACAGTTTAGGTACTGTTACTTTACGACGATTTTCTGTGAGAGGGTAGTACTTCCCCCCGGTCTAGCCCATTCATGCTGAATTCAGCAAGGCTCTACTACTGTAAAATTATGTCTCAAGAACAGTTTATTAGCGTAGACCCCCCAAAGAAATAAAAAAAAGTTTTATTTAAGTTAAATTTTAGTAAAAAAAAAACATTTTTATTTTTGTTTGATTAAAATACACCAAGTTTTACTTTTATTGTTTTCACATATTAGATATGGCAACCTAGGGAGCCAGATTACGTACTTGGCAGGTTGAAAGAATTATCTGTTTTTTTATTTGATTGTGTTTTCAAGTTTCTCGTGAACAACACTATTCTTGGTGGTTAATAGTGTATTATATGTCATGCACGGACGTACGGAGCGAACTCATCAGTGCATTTCATGTAATGCATGGACAGTGAAAGTGTTAAAATATGACGTTAAAGTATTAGAAGAAGCCGTCAAAGAATATTCTGCGGGTGGTAGTTCACTTGACACTGTCGCGAATAAATATAAAATACACAGATCGGTGTAATGATCGGTGATCGGTGCACTGTACAAGACATATGAAAAGTCAGGGAGGTCAAACAGTTTTGACAAAAGAAACAGAATTAGAATTCATTAAGTATGTGAATATATGTGCTGAATGGGGTTATCCCTTGGATGCATACGATCTCAGAATGTTGGTGAAGATTTATTTAGATAAATTGGGGTAAATGAAAAGAGGTTCAAAAATAACATGCCGGGGCCTGATTTTGTTTCTTCATTCCTAAAGAGACACAAAGATGCGATTTCACAGCGACTATCGCAAAATATAAAACGATCTTGGGCTGGTATTTCTGCTGAAATAATAAGCAAATATTTTGAGGAATTAAAAGTGTCTTCAAACGACAAACCTATGTGCAATATTATTACGACATAACTCTAATAATTACTGTTCCAGTTGTACAACTAAGTGTGCGACTACACCTGCTGAATCAATAGAATTGAATGCACATGGATGTCAGTATAATACACAAAACAAACTGCATCCAGTAAAGACTGACAGTAAGAATGTAATAATTTTTTCAGACCAACTGGGAGTGGGTTTAGGGAGCTTAATTGATCATTACACTGAGCAACCAGTACTGAACTTTTGTTCACCTGGAGCTCAGTCTTGTACCCTAGTTGATAAGATCAAGAATGCCGACTTGAATGCACAAACTACTGTCATCATATTGTATGGTGACAGCTCATTAGTCTCCAAAAACAGTCTCATAGAATTAACAGACTTAATGATAGATGTTAGCACAAAAATAGGATGTAGCTTTATTATTTGTGCATTGCCTTATTCATATGCTCTCACAGATGACCAAAACAGGCAGATAGGCAAATTAAATCTATTATTGTACAATAGGACATGTTATAGTGACAGTATTTTATTTTTTGACACTAATATTTTTATTACTGTGACTGTGTGGCAACACTGAAAACGTCAAACGTAAAATTACGTAGCTCCGTGATTTTAAAGTTTTATTTAAGTTTAAATCAATATTAAACGCTTATGTTTCATTAATATCGTGTGTAATAGTAATAGAAGTGTGAAATACATTGAGTTTGCTGTTTGAAACCTCGCTGCAGACAGTTCTTGGCGGACAGATCAACTACCCAGTGGCAACGGACGGAATTCAAATCATCATCCTTAAACCCGGGGAGTATTTTACTTATTAACTTACACTCCTCAGCACATATTTACTCGGCTCACTGAACGTGAGCTTCGTCCATCACACACTGGCACAGTTTCTGTCTCCTTTTGCTTGACAAAAGTGGAAGCAAAATCGAGGACTGAACAAATGCCCCATACAAGCACAAACTACTTACACTTACACTTCACATTTATATACTTATATGTAATTATTTATTAATTAAGTATACATTATTATAATTATTTATTGATTGTCTGCCTAGATTTAGTTATTAAGTACAACCATCTTAGATATTTACATAGATTTAGTTATTTAGTACAGCCATCAGCAACGATTATCCTACTTACTTGATACTGATATAAGAGTTGTTCAACAAACCATATTAATCTAAACCATTATTTAGTTTAATAGCCAAATTACCATTCTTACACCTTTCTTTCAATTTTCATAACTTATTTTCAACATACCTACATCAATCTATAATTCTCATAACTTTTTTATCTCTTTTATTTGGTACTAATTATATATATTCACTCTTGTATATTAACATAATACCTATCTTTCTTCAAAGTATTCACCTGTTTTTCCTTTTTTAGGTAATTTGTGAGGCATGTCTACAAACATGATGACCCGCAAGGCACTTGCTAAGGAAACAGAGAACAACTTGAAGATAGCGCTGTTAGAATTAAAGAAATGTAAAGAAGATAACAGTCAACTATTGAAGGAACGTGTTGATAGCGAAGAAGAAATTAAATATGTCAATGATAAAGTATCCCAGCTGAAGGCGCAATTGACGGAACTCCACATTGAACACATGGACATCTTGGACCAACGAGACAGACTACAGGAGGAAGTTAGGTCCTACAGTAGCTGTGATGAAACCTACCTTAGACAACTCAGTCGAATTATGGAATTGGAGGCGAGTCTGAATGAAGCCCAAACAACAATTTTATCACTAGAGGAATCAATCCAGACGCTCAACACCACAGCAAACAAGAACCTGTTTTCAGAGGTAATCAGCGGTAATACTAGTGTTATTAAGACTGTAAATGTAAGTGCAACTGTACATCTAAATTGATAACCAAAAGGAAATTTAGGCAATTATCAAAATTAAATAAATTGATAAAGCGACTTGAATCCAGTCACAAGGGGTCAAATAAAGTAAATAAATTATCACAAATTAACCATGACTTGGTTAAGGAACAGGAGTCATTGATGTTGAAGCTTGAGGCTAGCAATGAACAATTACTCAGTGGTAGATTATTATATGATCAGCACACTCAGGAGCTACAAACACACATATCAAAACTGACTGCACAGCTCGACAAAATGGCAATAACACACCAGAAAGAAACTCAAGAATACATACTAAAATATGATGAGATTTCTAGAGTTGGTAGAGAGAATCTAGAACAACTACTCTCTATAGCCAACAAAAAATGTTGCTTAAATTGTTCAAAATTAAATAATGATTCAGAAAGTAGTCTAGTACTAGAACCACCTCACAAAATATACAATGACTCTGGTTCTGATGCCTTGTTACAAACAAATCATAATGTTCACTTGACACTCATAGTAATAACACTGTATTGATGTTTTCTGACCAATTGGGAGTGGGTTTGGGTAGCTTAATAGATAGTTACACTAACCGTCCATTACAAAACTTTTGTTATCCAGGAGAAAGAATGTCTTCATTAGTTAATAAGTTAAAACATGCAGAATTAAATAAACATTCTATTATTTAATTCTGCATTCATATTATTAGTTATTATTATGTATGGTGATAGCTTACTAGTTACTAGGAAAGATATACTAGCTTTATCGGATATAATGACTGATAGAAGTTCTAAAGTGGGGTGCAATTTTATAGTCTGTGCATTTCCTTATTCAAAGACCTTATCTGATAAAGGAAACAACCAGATAAGTAAATTAAATCTATTATTATATAATAGTACATATCGTCATAATGACAAAATTTTATTCTTTGACACTAATACTTTTATTAAAAGTAATTTTATTTTAACAAAAGATACTATGTATCTTTCTCACTCTTTTAAACGACAAGTTGCTAAATTATTAGCATTTAATTTATACAGTGACCCAAGTACTGTTAGAGTACATGACAATTCCATTATTGACATTCATAATAATAATAATTTAAATTAAATTCTGAGACAATAGAGAACACCTCTAGCTATAATAAGATTACTCGTAACTCATTGACTAATACACTTAAACATAATAATAACAAAAATTTGATTAAATTAGTACATCAGAATATTAGAAGTATGATTAATAAAGATTTAGAAATGGAATTGTTTATGAACTGTAATGCTGTTGATATATTTTGCATCACTGAACATTGGCTAAAAAGGCAACCAGTTCATGTTCAATTTCAGTAATCATATAGTAGGAAGCTCGTTTAGCCGGCAGCAAGCAGTACATGGTGGCTCGATGATTTTACTTAATAAGCAACTTAAATTTAAGGAGCGTCATGATATTGTAAGTCTGTCTGTTGAGCGAACTATTGAGGTAGCCTGTGTGGAACTGAGGAGATTTATTGTAATAAGTGTATACAGGCCTCCTTCAGCATTGTATGATAGCTTCGAGCGTATTATGGATGAGATATTAAACAAAGTTGCAAAAATAAATAAAAATGTTGTTGTGTGTGGTGACTTTAATGTAAATTTATTGGAGGATAGTAGTCTTAGTACAAAATTGAAAGCGCTGTTTCTATCATATAATCTGAAGAACTTATTCTTAGAGCCCACATGAGTTACTTCCTCTACATCTACTTGCCTAGATAATATATTTACAGATATCATAGTAAGAGACAAGCAAATTATTAGACAGTTAGACTCAGACCATTGTGGACAGCAGATCTCCTTTAATGATAACAGTAAGAATGTTTCTAGGCAAAATATAGTTGTAATACCTAAAACTGCAACTCGTTTTGCTAGGTTTCAAAGTAAACTAATGACTAGCTGGTCACGGTTAGATGATGAAGGTGACCCTAATTTGTTATATAATAGCTTTTTCAAAGCGTTTTGTACAGACTTTAATTCGGTTTTCACACCTAGAACGATTACAGTTGGAGGTAATGCAACCTTCTGTGAATGGGCAACAACTGGGCTTCACAAAAGTAGAAAGAGATTGTATGAGCTATATGACGAGAGAAACTTTAATTTAAGTGAACAATTTCAGGATTATGTTAGAAACTATGCTAGGATATTTCGGAAACTTTGCAAGAAAGCTAAGTCTCTTTACCTGAGTTCAAGGATTAGGAGTAGTGACGATAAAATGAAAATGACTTGGAATATAATAAACAGCAAGACTGGGAAAGTTAAAAGTAAAAGTTCAAAATTTAGTTTGAACATTGATAATGACACTATCACATCAGACTCAAAAGTTGCATCGGCGTTTGAAAGTTTTTTTACTGATATCCCCGTTATTACTACTAGATCTTTGGACTCATCAACCAATGCAGCGGAATCTCTTTTAAAAGAAAACATGAGTACAACCTATAGTAATTTCTCATTTCAGTATATAAATTCAAATGATGTTATAAAAGCTTTTAATAATATAAATTTAAAGAAGACTGCAGACTTGTGGGGAAATTCCGTTACTATTACCAAGTCCATTATTGCTTTAGCTGCTAACAGATTAGCTTTAATATTTAATAAGTGTATTGACTGTGGTGTATTTCCTGATCTTATGAAAGATAGCAAGGTAATACCTTTGTACAAAGCAGGTAGCACATCAGACCCCACCAACTATAGGCCAATTTCTGTGCTGCCCACATTTAGCAAAATTTTCGAGAAATTGATACTAGACCAACTGCAAAGTTATTTTAATAACAACGAGCTTCTACACTCTAAACAATTTGGTTTTACAAAGGGGCGCTCCACGACCGATGCCGGTGTTGAGCTTGTAAAACATATCTTTGATGCCTGGGAGGATTCACATGATGCTTTAGGTGTCTTCTGTGATTTGTCCAAGGCCTTTGATTGTGTAGAACATGATACATTGATCAGGAAATTACATCACTATGGATTCAGTAGTTCTGCTCTGCATCTTCTTACTTCATATTTGAGTAATAGGATTCAGAGAGTTGATGTCAACGGGACGCGTTCGCATGGGTCTGTAGTCAAAATGGGCGTCCCACAGGGTTCAATCCTCGGTCCTTTTTTATTTTTAGTTTATATTAATGACTTACCTCACCTCGTCAATGACAAGCACGGGATAGTACTGTTTGCTGATGATACCTCACTTTTATTTAAATTAAAACGACAGCAAATTGATATGGACGATGTAAACATTGCTATCTCAAAGGTGGTTCGCTGGTTTGAGGTTAACAACCTGCTTTTAAATAGACTTAAAACTAAATGTATTCGATTTTTGATGCCTAACGTCAAACAAGTGAACACCTCAGTAAAGGTTAAGGATGATGTGTTGGATCTTGTGGATAACACCAAATTTTTAGGCATTACACTAGATTCTAAGCTGCAATGGGGACCACATATTAGTAAATTGTCGAATAGACTCAGCTCTGCAGCATACGCAGTCAGGAAAATTCGCCAGTTAACTGACATTGACACTGCCAGGCTTGTATATCATAGCTATTTTCATAGTATAATGTCATACGGTATTCTCCTGTGGGGAAATGCTGCCGACATTCAGACCATCTTTGTTCTGCAGAAAAGAGCTATTCGGGCAATTTATAATTTGGATTATGGGGCTTCGTTAAGGAATAAATTCAAGGAAATAAACATTTTAACAGTTGCAAGCCAGTACATTTATTCCAACCTAATATATTTATTCCAAAACAAGGCCTCATACTCAAAGAAAAGTGATATCCACAATTTGAATACTAGAAATAAGAGTAAGCTAGTAGTGCCGGCTACCCGGCTAGAGAAAATAAAGAAATCTTTTCAAGGCCAATGTGTGCGCTTTTACAATAAAGTGCCAAGCAATATTCAAAATTTAAGTTATAATAAATTCAAAAAGATTATAAAACGTAAACTTTGCCAAAAAGGGTACTATTCAGTGCTAGATTATATTGAAGATAAAAATGTTTGGGATTAATTTGCTCGGTCCCACAGGCTACTTATGTTTGATTAGTGTTAAGTTTCATGTGAGTGTGAGTTATTGTGTCTATATTATGCTAGTTAGTACTTTTATATTATTATTAAAAAAGCCTTATTAATTGACATCAACATCATAGACACACCAGCTCATATACCTATGAAAAATTCAATGTAGTTACTAAGCTTTTAAATTGTATAGAATCAAGACGTAGAAAAGAGTGGCCCGGAGTTTCTTGCCTGATTCTTCTCACGAGGCTCTACTTTCTGAACAGGCATTTTTTTCAATGCTCAACTATGTTAATATGCATTTAAAGTTACTTTTTTATTATTTTTTATTTGTATGACTTTCTGACGTGTCCAAAAAATTTAAACATTTTTATGGAAATAAACATATTTGAGTTTGAGTTTGAGTTTGAGTTTATTAGTAATTTCTTTTTAACAAAAGATACTATGTATCTTTCTTATGTACATAGGCGACAACTTGCTAAATTATTAGCATTTAATTTATATACTGACAGGAGTACTACTAGAGTACTTAGGAATTTGGTAGATAATAGTTATACCAATAGTAGTATTGACACACCAATTAGTTTTGTAACGTAATACTACACGTATTGCGTTATAATATCTCGCAGGCGCTTAACGCCAGCTTAGCCAGACATCGTTCGCAATATTACCAAATATGGTCATATTCACTAGCCAAAGGCAGTTGTGAGTCACAGGTTTATGCCTATATAAGATGGGTGCGCGTTGTAGAATGGTCACTTTCCCTAGACATCGGAACGCTGCCGCTACACCTCGCGATTATTCTACATTCTACTTCCTATCTACTGTCCCGCTGGGGGTAAGCATATTCTAATTGTCTGTGTGCCTATATGTTCTGTCTGTAGTATCTGTGTCTCCTAAGCATAACAGCCGATCTAGGGACAGCCTGTTTCTGACCGGTTGTTGTGTATTCTCTATGCTGTTTCCAGTTCACCCTACGAGCTCACTGCACCTGTCTTCACCCTACGAGCTCACTGCACCTGTCTTCACCCTACGGGCTACGTTCTTCCTACGGGCTACAAGCCACGAGCTGCTGGCGCCGTGCCGCTACTAGCCAGCTGCCACCCAAGCCTCCGTTCCTGCCTACGAGCTCCTACAGCCAGGCCACGGACGCCTGAGCCTGACCGCTCGACCCACATCGGCTGCACCGCCTGAGACCCGCTCAGCCTGAACATCGACCACAGAGCTGCCTGCACAGCGCACCTTGGCCAGCTAATCGGCGACCCTTCGAGCAGCTACACTGCGAGCGTCGGAGAGCAGCAGGAGTCTACACTCCAGCCGTTTCAGGCCAGTGCTTACCTAGTTCGGTCGTACTGTATGTGAGCGGTAGTGAGACATAATAAAGAACCTGTTCAGCCTAGCAGTGTTTCTCTCGAACCCCGACATCCTACCTGAGATCCTCCGTCTCAGTGGCGCCCAACTCTATTTGTCTCACTTCCAATTACTGCAGTTGTTCTTGTTTAGGAGGTCAGTCTTTGTAAACGAGGAGGTGCAGACATCAGCGAACCGGTACGTACTATCTAACTTGTGTATATCTGTGTTTTGCTGTCTATCTTTAATTTCTATTCTTGTATAACTATTATGTGTTATCTTACTATTGCCTAATTCAAACAACTACCGATTCCCTACGTAACTGTTCGCAATTTGAAATAACCGTTTTTTATTTTTGCAAGTCACTATCTATTGTCTACATTTTTACACCGAATCGTCGTAGTTTCTTTGTAAAGCAGAACTATTGCACACGGAGGGCTGTAATATACTTACGTTCTTTTCTATCATACTTATTTTATATCATCATGAGCACTAACCCTATCAAGTACTTCCTACTTAATAAAAATGAATTGGCCTACGAGGTCGCTATTCGCGGAGAGGAGCCGGCTACCTCTGTTTTAGGTTTACGGAAGCAGCTACCTAAACTACTCGAGCTGATTCCGAATGACGAAATCCTAGAGTCAGGCCTAGACATAGCAGACGACTTCAAGGGAGCTAGCCTGTCAGTTACCGATTTAGATTCGCGAATCTTTTCCCTTAAGGAATTATACGACCACAACTTGGCGAAGCGAACTACGGCTTTGCACAACCAGGTCTACCACAGATTGGGCAGATTAGACAAATCCGAACCTAAATACGGCAAGAAAATATCTGACCTGACTGAACGCTTTCGGATGCTGTCGGCAGAGCTATCTAAGATAGAACACTCGAATGTTCCGTCGGCAGAAGTCGGAGTCACGATGACTTGCACGGATTCAACCCCTTGCACAGGCAGCGTCGACTCCGGTAACTGTCCACTGTGAGCATTTGAGGGTTGGCGAACTATCGAAACTCAAGTTCGACGGAACAGGCTGCGTTCGCGAATTTCTACAACGCGTGACGGAATTTAGGACGGTTAGAAATCTACCTGCCAATGGATTATTCGATTACGCGTCCGAAATTTTTACGTGTAATGCGTTACACTGGTTTCGCGGTGTTAAAGATTCCATTTCTACATGGGACGAACTAGCTACTAAACTCACAGCTGATTTTACACCGTACGACTATGATTATAAACTTTTAGCCGAGATTCGTAATCGTACTCAAGGGCAAACTGAGGGTATAATCATCTACTTATCAATTATGTTCCAACTTTTTGCGCGATTGTCACCGAACACGGTACTAACCGAACATGAAAAATTAAATATATTGCTTCACAATATTAGACCATGTTATTCTACAGTACTAGCTTCATGTACTACGGCTATAGACACTATAGACACTCTTAAAACACTATGTCTAAACTATGAGAGGTTCCAGTGTTTAAGTGCACAATTTCACGAACCTAGTTACCCTACGTCTAACACAGTAGCACCTGATTTAGCTTACATAAATAAGCCTGGCCGCACACATCCGTTTTCAGGCCCGCTTTTCAGATCAGTTTTTCAGGACCGTTTTCAGTTCATTCCGTGAGCAAATCGATTTTCATTTATTTTCCTTTGGCCTAGACATGGGTTATATAGGTAATTGAAATATTAGGTATCACATGATTGTGATTGAATTGTTTGCGTGAAAAATACCTGTGACAAAATACTAGGTACTACCTATTAAAAAATCCGGACAAGTGTATATCGAGCCGAGCACAATGTAGGGTCCCGTATTAGCCTTTATCTAGTGTGCTAAGGATAAAAGAACTCAAGCACAATAATTATTAATTTAATTGCTTGCAAATGTAAGTTTGTGTTAATCGAATATTACTAGTTAATAGTAAAGCCTAATGAGCCCTTATAATTTTCATTGAAAGTGCTTCATGTTTGGTTAATTATTCACGACACGGGAATTAACGCGATTTTTATACGTATTTACATACCATTTATGTTTGACGTTTCGGAACGGTTGCACGTCCCATGGCCACAAGCTGACTGGCGCTGCGATTTTACTACGAAACTTTTATTGCTTTCACCGATGGCAGACGAGCCAAGGGCCCACGTGATATAGTAAGTGGTATCCGTGGCTCATACTTAGCTGTGTTTACTTAGTATTACAGGAACCATGCCAAATAAGTACAACCAAGTTGCTGCCTACCGGAAGGAAGAGGAGAAGGAAAAAGGATCAGGATGGGGACCGGGAAAGGAAAGGTGATTGGGCCTACGGCGTTCTCACTCATTGTACAAAACACAAAATAACAGATACCGTTGCTTGACATCGATCTTCTGTGAGAGCGTAGTACTTCTCCGGTCGAGCCAAACCATTTGTGCTGGAATCAGCATGGCCCTATTACCGACAATTTGCGAGCTGTGCCTATTTCCAGTAATATGCATGGCAGAGAAGGCTAAACGCACGGATAATCGACCTGCTTGCCGCAAGAGCCGCATAATATGCTAGACCAGAAGTGATTAATCATGGAAATCATTAGGCATATTGTTAATTTCAGATTGCCAAAGATCCCACTCCTACAAGATGTGATGTGCAGATTACTCACATTTGTTGTCAGGGGGCCAATTCTCCTATTTTATATGACATTGAAATTATATTTTGAACGGAATGAGATTATATTTTGAATTGACTCAAAATCGGTATTCTGCTAACCAAATGTCATTATCGTATAATTAGAAATAAACAGTTCGTCGTTGACACATATTTGACACTTTTCAATTTACGATCTCATTGCAATTTCATTCAAATATCTGTTAATTTAGGAGAATACCATTTGTGACACTGACATTATATCGAAACTGTATTTTGAACAAATTTATTTAGGAGAATCGGGCCCCAGAGCTTGAATATTGGCACAATGGTGAATAAACTAAATAAAAACCAAAGCAACTTCCTCCAAAAATTACCATGCTCCGTACGAAATTGAGCAACACAGTGTACGAGGTGCTAGGAAATTTGAATCCATGCTTTCTCGTATGGTATATTCTATATAGTAATCTGTGATAATACATTGATGCACGTTTTTGGACCTCAAAATCAACCGAAAGTACACCTGCCAGTACTGACAAAGCTTCAGTGCTAACTGAGCTTTGCACAAAAATTTAAAAATATCAGTTTAGAGAGATCTTTATTACTCAAAACAAACTTTACAGTTCACTTAAAATATTGAGCAATACATTTTTATATACACATAGCAACTTTTAGGTAGGTAGTTCGACGTGATAACAATAAACAATCGATAGAATGACATGACAATGACAGTGACTCCAAGAAGAAGTGGATAGGTTGATGAGCAAAATGTGCGTTACTTATTCGTAAATATTTTCACTTATGAAATGTTTTAGTTTAGACTTAAAAAGAGATATACTTTTGAAATCTTTTATTTCTTTCGGTAAATTATTAAATATTTTTACACCTGCATGAAGAATAATTCGTTTCCCATATTCTGTTCTAGGTAGATATTGAGTTATTTTATTTGTATTTCTTAGACTATGAGTAAAATACCTTTTAGTTAAAGTAATGTTGGTATGAATGAGTCCTAATAATATTTTTTTAATTAAAATGCAATTGGTATACGTATAAGTTTGCTTAATGTTAAACAATTTGGTTTCTTTATAGATTACAGGTGTATGTGTTAATTTGTCATATCGAAATAATATTTTAATTATTTTATTTTGAACGATTTGTAACGGCATTAGATTTGTTTTTGCGGCACAGCCCCATATTTCTATTAGGTATTCCATGTTCGACTTAATTATAGCATTATATACCATTTGCTTCGTTTTGTGCGGGATACAAGATGACATTTTACGCAAAACACTAATAAGAGATATCATTTTATTTTTTACTTTATCTATTTGCGGCTTCCAAGTTAGTTTGTCATCTAAAATCAGTCCTAAATATTTTTCCTGGTGTGATCTCTGAAGTATCTCATTATCAATAGTTAAAGGTGTAAAATCTATGATCTTTTTATTTTTTGCACTGAATATCATGAAAGAAGTTTTTTTGGTGTTGATTGTAAGAAGATTACATTTACACCAGGTGTTATATTAATATCAACGCAAGATCTCATAGAATCTCGATCTCGCAAGAATCATCTCTTGTAGTGATTGCCGACGTACAGCACCGATAGTGTAAGCCTATAGGCTCATACAGGCGTACACATACAATCTAAATATTTTGCATCATTTACTTTTAAAGTTGTGAAATTACAGTTCTGAATGGAAGTCTCCATGTCGCAGTTGACATCTTAGACAGACCGTAAAACAAATGATTGTGTTGAACAATACTCGTATATGTATCAAATATAGGTAAATATTATAAGTAGATATCGATAATTCAAGTATCGAGTACTTTTCTTAGTCCGTCCCCTAAGTAATATTCGAGCGCGACGCGTTGCGTTAGTTGTCAAACACATTATTGTCAACGCAGTCGTAGGTCAAAATTTGTTCGACACGAATCGGATCGCTTTGCACTCGATTGTCACGCAGAACATGGGCTAATGTGCACATAATTATATTTCATGACAAGACAATCAATGACGTCAGTTCATTTTCGATAGATCTAACTTATTTTACCTCGTTATTAGAGAAGTTAATTCTTCTCCAGTCGGACCAGTCTAGTATTCGTTCTAAAACTAGTGTGGCTCCAATGCTTATAAAAATATAGTAGATTTCTTGCCCAGTATGCTAACAACTATGGGTACCAATTATATTATTATAAGATAACTTTGCCATAAACATGAGGCGTAAGGTAAATTTTTTAAAGTAGATAATTTGTAAGATGTAGGTGCGATATGTAGATAATGCCTAAAAATAAATGATCCCTGGATATGAATGGCACACGAACGTTGCAAATCGCAAAATCAAACAGCGGCCTATATCTAACAGTGGATGAAATCGGGCTTTGGATGATAATAATGATTCGATACGATACCTGCCATTAAGTACTTATTGAGTAAAAGCATCGAATGCAAAGTATCAAGTACGTACAAAATTATGGATATCGAAAGGAAAAATACTTGATACCACAGAGTATCGATATTTTCCGTGCGTTGGTTAGTATAGTATTATACATATCAGCAACGGAGGAGAGGACGTGTTCGTCTTGAGCATCGGTCGCATGAAGCAGTATAGACCCGCTACGATAACCCCATTTAATAAAAAATAAAAAACCTTTTTGCTATTCGTTATTTAAACTTTTTAAAGGTTTAGATTATTTATGAAAAATATGCATGTAGGGTATACCTAATCTGTGTAAAAACCTGTCAAGTATGCGTCAGAGGTATATATAAACAATTTTAGGTGGACGATACAGAAGAATAACTAAAGCAGTGGATGACTATACTAAAGCTTTTCATTATTTTTAAAACATTTAGGCCCTTATATTTGGCCTTTTGGTGGGTTCTATCACAGATTTTATTAACAAGAATCAGATGTAGCGTATTCGTCCAACTAAGTGAGGCACGTTGACAGCTATGTGTGCGTGACATTTGGCGACTGGCACTGTACGGACACGCGCATCTATGTGTGTGTAAAGTTGCCAGATTATGAATAATCTCCTACTATTTTGCATATAGTTTTTGCAAACGAATATAAAAATATTACATAGGTAATATTTTATATTCGTTTGTGGTTTTGAAGAATTTACCATAGATTTAATGAATGCTTTTAATATGTAATGCTGTTGTGAAAATTATTCAAATAAAAGATACCATTAAAGTATGCTTTTATAAATGCATTTCTTAAAAAATGTAGGCTCCGAGTTAAGTTTTAACTAATTTTATTCGTAAATTGAGAAATACATAGATAGGCTTGCGTCATAAATATTAATTAGCTAAAAACATTTTGTCATGCATCATAATCATAAATCGTAACCAAAAAAAATTGCAATTAAAAATAAATATTGGCTACAATCAATAATTTCTGTTTCTGTACTTAATGTACACACGGCGCCAAGTCAAGCTAAATAGTCGAAGTACGATTTTGATACTTATTCCCTACGCCATAAGAACGGTACAAAGGTCTAAGAACGGTACAAAGGTCAAAGTGTATAGCTTGACAAGTAGCCGCGTGTACACAAATATTTGGACCGCTTGGGGATCGAACTCAAAACAATGTATATACTAATGGAAATCCTATTAGTATATTTATAAGAAAAAATATAATCTACAATATACTTTTACAATGCGTTAATGTATTTTTCATTAACATGACAATCATTATTACCTACATAATCAATTGACAAGTGCATTTTCCCTAATTCAGGGAAAACGGTGTAGACGTAAACTGGCAACACTTACATATTTTCTGCAGAAATACGAATTTTATCGAAATAATATAACAAAACGGTCAAATAATCCATAGTTATCTGTAAGAATATATTCCATCTTCCCGTATTTGCTTTTAGAAACAACTTTTACAATGTTTAAAAACGCAAGACGGCATTTTATGAATTTTAAAGCTGGATCGATCGTGGCGTGTGAACTGTGCGATGCTTCGCAGCGCACTGAGTCGAGTTTGTATTCGCTTTTCAATTTTGTATTTGCTTTAGTGGCCTCACGCAAGTGTTCCGCGCGCTCTGTCTGCCTTTTGTTCTATAGTCTTAGGGTTCTATGATAAGTTTTATAATTTTTGTATGGCGACGGCGCGTCGCAACCCTGTCCATCAGAAACAGCTACGTCCATTCTGACAAGTGTCTGAGTTATGAAGATTAAGTTTTTTGAATGCTATTGTCAAATTGAATGTTTGAATGTGAATGCATAAAACTATACAATTTCAAAGCAAACAATAAATGAGGAATATGAATTGTTTACGTTTTCTTTAATTGTTTTCATCTCGCATAGAGTATATATGTTCCTCTCTACCACTTTTATATACACGTAGAGAGACAAAAGTTTAAGCAGGAATGGTTTTCAGTAGCGAATATGAACCTTTCACATCACACGTTATAATGATCTTACGAAAATGATAAAATAACTTATATTATTATCCTCTTGTCTGTATCTAATTTTGGCGTAAATTTGAAGTCCCCAGACAAGGGTATAATTATATACGTCTACTACTATCTCTACTACACCAAAGAAATATAACCTTATTAGTCCAACCTCTCTGTACTACACATACATTGTTTACATTGATTAGAGCGAGACCAATCATTAGGCTATGGGTGGGCTATGGTATTTGGGTATACCAAAGAGATTGGATATATAATACATAGAGGTAGCCCTAGTACTGAAAAATTGAACACAGTCAACTGACGTGTAAGATACAATTTAGACAATTTAATGCCATCAAATTATATAACTTTAGTGATTCATCTTTTATGACAGTTCTATCATGATTTTGAATTTAGCCGTATAATATTTATATCGACTTTTCAAGTGTTGTAAGAAATCTTATCGATATGTCTATCCACCGTAAATTTTTATCTCGTTATTTTTTAGATTCTTTGTGCACGTAATAAAGATTTATAAAATAAGTGGATTGCTGCAGTATGTCGTGGAGAAAATTGGATGCCTAGAAAGCACCATAGAATTTGTTCCAAGCATTTTACTGCGGAATGTTTTTATAGTAATGACAGATGGCGCAGACTAAAAGAAAATTCTGTGCCAAATCAAATCAAATCAAATCAAAATCATTTATTCATCTAGGTCACAATGTGACGCTTATGAACGTCAATTTTAAAATTAAATTACTTAATGCTTCTACATTTACATTTACTGCCTCGTTCGCAAAGCAATAGGTAGAGCCACGAGAAAGAACGGGCAATAAAACTCGAGGCCACTCTTTTAAATCGCCAATATTATGGTACATATTTTCATTTTTGTAAGGAGCTGCAACTGTTACACATTGTACTAAATTACTTGTAGATAGTAATCAGTTACAGACATAATACTTAAGCAATTAATGAAGTTACTAAATGATGTGTTTTAGTTAGCCTTCCAATGCGAATATTGTGTAACAGGAGCATCCACTTACGACTTATAATGTATACAACTCGTGACCATGTTCAGAACTGTGGTGGAAATGTATGTTACAGAAGTGACGGTATATGAATGCACAAAATTACCAAAACTTTAGTTCACAGACCATGATAACGAGTTATCTTCATCTTACAGTACAGTAAATTTAAAAAAAAATTGTGGAACAACAATGCAAATGTAGATGTAGTAAGTAGAATGACCTAATTATGATAAACGAATAATAATTTAAAAGAACTAGAAATGTTATATAATGATAAACTGAAAAATGCTAAGTATCTATATAAATTCTAAATAAGTAGTAGATCATGAGTTGTCTAGTGTAAGTGACCATCTATCCTTGTCACTGAAATAATCATTAATAGTATAATAACCTTTCTTAATAAGGCAGTCTTTTATTTTAGCTTTAAATGTACTAAATGGTAATTCTAAAAGACTAATTGGTATTTTATTGTATATACGAATACCTAGCCCTACAAAAGAATTATTAACTTTATGTAAACGATGATAAGGGGCATATAACCTATGCTTGTTTCGAGTATTTATATTATGTATATCGCTTTTTGAGGTAAATAAACTT
The DNA here is from genome assembly GCA_944739405.2 of Euclidia mi. Lineage (NCBI taxonomy): Eukaryota > Metazoa > Arthropoda > Insecta > Lepidoptera > Erebidae > Euclidia > Euclidia mi. The sequence continues at coordinate 115,801,929 of OX123184.2, forward strand.
ATATTTTGCCTAATGTACAAAATATTAGCAAATAAAAATTGCGAGGCTACTGTAAGAATTCCTATAGACTTAAAGCGTTCCCTAAGAGTATCTTTTGCACCTAACATGTATATTGCTCGTACCGCTCGTTTCTGTAGAACGAAGATATTCTGAATATCCGCTGCTTTGCCCCATAACAAAATACCGTAGGACATAACACTGTGAAAATAGCTAAAATATACTAAACGAGCCGTGTCGATGTCAGTAAGTTGCCTAACTTTTCTGACGGCATACGCAGCAGAGCTGAGCTTTCCTGCTAGACATGCTATATGTGCACCCCATTGTAACTTATTATCTAATGTAATACCTAAGAACACTGTAGAGTCTACTGTGTCAAGTTCCTCCCTATCTAGCATAATATTAGGTCCCAGTTGTCTAACGTTAGGTAAAGCAAATTTAACGCATTTAGTTTTCCTAGAATTAAGTACTAGGTTGTTTGCTGTAAACCATCGTGTAACTTGTAATAGTGCATTATTTACATCATCAAATTGATTTCTATTCCTATCTACTTTAAAAATAAGTGACGTATCATCTGCAAAAAGTACGACATCACAGATGTTTTTTAAATAAAAAGGTAAGTCATTAATATATACTAGGCATAGAAAAGGACCTAAAATTGAGCCTTGTGGAACGCCTAGCTGTATAGGTAATTTAGAGGATGTAGTCCCATTTACATCGACACACTGAAATCTTTGCCGCAGGTACGAATCGACAACACTCAGTGCGGTTTTCTCTACGCCGTAGTGGCGGAGCTTACGCAGTAGTGTGTCGTGCTGAACGCAGTCAAATGCTTTAGATAGGTCACAGAACACTCCAATAGCATTCTTTGATGACTCCCAAGCACTATAAACGTGTTTTATGAGAGCAACACCCGCATCAGTAGTGGATCTACCTTTAGTAAACCCGTATTGATCTTTGTGAAGCAGACTATTTAAATTGAAGTGGCTTAATAGCTGCTTTAAAAGAATCTTTTCAAATATTTTACTAAATGCCGGCAAGATAGATATGGGCCTAAAATTATTAATTTCATTTTTACTGCCAGATTTGAATAAGGGTATAATTTTACTTAATTTCATCAAATCCGGAAATACGCCTAGGTCAAAGCATTGATTAAAAATTATAGATAGGTAAGGCGCAACAGTCTCAACTATAGTACCTAAACTTTTAATTGAAATGCCCCAAAAGTCGCCGGTATTTTTAATATTAATTGAATTATATGCGATCAATATATCTCGCGGGGTAACGTGCTCGAATCTAAACACGCTCTTGCATTCAGGTACACTGCTAAGCAAAAAATTTCCAGCGTCAAAAGATGATGATTGTAAAGAGCTAGTAGTTGTTAAAGGTATGCTCGCAAAGAAACTATTGAACATATGCGCTACTTGAGTTTTGTTAGTGACTAATAAATTGTTTTCTTTTAGTTCAAATTGGTTTTCCCGTGGTCGAGCTCTTCCTGTTTCATTATTTATAATGCTCCACGTTTCTTTAATTATATTTGTTGAATGCTTAATTTTACTACTAATAAATTTAGATTTTGCCATAATACAAACTTGTTTAAAAATTTTTGAGTACTTTTTTACATAATCTCGAAAAGGTGAGTCAAATCTATGTTGTTTCATACCATATAATTCAAATAACTTGGCTCTACTTTTGTATATACCTATAGTGGCCCACTGGTTAAAAGATCCCATAGTACCCTTTATTGTGACAGTTTTACTCTTAAAAGTATTTTGAAATTCATTATTTACTAGTCCAAAAAGTGAGTTATAAATTGTATTTGGATTTTGTGAGTTTAATATTGAGGTATTGAGTTTAGCAATAATATTATTTTTGAAACGTATTAGACGATTGGTAGTCTGAGGCCTACATTCTACTATGCGTGATTTATCATATGTTGAACAGGGAAAACTAGCTATCTGTCCACGGTGATCAGAAGGGAGAGAACTAATTACTACTGGGTTTGTGGCAGCACAAGAACTAAATATGTTATCCAAACAAGTAGAAGATGTTGCAGATACTCTAGTAGGTTCACAGAATAGGTTACTTAAATTAAATGACTTAAAAAGATTCAGAAATCTAATACACTGTGAAGAATTCTCTAAAATATTAATATTAAAATCGCCACATACTATAATATTCTTATTACTACATTTAATTTTATTGATAGCATCTTCCATAACAGTCTCAAATAGATTATAGTCACCAGAAGGAGGTCGATATACACAAATTACTATATATAGGTCTAGTCTGGTCCAACATCACTCCTCCATTCTAAACGTATCAGTGTGAGCGTTTAAATAATTACTTGCTTTTACTTTTATTAGGGTAGCAGCGCCAAACAGGAGTCGGATCTTGGGCTCCATTCGATGTCTCGACCAAAGGAATAATTTAATTTTAATATTTTCTACAATTTTATTATCAGTGCATAGGGTTCCCACCAAGAACGTAGGGTCCCAAGCCAACCTCACCTGCAAGTAGTGTACCTGCTTATCAACGGATGGGGCTCTGGCAAACAAAACATTAGGCTCGCCACCTATTACGTGGGATCAAAAGTGTGGCAAAAAGTGGGCGTTTAATATGCCTCTGTCTACCCCTTCGGGGAAACAGGCGTGAGCCTATGTATGTATGTTATAAACAATATTCAGCCAGCTACCTGCAGTTATGCTGTTGCCACGAAAAGCCACGACACGCTAAGCGACAAGCGATTTCGATGTTTATTTGTGCAGTTTAGTTCTGCACTGAGGTGACAGCGCCGGCGGCGGCAGAATAGAGAGCGGCATGAACATTGAAATCGCTTGTCGCTCAGCGTGTCGCGGCCGTTCATGGCCAGGCTGTTAGGCGACATCCACTCATTTCATAGTTTTACTATATCCTTACTAATACCTATTATAAATGTAAGTGAATTTATTTATTTGTTAAGCTTTCACATTTTGACTACTCAATCTATCATAAAAAGTTCAATGCACGTTGCTGGGAGTAATGGGAGTACAGAAAAAGGTGTAAGGTACTTTTTATCAATCGGCTTTGGCCTATAAATCAAGCTTCAGGTATCATCAGTGATTGCTAGGATGGCAAACACAAAGGGTATGCTTATTTATTTTAATATACTGCTTTGCATTAAAACGTGGCTTTTTCCTTTCTTTAGTGTACGCGTGCGCCTTCCATAAATGAGACATCTTCTGTTTCTCCGACAACCAGCACTAAAGCGCCTACGTTAGTTACAATTTCTCCGCCAGTAGGTACAGAAGCGATGAAAATCGTGTGCGCTAAACACTTACGTACAATAGAAAAACTACAAAAAGAAGTTTTTCACCTTGAGCAGCTTGTTAAAAGACGTTTGTTAAAAATTAATTACCTATTTAAGACAACGTTCTAAACGTCTGATAAAAAGAACATTGCTATGAATTCACGTATATATTATGTCGGCGATACGCCGGGGTTATCGTGTCCAGCCCAGACTCCATTATAATAAAAAGACTCACGTAATATTACTTGGTTTATTTTCAGACGATTTCTAGCACAGAATTGAATTAAAATGTGACCTACAATCCTTTTTATAAACTAACCGTCATTACACTTAATGTTAACAACTGCCACTTCCTATTCAACATATAATTGAAATTACTGTACAATTAATTATCAAAAATCAACATTAATATTGTTATGAATATTGCACAACACCATATGATATATTTTATACGAATAACAAATCTATTGTAATAATCAAACGCTGCTTTACAACATTCGCAACAGATGGCGCTATCAACAGGATGTAAATATAAGCGCAGGTTATTTATTACCGTTAACATAAAAGTATCAGAATAATGTTATTTAATACTAATTGATTTTACTTTGTTGAAAGTTTCTGGAGTTGTCTTAATTATTAAGCGATAAATTAAATACCCAATATTTATAAAACAGTGAAGCAGTCAATACAGTGTCTAATATTCTAAAGTAGTGAAGTTCTCAGTTCTGTGTTCACAAATAGTTATTTAAATATCAATCTTAAATATTATTAAAATTTTCGTAACAATATAATCATTATATATTAATTTGATTTTGATACTTGATAGTTTGCAAAACGAAAATATCGTGAAGAAGGATTTGATAATTTTAGATCACGTGAAAAATAATAGTGTTATTAAAAAATACCTTTCACGCGCGGCTGGTGACAAAACACGTGAGATTAGCTTGAAGTTAAAAAAAATGCTGTGACGCTTCATTATTATGTGCTACTGAGTACCCATTTGAAACAAAAAAATATAGATTCCGTTTAAAAATGCAAGTTTGTGTAATAATTATATAAATACTATCCATTACCTAGCGTTCTGTAACTCGCCGTGTGGTTGACGGCATAGAATACAAGTTTCACCACCCCCTATCTTCTCGTGGGTGTCGTAAGAGGCGACTAAGGGATAACACGATGCAAATACCATCTTTGCGTATAGACGGAAAACTCGACATCAAACCCTATACGACTGCCTCGTTGGTCTCGCGGCAAAAATGTGCGCGTGGGATCGGGAGGTCCCGGGTTCGATTCCTGGGTCGGGCAGTGTTATTGGGTTTTTCTGTCACGAAAATCTCAGTAGCAGCACGGAGTCTGGCAATGTGCCCGGTACGGCAATAGGCTCGCCCCTTATTACGTGGGACTAAAGTATATCTGGTGAAAAGTGGGTGTAGAAATACACCTCTGCCTACCCCTTCGGGGATAAAAGGCGTGACGTTATGTATGTATGTATGTAACTAGCGTTCTGACTGCTGTAGACACAAACTTACGGAATGTATAACATGTACATACTTACTTTTACAAGTCTGTTTGATTTTGAACCTATATTATTGAAACTTTGATCGATATCGATAGCGGATTTGCTCAATCACTTAAAAATTAAAAAGTTACGAAATTTGTGTTCAAATTGTCTTTAGCCCTAACTGACAAACATAGCGCCATCTTCTTCTGGCAACTCTAATTTGTCATATGAGTGAAGAGTGTAGCTATATTCAATTTGTTCATAAAAAATATCATTAATTCCATGCTTTAGTTATTCTTCCATGGGGTATACTCTTTGATTCTGACAAAATAAACTTCAAAACAATGCTATATGTCATCGATACATGACAAGATGTACGCATGCGCTAAATTCCGGTATGACGTCACGAGCCGTTCCGCGCGCGCTTGATTTTCATTTCTTTCAGTCCACGGAATGTTTTCTGTTCAGAGTAAAATCAAACGTTTGTGGTAGGCAGTAAGCTCATTTTTTATTAATCAGATGATTTTGAGAGCCCGAAAACATTACAAACCTGAAATCAGTCCCTGAAAACGGGCACTGAATTTTTTCAGTCCGGAACGGAATGAAACTTTTGCGTGCTTTCCGATCAAAGCAAAATCTATCGTTTGCGGTGGTAAGTACGTTTATTTTACAAAATACATTTGATACAGTCGACAAATGAAACTCGCTAGTCTCACGGAATTCCGCCATGAAAAATCGGTCCTGAAAATCGGATGTCTGCGGCCAGGCTAAAAAGGACACGCACGGTCACTATAATAATGCACAGTACTATAAACCGTCTAAACTAAAAAACTACGCTTCTGTCGCATCTATAAATGTCGAACCGAACGATACACCTGTGCCTAACCTACAACACTATAATGTCAACATGATATCTAAATCAGCTGTTCCTACAAAAATAACTAATAAAAGGTGTGTGTTTTGCCCGCGATGTCGTTCAACTGATCACTCACTAGGGACGTGCAAGCAAGAACGTTATCCGATATGTTTTAAGTGTGGCCTTAGGGATGTCACGTTCGTAAATTGTCCTAACTGTAAAAATAAATCTTTTTCAAAAAACTAATTTACTCGGATCATAGTTCGTCAAATAAGATGACAAACCCTACCGTTTGTACATCTTCTAAACCTAAATATTTTGACAAAGAAGACTGGAAAAATTGGCTGAACACTCTAAAAGTGTATTTTTCCAGTTATTCTGTGGCTGCGATCCGTGATCAAAAACCTAATACTGATTTTCGACCCTATGTTAATGTAACCATTAAGAATCTACCCCTTACTGGGTTACTTGACTCAGGTTCTGCCGTGACTATATTGGGCAATAATTCTCATATAAAAATTATTTCTCAAACTAATCTCCCTTTGAATAAGTGTGACAACCCTACTATATTTTTTCGATCGGCGGGTGGTCATCGTTTGACACCGATCGGCTATATCAACCTACCCACCACTTTTGAAAATAAAACTTATAACTTAAAAGCGTACGTAATTCCAGAAGTCACTAGTTCGTTAATTTTAGGTATTGACTTCTGGAAAAGATTTAAATTGTTACCAAATTATATTTACTCTGTCTCTTTAGCTAATAATGACCCTTGTAGTAATTCCTTACCTAATAAACCTAATGCTGCCTTACAATCCTACAATGAGCTTAATGACTACCAAAAACGTTTAGCGGATAAGATGATTAAGCAATTCGAATGTATATCTTCCGAGAAGAAAGGCCTTGGACGTACCCATTTAGTCGAGCATCGTATTGATACAGGTGACTCACCGCCAATACGTCAGCGATACTATCGTCTGCCGCCAGAAAAATTGCGTGTTATTATTGAGGAACTAGACGAGATGCTTAAACTCGGAGTCGTAGAACCATGTGAAAGCCCATGGTCTTCGCCTATCATATTAACGCCTAAAAAAGATGGTAAATTAAGGTTTTGTTTAGACAGCCGAAAACTAAACTCGGTTACACGTAAGGATGCGTACAAACTACCGTATGTTTCTGAAATCCTAGATAACCTAAAAAATGCTAGATTCCTAAGTAGTATTGATCTATCTAAATCTTTTTGGCAGACGCCTATTCGGAGTAGCGATCGGGACAAGACCGCGTTCTACGTACCTACCCGCGGAACATTCCGATTTGTTACTATGCCGTTCGGCTTAACTAATGCGCCGGCTACGCAACAAAGATTGGTCGATCAATTATTTACAAATAGTCCAGAGTTCGAAAACGCGGTGTTCGTATTCTTAGACGATATTTGACGCTGAATGTGATGATTTTGATCATCACATTCAGCTGTTATCTAAAGTATACGCGAAACTAAAATCAGCTAACTTAACTATTAATTTAGAAAAGTCACATTTCTTTAGAAACGAATTAAAATACTTGGGTTACGTAGTCAATTCTAAAGGACTTCACGTAGATCCTAGTAAGGTGGAAGCAATAATGAACTATCCTGTACCTACAAATAAAAAGGAGGTAAAACGGTTTTTGGGTACCGCGTCTTGATACCGTAGATTTATACCTAATTTTAGTTCAATTGCAGGGCCTCTAAATAAACTTACTTCTACCAGTAAAAAGGCTGCTCCTTTTGTGTGGTCGGAGGAAGCTAACAACTCATTTATTAAACTCAAACACCTGTTATCTACCGCGCCTATTCTATCTTGTCCGGACTATAACAAACCGTTCGAAGTGCACACGGATGCTAGCGACTATGGCGTAGGGGCTTTACTCACACAAACTACCGACGGTGTGGAGTATCCTATAGCTTATATGAGCAAATCCTTGTCAACACAGGAACGTAATTATAGTATTACGGAACGGGAGGCGCTAGCTGTTTTAGTCGCGGTAGAACATTGGCGATGTTACTTAGATAACGGTTTGAAATTCAATGTCTACACAGATCACTCAGCCTTAAAATGGTTTTTAAATTTAAGTAACCCTACGGGTCGCTTAGCGAGATGGGGGGTGCGCCTGTCTTCTTTTAATTTTGATGTGAAACATCGCCGCGGCGCGGATAACGTCATACCCGACGCACTATCGCGGGCAAGTGCCGTGTCGGCTATTGATACTAACACTGATAATGATACTACCGTAACCTCGGATCAGTGGTATACTACTATCTACAATGGCTGTAAAAACTCGCCTACATCTTTTCCTAACTATTCCATCAAAAATGATAAGTTATATCGATATATGGTATCGAAATGTGCACTGCGGAAAGAATTCGAATGGAAAGAGGTTCTACCTACCTCGGATAGATCTACAGCTATTAAAGAAAACCATTCGGAACTCGCTGCGGGTCATTTAGGTATTTTTAAAACGTATAAACGTTTAGCACAGCGTTATTATTGGCCCGGTATGCACGCCGACGTTGTTAAATTTATATCTTCGTGTGATACTTGTGTCGCACATAAACACCAAAACCATGCTACTTTAGGTGTTATGGGACGACCAAAGGTGTGCTCTCGTCCCTTCCAAACAATTAGTATCGACCTTGTTGGACCCCTTCCCTCAACAAGAAAACAAAATAGCTATATTTTTGTTGTTACTTGTTGCTTCAGTAAATATTGTCTTCTCTTTCCCATCAAGCGGGCTACCGCCGAGATTATAACTAACATTCTCGAGGAAAAAGTTTTCTTAATACATGGCATACCTTCAACCGTTATTCTAGACAATGGTAAACAATTTGTAAGTGCAACTCTAAAGTCTATGATTAGAAAATATAAAATACCTAACTTGCACTTTACACCGAAATACACTCCGCACGTAAATTCTGTTGAGAGATACAACAAAACCATCGTGACTACTATATCTTCGTTTATCGAAAACGACCATAGAATATGGGATACTTTAATTCCCAAAATTCAATTCGCGATAAATACTGCGGTTAATGAGGTAACTGGTTATACTCCGAGTTTTTAAGTGTACGGCAGAGAACTAGTAACTTGCGGTTCACACTATATTGATGCCGAGTCAGATGATGTTATTTATATACCTAGGGATTCTTATGCTGAAAATAAAGGCTGTCTATCAAGTATTTTCGATAAGGTCCAGTCTCTTTTAATCCAAGCTCACGCTAGAAACTCACACACATACAACTTACGCCGTAAACCGGCTGAGTTTAACATAGGTGATACCGTATGGAAAAGAACCTTCTATTTAAGTGACAAGGACAAATCATTTAGCAAAAAACTAGCTCCTAAGTTTACCAAGTGTACTATTATTGCTAAAAAGTCACCACTAGTATACGAATTAGCGGATTCGTTGGGTAAATCTATTGGCAGTTGGCACATTAAAGATTTAAAACTAATTAACTACACTGATTCCTAACCTAACTAGATTCTTTCATTGTACCTACCTGCAGTTTGAGTTTCATAGTCACTATCTACTTAGCACTGTCTACAGAAGTTCGGAGGACTTAGTTAGACGGATTTTTCTTGTCTAGACACGAAAAATCCTGCTGTACAGAGCGGGGTATTGTAACGTAATACTACACGTATTGCGTTATAATATCTCGCAGGCGCTTAACGCCAGCTTAGCCAGACATCGTTCGCAATATTACCAAATATGGTCATATTCACTAGCCAAAGGCAGTTGTGAGTCACAGGTTTATGCCTATATTAGATGGGTGCGCGTTGTAGAATGGTCACTTTCCCTAGACATCGGAACGCTGCCGCTACACCTCGCGATTATTCTACATTCTACTTCCTATCTACTGTCCCGCTGGGGGTAAGCATATTCTAGTTGTCTGTGTGCCTATATGTTCTGTCTGTAGTATCTGTGTCTCCTAAGCATAACAGCCGATCTAGGGACAGCCTGTTCCTGACCGGTTGTTGTGTATTCTCTATGCTGTTTCCAGTTCAACCTACGAGCTCACTGCACCTGTCTTCACCCTACGAGCTCACTGCACCTGTCTTCACCCTACGGGCTACGTTCTTCCTATGGGCTACAAGCAACGAGCTGCTGGCGCCGTGCCGTTACTAGCCAGCTGCCACCCAAGCCTCCGTTCCTGCCTACGAGCTCCTACAGCCAGGCCACGGACGCCTGAGCCTGACCGCTCGACCCACATCGGCTGCACCGCCTGAGACCCGCTCAGCCTGAACATCGACCACAGAGCTGCCTGCACAGCGCACCTTGGCCAGCTCATCGGCGACCCTTCGGGCAGCTACCCGCGAGCGTCGGAGAGCAGCAGGAGTCTACACTCCAGCCGTTTCAGGCCAGTGCTTACCTAGTTCGGTCGTACTGTATGTGAGCGGTAGTGAGACATAATAAAGAACCTGTTCAGCCTAGCAGTGTTTCTCTCGAACCCCGACATCCTACCTGAGATCCTCCGTCTCAGTTTAAACTATTAAATGAGACAACAGATAGGCATTCATGTGTTTTAAACTTAGTTCATCAAAACATACAAGGCCTATCTGGCAAAGAATTAGAAATAGATTTATTTTTAAATAAACATAAGATTGATATCTTATGTATTACAGAACATTGGTTGCGAGGTGACCAATTAATATTTAACAATCAACATTACTCAGTTATAAGTGCATTCGTAAGAAAGAAGGCTATTCGTGGTGGCTCTCTAATATATGTATGTAATAGTTTGAAATGTAAAGAACGTAAGGATATAGCTAAACTTTCTATCGAGTGCACTGCTGGGATTTCTTGTGTTGAGCTTGAACAACATATTATAGTGTGTGTGTATCGACCACCACAAAGCGACTTTACTCAGTTTGAAAGCATTATTGAGGATGTCTTAAAACACATAATTTCTAGTAGGAAGTCTATAATAGTATGCGGCGATTTTAATGTCAATTTGTTAGAAAAATCACCAATTTGTACTAGGTTAGTTAGCTTATTTAGGTCATTTAATTTAAATGTTTTGTTCTCTGAACCAACTAGAATAACCTCACATTCGTCTACATGCTTAGATAATGTTTTTTGCAATTGTCTTTATTTAAGTAAGGCTGTTTTAACTGACTTGACATCGGATTACTGCGGGCAAAAGGTTGTAATTCCAACTAATACAACCCCTAAAGTACAAGAAATTACATGTAGGCCAATGACCTCTGCTCGCCTAAAACACTTTAGTAATGATGTTGCTGCCAAGATCGCCAGTATTGACTTAACCGTTGATGATCCTGATGAATTATATAAATTCTTATTTAAAATTGTTAATGATGAGTACAATAAAATTTTTAAACTGAAGACGTTTGCAAGGAGCATTAAAGTAATTTTTTGTGATTGGGCAACAGTAGGTATATACAAAAGTAGAGCTAGGTTGTATGATCTATATGGTATGAAGAAATACAATTTTGATCCTGAATTTATTCAATATGTTAGAAATTATTCAAAGGTTTTTAAGAGGCCATGTGCTTTAGCCAAATCCTTATCTTTAAGCAATAAAATCAAGAACAAAATTAAAACTACTTGGAGCATTATTAACAATGAGACTGGTCGAGCTAAATTGGTAGATAACAATTATGAATTAAAATTTAATGGTGAAATTATTACTAGGAAAACTGATGTTGCTCAGACATTTAACAATTTCTTCATAAACATACCAGTGAACACAACCAGTTGTCTAGATTCATGTCCAAACAAAGCAGAAATGTTGGTTAGGGGCAATGTGAATGAATGTGATGTGCTTTTTAATTTCAAATATTTTGACACCAATGACATACTGAAGGTATTCAAGACGCTCAATAATAAAAAATCTGTTGACTTATGGGGCATTTCTGTTAAACTTGTGCGACAAATTATTTCTAGCTTAGCTCCATATTTAGCTGCAATATTCAACAGATGCGTAGATACAGGAGTATTTCCTGATCTAATGAAACACAGTAAAGTAATACCATTATTCAAAAAGGGATCAAAGAGCGACCCTAGTAATTTTCGGCCAATTTCTATCTTGCCTGCTATTAGTAAAATTTTTGAAAAGATTATTTTGCATCAACTAGAGAGCCACTTTCACACAAATAATTTATTTCACAGTGAACAGTATGGCTTTACTAAGGGTCGCTCCACCGTTGATGCCGGTGTGACTTTGTTAAAGCATATTTTTAATGCTTGGGAAAACTCGAAGGATGCCATTGGTGTTTTTTGTGACCTATCAAAGGCCTTTGACTGTGTGGAACATAATACGCTTTTACTTAAATTGAAACTTTATGGTATTAGAGATACCGCACTCAATCTTGTTGCCAGCTACCTTAGTGATAGAATTCAGTATGTAGATGTTAATGGGAGTAGGTCTCTAGGTTTGCCAGTAGGAATGGGCGTTCCACAGGGCTCTATTCTCGGTCCATTTCTTTTTTTAATATATATTAATGATTTGCCGTTCTTTGTACAAAATTTATGTGATATTGTTTTGTTTGCCGACGATACGTCACTAATTTTAAAGTTGATCGTAATTTAAGTAACTTTGATACCGTCAATAACACTCTTGCACAAGTATTAGATTGGTTTTCGACAAATAATTTGGTAATCAACTCAAGCAAAACCAAATGTGTTAAATTCTCTTTGCCTAATGTCAAAAGTGTTCCTACTAATATAATTTTAAATAAGGAAACAATTCAACTAGTCGAATCAACCGTATTCTTAGGTGTAACTTTAGATTGTAAGCTTCAGTGGGGCGCCCAAATATCCTGTCTCGCAGTAAAACTTAGTTCTGCAGCGTTTGCAGTTAGAAAAGTTAGGGAATTCACAGATATAGATACTGCTAGACTAGTTTACTTTAGTTATTTTCACAGCGTAATGTCTTACGGAATAATGTTATGGGGTACAGCTGCTGATATACAGACTATTTTTGTCATTCAAAAAAGGGCCATACGTGCAATTTATAAGTTAGGTGCTAGAGATTCTTTACGTGATAAATTTAAAGAAGTAGACATATTGACAGTTGCATCGCAATATATATATGCTAACTTAATGTACATTAAGAAAAACTTAATTCTATACCGCAAAAATAGTGATTTGCACAACGTGAACACAAGGAATAAGCATAAACTGGTGGGAACTAACTACCGTCTACATAAAGTTCAGAACTCATTTGCGGGGATTGGTATACGATTTTTCAACAAATTGCCTCTTGAAATAATGAATTTACCCATGCACAAATACAAACGGACAATTAGGAACTTTCTTTTACAAAGGGGTTATTACACTATTAAGGAATTTTTAAATGATAAGACACCGTGGGGATAGGCTTAGGCTTGTTTAACTCACGATTATTTTATTTACATGTTAAGTGGAGGTGCCTCGTGAACACACATGATGTGAACATGGTTTTTGCAGGATTTGGATATTTTTATGATTTGTTGAATGTAGTTTAACATTATTTATCTCTGATCATATCATTGTTCACTTGTCACCTTCACAAAATTCTTTCTACATTTGCATTCCTTCACGTGTTCCACTAACTTATGTTAATAATAACGATCTGGGAAATGGAGGTAATTGGCGGTCATGGTTAGTATACCAATAGATTGTTTCTTACTGCTGGTTCGTATACCGTTGTCGTCATGCTCACTAAAATGTCATTTCTTGTGGTTGCGTCGTGTGTCGGGTCATCCCTGTCCCTCTAATATGGCGAGAGGGATGATGGCTGGCACATGCGTCATACTCGTGAACGGGTGCTACTTGCGATGACTGGTCGATGACGGTCTTGCGGGCTGGTATTAGATTTTAATATTTAACTGCATCATTTCCATCATGGTTCTGATCACTTTCGCGGATTGCCTGCATTATTAGGTATATATAATGTAAGTGGATGCTCCTGTTTCACCATGTCTATTCTGAGGAGGCTAACCAAAAGTATTATCCTTGAGTATTATGATGTACAGTAAATATATACAAGTGATATAGAAGGTGTAACAGTTGCAGCACCTTACAAAATGTAAATTGTGTATTATGCAAAACCTGGCGATGAAAAAGAGTGACCGTGAGTTTTATTGCCCGTTCTTTCTCATGGTTCTACCTATTGCTTTGCGAACGTGGCAGTAAATGTAAATGTAGAAGCATACAGTTATAATGTTTTAAATTTGAGTATAAGTAATTATTTTATAAATTTATTATTTTGACGTTCATAAGTGTCACATTGTGACCCAAATGAATAAAGGATTTTGAATTTGAATTTATTAACTACGACGAAACGAATCTTCCTGATGATCCTGGCCGCAAGAAAATAATCACAAAGAGAGGTGTGAAATATCCAGAGCGGGTCATGAACCACACTAAGGCTGCTGTTTCTATCATGGTTGCGTGCACAGCTGAGGGTGAATTATTGCCCCCTTATATTGTATACAAGGCCCAGCATTTATATGATACTTGGACTGCTAAGGGACCTCAGGGAGCTCGTTATAATAGATCACAGTCTGGGTGGTTTGATGGAACAATTTTTGAAGACTGGGTCAAGTCTATAATTATACCCTACTTTCATGGAAAGCCTGGAAATAAAATTTTAATTGGTGATAATTTGTTGTCACATTTTTCACTAGAGCTAATTAAACTGTGTCATGAAGAAAATATAAGGTTTGTATTTTTGCCGGCAAATTCGACCCACCTCACCCAACCCTTGAATGTCGCCTTTTTCAGGCCGATGAAAATGGCTTGGCGTAACATATTGTGCCAATGAAAAAAAAACCGACGGTCGGCAACAAGCAACGATTCCAAAAGGATGTTTTCCTCGTTTATTGTCCATGCTTATAGATGCCCTAAAGGATAACAGCAAAAACAATATTTTAGCAGTTTTCAAAAAATCTGGCATAAATCCATTGGACCCCACACAGGTACTGACAAGACTACCTGGATATGAAAGAATAAGCCACGAAACAAAAACTGTCAGTGAATCTGTTTTAACAATATTAAAAGATATGCGTTTTGGAACAATGAATGTCGTTGAACCTAAAAGAAAAAGAAAATTAGAAGTCGAGCCTGGAAAAAGCAACAATCCTGATGAAAGTTATGCTGAAACGGAATATGAGAATAAAGAACCACAGAAAAAGAAAATTAAAAGTAAATTGCAATTTGCTAAAACCAAAGAAGAAATCAATGATGACGAACAAAAAGAGCCAATAGTAACAAAAAAAGGAAAGGGTACAGGGAAAAACTCAAAACCATCCCTACTGCCAAATATATCAGATGAGACTAAATTGATAGCCTCTAATTATACCAAAGATGATTTTGAAGGAAATTTACCTCACATAATTGAACCAAGCACTAGCAAATATATGGAAGAAGAAAAATCACTTCATCCAGAGACAGATAAAGCTAACATTTTCAACAACTACTTAGATATAGAAAATACACCGATAATTTTTGGAGATTATATATTGATAAGTCATTATGAAACGATCGATAATTATAATTTTTCCGATGCCATAGCTTCTACTCGTGAAACCAATAACAAAATTCGAGTTCTATCTGATATTACGGTTCAGGATACTAATGTAGAACACAAGTTCTCCAGCTACAAATCGTAAAAAAGGCTAAAACTGTTAGTAAAGGTATTAAGAAAAAACAAGTACGAAATTATTACAGAAGTGATGAAGAAATATTATCAGACTTAATGTCTGATATTGATTGAAATACATAAATAAATATAAGCACTGACTGATTATCTAAGAAATTTACGTTTTGTTGATTTTTATGAAAAATAAATTATTTTAGAATTAAAATAATTACGTTGATTTTTAAATGTTTGTTTATTAATAATTTTATCTCATAGCAGTAATTACATTTTGTAATTTTATTTTTGTTGATTACCTTGTTTTATTGATTTTGGTAGAAATAATAGAAAGAAGAATAATAGATATTATTTTAGTAGATAATTTTAAAATGATTGTTAAATAACTAATTCTCGAGGCTAAAATTATCTTTAAACTTATTAACATGTCATAATTATGTCAATAATATATTCTATATAAAAATTATATGTGATATGGTATCTTTCATTTCATTATAAGTGCCTACCTAATTACATGATTAACAACTTTAAATATAAGGATGTTACCTATTTAATCTTGTTATTTATTTATCTAGAAATTAACCTACCTACAACTATAAAATTTTTGAAAACCCTTGCACTTTTTCTCTAATAACCCCATACGTCGTATCTATTGATCCCAGTTTACGGGCAAATAGAAATTGGTCACTTTTTTGTTTTTTTCTCGTAATGAGCTAATAATTTAAAGTTCTAACAGTAATCTAGCGGTAAAAATAACACAAGCCTCCCGCTATGACAGCAAGTTTGTTGTCAGAATCTTAGAATTTATATTGTTAAAATTGATTTGAATGTCCATATTGTTCTTATTAACCCCATTTTATGGTACCCGTTTTGGCCGATCCCGTGGGAATTTCGGGAAATCCCTTCTTAGTGCACCCCTACGGTCCCCAAGGAACATACATGCCAAATTTCAGCTTCCTCGCCCAATAGTTTCGGCTGTAGCATGTCTGTCAGCTGCACATATTTATTTTGTAAAAATGTGTACAAAATGTAGCCGTATCGGGTGTTTGATTCCGCTGTGATCTCAGATAGGTACAATCAATTATTTATTTGCACAACGTCAGGATTGAGGAGCCACATACATTTGTATTTTTTACAAATTCCCTTGATCTTACAAGTCTATAATATTAATACAAATTTGATTACAACTACTACAAAATGACGATAAACTGGAAACATAATTCGAATGACTACTTTCACGGAATTCACACTCGCATGGCGCATGGATTGAGGAGCCACACTTGAAGTATAATATCTTCCTGAATATCAAAGATACAATCCTTAGATTTTTTGTAGATGCTATTCACAGTTAAGTACAAAATGATACAAAATGTTCATAAATATTCATTCGATACTTTTCGAGTTCTAGGGTGGCTCCTCAGTTCAGACGTATGTACTGAGGACCCACCTTTACATTGATATAACATTTTAAATACTTTAGTACAAATTTCAACATTTGGCCTACAAAATTATTTCTCTTCGTACTAAATAACGGACCAAGCTTCGTTGTAAAATCTGAAGTGGCTCCTCAATCTCCACACGGACATTGATTTTGTGTATATTGGTGAATAGTTATAATATTTTCTAGTCTTGGTTCATTTTATCAACCATGACTCGAATTGTATCAGGGGATGATTTAGTGCGTATTTTAGAAGATAGTGATTGTGAAGAAGGTGAAGTTAATTGTGTGGCACTAAATGCAGTATAGTGTATCGACTGTGGAGGTTACTTATTATGTCTCAAGAACAATTTATTAGCGTGGACCCGTAAAAAGTTTTATTTAAGTTGATTTTAGTAAGAAAAACCATATTTATTTTTGTTTGATTAAAATATACCAAGCTTTACTTTTTACATATTAGATATGGCAACCAAGGGAGCCAGATTACGTACTTGGCAGGTTGAAAGAATTATCAGTTTTTTTATTTGATTGATTTTTCAAGTTTCTCGTGAACAACTCTATTCTTGGTGGTTAATAGTGTATTGTATGTCATGCACGGACGTACGGAGCGAACTCATCAGTGCATTACATGTAATGCATGGACAGTGAAAGTGTTAATGTTCTTACACAACTCTATGAAATAAGCCACATTTGCTTTTATTATATAGAGCAAAATTGATTCTATTATGCCAACACCGTATTAATAGTGAAGTTGCTTCTGAATGTTTAAAATATTGTGTCAAAGTGAAGTAGTCAACGGACGTGATTTCGAGTTGCGCTAAACTTTTATTTTGCCGGTATTCAGAGCCAATTGAAATAAAAATAGGAAGTTATCGGAAGTGTCAACTATTTAGCTGTTAAAAAAACTAACAGGTAATCCAAATTAAGTTTGATTTTATCCTAAATATGCCTAATAAATAAAGTTATTTTAGGTCTAAATCCAAATATTTCGGGATGAAAAGGTGATGCCTGAGAGTAAATGTGATGCCTAAAGCAGTCGCTGCCAAATATAATAGCCATCCGTCGGTTTTGTATCGCCATAGCAAAGGGGTACTAAAATCCCAAGGTGGGCAAAGAGCCCTTTCCATTGAAACTGAAGAATATATTATCCAATATATAAATGTTTGTGCTGAATGGGGATATCCACTAGACTCCCTGGACTTAAGATATATTATTAAATTGTATCTGGACAAGCTTGGAATTGCTCATAAGCGATTTAAGGATAATTATCCTTAAATCGCTTATGAGCTTATTTCATCCAAAGTTTTTTACATAGGAATAAGGAAAAGATATCCCAACGAATATGCCAAAATATTAAAAGAACCCGAGCTGCTGTTTCGCCAGAAATTATTAGTAAATATTTTGAAGAACTAGAAAAGTCTTTAGCCGAAGTTCCAGCCGAAAATGTCGTCAATTATGACGAAACAAATCTAGCGGATGATCCTGGGCGAAGGAAAATTATTACGAAACGCGGCACGAAATATCCTGAACGCGTCATGAACCATTCCAAGGCCAGTGTTTCTATAATGATAGCTGGATCGGCGGAGGGCCAACTTTTGCCACCATATGTGGTAGGGTACCGAGCCCGATCATTGGCACGGACCCAATTATTGGCACTCGAGCATTTAATTCAAAATAATAAGATGAATATTCTCTTAAGACGGTGTTTACAGTAATAAAATTTTGGTAGAAACTATGCATTTTTAGATGGCAACACTCAATCTGTCATTTTGATTTGCTTCATTTAGTAATCTTTGTTTAAATTTCGGCTGTAGACTAAAACCGGTTTACGTTATTTTTTTGCTAAGGTTAGTCAGTTGATAATACATTTATATTTATCGTTACTGATTATGAATCTCAGTTATTGTAATAATGTATGTGTGACATGACAATTTAAGCGTATGATGGCGTCGTTTTTCTACGATTAAAAGCATAATTTTATAATAATTACAGGGTGCCAATAAATGGAAGCCGAATGGCACGTTGTCTTATTATTGGCATCGTATGCCAATAACTGGCTCCTTCTTTTACTTACTCGAATATTTCTTTATTATTCCATTAGATAAAACCGTGTTTAAGAAACCTTTTCCTCAAAGTAAATAACATGATATTTACTCATTTTTCAATAATTGGCATAGTGCAAATAAGCCTTAATCCAATTATTGACACTATGCCAATAATTGGATTACTGGTATGACAATAAATGGATGATTTCGGAAATAAAATGAAAACCAAGAAGAAGACTGAAAATGAAGGAAACCGTGGAGAAAGAAGAAAGAAATATAACCTGGAGAACTTAAAAAAGGCCCTACATGCAGTTAAAAGTGGAATGAGCAAGAAACAAGCAGCTAAAGAGTATCAGGTACCTAGATCAACCATACAGTTTCGGCTTAATAACCCTGAGAAAATAAATCCTCGCCCTGGACCTACCACAGTATTAACAGATGACGAAGAAAATTTTCTCGTCAATTGGATAATACAAAGTTCGAAGAAAGGATTTCCTCGTCGAAAAGAAGACATTCAGTATAGTGTCTCTGAATTTTTAAAGAAGAGTAAGAGGCATCCTCCTTTTAAAAATGACCTTCCAGGTGATAAATGGCTAAAACTATTTTTAAAAACATCCTGAGGTTGCAGTTCGTACTCCCGAATCTGTCACAGCCGCAAGCTCCGTGGTATCGGAAAACGATATCAGAGCCTGGTTCGATGGCATTGAAAATTACATACATATCGTCACGCCTTTTATCCCCGAAGGGGTAGGCAGAGGTGTATTTCTACACCCACTTTTCGCCAGATATACTTTAGTCCCACATAATAAGCGGCGAGCCTATTGCCGTACCGGGCACATTTCCAGACTCCGTGCTGCTACTGAGAATTTCGTGACAGAAAAACCCAATAACACTGCCCGACCCAGGAATCGAACCCGGGGCCTCCCGATCCCACGCGCACATTTATGCCGCGAGATCAACGAGGCAGTCGTATAGGGTTTGATGTCGAGTTTTCCGTCTCTACGCAAAGATGGTATTTGCATCGTGTTATCCCTTAGTCGCCTCTTACGACATCCACGGGAAGATAGGGGGTGGTGACACTTGTATTCTATGCCGTCAACCACACGGCACCCCTTGCTGTGTCCTAAAACAGGTGTGGTGCTAGCATTAAAAGGTGACAGAAATGTTTACGAAATAGACAGAGGTCAAGCTAAATCTTCGATAACAGTAATGTTCACGTTTTGTGCCAACGGAGATTTAACCCTTCCAATGATTATTTTACCTTATAAGCGCCTTCCTGTAGATATTGCTAACAAAGTACCAGAAGAATGGGGTATCGGATTAAGTGATAATGGCTGGATGAAGGCGGAACTATTTTATGATTACATAAAAAATGTACTGCACCCATATCTTTTAAAAAAGGGTCAAATGTTTCCAATTATATTATTTGTTGACGGCCACAAAACTCATCTCACGCTGCAAGTCAGTGAACTTTGCACTAATTTGCAAATTATACTAGTTGCTCTTTACCCTAATTGCACTCGAATTTTGCAACCTGCTGATGTAGCAGAATTTTTTCCCTTGAAGTGTGCTTGGAAGCAAAGTGTCCTTCGATGGAGGCGAGATCATCTAGCACAGGCTCTGACGAAAGCGGATTTTGTGCCTATTCTAAAAACTGCGGGCACATTTCCAGACTCCGTGCTGCTACTGAGAATTTCGTGACAGAAAAACCCAATAACACTGCCCGACCCAGGAATCGAACCCGGGACCTCCCGATCCCACGCGCACATTAATGCCGCGAGACCAACGAGGCAGTCGTATAGGGTTTGATGTCGAGTTTTCCGTCTCTACGCAAAGATGATATGGCTCGCCCCTTATTACGTGGGACCAAAGTATATCTGGCGAAAAGTGGGTGTAGAAATACACCTCTCCCTACCCCTTCGCAGATAAAAGGCGTGACGTTGTGTATGTATGTGTAAAAACTGCGATAGATGTGTCTTTGAAACCTGCTACTATTAACCTCTTGTATGCCGGAATGCCAGACACAATGAAAAAGCTATTGTGTCTCGCGTAGATCTGCGTTCCGGCATACAAGGGGTTAAAAATGGTTTCAAAGCTTGCGGTATCTTACCATGGAATCCTGATGCTTTGGATTATACAAAGTGCTTAGGCAATTCCAAGGTAAAAGAAACAAGTCAACCACACTGTTTAGGTATGGATGCAAACGATAGAAATCGAATGACTAAAGAGAATTTTATTTATATTGTCGGAATGGAAAATATAAATAAAATAAACAAAAATGATATAGATTTGACTAATTACTTTGACTAATTTACTATATAAGGCCCAAAATTTATATAACACATGGGTTTCTCACGGTCCTAAAGGTGCACGATACAACCGTTCCCAGTCAGGTTGGTTCGATGGCAGTATTTTTGAAAATTGGGTGCAAACCATTGTCATTCCATTTTTCTCTCAAAAGCCAGGTAAAAAGCTACTAATCGGCGATAATTTATCTTCACATTTGTCAGTTGATATGATCAGACTTTGCAAAGAGCATGACATTAATTTTATATTTTTACCAAGCAATTCTACACATTTAACTCAACCCTTAGATGTAGCCTTCTTCAGGCCTATGAAGGCAGTTTGGCGGCAAATACTTCTCAAATGGAAGAAAACTGATGGTGCCAATGAGACATGTGTACCAAACAGTTGCTTCCTTAAATTAATAAAGAAATTAATGGATGATATACATGAAAATGCTAGGGCTAATTACTATTTGAAAGCAGGTTTAAAAAAAACCGGTATCTGCCCTTTTGACCCAATGCAAGTGCTTTCTCGAATTCCAACACAATTAGGCGATACAAACAGATATAGGGAAGCAGTGGATGAATCTGTACTAACTTTACTTAATGACATGCGATATGGAACAACAGGTGTGAAAAAAACAAAAAGAAAGCGAAAACTCGAAGTGGTGGTAGGAAAAAGTGTTGGTGAATCTACGGAAGATTACGTAGACTCAGAAGTAAGGCTCGGCCCAAGTACTTCCAAACAACAAAGAAGAGAATACCTGCAGACAATTCAGGAGATAAGGAAAACGGATTGCCACAAGAAAGAGCTAACACAAATAAAAGCATTAAAGGTAAGGGAATTGGTAAGAAGACAAAAAGAAAGGCAAGTACGTCAATGGATCAATCAATCGTAACAGAAAATAAAATGGAAACCCGAAACAAACTAGATGCTAGTGTAACGGCATAGGATGACGTATACTAAGTTTGTATCGAGTCGTAGCGTAAGCTAAGTGTGTTATGTGTACAACCTCAGGTACAGTGATAGTAAAGCCAGTCTTACGGAGCTCTTGGTAGCCAATACACATCTGAAATCTATCCGTGTTTTACTGAATTCTCCCGTAGCGACCCTGATCCAACAATTGGTGACCCCGACGTGATTTTTATCGAGTGTTAACGGGATAGTTTTAACTGAAATGGCTACAAAACCTAGTGAAATTTCGTTGGAAGGGTCGCCGGCTTTGGACAGTTACCAGCCGGGTCAATCGAGTGCAGAACTAGCGGCGATCACGCTGACCTCGAAGATTCCCGAATTTTGGGTGGACACGCCGCGGGTGTGGTTCTACAGAGTTGAAGCTATGTTGGCGCTTCAGAAGTTGTCAGATACGGCCAAATTTGACACAGTGGTGACCAAATTATCTAAAGAGGCAATTCAACAAGTGACTGATCTTCTTATGGACCCACCGGCAGAACACAAATTTGTGGCATTGAAAACACGCCTTTTGGCTATCTACGAGGAATCTAAGAATCGACAATTATAGAAGCTGATCAGCGAGATGGACTTGGGTGATCAAAAGCCGTCGTATGCGCGAACTGGCGAAAGATAAGATACCTGATGAGACGTTGAAGATGCTTTGGCAAGGGCACCTACCTTCTGCAGTTCGAGCAGTGTTGACCATGGCGGACACTAAGGAGCTGGACAAACTCGCGGTTATCGCCGATAACGTATTCGAAACTACAACGCGTACTGCACACGTGAGTGAGGTTTGCCGACCGCAAGAGAGCAGCGCTTCCAAGGACACCGAAATGTTGATGGCTGAAATCGCGAAACTAAGTCTCAAGATTTCGGAGTTGGAAAAATTAGGACGAGCAGGGCAACAGCAGTGGCAGCGTCAAGGCCGTTCACGTTCAGCATCACGTAACAGCGGCCGTTCATCGTCGAGGCGCAGGACACCGACGACCCAGATTGGCTCTGCTTCTACCACCATCGCTTCCGTGCTAGAGCGGAGAAATGTGTGAAGCCTTGTTCCTGGAAAGCGGCACCGGAAAACTAGAGGAGATACGGACTGCGGCGGAGGTCTGTATCATCACCCCGTGTCACCGCCTTCGATTCGAGTTACAGATCGCAACAGCGGACTACGTTTTCTAGTGGACACTGGCGCTAATGTTTCGGTTCTTCCAGTGCAGTGCGGTAAAAAACGTGACAATGAGTGCCAAGACTATAGCTTGTACGCTGCTAATGGGACACGTATCAAGACGTACGGTACCAAAACGTTAATTTTAGATTTAGGGTTGCGTCGAGCACTACGCTGGACTTTTGTGGCAGCCGACGTACTATTACGCGCTCGACCGAGTTTGGGTTTTTAAAAAAAAGATTTAATTGTCCTTGGAAATTAGAAATATATTGAATTAAAGAATTAGAAATTACAATACAAGTGAACAGCTCGGAAATCGGACAAAGACTGACATGGGATCATCTCTTGGGTGGCTCATGGGTGTCGGAATAAGCAGAACTGCCTAGTAAAGTGAAATTCGAGTCTGGTAAGCGTTTAGGTATAGAGAGGACCGGGTGTAACACCTCCTCGGCCAAGAGTAAATTTACCCTGACAAGTAAGTTTACTGAAAATAGGGAAATAGTAGGTTTGGGTAAGGAATTTAGGATAACACAGGTTAACATAAAGAGTCCTTAAATGTTACAATATTTGAACCAAGCTTTAACACAAAATACTTAAACTAGATAACTCTTATTCTAAGACGAGTAGTTTGTACTTCTGTCTCGTCAGGTTTTACTGGCTTTATATCCATTTTAATACAATTCTTACAAATCACCTTGCGATAATAAAATGCGATGAATGCAACTGCTAGAATTAAAATAATCATTGAAAAGGATAGACTAGTCCGAGAAATTACATTAGTTATTAAATTATCATTAAAATCATTAAGAATTTTCTCAGAATCATCAGCAAGGCTTTTGATATGTTTTAAACTTTGTAAATCGATGTTTTTGATAGTAGAAGTAGATAAATTCACGTTTAGTTCCTTAAATTTACTTAATGTACAACACTTATCTTGTATTAAATTAAAATCTAAATTAATTTTATTATTACTTATATGCTAATTCTGACGTAGATAACAGTTTAATATCTTTGCAAAATGCTGTGCATTGTGGTTTAAGATTTAACAAGCCTGTTCGACTTACAGTTATTTCAGTTGTATTAGTCGAACATTGAATGGACAATTTCGTCATCCCAGATTGTACAAAAATCCATTTATTAGAGCCAAGACTATGCCAGATATTAATATCGCCGTAAATAAATTTTGTTTCACATTGAGACGGCAAGTCTTTTACAAATTTAGTTAATAATTCTATTTCACATGTCGGTTCTTGACCCACTGATAGTATCTTGGAGACGTCACAGATCATTAGATTTTTATATAAAGATTTACATTGTGTCATGTCTTGAAATGTACAATAGGCCGACCTTTCTTTATTGAGAGCAATAAAGTTAGTCGTCGGTAAAATCATTGCATAGGAATTAGGTGAATTAGTATCATGTGGCACAGGTGTTGGTATTACTTGATAAAGATTAAATTGGGATTGGTAAACTAATGGAATTCTTACAACGAATATAATCTTATTACTAGTGTAGTAAGGAACTACTTCAGATATTCTTAAAAGTAATACTATATTATTTATATTTAAATCTACAGGGAGTTCTCTAAATTTAGGTAAGTACCTAGTGTTTATTTCTAGCTCATGGAATAATTGCTTCGGCGTTATAACAGCTGGATGCAGAGTATCACTGTTAGCCGAAATTACGGAGTTGACAATATCCTCGACTTTAAATGATAAGGTGAGTAAACTTGCATGTAACACATTAATTGCTTCATTTATTCTATTTCTTAGTATTAATTCATTAGTAGCTACCGTTACATTTTTTAGGCTTATGGTTAACTGATCAATGACGTCATTCAAATGAGCTTCATTTTTCGAGATAGTATGAAGAGTATCGTTGAAGTTGATTATTGCCGACTTAGAGAGAATAATATTTTGTTTCATTAAAATCGTTAATTGTTTTTCATTTGAATATAGTTTTTGGATGGCGTCATTGTACATTTCAGAGTCTTCTTCATCCATTACTCCAAATACCTTTTTCATGATTGTGCCTATTCCAGAAATCCAGGCTGATCGTCTGGATTTAGGTGACATTAAATGCGATATAGCATCGTAATCCCGAGCTATATCGTCGTAGAGTGAAGAGAGAGGTTGCAGCATATTATAACATTGAAAATATTTGATTGCCTCATATTGGTGACACATAAACCTAGGTGTTCCTAAAATTACATTTATATTATCCAAATGTGGTTTGATATAACTTAAATCTATCGGAATTATAAAATAAGCGTGGTCACTAGTTATTTTCATAGCACTTATAGGATTAAAATATATCCCAGGTCTTTTATCCAGTTGTTGAACAAGCTCTTGGATGGAGAATGATGCAGGAAGGAATAGTAGAATAGCCCTGAAAAGTTTTGAATATGATAATAAGGTAAATTACTGATTAGGCTGAATGCGGTGTCGCTAATTTAATTTGGTCATAATGGTGTATGACGTGATGCCTGTTAATGAGCAATGTCACTGTATTGTTATCGTGCTCTTTGATAATTTTGTATGGCCCTTTCCACTGCGGTGATAATGCTTTTCTGAGTCTTAAGTGATTACGAAGGTATACAAGATCACCAACTTGGTATGTTTTGGGCCTTGTGTGAATATCATAATACCTTTTGGATTTCTCCTTAGAGTTATTAATATTTTCGATTATTTTTTGTCTTGTATGTTTAAACCGATGGATAAGCATTTTCAAATATTCGGGATAGGAGGGTTCTGAAGAAGAATCATAGACTGAGTCTGGAATGAAGGGTTTTTGACCAAATAGTAGTTCGTAAGGCGTATAATTAGTCGTGCAATGAACTGTAGTGTTATAAGTCAGAATACCGGTGTATACGTAACGATGCCAATTGTCTTGATCATTACTCACAAATGACTTGAGATACTCCTTTAAAGTCGAGTGACTGCGCTCAAGGGCACCTTGCGTCTGGGGATGATATGGACTAGACCACAACTGCTTAATTTTAAGGAAATCGCAGGTTCTTTTAAAGAGTTCGGAGGTAAAATACGTGCCTTGGTCAGTAAGCACAGTCTTTGGTATGCCGAATAGGGATAAGAAGTGTATTAAACACTCACTAGTTTCCTCTGCAGTTGTAGATCGTATGGGATAAGCTATAGAAAATTTTGTTAAGTCGTCTTGCAGGGTCAATATGTATTTTAATTTCGCTAGACCTGATTCAGGCAGTGGCCCCACTATATCTAGAGCAACACGCTGAAATGGGGCTGTAGAGGTTGTGGTAATTTTCATGGGTTCGCGGTTAACTTTTCGAAGTGCCTTATTTTCCTGGCAAAGTTTACAAGATCTCACGTAATTTTCCACGTCATTGCGCATACCTTTCCAGTGGTATCTTTCCTGAATTCTTTTGAGCATTCTAACCGTGCCTAAATGACCTGCTATAGGTATGTCATGATTTTCTTTCAGAATCTTTTTTATTTCACTTAAGGATGGAAAAATAATAGTATTACGATAAATTGTTACAAATATCTCTATATTATGGAATATATATAATATAATGTTATATAATTTAGTGAATGAATGAGAATCGAAGGGATTCTTAAAATCCGTAATACTCGTGTTAGATGGTGCATTTATGATTAATTCATTGCGCATATTCTTAATACTAATAAATATATCTTCATAGGTGGCATTATCAAAATGATTAACTTTAGTAAAAAGTAAATACACAATTTGGCTTTTGTATTCGACTTTTAGAAATGAGTCTGGTAATGTGCCCGGTACGGCAATAGGCTCGCCCCCTATTACGTGGGACCTAAAAACTCATGGCGAAATGTGGGTGTAATATTACACCTCTGCTTACCCCTTCGTGGATACAGGCGTGTGACTATATATTTTAGAAATGAATGCATAGTTCTTTCTTTGTTGAGAATTTCTTGTTTATTCGCTAACTCATTTAAAATATCTTCTACATATGGGATACTTTCGTCGAGGTCAATAGATGTAGGGATAACGAGTATTTTGTCGGGACTAGTAAGGACACTGGAGTTAGATTCTAATATTTTGGCATTTGACTCAAAGTTTTTACTGTTCTTAAGAATTGGGGATAATTGTTATCATTGATATCGAGAATTTCTAGAGGGTCGTGGAAAGGATTTTGAGGATTCGATATGTTTCTAGGTGAACTACATGTGGGAGATAGCGGGAAATCAAGCTGTGACGTTGAAGGTAAGTTATGGTAATCGTTTATTGCAGGATTAGTGTTAATCTCAGGATCTGCATTGGCAGTGGATGGTGAACCTGGAGCAGCTTGGAATTCGCCAAAGGATTCTGCGGTAAGTCAGGTAAGTTTAAAGGACTGAATCCGAGATCGAGATTATCGTTAAATGGGCTGATATTTTCGTCGAGGTTAAGAATTCCTTCATTATTTACAGGATTTACAGGGTAGCGAGACAAAGCGTCAGCGGCTGCATTAAGTTTGCCCTTCTGGTAGGCGATTTCGTAATCGTACTCTTCTAATTTGAGTCGCCACCTCTGCAATTTGCTGCTGGGATCTTTGTGATTGAAGAGCCATTTTAAGGGTCTGTGATCGGTGATAATTTGGAATTTTCGCCCGTATAGATAAGGACGGAAGGTTTTGCATCCGAAAATTATGGCCAGGAGTTCCTTTTCTGTGGTGCTATAATTGGTCTCGCTTTTATTAAGGGTCCGAGAGGCATAGGCTACAGGCCTATCTTTGCCAATCGGGCCTTGACTGAGAACGGCACCAATTGCGTGATTTGTACTAGATGGCGTTGCTGTATCGAGTAATCGACTGTTCGAGATTATTTCGTCAGTTTTGTAGAAGCATCTAGAATGCGCTAGTGATGTTATCCGGCCAGTATAAATAGAGCACGAGCGAACGGAATGGACACAGTTACAATTGAATATCGAAGCGATCAACAAGAAGCGAAGGAAATAAGTCGGAAGTGTTTAGTGTTGTTCTAGTGGTGTGAATAGTGTGTTTTATTAGTGAAGTGAAAATTAAGTGTGTGTATCTAGTGTTATTGTGTTAGTGAATAAAGTGCAGTTTTTCTGGCATAGTGTATATAATTTATCACGAACCCCAGCTCGTAACAAATTGGTGTCAGAAGTGGGATAAATTATGCCGGTTATGCCGACGGAAGAAACTGAAGGAGTTCGCACTAGGAACCAGCGCCAGCAAGACCTGGACCAGAGACGCTTCGGAGACGTTCCTTCTCCATCGTCTGGTGGACCAGGCGACTCCGCGGCTGCAGTGGAGCCTGCAAGCGCACACTCCGTGGCGGTGCCCGACATCGTGGCTCTGATGGCGTTCATGCAGGAGCAGGCCCGCCGTCAAGAGGAGCACGCGCGCCGCCTGGAGGCACAGCTACAGCGCGACAAGGAGGAGCAGGCTCGTCGTCGGGAGGAGCAGGCCCGTCTTCAGGAGGAGCAGACTCGCCGTCAAGAGGAGCAGGCTCGCCGTCAAGAGGAGCACGCGCGCCGCCTGGAAGAACAGCTCCAGCGTGACAAGGAGGAGCAGGCTCGCCGTCAAGAAGAGCACGCGCGCCGCCTGGAGGAACAGCTACAGCGCGACAAGGAGGAGCAGGCTCGCCGTCAAGAGGAGCAGGACCGCCGTCAACAGGAGCAGGCTCGCCGTCAAGAGGAGCACGCGCGCCGCCTAGAGGAGCAGCTGCAGCGCGACAAGGAAGAGCACGCCCGCCGTCTGGAGGAACAGCTGGTGCTCACGAAGGACCTCAGCGCCGCAGTGGGGAAGGACTTGAAGGCGGTCAAGGAGGAACTCCAGCAGCACGAGGCCCGTATCAGCGACATTGAGAAGCGCGTACATGACCACCACGTGACCTGTGTTGCTGAAGTGGAGAAGAAGAAATTGCGTGGGCTGGAAGTGACATCAGCGGCTGTAGCGCCCTCGCCCCGTGGGTTTAAGGTTCCACCATTTGATGGCTCGTCATCATGGTCTGCATACAAGATCCAGTTTGAGGCTGTGATGCGATCGAATGGGTGGACCAAAGAACAGGCCTTAACCGCCCTAACCTTGGGCCTTCGTGATAGGGCCTTGACAGTGTTGGAGGCACTCGGGCAAGACGTCACCTACGAAAAGCTCCTGGAGGCGCTGGAGGCAAGATACGGTGACGCGCACCTTGAACATGTGTATCGTGCTCAGCTGAAGGACAGGACACAGCGC
Organism: Euclidia mi; assembly: GCA_944739405.2. NCBI lineage: Eukaryota > Metazoa > Arthropoda > Insecta > Lepidoptera > Erebidae > Euclidia > Euclidia mi. Next base: position 115,831,287 of record OX123184.2, read on the forward strand.
ACCGGAGAAACTCTGCATCAGTGGGCTCTGGAGGTGGAAAAGCTGGTCAGGAAGGCATACCAGTCGTCGCTTGCGCTTATTGACGGGAACCTCGTACAGGCGTTTACGGATGGGATCCGGGACCTGGAGGTAAGAGCAACAGTGAGGCTTGGGCACTTCAAGGACCTCAAGGACGCCTTAGCCCACGCTCTGGAGGTGGAAGCAGTGCGACGCGACGACCGAGGTCACCGTATCAGGGAAGTTGTTTCTTCACCACGGTGCTACAACTGCGGGGAAAGAGGCCATATCCGCTTGAGCTGCCCAAAGCGTAAGCGGCACGTTGGTAGCCTGTCTCCACCAAAGGGGTCACCTGACGTACCTGTCTGGCGGCAAGAGCAACGTAGCGCAGATGCTCTGACAGGTAGGGCTTACCCCGACCAACGCAAACACTGTGCAAGACAGGAAGCGAAGCTGGCAGCGCTAGTGAGAATGTTGAAGTCGGATCTGAGCGACGGATGGATAGAAGCTTTGCAGAGTGCTCAGCAAGAAGACAAGGACGTACAGCCGATTCTCGAATGGAAGAAATCAGGCGCTCCTAGGCCCAAATGGAGTGATATCGCAGCAATGAGCCCTGTCACCAAAGGTTATTGGGCACAGTGGGAAAGCTTGGTTGTCCAGGATGGAGTTCTGTGCCGCAAATGGGAAAACGCTCGAGGTAACCAATGCCATCTGCAAATGGTAGTGCCCAAGACTAAGGTGCCGGAAGTACTGCGGCTCTATCACAATGGTGCTTCGGGAGGTCACATGGGTGTTAAGAAGACGCTTACTAAGGTCCGAGAGCGGTTTTATTGGCTCCACTGTCGGAATGACGTCGAGCATTGGTGCCGCAAATGCACAAGTTGTGCGGCTGTCAAGAGGCCACACACTCGTAGCAGAGGTGCATTGAAGGTGTACAATGTAGGAGCTCCAGGGGAATCTAGACAACAGATGTCTGAGAAGATGAAGACTCGCTACGACCGGAAGGCAAACAACAAAGGCTCCGATGAGGGATCATTGGTGTGGCTTCATAACCCAGTACGAAGCAACGGTAAATCGCCTAAGTTACAAGCCAGGTGGGACGGGCCATATCGCATAATTATCAGGATGAACGACGTCACCTATCGAATCCAGAAGGGGTCGCGAGGTGCACCGAAGATAGTTCATGTGGACCGGTTGGCTCGTTACCATGGGTCCAACGATGTTCGAGACGAACACGTTTAAGAGGGGGGCAGTGTTACGCCATCTATCAGTGAATGGGGGTACTAGAAGAGATTGAATGTATCGGTGGTTTAAAGGTAATTCAGCTACTCTGTACTAGATGGCGTTGCTGTATCGAGTAATCGACTGTTCGAGATTATTTCGACAGTTTTGTAGAAGTATCTAGAATGTGCTAGTGATGTTATCCGGCCAGTATAAATAGAGCACGAGCGAACGGAACGGACACAGTTACAATTGAATATCGAAGCGATCAACAAGAAGCGAAGGAAATAAGTCTGAAGTGTTTAGTGTTGTTCTAGTGGTGTGAATAGTGTGTTTTATTAGTGAAGTGAAAATTAAGTGTGTGTATCTAGTGTTATTGTGTTAGTGAATAAAGTGCAGTTTTTCTGGCATAGTGTATATAATTTATCACGAACCCCAGCTCGTAACAATATAATATGAGCCCACCACCTCGTCGAGATTTACGCAATGCTGTATACATTTGAAAACCATTGATGTGATACAAACAACAGGTATTTTCACATATATTTGCTTCAGTTATAATTACAACGTCAAAACATTTTTTGGAAGCGAGTATGAGTTGTTCTAATGAAGAAAAGTTTTTAATTATAGAACGAATATTGATATGCATGCATAAAAATTTAAGTGAGTTGTTAGGGATGCGCCTAATGAAATCATTTACATCGGTACAGTTGTGTAACTCGTTTACATCATTTAATGTCTCGTTGGCCATGTTTAAAGAATATAATAATATAGTTATGGAATATAAAATTAAATTACTTGCTAATCTTAATCCTTGCTACTAGCTAGAGCGCGAACGTCATTCAGGGTTTTTAAGGTCCAAATTTTTCCATCGTCTTGTTTACGTGCTTTGACGAGTCCTTTCTTAAACCATACGTACTTGAAGTTTTTCTTTACTTTTAAGTCCTGTTTCGCGTTCCATAAAAGTTGCTTATTGTATTTGGTCATGGCTTCTCTTACATATACGACGCTATTATTAGATTTTTGGGAAGGAATTATATTTGCTACAGTGGTTTTAACGTTTTTAGCAGCCATTACCCAATTTTCTTGCACCGTTTCGTCTTTGAGCTCCACGAGTATATTGGCAAGCTGGTCTCTTCGTCCATGAACTCTCCTGGCGCACTTTATGTGTTCTGTAGGCTGGTCAAGGTTAATAGCGATTTGTTCTACAAGATGCTTAACATTTTCCTTATCTTCGGTGGGCACATTCGCGATCTCTACATATTTCGTCAACTTTTCTTGCTCTATCTCTTGCAAGCGTTGTTCCAAGACACCTACACGAGTTTCCAGGTTGTTATTTTTGTTTACTAATTCCGTATTTTTCTTTTCAAGCGCTTTAATGGTCTTCTTGAAGGCTTCAATGCATTCAACCGCCTCATCTAGTTTAGTGCTATGGAATTGAAATGAATAATTTAACTGCACCAATTCAGTTTTAATCGCCCTTTCTACTTCCTTTCTAATGTTGCTTAGTAATTTCTTCGCATTTATCTGTACCGCTGTATCGTCCTCTTCATCATCATCTTCTGGTGTGATAATAGATGAGTTACGTCTAGGTGTTTCTTGCTGGCATTCGAGGCATGTCCATTCCAAACTTGGTGCGGCTTTAAGCGCAGCGATCTGCTTATTTGTCAAGCCTGTGCACTTGAGATTCAGATGTACAATCCTTTCGCACTTGCTGCATTCGAGTCCTGGTGACGATTTTGTTATAGATTTTTTACAAATATCACACTTTTGGGAAGACATTTTCAGAAATTATACTGGGTTCCGTTAGCTTATTTTTCAAAGAAAATGTCACCTTCTCAAACTAAATACAGTACCTATGACAGAGAACTACTTGCAGTCTACATGGCAATTAAATATTTTAGAAACATGATAGAGGGTCGACATCTTATTATTTACACTGATCATAAGCCTTTGACTTTCATGTTCAAAAAAACTAGTTCCGATAATGAATTACCGCGTCGTGTGCGGCAAATAATGTATATAAGTGAATATTCCACTGATATACGTTACATTAATGGTGATAAGAACGTCGTCGCCGACGCTTTATCGCGAGTGGAAACAATAACATGTCCCACAGCGTTAGATTACCGAGCGATCGCGCAGGTGCAGGCCAACGATGGACACCTGGCTAAATTGCGGACTCAGAGTAATGTAAACAAATGTAATATTAGATTCAAAGACGTAGTGTTACCTGGAAGTGACTTCACAATAACATGTGAATCTTCTGGTAACAGAATGCGACCGTACATACCGCTTCAGTTTAGGCAGCAAGCTTTTCAATCTGTCCACAATTTATCTCACCCAGGTATTCGCACCTCTCGAAAGTTAATTAAAGAAAGATTTTTCTGGGATGGCATGAACAAAGATATCGGTACTTGGGCGAAGGCCTGTGTCAAATGTCAGCGCGCCAAGATACTTAGGCATAATAAGTCTGAATGAGGTTCATTTCCATTAGCTGAACGGTTCTCGCACATACACGTTGATATTGTAGGTCCATTACCAACTTCCACGCAAGACTATAGGTACCTAGTCACGACGATTGATCGCGAAGCCGGTTGGCCAGAGGCATACCCTACCAAGGATATATCAGCGGATACAGTTGCAAAAGTTATTGTCGAAGGGTGGATAGCTCGTTTTGGTTGCCCGTCCAAACTAACCAGTGACCAAGGGCGACAATTTGAAGGCTGCGTGTTTACAGAACTTATGAGATACCTAGGAATAGATAAAAAGCGTACCACAGCCTATCATCCCCAGTCGAATGGGAAAGTCGAGAGGTGGCATCGCACTTTAAAGGCCGCTCTTATGTCCAGATTAGATTCTAGTACCTGGGTGGATGAACTTCCATTAGTCTTATTAGGCCTACGTGCAGCAGTGCGGAACGATACTGGTGTTAGTGCAGCTCAACTTACATACGGCACCATACTACGTCTCCCTGGAGATTTTTATAGCGCTTCTAGTACAAAAGTATTAGATCATTGTCAATATGTTGAAAGATTACGCAATATTATAAGCGCACTGAAACCTAAGCCGTTAACACATAAGGATGCGCGCACAGTGTTCGTTCACTCGGATTTGAATAAGTGTTCACATGTATTCGTACGGAATGATAGTGTAAGAAAACCGTTGGAACCCCCGTACGATGGCCCATTTGAAGTCTTATCGCGTAAACCAAAGGCATTTTTAATACAGTTACCGGGTAGGACTACCTATATATCAATTGATAGGCTCAAACCCGCTTATTTTTCTAAGGATAAAGATAATAGTAATATGATAGGCTCAGATAAAAGTAATAAACTAGATAAGGAATTAGATTTAAGTTTGAAGCCGGACATAGCGAGAAGCGAAAATCGCTCTCCGCCTGTGAATAAGCCCGCTCCCGTACGTATCACTCGCACAGGCCGAGTCAGCAGAAAACCTGTGCGCTTCGACTTATAATTACGGTAAGTTATACTTATTAAGCATTTACTTACACTTGTGTTTAGACGTTAATTGTATTTCTTTTGTACAATTTTGATTAACTTACTGAAGTAAAATGGGAAACGCGGTAGTCAAGGACGATGTTGTTGTGGCTAAGGTGAATACAGACGAGCGTTTCAACAGCCCTCCTAGTATCACCGGCATTGGATGGAGTGTTGTATTAGTACTGATTGCCGTCGTGTTAATATTCGTGATTTTACGCTACTGCACAAATCGCTGTAGCAAATGGTTGACGAAGGAGATGCAGTCGCTGCAGACAGCTGCTTTCGATTCGAAGCAGCTAGGAAGAGTTTTAGGTACTTACCTATATTGTTAACAATTATGTAAACCTTTGTCCAACATCTTAAATGGGTATGTTGTATTCTATAATAAGTAGTGTTTAATGAATGTGTTTTGTGTTTTTATTCTTTTATTAAAGGGGGGGATGGTGTAACGGCATAGGATGACGTATACAAAGTTTGTATCGAGTCGTAGCGTAAGCTAAGTGTGTTATGTGTACAACCTCAGGTACAGTGATAGTAAAGCCAGTCTTACGGAGCTCTTGGTAGCCAATACACATCTGAAATCTATCCGTGTTTTACTGAATTCTCCCGTAGCGACCCTGATCCAACACTAGCATCAACATTAATGACAGTGTTTTGGAAATGCCTGTGTATTTTGAAGATGATTTGGAATGTGGAGGCGAATTAATTATTGAAAATGGTCAACTTAGCGATGGATTATTCATGAACACTATTACAACAAATGAAAACATAGAAATATGCCTAAATAACTTGAATCAGACTCTTAAAACTAATGTGGCTGGTGAAAATAAAGACCTTTTAGAGAAAAATGAAGACCAACATCCATGGGCAGAAGTTACAGGTAATGATTTAGTGCCGCCTGAAGAGGAGAAAATAAAAAATAGAAAATAAAAACTTTTTAGAAACTACTAAAAATATATATAGTGTAAAGAAATGCAAAAAGATTTCGCCAAAAGCGCCTGTAATGATTTCAAAGAAGACTTCAAGACCGAAAGGGTATTATAAAAATGATGAGGCTATATTGAGAGACCTGCTTGATGATAACACCTAAGTGTTTATAGTATAAAGTAGGTATACTACATTTAAAAATATATATTCAAAGTTGAAAGACGATTTCGACGATTAGACGATAGACGAAGATTTATGTACCTACAATTGTTAACTCCATAATTATTGTTGATTATTTTTTTATTAATTTTGTTTTGTTATTGTAATTGAAGTTATTTTTTTTTATATAATAATAATGTGATTACAAATTGTCTTAAATTTAAAATATTGGATACATACATGAATGTTAAGAGATATGTAAACTAATTTTATAAATGCGTTTAAGTACAGGCGTGTTTATTATGCTTATTCATTTAATTGCGGTTTATTTTTTTAGTTTATTTAATAAAAAATCCTTTAATTTAAAATATTAAAAATTACTAAGGTACATACAGAATGTAGAGAGAAAAATGTATCTTATAAATTCATGTTTGTATGTATGTATCACATCTTTCATCTTGATTAGTTGACTACTTTTAATTAGGTAAGTGAAAAACAAATAAACTATTTGTAGTTACCTATTCAAGTTTTTATCTCACACTCCTTTTTAGTTTCAGCAACCTAAGACAGGAATAAATTTTTTGTCAGCCCTAGCATTTTTTTCTTATCACCCCCTTCTCGATTCTATTGCCCCATATCGCGGGTAAATAGAAAACAGGTATGTTTCATAATTTATTGAAATAATTAGAAGTAATATATGTTTATCTTTAACTAAATACAGTTTATTATACTTTAACTCACAAGATACATAGCTTTAATAATCCAAACGTCGTAAAAACATACTTAAATTTGGATTCAAAGTCAGAAAACCTTTCTATTCACCCCATTTTAGGCCCGAATTCCTCTGTCGCTGATGTCGGTCGCGCGTACGAATATACGTTGTGTTCTATGAAGCACCACACTGTGACGCTGACATCAGCGGCGCGCGAGTTGCTACGCGGCGCTGATGGCGCGCGTCGGTCTCGCTCGTCAGCGCCTCGTTCGTCGGTCGACTGACGCGCTATAGAACGCTATGAGCGTCCTCACTCTGTTCCCGACCGTCGGCACACGCGCGTAGAGTCGCCCGCCACCATGAACATTGATACCGAACGTGTGATTGCCGAGGTATGCCTACGTCCTGCATTTATCGAATGAACTTTAGGGCGGTTTCAGATTAGCGTATTTTTCTGCGCGTATACGGTCGTTTTAGCATACGCGCTTACACGCGCGCTACAATACGCGCTTCAAAAACCCAGACTCACGTAAACGGGCGTGTTCGCTCGAAACAGTAGTGACGTCTTGTCAGTGTCAACATGGATTTTGACGGCTCGTGGTTATACGAGCTTAGAAGCGCGTCAACGCTCGTACGAGGTGCGCGTGTGCCAAAAGGCGCGCCTATACGCGCCTACATGCTCTTCCAAAAACATGCTTATACGCGCGTATAAAACGCTAATCTGAAACCGCACTTACAAAGATCGCGATGCCAGAGCAAAATTTTGGTTACAAGTTTATGAAGCACTTTTTCCCGAATTCAATAATGAGGGCGATGATAAAAAAAGGAGATCGGTAAGTAAAAGATAATTGTGTTTATAATAATTTTAAAATAATCTATCTGTTATTATAATCTATGTGTTTAAAATAATCTAGTCTAATGGAATAACATGCTGTCAATTTCAGAACAAAGCATGGCATATTATAAACCTAACTGCATCGGATTTCCAGGAAATTGGTCCTGCTGTTTTGATATCAAAATGACGGGACCACTATTCAGTTACCATAAAGTATATTCTATTCTAAGATTAAGAACTGTATTACCTATGATGCACTTCAACTCGAATGTACTTTCGTGGAGCAACGCGGGGATCTTGCGGGGAGTTGGGCGACGCGATAGATAATTACGAGAGCAACTTGAAAATGTGATTTTTTGTTTGTTGAGATATCTTAACGATTTTGGTGTCAAATGAAAGGTCTAGGTCTAAAACCATTTTATCCGTTTGAATCATGTAAATTGGTTCACGCGTTTAGGAGATAATAATATTAGTACCTACCTAGGTATTAGTAAAAATATAAACAACCAGAATGTTTGATGATTTAGTTCTACGAAGTTTTTAACTAATGCTAAATAACATTAAACAAAGAGGTAGATTGTTGTCCTCATTATATGGTCAGGATGATGATAAGATGATGAGTGTTGCACATAGTTTATATTTATTAATTTATGGATGGTGATGAAAAATACACACAAACTCTAATTGTACCTACACGTTTAATATTGTCCATACACAAAAGTTTTGTGTAGAAACGACAGTAGTAGAAGTCGTTGGCGGCAATGCGCAATTAGCGTGGGATGTGTAGATGCTATTTCTTAGTAAATATACTCGTTTTGCCATGGCAAAGAACCTTCCGGTGAAATAAAGTAGTTAGCGAATAAGTCTCTTAAAGTATCGCCTGTCCGATTCATAATGTTATAGCTGTTTAGAGGAACATTTTCTAAACCAACAATTGACATAGTATCAATAACATCATATCCATCACGAACTCTTATAAAGTTATGTAATACACAACATGCTTTGACTATTTTGATGCTGTTAATCAATGAAGTCCTCATAGGCCTGTGAAATACTTCAAATTTATTAGACACTAGAGGACGCCAGCAGCTACGCCTGCATTTTTTTTTTATTTACCCGTTTTGGCCGATCCCGGGGGAATTTCGGGAAATCCCTTCTTAGTGCACGCCTACGGTCCCCAAGGAACATACATGCCAAATTTCAGCTTCCTGCGCCCAATAGTTTCGGCTGTAGCGTGTCTGTCAGTGAGTCAGTAACGCAAGGATTTTATATATTAAGATAATACCTACCAAAAGTAGATTCTATGTAGCGTCTTGCCCTACTAAGACGGTAGTTGAATATTTTTTTCTTGTGAGTCATATTACTACGAGCGTATGGTTTTAAAATATGACGTGATATTCCAAACGCTGCATCCCCTACAATCATGTAAGGAATCGGTGTCCAGCTGTTATCTACTTGTCTTGGTTCTGGTAGGTTTATTTCGCCGCTTTGTAATTTTGCATACAAGTTACTGTCCCTAAATATTATTGAGCCAGAATTTGTTCCACAAGCACCCACATTAATATACTTAAAACAGTAATTAGCGTCACACATAGCCAACAGAACGATTGAATAATATTTTTTATAATTACTGAATAAACTTCCACTGAATGCAGGGCAAATAATACGGACGTGCTTGCCATCTATCGCTCCAACATAATTCGGAAAATTTGCTCGTGATTCGAAACCCTCAGCGATTCTCAGCCAATCTTCATGTGACGAAGGCAGTCTTAAAGTTTCGTCGTGCAGAACCGCCCAAATTTTTGTACACACTTCTGTAACGATTTTGCCAATAGTTGATTCTCCAAGCCGATAGTGGTAATGTAGATCTATGTAGGTATTGCCGGTCGCAAGAAATCTGTAAAGTGTAATAATATGTATTAAATTTACTCTTTCTTATTTTTTATTGTTTCAGAAAAAAATGTGCAGCAACGATGGAAGACTGCAAGAGATGCATATATGCATTGCAAAAATGTCTTAAAAAATACTCCCTCCGGATCAGGAGGAAGTAAAAAAAGGTGTACATATATTTTGAAGATATGAAATTTCTTGATAAAAACACCAAGCTGAAGTTGAGGACTCCATCGAAAGTAATCAGGTTACACCGAGCGCAATTAATCAGGATATCCCAAGCATAGCTAATCAAGACGTGCCAAGTACGTCCAGTCAGGACATACCAAGGAGCACAGGACTTGAAGTAAATATAGAATTACAGAAAAGTGTTGCTCAAGAAAATTCTACAGACTCTAATTTTCGTAATAAACATTCTAATACAAATCAGCGAAAAAGAAAACAGACGGACACTGATGAATTCGATAAAGAGATGCTAAAGATGTTCAAAGACAATGCAAAACTTTTTAAAAATGATGACATGAATTTTTTCATGTCTCTCCTGCCAATAACAGAAAAGTTTACAACGCATCAAAAACTGATTATCCGTACAGAAATGCTGAAAAAGCAATGGAAATTAGTAATATGCACAATCCATATGAAATAACCAATAGACCGAATTCTTCAGATTCTTATTTTTCTCAACAGTCTGAATCGATTTTACGCAGTCAAGGTCTGATCAACGTACATGAATATGAAACTATCCCTGGTATGTCAAATACCGTTTCACAAGAATGTGTGATGTACGAAGTACGTCCCACTACTTCTTATACATTAAACTCCGGATCCCAAATTATTTCTCAAGGATACCAAACCATCCATGGCATTCCTAGGAAAGCGAACGAGGACAAGTAAAATGTATCCTTCAACTAAATAAATAACTATTTTATTCTTTTTTGCAAAAAAAATGATAAAAATGTATTGTTTTCTTTCTTATTATTATGTTCCAATAATAGATTGATATTATGTAACTCACCTCAATGTAACAGCAAATCGTTCCACTGGAGGTATAATTGCTCGATACATGGAGCAGTGTTTCAGGTGATTTTCTAACTTTGATAACAGTTCATCAAAAGTTTTTTCTTTCATTCTAAAATAATAAAAAAACTTTTCCTCGTCCTGACGTAGCTTTTCAAATAAAGTAGAAAATTCACCATTCGTCACCCCATCAGCAACAATTGGGTGAATGTGATATCTTTTTTTTCTATATTGACGCCGTCTCCGCTTGCGTAAGTATGCTGCAGCAACTAAACAATTTATAAACGGGTTCATAATAATATCCCAAATTGAAACTCCGCTTCACAAATCCACAACAAATCCACTTGGAGATGCCTGTACCGTGGAGCGGTCAGTATCGCACTACGGATGTTTTCATTGGCGCTGACGGTACGCGACCGACGTCAGCGACAGAGGAATCCGGGCCTTACGGTATGCAATATGTTCAGAACGCAAAATGTGCAAAACGCAAAATGTGCACCACAAGCAAAATGTGCAGAACGCAAAAAGAGCATCAAAGGCTTTAATCACACTGGCGTGTTTATTTATATTTTATATGCAATCTTGATGGCAAACTTTAGATCTTACTGTATAGTACTGGCACTTGAGAATTTAAGTGTCAATAACATAATTATTATTGTATTTTATTGTCAGTGTCAATTAAGAGTTTTGTATCTAAATTTTCCTTGTTCAATTATTGACTAATACAATTGTTCACTAATGGATGAATTGATAATTATAGAAAAAAATCAAAAAGGTAAACCATCTTTATTATATGGTGGTTACCGTTATAATAAGAGTACGTGTACGAATAAAAATCGAACCATATTATGGCGATGTGTTAAGCGGCCATCCTGCTACGCGTCGATTACTACAGACAAAACTGTAAGTAATATTTTACGACAGTCGGAACATACTTGTCAACACATTCCACTAGAAAATGAATGTTTTACAATGATGAACAAGACTAAAAAAGAACTTTGTGACACCTTGGGATCGACGCATGAAATATTTGAAAAGAATTTCTCATGCTTTCAAAACTGTGATGATCGACATGTGATACCTAATTTTTCGTCAAAAAAAGACACGCTACTCAGAACAGTAAAAAGATTTTTGATAGCCAAAAAACTGTCCTTCAATACAATCGATGAGGTTTATATACCAAAAGCATTGTCAGCCAATTTTCTTATTAGCGACGATGATGGTACTAATAAGATTTTAGTTTTCGCAACAAAGGTAGCACGACGTACGATGAAATCAGCAAGTTCAATATTTTATTTCGGGGATGCCACGTTCAAGTGCGTTCCCAAGCCATACTATCAGCTATATACAATTCATATGGATTTGAATTCTGATGACAATTCCACTAACGTTGTAACCGTTATATATGCCTTGATGTCCGACAAAAAACAATCTAGCTATGTGCGTTTATTTGACTTGATTAAAAAACTTGGTATCGATTTAAAAACTTTCAAGTGTGATTATGAAGTAGCGCAAATAAATGCATATCATCAAGTTTTTCCGAATGGTGCTTTGAGTGGATGTTACCACCATTTTAACGCTGCAGTTTTCAAAAAAGCGAAATCTCTTCATGGAAAAACTAGTGCTGAACGAATGGTAGTCCGAAAAACTGCGATACTACCTTTATTACCACCAAATAAGATTCCAGAGGCATGGCTTGAAATCACAGAATCCGCACCAAACACAAATAATATGAGGGCGTTTAAAAAATATTTTGCAAAAACATGGTATCCTCAACACAGCGCTGCAGTACTAAGTTGTGCCTATCAAAGACATCGGATAACAAACGCTATCGAAGGCTGGCATCGACGGCTACAAGGAAAAATCCCGAAAAAAATTAGTTTGTTGTTTTTTTACATAAATTGCGCAAGGAAGCCGGCAAATCAAATCAGCGATGGCAAAATTAATATAAGTTTATTTGAACCAGCAAGGAGAAATCGTAGAAGACGTGACATCTTGTTTGACAAGAAATATAAAGATAAATTACGAAAGCTTATCAATAATGAAATAACAACATCTGAGTTTTTACTTCAAATGATTTATACTAGACTTGTGTTGTAAATTTTAGAACCAAGGCAAGAGGCCAAGTTAGTTAATTTACTAATAAGTTAATTAAGTTTAATCCAAAGTTTTAAGTTGATTCGTTACTATGAGTTAATCCATAGAGAATAAAATAATATTTTCCCAAAAAAGTGTTTTTAATTTAGCCTACCTAATGGAATGTTTCTTTTGCCGTTTCATTTTTATTCTCTTGATTTATTGTTTAAGGTTAGATAATTAGGATTAACCCTAATAGTACTTCTTTAACATTGGGGAAATAAACACGACAGTGTGATTAAAGCCTTTGATGCTCTTTTTGCGTTCTGCACATTTTGCTTGTGGTGCACATTTTGCGTTTTGTACATTTTGCGTTCTGAACATATTGCATATTGAACATTTTGATTGTAGTGCTCATTTTGCTGTTTGGTTATTATGCTCTGAAGCGCAATCAGCGTTCACTAAGAAAAAACAGTTTAAAGTGAGGTTGTCATGGGCATGTGGATTTCGCACCTTATAACTTTACGTTTTTGTGAGTTATATTGAGATAAAGGGTTTCAAATCGATATAATCTTGATCTATAGTGATTGTGGTTGGAAGAAAGTGAAGGTAATTAAATAATTACGTTATTTCATTAGAAATTATATTTTTAGTCAAACGCTGGTTTTAAGGTTATTTTGGTGATAATAAGAACGCGAAGGGGGTAAATTGGATTATGAACAGGCATAAGTGGAAACACGCGGGGGTTATTTGGTTTGATTGTGAGGTAAATTTGAATTCCGAAATAGGGTTGTCAAAACCAATACCTACTTACGTAAAGTATTCAATGAGTAATGTAATTTACACTATTATCTATAATAATTTACACTATTATCTATAATAATATTCAAAAATTGCTATGTTTGTTTAAACGCGCTAATTTGATCTAAATTCTATTGAACTATTGATCCGATTCTTGGATTAACACATAGGCTACTTTTTACCGCGGGTTACACCGCAGAGAGCAAGTAGTATAATTATCTAAATATACATTAATTACGTGTCACGTTGTTTGTCCGCAATGGACTCCTAAACTACTTAACCGATTTTAATCAAATTTGTACACCGTGTGCAGTGTGATCCCAACTTGAAAGATAGGATAGATGAAAATATTGACATTTGAGATTGGACAGGACGACGTTTTTTCATCACTTTTGCTTACCTTACCAGATAGGTTATAATTATAATGTTTCAATATTTTTCAGAATGCCTCGCAACTACGTACCCAAGCCAGGTGCAAAACGGTACAAAAAATACGACAGTCTTGTAATCAAACAAGCTCTTGACGAGTTAGCGTCGACCAGTAATAGCCTAAGTGCTGTAGCTAAAAAGTACGACATAGCAAAATCAGTGCTATGCCGCCATAAGAACCGAGAAATGCAATCTCATGGTAGACCAACAGCACTAACCAAAGAAGAAGAGCTTTATATAGTAGAATATATAAATATCTGCGGAGATTGGGGCTACCCGTTAGATACAATGGACCTTAGATATATACTAAAAATGTATCTAGATTCAATGAATATTAAGCACAAAATATTTAAAAATAACATCCCTGACATAGACTATGTTAATGGTTTTTTGAAGAGACATGCAAATGATATATCTCAAAGAATATGTCAGAACATTAAGAGATCCAGGGCGGCAGTGTCTTCATGCACTATAAAAGAATATTTTAGCGAATTGGGAAAGTCTTTGGAGAACGTGCCAATCCAAAATATTATAAACTATGACGAAACAAACCTGACGGATGACCCTGGTCGCAAGAAGGTGTTAGTAAGACGAGGATGCAAGTACCCTGAACGTGTCGTCAATCACTCAATATCTTTGATGATGGCAGCAACAGCTAACGGTGATTTCCTGCCGCCATACGTCGTTAACAAGGCGACACATTTATATAATTCATGGACGATGAGAGGGCCGCAAAGTGCAAGATATAATAGGTATTCGTCTGGCTGGTTTGATGGTGATATTTTTGAAGATTGGGTTACAACAATAGTTGTCCCTTTTTTGGAAAAGAAAGAGGGTAAGAAAGTTTTGATAGGAGATAATTTGTCTTCACACTTGTCTGTATATGTCATTAAACTATGCCAGGAAAAGGATATTCACTTCATTTTTCTGCCCGCAAATTCAACGCATCTTACGCAGCCTTTAGACGTGGCAGTTTTTAGGCCTATGAAGATGATTTGGCGTCAATTATTAGATAAATGGAAAAAAAGCGACGACGGGAGAACACAATCATGTGTTCCAAAGGGTTGCTTCCTACAGCGGTTAAAGCTGCTAATAGATGAGCTAAGTGTGAATGCTGAAAAAATATTAAAGCTGGATTTAAAAAATGTGGCATTGTCCCATTAGATCCTAACCAAGTATTAGCAAGACTTCCTCTGCAAGAAGAGAATGAAGAGACAAAAATAACAGCTGTGAGCGATAGTATATTGAAGTTGTTAAAGGAAATGCGCTATGGGTCCATGAATATTAGAGAACCCAAAAAGAAGAGAAAGCTAGAAGTAGTGGCAGGAAGAAGTGTAAGTGCGGAGGAAATAGGAAGGAACGAAGAGCAGGAACCGGTGAAATCAAAGAAAAAAAGAACACTGAAGCAAATAAATGGATCAACTCCAAAACTTACATCTTTAAAAGGAAAGGGTATCGGCAAAAAAACGAAACCTAAAATTGACAAATTACAGCTAGACGACAATGCAAACAATAATTCCAATAAAATAGAGATAATTGAGAATAAAATAATTGAGACGCCTGGTGAATTAAGCGATCCTGTTGTTATGATTTCGGAACCTTTTGATATTCCCATTGAAGACATGCCCATTATTTGATGATAATTTTGATTGTCAAGAAATTACTGTAAAAGCTGATGATAAAGGAAAGGAAAAGAAAACCTTCCAATAAACATCACACAGAAACCAGGAATTAAAATAATAATGTAAATTGCCATTACCTTTGAAGAAGAAAAATAATAATTCTACTCTAAACAATAGTGTAGGAAGTAACTCAGTATATCCAAAGAGAGAAAGAAGTCTGAATTATTACCATTACATTAGTTTGAATTACTACCAGAAGCAATTTTGAAAATTTTAGAAGAAGAATAAAATTTATTTCTACCTACTAATTATAAGAACTAGGTAAAACTTTTTCGTTGATTTTAAAGAAGAATATTTGAGTTTTGTTAATGTTTTGTTGCCTTTTTTTTTTTGTGTCGTGTTGGAAAATCCTCATGGAGTCCCTTCGTCCTGGGGGGGAAGGACGAAGGGGACTGTCAGACTCTTACTGACTAAAAACCAACCCGTGCTCCTCATGTACCCATGTGTCGGAGGGTAGGGTTTCACCTAAGCATTCCTCGCTACCCCCCGACGGGTATTGGCCCGCCAGATGGTCAGGCGAGCCCCGAACGAAACCCCCTTGGCGGCGGATGAAGGTGTTGGGCTCCGCCGCCAAAACACTCAGCGGCCGCAGAGGATAGGGAGGACGGCAACGAAACACCGCATCTCCTCTTCCTCTGCGGCCCCACCGCGACGCAACGATGGTGCGCCTCCATTTGGTCGCGGGAGACAGGGCGCGCGGCAACGCAACACCGACACGCCTCTCCTCCCGCGACCGCACCCGACTGCGAGGGACAGAAGAACTGTCCCTCGCACCCGCCCCTTTGGACGCATCCTGCGCAGGCCTCCGTCAAGCCCACGCGGAGCGTCCCCTCCTGGATCCCTCTTAGCTTCACCGCGGGTCACCAATCCACGGTTACTAAGCCCCCCCACCACGACAAGGTGGAGATCCCACGGGGGGGAATGTTTTGTTGCCTACCAGATTATTATTTTACTAAATATAATTAAGCTAAGGATATAAAAGTTAATTACATGTTAATTCAAAGATGATACCATAAAAAATAGGAATAAACTTATTTATTAAAGAGTTTTCCAATATGAATGCGATACATTTGTTATGAGGATGAGGATATAATAAAACTATGATCTCACAAAGGATTTTTTTATTTAAAAATACATTCAAGTACAAAAGATCTTTTTACAAATTAGTTAGGCACCTACTTACTTTGAATGGGTAGAGAGACAACCCTAGCAAAATTTCCGATTAACCTCTTTCTCGTACCTATTATCCCCGTCAGGGGTTAATTGGAATTCAACAGGTTTTTTGTTGAATTTCTCAAAATATGACAATAATTAGGAAATGTAAGGCTACTTAACATCTAAAAAAACTTAGCATACAGTTTTAAGTAAACCGTGAAATACCCTATGTGTACCAGAAGAAGGTTTCAATTCGAGTTGAAACTGAAGATTGGACCAATTTACCCCATTTTACGGTACGAGGAGAAATAATTTTGTAGGCCAAATGTTGAAATTTGTACTAAAGTATTTAAAAAGTTATATCAATGTAAAGGTGGCTCCTCAGTACATACGTCTGAACTGAGGAGCCACCCTAGAACTCGAAAAGTATTGAATGAATATTTATGAACATTTTGTATCATTTTGTACTAACTGTGAACAGCATCTACAAAATATTATATTATATTCAGGAAGATATTATACTTTAAGTGTGGCTCCTCAATCCATACGCCATGCGAGTGTGAATTCCATGAAAGTAGTCAGTCGAATTATTCAAATTCAAATTCGTTTATTAAACACCTTATACAGTTATACAAAGCTTAAACGGTAATGGCTACAGTAGTATAAACTGTGTCGTAGCCATTAACGCCCACATCCGAATACTTATAAAGGTATAACAAATTAACAAAGATAAGCAATTCACATTTAATATTTTAGTATTAATTGATGTTATGTATGGATAGTTGTATGATTTGTAACTAGATATTATTAGTATGAGTGGTGACATGTGAAAGCCATGTGTATGGGTGTGTGAGTGACTGGGTGATAGTTATGTAAGTGGGTGTGATATGAGTGTGAAATGTTTATGTTTAATATTTCATGTAATGATGTCTTCACATTGGTCATAGTTTTGAGAAAGAAGCCATGCTGTGAGTTTGAGCTTGGCCATCGCAATAGTCAATGGATATATATTGAGCTCCCTATTAAGTTTATTATAAAGTTTGGGGCTTAAAAAGTAATATTGGCGAGATGCCAAAGCAGTTCTGTGCATTTTAATAGTACATACTCGGTCAGATCTGCGCGTTTCTTTGACAAACTTTACATCGTACGCTATTTCACTATGCTTGCGCAAAGTGACTTGGAGTATATATAATTATCGAACCGTAAGTACCTTACACAGACTATAGAGTTCAGAAGTAGAAAATAAGAAATCTTCTAGGTTTACCAGTCATTACCTTTAGTATACATCTCTGGGCTCTCTCAAGACGAATCATGAACGTTTTACAAGTACCACCCCAAGATATAATGCAATAGCCTAAAATTGATTGAATAAGGGCATAGTAGACCATCTTCATGGTATCTAAGTCTGGAATGGAACTTCTTAGTTTTTTGAATACGTACAGTAACTTTCGAGACCGGGAGACAATTTGATCTATTTGCAAGTTCCAAAACAATTTACTGTCCAATATTATTCCTAGGTATTTTATGCTACTGGTAGGAGTAATTGAATAACAGCTGCAGTCGCAACCATTAGGAAACCCACATGTGTGTGCTTTTATAAAATAAGATGCTGGTTGAGAAAGTGTATTGGGGGCAAACGCTATAAATTTAGTTTTTTGTAGATTGAGTGTGAGTAAATTAACGTCAAGCCATTTCATCACTAGACTTAAGGCAGTTTCAGCACTATTACGTACTGCTTCCCAAGTAGGTCCATCGACTAGCAATACTGTGTCGTCAGCATATGAAATAATTCTACAGTTTTTGATTTTAAGGGAACAAAGCTCATTGACATAAATGAGGAAGAGTGTGGGACCAAGGACACTTCCCTGGGGAACTCCATAAATCAGAGGGAGTTCCGAACTAGTGATGTTTTCAATAATAGTACTTTGCGTACGGTCCTTGAGGTAGCTTGTGAAAATATCAAGAGCTAATCCACGTATCCCAAGTGATTCCATCTTTTGTAGAAGAAGGGGAACAGAGACAGTGTCAAAAGCCTTAGAAAGGTCCAAAAATAACCCGATCGTTTTTATATTTTTGTCTATATTATTTATTATATTATTACTAACATCCAGCACAGCATCTTCAGTCGATTTACCACGTCTAAACCCATACTGTGTGTCAGCAAGTAAATTGTTTTTATCTAGATATTGTATTAATTTTTTATTAAGAATTATTTCAAGTATTTTAGAAAGCGTTGTAAGTACAGAAATAGGTCTGTAGTTATGGACACTGTCTCTGTTTCCACTTTTGTAGATGGGATGCACTATAGCTTTTTTAAATGCTTTAGGAAACACACCTGAAGATAGGCA
Source organism: Euclidia mi (assembly GCA_944739405.2). Classification (NCBI taxonomy): domain Eukaryota; kingdom Metazoa; phylum Arthropoda; class Insecta; order Lepidoptera; family Erebidae; genus Euclidia; species Euclidia mi. The sequence goes on from OX123184.2 coordinate 115,850,039, forward strand.
CAAATTATATCATCATCATCATATCAGCCAAACGACGTCCACTGCTGGACATAGGCCTCCCCCAAGGTTCTCCACACAGACCGGTCTTGAGCCGCCCGCATCCAACCTCCTCCCGCGATCTTGACAAGATCGTCGGTCCACCTTGCGGGGGGCCTACCTCTGCTGCGTCGTCCGGTACGTGGCCGCCACTCCAGAACCTTTCTGCCCCAACGGCCATCGGTTCTTCGAGCTATGTGCCCTGCCCACTGCCACTTCAGCTTGGCTATCCGGAGAGCTATGTCGGCGACTTTGGTTCTACTGCGGATCTCCTCATTTCTGATTCGATCTCGCAAATTATATACGTGCTTTAAAACTGGCAATAATACGTGCCTTGAGGTTTTGATCACAGACGATGGTATTTTATCCCAACCAAGAGCCGTATTATCTTTAAGACTTAATATAGTCAAGTTCGAAGTCATCAACCTCAGACAAAAACATAGAACCCAACATAGGCCGACGACACAATAAGGAATCAATGTTATTAGAATTAAGATGGGTGCCAGTACGTGATATAATGTTATTTGCCAGTTCAGTACCTATTTCAGCAAAATGGTTGTTAACAAAATTAACGGCTGAAGACGGATCATTATGAAGTTTAAGAAGCTCAATAGGTGAGGCTTGGTCCCTAGTGACACCAGCAATCTTTCTGAGGACATTCCAGGTTTGCCTTGAATTACCCCTGGCCTTCTGTAGCTCTATTTTGTGGAAGTTCTGTTTAACGGTTTTAAGCAAATTGTTGCAATAATTTCGATAGCGGCAGTAAGTTAATTTCAAAGTTTGATTTAAAGGTTCTTTCTTTGCACTGAATTGTAATTTATCCCTATTGCGAATACAGCGCAGAAGACCAGGTGTAATCCAAGGTTTAATAAATCCTTTGGTTGTTAGAGACAGAATAAATTGAGGTGTGTGAGTTGATAACACGAGTTAAAATGGTAACCAATAAATTGGAGGCCTCCTCTGCGCAATTTGAAAATAGAACCGGTGAGAAATCTGTAACTTCCAATTCATGAGCCACAGCTGCAAAGTTAGTACGCCTAACAATTTGATTTTTGATACGAGGTTGGGGACAACGCGCGCATGAGAAAAATATAAGCGCGTGATCTGTAATAGGAGAATTTAGTACATACACGGTAGATTTATTTTTGGTTCTAAGTACTATATGATCTAAGCAATTTAGGTTACGTGTAGATAATAAATGGGCTGGCAGCATACCATTTGATGAGGTCATATTTAAATATTTATCGGAATCATTATTTTTATTTTGGGATATAATATTTATATTCATGTCTCCAATTAGCGCGAGAGTCTTAAAAGGGAAAGGATTTTATTATATTGTCTAAACTATCTAGAAAGCTGTCAATATTCTTATATCGACAGATTATATATCGATCGATATATTGAAACTATAGCCATTTCGTACTTATGTTTAAAAATGAGGCAGTTAGCATCTATAATGTCAGGTTCCGTGACAATATGATTAATTTTATTGTTAACATAAATAATTACACCGTCATTCTGATTGGAAAATTTTGAGCAGTAGGAGACAAACCCTTGAATGTCTGGTGTCTTCGTACATTTGCTCAGCCAGCACTCTGTAAGAATAATTAATTCGGGCAGATCTGCTAGTCTGTGCAAGAGTACTGTAAGTTCGTCAAAATTCGCTGCAGTGCTCCTAATATTAACATGCAATACTTTCCAATATTCATGCGGCTTACGTATATTATTAGCACAAACTTCAGGAGAACATAAGAGAGATTCCGAAACCGTAAGGCTGTCTAAATCATCATTTATTTGAATAGAATTAGCCATGGCTATTTTCTATAAAAAACGAGAACACCCCGAACGAAATTAGGTATACAGTAATGTAACCAAAACACGGCCCGGGCGTTAGATACTTTAATATTATGTTATAATTATAAATTTTCTATAAATAAAACGTGTGGATGGTTTTTTTGCTATTTAAAAGGAAAAGGATTATACTATGAAAAACAATCAGTGTGAAGTACTGTAATGTTATATATTGTATGTGTGTTATATGTGTGTAGTAGTGAAGTTGGATATGAGTGCAAATATGTAATGTATGAGTGTTATGTAAGATAACATTTACATGAATTTTATATATGTGCAGAAATAGCGAATTATATACTAAAGTAATGGCTATACTGTAGTACTTCAAAATAAACACTTTATAAAAAGTAAAAGAAAAGAAAACAAGTTGTAAAATTAAACCATTTTCAAAACTTATTAGTCATTTTGTCAACTCTAGGTCGGCAAGTGTTTGTTCAGATATAACACGTATTTGCTTGGAGCCCAGTTCCTCGCGGAGATATATATTGGCGTTTTTTGTCCAACAAAACATGTAGTTATGTAGTTGAGAAAACTCTCTAGCCTTATAAAATAGCTTGCTTGAGCTAGCTGGCAAATGCTCCGCAACATATATAGGTTTACGTTCACCTTGCAGACCAATATTTTGGGTGTTCAATAACTCCGATTTCGGGCAGGTTTTATTAAAGTTGCGTACAGACGCCAGAAGTTGGTTTTTGGTCTGGACACTTATAAATTCGGCAACAATCGGACGTGGAATACCTGATTTGCCAGGTAGGCGATAAATATCACGTATTTCAGTAACGGGCAAGTTCATCTTAACAGTTGAACCTATCTTGGAAACGATAGATGTCAGATCGTGTGGCACTTCATTTTCTTTGCAAGGTATGTTTCGCAGCTCGATGCTAGACAATCGCGACATTTGCTGTAAGTCCAGTATTTTGGTCTCAAGGTTAGCAATAGAAATTCTGTAGCTTTCTCTTTCTTTTTGAAGTACTATAATCTGCTGCCTCATATCTTCAAACTGAGAGTTTATAAACATCATCGATTTTTCAATCTCAGAGTTTGTTTTAGTTATTGAATTAGTCTGGCTCTTGAGCTCGGTTATGTCCAAAGCCAACCGGTTTAGTGAAGTTGACTGTTGCTCGGTAAACTTGGTGAACTGAGCTTCTTGTGCCACTTTCCACTCATTCAGCATATGTCTTATCTCCTCTTTAAAATCAGTAAGTTCGCTGGAAGGGGAAATCTCCGCTCGCGGACGTTTGTGTCTTGAAATAGTGTTTATGTTATCGCTGTCGGCAACAATACTACGTGGCAAATCAGAATCTGATCTCACTTGAAGTAAGTTATTCCGCTCTTTGGGTGACGATTTTTGACGAGACATCTTAACAGAAGTAGGGAGCAACAAGTCGCAGCTGATTTAAGATTACCGAGAGCGCACGGCAAGTGTTTATATAATGTGAGAGATAAATCGTCGGTGAGACACACAGTTATTTATTATGACGTAATTAGTCACCTGAATGGCAGCACAACGTCACACGCGCAAGTGCAGGAACGAGAGGGCAATTATGAGGTTCCTCTCTTTCGAACGGAGGTGAAGTCGGCACGCGCAGGGATCGTTCCCGCTGCGATTCGCTGGAGTGAGAGGGCAATTATAAAGGACCTCTCTCTCTTGCGGAGGTGAAGTCGTGCGCGCAGAGTGGAGTCGCAGCGCAGGCGGGTTGAAGCGAGAGGGCAATTATGAGGGACCTCTCTCTCCAGCGGCGGTGAAGGCGGTGGCGCGCGGTGTTCCAGTATCGCTACACAGTTGCAGCAATATTAAGCACTCCACTCACTTGATCAGAGTTCAGAATTGGCAATCAATACAATAGTAAATAATTAATATAATTATTAAAAATATTTGCACAAGTTCGCTCGCGACCGATACTCAGACGGGAGGGGCTTTTTATGTTTTAAGTTTATGGTCATTTTGTTGTACCTAGTTGTAATCAGATTTGTATTAACATTAAAGACTTGTACAATCAAGCGAATTTGCAAAAAATACAAATGTATGTGGCTCCTCAATCCTGAAGCTGTGCAAATAAATAATGGATTGTACCTATCTGAGATCACAACGGAATCAAACACCCGAGACGGCGATATTTTGTACAAATGCCTACAAAATAAATATGTATAGCTCAACACTGTAATATGTTCGATAGCTAAAAAACAAATCACTTTTCGATATAACCTAAAAAATATGTACGATTAGGGTGACCATGACTTATAATGACAACAAACATAAAAAAGATAGGATTTTTTTATGATAGATACTTCTAAACGCGCATATGATTTTAACGTGGTTACAGCGAAGAGCAGGAAACGCCGAGGAATTGGTGGGCAGACATCGATGATGATCAGTGCAATTGGAAATATTACTAATTGAAAAACTTGACGGATTTCTATAATCTGAGTTGAACACTCAAGAGGTTGAGATTCTTTTGAAAAATATCTTTATGATAATCTACATAATATATGGCCAGCCAGGTCCAGCTGTGACCATCTTTTGGCTGAATTTATGATAGTGAAAATATTAGATGTTCATAAAATATTTTTTTTATTTAATACTTTCACTGTCCATGCATTACATGTAATGATGTACGTTTGCCCAGCACGGCTCCCCTAGAATTTGCATCGTAGGTATGCACAATGCAAGGTACTCACCTTCAGGAGAATATGTACCGGTTTTTTTTTCAATGTACCTCTCTACTTTTAAAGAAATATGCAACAAAAGGGGGCCGCGCCAGCCAGACGTTTTCGGCACGGCCCCCTTGTAAGTTGAAAAATATATAGCGTATTAAAAAGTTTCTTAACCTCGAGGAATGTACCTTATTAACACGTTATATGTACCGCAACAGACATCGTAAATTCGTAATAACAAATTATAATATATCGATGTGTATAGGGGTCCGTGCTGGAATAAAAAGTTATAAGAAAACATCTAAAAAAGACAATACAACCTTAGCCAAAAACTATTGAAATATAACTGGTGTTTGGTAAGTAACATATGTACCGCATTTTCTTCTCATAACAGTTGCTCATTTTGGAAAATAAACCAATTTTAGTTCATTCAGCACGGCCCTCTATGGACGCCTATATCTTTTTAAATATGATGTTTCTTTAGGAAATTGAATTACATATAGGAGTACATTCGTTCCAAATGAAATGCCACTCAGCAGTGTTAGAATTTCAAAAGATAAATTGGATAAAAAATAACCTATATTACAACTGATAGGGTGACCATGATTCCATAATATTCGCTACATAATATTATTATGATACGTCATAAAACTTGTCATGTTCTCTGACGGTGCTATATTTTACACGGGCGTCGCCAATGGGAGCAGGGGGGGCAGCTGCTCCCCTCCTCCCCATAGATATTCAAAAACCCTACCATTTTCTTTTCTCAATACTTTCTCATTTTCCATATTAACTTGCTCGCCCCCCTAAGCCATCGGCTGGCGTCCTTGCCCTCCTTCCCCTTAGGCAATCGGCTGGCGATGCCCTTGATATTATAACTTATAAAATTTGCTACTTAATTTTTTGCGAGACAATCAATCAGAACCAAAGAATACGTCGAATTTCTTGTCACTGTGTGGGCGCATAGGGTTCCCACCAAGAACTTAGGGTCCCAAGCCAACCTCACCTGCAAGTGGTGCACCTGCCGACCAACGGACGAGGCTCTGGCAAACAAAATGTCCCAACAAGCGGCAATAGGCTCGCCACCTATTACGTGGGATCAAAACACTGGCGAAAAGTGGGCGTTTAATATGCCTCTGCCTACCCCTTCGGGAAAACAGGCGTGAGTCTATGTATGTATGTATGTATGTGTATAGATAAATGTAGAGTAAATCGGATGTCAGACTGACTTAAAAGATTGACAGTTTTTCGAAACGTAGGAAACATTAAAATAAGAAACGCTTTATATCTTTGGAGATACGATGTTCACTGACTCATGTTAAGACAGTCTCACAATTATTACAACCACCTCTAAGGTGGTTTTTAAAACTTGTAGGAATGTAATAAAAACTGTTACTTGAGTAATAAATACCTAGTAAAATTAATGCAGGCGTAAGTAACATAGTTCACTAGCACTACAAATGTTTATAGAATTTACTTTCTCAGATTGATACGATTAGTGGAATGGGCAGGAAAAGTTGTGTCGCCTTATATGTTCAGAAAAAGCTTTTTCTGAAAAATTTACATCAGCTCAAGGGACGCCAATATGGTAAAAATGTGTGCCATAAAACAAGCAGAAGATCTTAATTGCCTATGCTATGTCCGCGAAAGCTTTGTACTTAAGCTATAAAAGAATTTTTTTGTTTGGCACCAACAACCTCACATCAACAAAAAAGGTCGGTACACTGGGACGCATTACCAGTGTTAGGACGACACCTTCAAATTCATGTTCAGCTTGATCACCTGTGTATGGATCACACAAAAGGACTAAAGAGGCAAATATACAAATAGAGTTACTTTAAAATTTCGTATGGCTATTCGTGGAGAAAAATACAGCCAATACGCGCCTCTTTTCGATGAAATGATTTAAGGACGGCATCCTTAGGCCCGGTATCCACCAAAGCGGAGAGGAGACGAGAGGAGATGTGCCGCGAAGCTGGCAGGTTATTTCCACCAAAGCGGAGAAGAGATGCGTTGCGGAGAGGAGATGTGAGCTGTGTGTAGCAGAGATGTGAGCTGTGAGAGATTGAAAACAGTCAAGTTCTGTCTACGAAAGGAAGACGTCATGTCGTTACAAAAGTTATATCTGAATTTGCTTGAGGAAGAAGAATTAGAAGTTGAAGAAACACAATTAATTCTTCAACATTTAAATTATCGACGGCAACATAGATTCTGGATAAGAAACCATATAAAATGTCACAGTCATGGCGAATATGCCACACTGTTTCGAGAGTTTGATGATGAAAGTTTTCATAAATCTTACAGGGTAACAAGGAATAATTTCTACCAGTTACATGATTTGATTATACCGTATATCCAAAAGCAAGACACTAATTACAGAAGGGCCATCGGAACGGAAGAGAAGCTAGCAGTTTGCTTGAAGTAAGTAAAACAATTTTTTATCAAATTGTCTTCATTATTATAAAAAAGTTATTGATTATATGACTGTGGTACTATTTGAGCAGAATTTGGGCAGATTTCTTTTAGACTAGTCTAGACCTAAATGTTTCATGAACGCTGGCACACCTTTATTATTATAGAATACAGAAAAATCAAATCGACGTTTCAAGGACATATATATCAGTTTAATTCAATTCAGTCATGTAATTTCAATTTTCTTGTGTTGTTGAAGTATAACCACCTTAGAGGTCGAATTTTGATCCAATGCAGCACTAATATCATTATTGCCTTGAGCACTTGTACTCGGTGCTGAAGTAAAACCGCTCTCAAACACGGAATTTATACCCGTTGCAGCACTAATATCATTATTGCCTTGAGCACTTGTACTCGGTGCTGAAGTAAAACCGCTCTCAAACACCGAATATATACCCGTTGCAGCACTATTATCATTATTACTTGTACTTGGTGCTGAATAATAACCGTAATTCTGGTACCACGTATTCTGTATTTCAAATTCTTCAGCTTCCAAAACTATATTAACAATTTTACGCTTTGCTTGAAGTTGAAGATAAGGTGGCCGCTTTTTTAAATTTCGTGCCATCGACAGAAAAAAATGATCCATGTCATCTAGGCTTTCTTCATTGTTTTTCGATAGTATCATTGTTTTTAGTTCTTCTCGTTCTCTTTGCAATTTCTCGCGATTTTCTTGGTTTAGCTGAAGTAGATCTGTAATATCATTCGATTTTCTTTTATTTGTTTGGGATGCAGATGTTATACTTGATATTTCCGAGCGTTGTGGGGAATTCACTTGTGGTGTACTGGGATCACTATCGCTGTGTTGCTGTATAGAGCGCGAACTGCTTTGGCTATTTTCATCTTCGTTGGATTGTTGCATAGTTGGGAAAGAATGATAACTTGATGAATTAAAATTTGTAGACCGCTCTCTGTTAGTCATGTAGGGTAACAAGAACTCCAATATCTTTTCATATTTCCACTCTCGGGTTTGCTTTGTAGCCTGCCCACTTCTGGTCGCATTTTTTCTCTTCAATGCATCTCGGTTACCATCCCGTAGCCTTTTCCATTTAGATTTAGCAGTTTTAACTGAAAACAAAGCCTTTATTTAATACATAATATAGAAAAATGAGAAGGATGTGGTGGTGTGTAGGTGCGGATGAGTGGAACTGTGTGTGAAGATGTGGGGGTGCAATTACTAGGAAAAAAATATTTCAGTATTTTTATCTGATGAAATCCTTAATGTAGCAAGTGAAACAATAGTAAAAATACTAGAATATTAATTATATTAGAAAAATAAAATAAGCTGTTTACAATGTGACAGATCAAACAATAATAAAATAGAACAAAGAAAAACGTAACACTTCATTTGAAAACACAAAGAAAAAAATATCCTAACCAAAGAGTCTCTAAGTCTTCCAACACTGCCCCTTATTCTAGCAATTATGTAAAGCTATCAAACTAAAAACCATTATTGCAAGAGTACAATCAAAAATAATAATAAGAAGACTTAAATTAAACCTAAGCACTTAGTCATTAAATTGTGCTTTATCCTTGGCAAAGCTTTTGTGCATAGGTCAGCTTCTAATTCTGCTGATGGTTTATAAAATATCTGTATTAACTTACGCTCAACACACTCTTGAATAAAATGATGTTTTACGTCAATGTGTTTGGTTCTTCGGTAACCTTGATTTTCCACTATTTTAAGCGTGCTCTTATTGTCATTATAAATAACAATAGGTTCACGCTATAAGTTGAAAGGTTTCAATTCATATATAATATTATGTAGGAATTTAGCCTCTTTTACCGCTGTACCAAGAGCATAATACTCAGCTTCTGTACTAGAACATGTAACATTATTTTGCTTATGGCTATGCCAATTTATTACATTATGTCCAAACCTACTCACAAAACCCGAATAAGATTTTCGATCGTTAGTATCACCGGCACAATCTGCGTCGGATAAAATTTCAAATTTATTACTACCTCGCCTAAAATTAAGTCCATAGTCAGTTGTACCCGATAAATATCGTAGCACGCGCTTAGCAGCAAGCCAATGTGTTTCATTATAACAAGTGTTATATTGACTGAGCTTACTGCATACAAATGCAATATCAGGACGAGTGCATACAGCTAGATACATTAGGCTTCCAATAAGTTCCTGATATGGAAACCTTGAATCAACTTTCTCAGCCTTTTGAGGATTAAAGTTTACTTCCATGGGAGTTGCAACTTTATGACAATCATCCATGCCAAACCTTATCAAAATATTTTTCACATATTCCGACTGGGTCAATTTCAATATCCCTTGCTCCCTGTTCCTTTCAACTTTCATTCCCAACGCTTGTGTAACAGGTCTAAGCAATTTTATACTAAAGTTGGAACTGAGCAATTCATAAAGTGTTTTCTTTTGATGATCATTAGAGCTAAATATGAAAAAATCATCAACATAAAGAGCTATTATTAATTTGTCTTTATAGAACACACATTGTTCACTCTTCAACTGTTTATAACCATTGTTGACCAAAACTTCATGAACTTTTTCATTCCATGATCTACTGGCTTGTTTGAGCCCATATAGACTCTTTTTGAGTAAGCACACTTTGTTCTGCCCCTCAATTTGAAAACCGGTAGGTTGCTCCATATAGATCTGCTCATGTAAATCCCCATTAAGAAATGCTGTGTTGACATCAACATGTTCAAAGTCCATATCATTTTCAACACCAATCGCAAAGAGTAGTCGTAGAGTGCTATGTCTCACAACAGGTGCAAAAGTTTCTTCATAGTCAATTTTATATTGTTGAGTAAAACCTTTAGCAACTAATCTAGCTTTAATTTTTTCAAATTTCCCACTTGGATCTACTTTTTCTTTGAAAACCCATTAAGATTTTATCACATTCCTATTGTTGGGTCGATCCACAAGTTCCCATACACCATGCGACATTAGCGAGTTATATTCATCTTGCATTGCATCTATCCAATCTTTGGCATTCTCACTTTTAATCGCTTCGTTATATGTTTTAGGCTCGCAACGTCCCATTAAAGCTAGATCAGAGAAATAGTTCACTTCATAATCTTTGAACCAAATAGGAGGATGCCGGTCACGTTTGGGTCTAGAATGTTCAGCAATTTCCACATCTGAAACATTCTGTTCCATAACTAGTCAGTCTTGTTGAATATTATCCAATGAAGCTTCTTCCCGTTCATCACATGTAACTATTACTTCGACATGAGAATCTTCTTCAAGATCTAGAGCATTAATGTCGGTTGACGATATGTCTGGTGTGGCGAACTCATCACTGTCAGATTCATGGATAAGTCCATGATAAGTATTTGGTTGATACACCGTTACTTCAACAGTATTTGTTAAATCTTTAGAACTTTCTAAAGAATTTGCTGTCTTGTAGGTTATGCCTCGAACAGTTTCAATAAATTCAACAGAACGAGCTTTAATTAATGTTGAGCCATCATCAGGATCTCCAAGTCTGTAACCTTTGGTATGATCACAATATCCCAACATAATGTAGGGCTTAGATTTGGGATCAAGCTTTGTACGTTTTTGTTGGGGAGTAAGAGCATAAGCTGTGCTACCAAAAACTCGAAGATTACTGAGATCCACTTTAGATCCAGTCCACAATTCTTCAGGTGTAGCATCTTTTAAAGCTGCAGTTGGACTACGGTTTTTTAAATAACACGCAGTATTTACCGCTTCAGCCCAATATTGTTTCACCAAATCAGCATCTTGCAACATCGTTCTGGCTTTTTCCATTAAAGTTCTGTACAAGCGTTCAGCGACGCCATTTTGTTGGGGTGTATACGGGTTTGTCGTTTCGTGAATAATACCGCATTGCTTAAAATGATTCGCGAAATTTTTATTACAGTACTCTGTGCCATTGTCACTCCTAATCCACTTTATTTTGAGATCTGTTTGATTTTCAACTAACGTTTTGAATTGTATAAACGTATTCAAAACAGTCGTTTGATCTGTGCGTTTCAGAAAATATATAAACGATTTGCGCGAAAAATCATCCGTAAATGTTATAAAATAACGATAACCACTCCAACTATTGACCGGAAATGGTCCGCATATATCCGTATGAACTAAGTCAAGTTTTGTCACGCTCCTTTGTGCCTGACCACGCGGGAATGATTTGCTCTTTTGTTTAACCTCAAAACAAGGAGTACATGGTGTCAAATCACCACTGGTAAACCTAATACCATTCGCTAATCTATCACGAAGTGTTATCATACCTGCTAAACTTAAATGCCCAAGGCGACGATGCCATAGTTCCAAAGAATTAAGGTTGGACAAAAAAAGCATTACCTTTAGTGCGAATATTAGGCTCTTGGTTTTCCTTACATACGTAACAATCCTTTTTCTGATCAATTTTGTAAATACCATCCACATTAGTAGCCGTTACAACGCTGGAACCAGTCACATTGACCTTATCCTTCCTGTAAATATGACATTTATTAACATCAAATAATAAAACATAGCCTTTGGCTGCAAGGTGGTGAACCAGCACCATTTGTGTTTATCGGAGACGAAGCTTTTCCCTTAATGCCTAACTTAATGCGGCCATACCCACGGGATAACCTAAATTCCCAAAAACGTATTTTCAATTACAGACTTTCAAGAGCCCGTCGCTATGTCGAAGCTACTTTTGGGATATTAGCAAGAACGTGGTACGTATATCATAGAGAGTTTGAATGTAAACTACAAACAGTGGACAGCATAATAAAGGCCACCTGCGTACTACATAATTATTTGATTGACAAACAGCCCAGATATTTAGATAATTGTGGGACAGATAGTGGCACGAATATGTTTGCCGGGGTCGAGGGGATTTTGGGACCGGGACCGCGGTCCCGGATTCCCCTTTTCAATTAAATATTTTTTTTTAGTGGTATTTTGGGACCACAAATAAAAAAGTTAAGTAAGTCTTACGACGAAAGTACGGTCAACCAAATAATTTGAATTAGTATAAATAAAACTATTTTTATTCAATGATAAATTGTCGTTTATTTCTAAATCACAGCTTTCTATTCGAATAAAAAAATATGTAGTTAGGTACTCATAAAGAAATATAATTATAAAACTTAAGAAATATAATATGTTTTAAAATTAAATAAGTACAACAGTTTAATTTAAAAACATTTATGTTTTTATTGTTACATCTACGCAATTGCACGTAACAACCTCTTACCTAAATTTAACGTTCAAAATAAACAGTATCTTAGTAAGCACATGGCAGCAGTAATAAAAATCTCTACACTTACATATTAAAAACAATTAAGTACCTACTATTAAAAGCCAAAAGACTGACAAAAATATGAAAGTTCTTATACACCTAATCTTATATATAAAATTCTCGTATCACAATATTCGTTCCCATACTCCTCCGAAACGGCTAGACCGATTCTTGTGAAATTTTGTATGCATATTCTGAGAATCGGCTACTATCTATTTTTCACACTCCTAAGTGAAATGATTTCCACACGAGCAGAGCCGCGGGCGACAGCTAGTAATAAGTAAAATCAGTCTCACAACAATTTTTATAAAATTATAAAATATGTCTTCTATTTTTAAAATCACAGCCTTCTTATTAGAAAAGTCTCTCTAAATAAAATATCAAAAATAATCAACTCACAGCCTTGGTTAGCACTCGGAAGCAGTGTTTTAAATTGTTACTCTAATAAAATAATGACAATAGTCTTAACTTAAAAACAATCAACAGCATAATAAACAACAAAAACCGCTATACCTATTAATATGTATATAAAATCAGTCTTGCATACATGCTAATAATTACTTAAATATAATCAACAGCCTCTTATAAAATAATTTCGCATCAGTCTCATAAGTATTGACAATTGTGTTACTTATTAGCTCTAAAATCTTAATTTTTCAAGACAATGACCAACACTTATCTTGTCATTTAACAATTCCTGTACTGTCAGTGTGATCTTTTCTTTAATCATTCTACTTTCCGGAGATCTTTTGGAAATATTTGTTGATGTTTGAAGCTTTTTCCAGTAAAATATACTGTCTTTTCTAATACCCTCCAAAAATTGCACTATATTTGGTTTTGGTTTTAAAATTTTTTTTACGTGGTTGTTCCATGCTTCAACAATATTATTAGTTGTGTGTTCTTCGCCATAACTACACCATAATGTTGAAAAAATATTATTTTCTAACCACGTGTTGACGAAATAGTCATTAAATGCTGTTAGTTCTTTCGTTCTCGGACAATCTTCCATGATGTAAAGCCATCCTTCAGCGGTTAAATGTTGCGGGAGATGTGAAAGTGCTGAGCACAGCTTTACATGTACTTTTCCAAGTTTAGATTTGGTTACACCCAACTCTTTCGCTTTTCGCCATAAACATCGTGTGAAATGGAAAAAACAACCTAGTATCTTCACACCTGGGATAATGCTTTGCAGTGCTAATATAGCGGATACTTCAAAATCCATACTAATTTTCGATGGGTTCCACTGAGGTACACGAGCCTTGATCAATGAAAAAAGAATCTCGTAAGTTGCACGGGTTTTGTCCGGTAAAAGTATGTATAGTATTGGAACTACATTGACAAAAGAATCGTTACTTCCTATATCTGCATGCATTGTGTACAGCTGATAAAAATTTTTCTGACACAGCTTAAAAGTGCCATCAATAAAAAAGTGCCTAGATTCGGATAGGTACTTTAACATTTCTTCATTGCATAAAATCAAAATTCTTTTATTTTTGTGTTTATAATCCGCGAATAATAAATTTTCATATTTTTTAGGAATATCGATATCCACTGCCTTTTGAAACTCTATCTTTTTGGCTCCCAATGCCAAGTTTCTTTTCTTATATAATGTTTTCTTGCGATTTTCAAATAATGGAATTGTTGTGACGAGATCCAATCCTTTATCTTTTATTCTGTCGATGCTTTCTTCAAAAATAGTTGACACTGGTGCTGTAACATTCTGCTGTATATTTTTTAAACATAGTTTCATCTCAGATTCTATTGTGAGTTCTGATATATTTTTTGGAGGGTGAGTGTGGTTGTTACTTTCGTGGACAATTGATTGGTTTAATATTTTTACAGTGGCGTTGCACATATTCTTTTTTCGACACCTCCATAAGTCTGATCCATCTTTGTTAGTTCTCTTATGTAAATATTCATAATCATTTCTAAGCAAAATTTGATCTTTGATTTCGTATGAGATGTTTCTGTGATAATCTTTCGATGTCGATGGCTGATTTTCATCCATATTGAATGAGTGGATAACTAAAATAAACAAAAATTTATTATTATAAATTATATTAATATATATTTATATATATTATATATATAGTATAGTTATTACTTTGACATGTCAATTAACCAAAATCAAAATATTAATCATAATATACTGTTTGTTTTTAAATTATTTTGTTTATTTACTTATTTAATATATATGAAATTAAGACCCGTTTTTTATTGGCTCGGGAAAACGTATCATAACTTGCAATCACAGAACAGAAGAAGTGTTAAACAAAAACGTTCTATTAACGTTTTTTTTTGTCTTGCAAATTAAATGAAATAAGTTGTTTCAATTATGTCAAATAAATCAAGTAAAAGTAATTTGTTAAATCTGTTTATTCAAAACCTACCGTATAATAATCTTTTTTACTAAAGTGTCTGGCTTTTTATCTCAATAAATAAATATATCGTATACAGTTGATAATATTCTTATAAAATATTTTTTAATTAGCAATTTAACATTAAGTAATTTAATAAAAAGAGTAGCGAGCGTACACAGCGCCTTTATGGGCGAGTAGCTTGAATTAGCTAGTATTTTTCTTATTGTTAAACGTCATAAGTACGTTCTGCTGCAGTGTAAATTGAATCGTGCGTAAATGACTTAAGGTATTTATTTGTCTGATTTAGGTGTAATGACTTAAATAGTTTTGATAAAATAAAAATGACCAATAATGCGCAGTGTCTATTTGTAGTGTAATGTAAGACTATTAACTTATTTGTGTGAGTTTGGAGTTCGGTGACCACTTTTTCCTTACAAATTTTGTCATATACCACTACTACACTTTTTTTTGTTCTGTGCTTGCAATAAACATCGTCATCGACGATTCGATAACAATTAGCATGAGATTCGTGATGGCGCTTCTATCGAACGTAAAATGAAACTAATTTTGGTAGAGCGAGTACCTACTTTCGTATGGCAAACGTATCGTCATGTAAAAGTAAAATCAACCTTAAAATACATTATTTTTGACGTATAATGTCTCAGATTGGCCAAAATAGTTGCCGAAGGCCATGAATAGTTTTGGCTATTTTTAGGTACTATTTTATAGGAACCAAAACAGATTATATTATTATTATCTTTAAATAACAGTTAAATATCACAAGATGTATTAAAGGTTCGCATTTATAGTAATTCAAAAGGTAATTAATATATATATTAAACACTGTTACAGTGGTAATATCTCAATATGTTTACGTTACGAATTCAATACATTTTCATCAGATACTGTGCACTGAGTGAGCTCTAGTAATAAATAAATATACCTGACTTTTACAAATTGACAAATAAGTATATATTTATGTATTTATATTTAGACGTCACTTAATGCACACCCACAGACAATAATTTAATTCTAAATTAAAAAGAAATGACATACACTTACCTTTTTTTATGAAAACACACAACAAATGTTTGTCACCTCACACTT
This sequence comes from Euclidia mi, assembly GCA_944739405.2. Taxonomy (NCBI): domain Eukaryota; kingdom Metazoa; phylum Arthropoda; class Insecta; order Lepidoptera; family Erebidae; genus Euclidia; species Euclidia mi. The sequence goes on from OX123184.2 coordinate 115,865,751, forward strand.
CACACTTAAAGATGCATCGCGAAGACTGCTCATTTAGATAAGCATTCGAGTTAGTTAACCCTGACAAAGGGGTGTGATTGGTCAAATAGCAACCCGTGACGCTCTACTGTGAAGCGAGATAGTATAGATGTGTGGGAGAGAGATAGCACTACCTGCCTGCCTTAGAGTATTTATTGTATGTATACTCTAAGCTGCCTGCAAATATTACTAGGTATGCACACTTGTCTTTTTCTGTCCTATTAAATAATTATGAAACTACATACTTATTTTGTTTATTATTAAAGAATTTGTTTTGTGAACTGTACTTTAACTTCTTTTTTTTACGTGGTCCCAAAATACCACTAAAAAAAAATATTTAATTGAAAAGGGGAATCCGGGACCGCGGTCCCGGTCCCAAAATCCCCTCGACCCGTTTGCCGATACAAACTTTGAACAAGAAACACAAAATGTCGGTGTAAATGAAGGATATAACGTTCGAGGAAAATATTGTGCCTATTTTAATAATCAAGGCACTGTACCTTGGCAAGACACACGTATAGCATCCTTACTTAATCGAAATTATTAGCAAAATAAATTTCACTTACTGTCTCGAGTATGAGTTTCTTTCACAATTTCTTCCCAAGCTGCTTCTTTAACATCAGTGCAATTATAAGTGCTTAAAAGTGTATTCCAAAGACATTAACCACTTCAATGAAATGTTCGTCATCCATTTTGCAAACTGAAAATATAAAAATATGGACGACACACGCTTGCATTCAAAGCCAGTGAATCGAATGACGTTTCGGGACGTGCGAGGCGCGCGAAGAAGGCAGCGGGGTGAGGGGTGCGCGAGCACGTGCGCAGCCCGGCCGCCCGACTAGACGCTCGCTGCACAAAATTCTATAGAAAAATGAGACATCTCCTCTCCTCTCCGCTTGACCCATTTCCACCAAAGCTAAGCGGAGAAGAGATATGGAAATAACGAAATCGGATTAATATATTCAAACACATCTCCTCTCGTCTCCTCTCCTCTCCGCTTTGGTGGATACCGGGCCTTACTTTATGAAACTTTCAAAACCATTCCCATATACAGGGTGCAAAAACCCTTAACGAAAACTGAAATCCCATGTTGTACCAATCAGTACGAACATTTTTTACTTTGCACCATACGTCCATACCTGGGCAATCACTGGTTCAGGAGATATTGAGGCTCAAATTTAGTATGGAATTTTTCTAATTAGTTACAAAATCGATGCATTTACCCTGCCAATATGTTCTTTACATGTCCTATAACCCCATGGATAAGTAGATATTTCGAGCATTCCACGCGCGTGCTTTTAATTACGGTTTAAAAATGTGAAAACTAAAAAAAAAACAATTCCCAGGTATTATTTTTGGTTTGTATGACTTGGCATGATGTCCACAACGAGTAGACTTCGGCTTGGTGATGGGTCTTGTGACACCCTGTATAAGTCGTCCTGCCTGTTGAGGCAAAAGCTTTGGAAACATTTTTAATATCCGTGCACTATTTCTTTTAAAAATAATAATAAAGATGACAATGGAATTAGGTACCTTCCACGCCAAATATACGCAGTGCAACGCCAAATATACGCAGTGCAACGCCAAGGTACGGATTTAAGATACTGAGAAGACACATAAAATCGTCGAATTTCTTTGTGAAATAATCATGTACGTTTGCCCAGCACGGCCCCCCTAGAATTTAGATCGTAGGTATACACAATGTAACGTACTCACCTTCAGGAGTATATGTACCGGTTTATTTTTCAATGTACCTTTCTACTTTTAAAGAAATATGCAAAAAAAAGGGGGCCGTGCCAGCCAAACTTTTTCAGCACGGCCCCCTTGTAACTTGAAAAATATATAGCGTATTAGAAAGTTTCTTAAACTCGAGGAATGTACCTTATTAACACGTTATATGTACCGCAACACAAATGATATATCGATGTGTATAGGGGGCCGTGCTGGAATAAAAAGTTATAAGAAAATATCTAAAAAAGACAACACAACCTTAGCCAAAAACTATTGAAATATAATTGATGTTTGGTAAGTAGCATATGTACCGCATTGTCTTCTCATAACAATTGCTCATTTTAGAAAATAAAACATTTTTAGTTCATTCAGCTCGGCCCTCTATGGACGCCTATATCTTTTTAAATATGATATGTTTCTTTAGGAAATTCGACTTGCTGAATTACATATAGGAGTACATTCGTTCCAAATGAAATGCAACTCAGCAGTGTTAGAATTTTAAAAGATAAATTGGATCAAAAATAGCCTATATTACAACTGATACGGTGACCATGATTCCATAATATCCGCTACATAATATTATTATTAACTATGTACAGTGCTATAATGTTTAAAGTGGCGGTGGTATTGCGGATTACTTACACTTGGTTTAGTGATCAGTCACATTTTTACGAGCATAAGATACTTACAGCAGTAAATGTATACACGGTACCTACCAATAAAATTGAGTAGTCGTGTAGTTGGGCAGCAGTGAGTTCTATTTAAAGTCCTGCAATGATTTTTTTAAATAAACGGGTAGGTTCTAAGTTAGTTGTACTATATTATACATGTGCGTCGCCAAGGGGAAGCAAGGGGGACAGCTGGATGAAGGATTCAAAAACCCTACAATTTATTCTTTTCTCAATACTTTTCTCATTTTCCATATCAACTTGCTTTCCCCCTCCCCCTCCTCCTATGATATTAGAACTTATAAAATTTGCTAGTTAATCGTTGTAAGATAATCATTCAAAACCAAGAAATAGGTCGGATTTCTCGTCACCGTGTATAGATAAATGTAGAGTAAATACTCCTTGTAAATACGGCGTATTCTCGGATATCAGACTGACTTAAAAGATAAAGAGATTTTCGAAACGTAGGAAACATCCATTATAAAAAGAAACGCTTCAAATCTCTGGAGGTACGACGTTCACCGTCTCATAATCACAATAATTACAACTACCTCAAAGGTGGTTTCTAAAACTTGCAGGTATGTAATAAAAACTGTTAAGTACTTGAATAATAAATACCTAGTAAACTTAATGCAAGCATATGTAACATAGTTCACTACAAATGTTTATACAATTCACTTTCTCAGATTGATACGATTAATAGTAGAATGGGCAAGAAAAGTGGTGTCGCCGTAGATGTTCAGAAAAATCTTTTTCTGAAAAATGAACATCAGCTCAAGGGACGACAATATGATATAAATGTGTACCAAAAACTAGCAAAAGATCTAATTTAGATCTTTTGCTAGTTTTTGGTATGTCGCCGAAAGCTTTGTACTTAAGCTACAAAAGAAATTTTCTGGGCAGTAACAACCTCCCATCAACAAAAAAGGTCGGTACACTGGGAAGCATTACCAGTGTTAGAAGGACACCTTCAAATTCATGTTCGGCATCATCACCTGTGTATGGATCACCCGAAAGAGGCAAAGATACGAATGGAGTTATTTTAAAATTTCCTATAGATATTCACGAGTGGAGAAAAATACAACCAATACGTGCCACATTTCGACGAAATGATTTGAAGAAGCCATGCTTAAGTTATAAAACTTACAAAACCATTCCCAAATATAAGTGGTCCTGCCTTTTGAGGTAAAAGCTTTGGAAGCATTTTAAATTGCCGTGCACTATATCTTTTAAAAATTATAATATAAATGCCAGTGGAATTACCTTCCACGGCAAATGTACGCAGTGCAACGCAACGGTACGGATTAAAGACTCTTGAGAGTTTCTTTGTGAATTAAACGACTTGGACACTAACTTTAAGCATGATTCAAGGAAGAAAATTCGTTGGACTCCTTACGTGAGACGAAAACTATCAAAGAGTTTAAAAGAAAAGACTGCAACTATTGCCCATAAAGATCTGGCACGTCGCACAATGAGTTTTGGAGACACCGAACCACCTACATTGCCTTCTCTTGGAGCACTGAGGATAATGCGTCATGAATCAAGCAGTCAAAATTGGTATCACAAAAATGAAATAATGTCGCACAAATGGTTAGTAATTCTCATACAAAAGACACTATTGCGGATTGGTTATTTAAATGGGCAAAGAACATCGCCTCTCCTGCAGAAGTTATTACTGATGACTCATCGGCTTTGATTGCGGCCGTTATTAAATGTTTCACAAAATTTAATACAACCAAGGGTTATTTAGATGCTTCTTTTAATGCATTGGAAGGTGATTTGAATAGTTTACCTAATTTATATATGAGGATTGACACAAGTCATTTTATCAAATCTGTTCGGAAAATTTCTTTAGAGAACGCATCTAAAAAAGTAAATTTCTTATTTGTACAGTGTATTCTTTTCATTAAAAAGTCAGAAAATATTCATTTCATCAAAAACATGATCGAAAATATGCTGACAGTAATCCTGACTAAACATCTTTCCAAGGATTGTACTGAAGCTCAGCATTACCTAAGAAAAATACTTCAAAATGTAAATAATATTAAGGAAATAGACCACAAAACTGAAGATGACTCTTTATCGAGTGATGACTGTATCTGCGACGACTTTGATGTTGATGATAAGACGCTTAATGAATTGAATTTCGCAAAGTGGTTGGAAGCAACTATTTCACGCATTAAAAGAGAGGGTGACGTTACTGGTCCTGAAAATGATTTCTATTATCCACCGCTATTAACGACAATAAGACGACTATTGCGAAAATTGCCCGTATGGTCGAATGTAATGATTCCATTATATAAATCAGACAATAAAAATTCTTCGTCGAGTGGATCAGAGGATTATTTTAAAACGTTGAAACATTTGCTTTTGAAATCTAAAATAACAAAATACAGAGTGGACGATTTCTTACAAAAACATATTGATTACTTGAAAGGAGAGCTAAATATTGCAGAGAGTCGATTTTATATAGAGCCTAATACTGTAAAAAGAAAAAATGTCAGAAAGATGAAACACACTAATAAAAACAACAAAAACCAAAACGACAATTCGTTCAAAATTCAATATTTAATGATCAGCCAACATTTATAGAAAATTGGAGGTGTCAAGCTGACGAGGTCGTTGATTTAAAGCCTTATGACCATATACAATTTATAAAAAATGGTAACATACTTCAAAATTCGTCTGTGGTTAACACATGCGGTTTTGTTTATGTTTTTAATTGCTTTTGGCTTCGATTCATTTTCTAATTTCAAAATGGAAAACGAGCTAATAATAAACTTCGAGACTATATAAATCTCCTTTTAAACAAAAATGTTGACAAATTTACGGTGCATGAAGTGAGAAATCATATTTGTCACGAATATTTTAGCAAGCCATCGCATGTAATAAAAGTAACAGACTGTGAATGCAATGTCGCTAATTTGTTTGAACAAATGTTTACAAATTTATTTTATAGTACTCTGTTTGCAAAAGCTTGCACAAAAGAAGAATGCCAAAATTGTATAGAAATGGTAAGACCCTTTATACCTATTAATATAAATATAGTAAACATGTTTGGCATTTCTGCACTAGAAGAGTCACTAGCTATCGAAAATACGTCTCAAGTTTGTAAAAATAATTGCGATGGGACTGTAATTTCAAGTTATAAATTACAAAAGATTATAACCTTGGATTTAAACGGAACGGACGCAATAGTTTTGTGTAATATCCCGGTCACTGTAAATATTGAAAACCAAATTTATGAAGTCGTCGGTGCCATTGAATATATAGGGGAATTCAATGGGGTCCTTGGGTCATTACAATTTTTTTTGTCATTACATTGCCATACGCTTAGCCGTGATCATTGGCTATGTTACGATGATTTGGCCACTAAAATTAGCCACAGTACAGTAGATTCAATATACATCCACACACTTAGTTACGTTTTAGTGAGTGATCTTTAATGTTTTAAATTAATTTATAAATTATAGTAGTATATGCACATAAAAATAAAGTTTTAGAGGTCCATAGCTAAAAATGGCATAAACGGAACACTTATTGATTCGCTATGTGTGTCTGTATGTCCGTATGTCACAGCCGACGGACTGACGTGAATAACATCATTTTCCATAAGTCGTATACATGCCGCGTGTCTATAGATAGGTCATTAAAAATATTTTTGTTTCTAAATGTAGTATTTCAAGGACGTGGAGTTGCGAAAACAACCCGTGCTACCAAGTACCAAATGTAGTATCTCAAAGAAAATCGTTTCAAAGATAGACATCTGCAAAGTGGTTAAAGGGGTGTGTGGGTGTCCTCTAACTTTTAAAGTAAGAGAGTGCTTAATCTGAAAAAAAAATATCATGTAGATCATAATAAAAGCATATACCTACATACATATTAATACTAACTATAAATGAGATGTAGTCAGCTGTTTTTGAAATACAGCACATATTCTAAAACTGCACATATAACTTTGTCTGTGTATTTTACTAATACTATAAAAACAAAGTTATATTTACTGGCGAAAAAGTGATTATGATATTTAGTAACGTGAACATAATGGGTATGTTAACTGTATACCTCTACTACAGACTACCTTTAATGAACGAGCCTGACTCGTACTTGATTTTATTATTTCATCCATGTAGAGCCCAGGGTTCACTTACTACGATCTCATGATTATAGTGAAGCGAAACAACTATCAAGCAACCGACTATTAGTTAAGCAAATTTTAATGCTTATAAGTACAGTCAGCATCAAAAGTCGATGACCACATTCAGATTTTCAAAATCAATGAACATTATATCACCCATAAATCGCTCAACAAGAAGGGCGCCAGTATTGAATGAACATCATTAAAGTTCAAAACTAACTGAACACTACTCGTCAAAGGTCACTGAACACCATTTTGTCAAAAATTGCTGATCGTTATAATATCCGAAAACATTGAGAATCATCAGTTTGAATTTATACCATCGACGTAAATATAGATTTTTTTAGTTCGATTGAATTGTAACCTTATTTGTAAAGCAATAAGACTTATTTTCAAAAATCACGCAGATTCTGTCAAATTCATACCGTCGACTTAATTTATGATTTTTATAGTTACGATTGAATCAATTAAACCCAATCCGAGGGTCTAGTACGAAATTTACACGGTGATGATAGACTAGTCAAGGGGAACAATTTTCATACATTTCCTTAATGCGCCCTCTATCGATCGCTTCTATCCGATAAAGGCGCTTTTAGAAAATCTATGGAAATAGGATTGTTTCCAACTAGTCAAATCAAGCACTTTTAATTAAATGTCAAAAACGACCTTTGCCAAAGGTTTAGTATGAAATATGACATAGTGACGTCATAGTGTTTTGCTGTCAAGTAGAATACTCATTATCAATAAATTGACGATAAAAAAATGTTAAATAAAGTTTTAACATTCATTGATGAATGAAACTATTTACTATTATTTTGACTTGTTTCACTAGATAAAATACTTGTATAATTTATTTCACATGCAGGAAACTTCCCTATTGTTCCCGTCGACTAGTCTATCGTCACCGTGACAATCGAGTGCAAAACTTGTGGTTTGTTTGAAAAACAAACTCCTGGTAGACCCCATATATACATATAAGACTAATTTTCAAAATTCACACAAATTCTGTTTTAATTCAATCCTTTGTAAAACTGTTTACCCTTGAATGTAAAATAATATGTAGACCATTACGGTTGCAATTATTTATCATCTATAAAATATTGTATTACCTTAAAAGACTATAGTATTATAGAAAATTATTTACTTCATAATACTTTAATAATAATATAATTAATCACATTAGTTTATCAAATGTAATGACCTCCTTTATTTAGTTCTCGGACGTCACTGGCCGTACTGGCCGAATGACTGGTGACGTGGTGTTATGCTTTTTTTACCATAACTTTGTTAAGCGACTTTTGAAAAGTCATGGTCACCTACTTATGCCCTTTTATGATAATCATTCATTTCTGGCGCTTGTCATATTGAGCAATTTAGGTATATTATGGTGTACAGCGATATTGAAAATCTAAATGTGGTCATCAACTTTTGATGCTGACTGTACCATCTGATTTTAGATTTCATTTAGAATAGTGTTTTGAACAGTCGTACAAATTTTCAGCTGGTTGCGGATTATTCTAACCTCACCTATGTGTTTTGGTCTAATTTGACCGGACTAATAAAAATTGTAGCCTTATGACATAACTTCACTACAAGTTAATACTTGTATTTATTTATAATGGTGCTGATACACTTGTGTATCTGTAATGTGCATTGTTGTGAATATAACATAAGTAATAGAAAAATAAATGCTTTAGCCAGCATTCTAGGGCATTTACAGTAAGTTTTAAAACCACGATTTAGCATTCAAACTTCACTGTACCAAGCGTAATGCTAATGAGGTACATACCATTTCATACTGTTATATAACTTAACCTACATGAAGCTAATAAACTGATTTTATATACTTTGCTTTATGAATATATGTATTTGTTATACTTATGAATTGTGCAACGCAATCTCCTTTCATGTTCAATACATACACATATGTCAAAACCTTAACAGCAAATATTTTTTTTTAGTATAACTTAAAATCTACCCGTTTATTTCAAAAAATCATTGCAGGAATAGAACTCACTGCCCAACTACACAACTACTCAATTTTATTGGTACCGTGTATACATTTACTGCTGTAAGTATCTTATGCTCGTAAAAATGTGACTGATCACTAAACCAAGTATAAGTAATCCGCAATACCACCGCCACTTTAAACATTAAAGCACCGTCAGGAAACAAGACAAGTTTTAACTGATATTAATTCTGATATTATGACACTATCAGTCAAATTATTTAATTAATATAAATAATAAGGAAAGAAGCGATAGCCGAGTGGAGATACCAACAGACAACAGACTGCCATGCAGAGGGTATCGGGTCCGAACTCACGGCGCGCACCAATCTCTTTTCAAAGTTATGTGCGTATTGAATTGTTAATAGCTTTTCACGTGCCTCGGAGAGCACGTTAAGCCGTCGGTCCCGGTTGTCATGAAGATCTTTGACAGTCGTTACAGGGCGTACCTTCTAAATAAACTGACACTAGTCTTAACCATGGAATATCGCTATCCATTCAGGTTGCGGGGCTCAGACAGGAAGTCGCTCTGTGGAAAAGTTAATATTCAGCCAAATCCGGTTAGACTAGTGATGATGATGATGTCCTCCTCGACGTGTCCGTCGACGGCGACCCAAAACATCTTTTCTGACATGTGCCCGGATGTGGCTGGCAAAGCCAAACTTTGTTAAAAATATGCGGTCACAGATGGCACAGTAGAGCTGGCTATTGGAGTTGTATGTATAGTTTTAATTAGGTTTCGGTCGAGTCTTCGAGATTAGTAAGTGGATCCCAGATTGAAACTGCGAATAACACTAAGAGGATGATGATGACATAACAATAATATTATGTAGCGGATATTATGGAGTCATGGTCACCCTATCAGTTGTAATATAGGTTATTTTTGATCCAATTTATCTTTTAAAATTCTAACACTGCCCAGTTGCATTTCATTTGGAACGAATGTACTCCTATATGTAATTCAGTAAGTCGAATTTCCTAAAGAAACATATCATATATAAAAAGATATAGGCGTCCATAGAGGGCCGAGCTGAATGAACTAAAAATGTTTTATTTTCTAAAATGAGCAATTTTTATGAGCTGACAATGCGGTACATATGTTACTTACCAAACACCAATTACATTTCAATAGTTTTTGGCTAAGGTTGTGTTGTCTTTTTTAGATATTTTCTTATAACTTTTTATTTCAGCACGGCCCCCTATACACATCGATATATCATTTGTTATTACGAATGTACAATGTCTGTTGCGGTACATATAACGTGTTAATAAGGTACATTCCTCGAGTTTAAGAAACATTTTAATACGCTATATATTTTTCAAGTTACAAGGGGGCCGTGCTGAAAACGTTTGGCTGGCACGGCCCCCTTTTTTTGCATATTTCTTTAAAAGTAGAGAGGTACATTGAAAAAGAAACCGGTACATATACTCCTCAAGGTGAGTACGTTACATTGTGTATACCTACGATGATAATTCTAGGAGGGCCGTGCTGGGCAAAGGTACATAAATAATCGATTTAGACAATAACTTTAAGCATGAAACAAGAAAGAAAATTCGTTGGACTCCTTACATGAGACGAATATTATCAAATAATTTATAAGAAAAGACGGCAACTTTTGTTTATAAAGATCTGGCACGTCGCACAATGAGTTTCAGAGACACCGAACCACCTACATTGCCTTCTCTTGGAGCACTGAGGATAATGCGTCATGATTCAAGCTGTCAATATTGGTATCACAAAAATGAAATAATGTCTGTGATAACTCTAGCTCAGACCGTCCAGTACTCTAATATTATACAAGAAATACTGATAAAATCAACATTTCATGGACACTATTGGTTAGAAGAACAATAAAATTATTACAGGCACTATTCTAAAGTAGTTGTTATAATAACCATTTCATTAGATGCTTCTTCTTTAAACTTTAGAGCGTCGCTCTTGTCGGTGGAGTAAACGCCATATTTCACGATCTTCGACCAGTACCTTGACCTCCTTATACGACATGACCTTCGTCCTTTCTTTTATCTGGTCCATATATGCTCTCCTGGGTCGGCCCCTTCCTCTCTTTCCGTCTATTTTACCTTCAATGATGTTTTTAATGAAGTCGTCATGTCGTATAAGGTGGCCAAACATCTTTCCTCTTCGCCTTTCGATTGTCGCCAATATGTTGCGTTTTTCTTGGACGATTCTTAATACTTCCGCGTTGGTCTTTTTTTCTGTCCAGCTAATTTTTTCCATGCGTCTCCAGCACCACATCTCAAATGCCTCTAGTCTTTCCCGGTCTTGTTGGGTCATTGTCCATGTTTCGCTTCCGTACAGAGCAATGCTCCAGACGTATGTTTTGATGAACAGTTTTTTTATGTGTTTTGCTATTTTAGATTTTAAAATATGTTTTTTGTTGTTAAATGCTGTCTTTGCTATTGAAATTCGAGCTTTAATGTCTTGAGTTTTTTTTAGATGCTACTGGTTCTATTTGTAAATCCAATAAACTAACCAAAAACTTATTTGTATACGTGGTATTATTAACTGCTAGTAAACATTTCAAATCTGTCCCTGTCGCACAAATGGTTAGCAATTCTCATACAAAAGACACTATTGCGGATTAGTTATTTAAATGGGCAAAGAACATCGCCCTTTCTGCAGAAGTTATTACTGATGACTTATCGGCTTTGATTGCGGTCGTTATTAAATGTTTCACAAAATTTGATACAACCAAGGATTATTTAGATGCTTCTTTTAATGCATTAGAAGGTGATTTAAATAGTTTCCCTAATTTAAAAACGACGATTTAGCGTTCAAACTTTGCTGTACCAAACGTAAAGAAGTACATACATATTGTTAAATTACATTACCTACATGAAGCTAATAAACTGATTTTATAAACTTTGCTTTATGAATGTATGTATGCTATACTTATGAATTGTGCAACGAAATCTCCTTTTATGTTCAATATATTACAGCGAATAAATTAACTACACAACTACTCAATTCTATTGGAACCGTGTATACATTTACTGCTGTAAGTGTCTTATGCTCGCAAAAATGTGACTGATCACTAAACCAAGAGTAAATCTAAGAGTGAGTCTAAGAGAATCCGCAATACCAACGCCACTTTATAAATTATAGCACCGTCAGAGAACAAGACAAGTTTTAACTGATATTATTTCTGATATTATGACGTATCAGTCACATCATTTAATTAATATACATAATAATATTATGTATATTAATTAATCACTGGTCTCGCGGCATAAATGTGCGCGTGGGATCGGAAGGTCTCGGGTTCGATTCCCGGGTCGGGCAAAGTGTTATTGGGTTTTTCCGTTAGGAAATTCTCAGTAGCAGCACGGAGTCTGGTAATGTGCCCGGTACGCCAATAGGGTCGCCCCCTATTACGTGGGACCTAAAATTCATGGCAAAATGTGGGTGTAATATTACACCTACCCCTTCGGGGATACAGGCGTGAGTCTATAAAAAAATATATAATAATATTATGTAGCGGATATTATGAAATCATGGTCACCCTATCAGTTGTAATATAGGTTATTTTTTATCCAATTTATCTTTTGAAATTCTAACACTGCTGAGTTGCATTTCATTTGGAACGAATGTACTCCTATATGTAATTCAGCAAGTCGAATTGCCTAAAGAAACATATCACATTTAATCCCCCCACGTGATTACAGCACGCACGGACGTGCTCTAATTTTGGTGGTCCGAAGTGTTTGAGGCACGCACGGTCGTGCTCAATTAAAAATCGTTCTATTGGTCGCGGTTTTTTCACGTTTTATTTTACTTAAACCAAGAAACGAAAGTAGTAACTATTAGAATAGTTCATATTCTATGCAACTAAATCGTTTTAGAAGGGTGAGGGAAACGAAACGCGCCAAAAATATTGAAATATAATTATCTGTGTCTCAGTTGCGAAAGCGTCCGCCATTGTTGTGTTTTGTTCCGTGATCTTTATAATAAAAGTTGTCTTGTGGAAGAAACCGGTGAATATTTTATAAAGATACTTATATAGATTTACTCAGAAAGAAATAAATATTGTGAAGTGACATTATTCGTGATAAAGACAGAATACAGTGATAAAAGGCAAAAACTTTTTAGAAGGGCTATTTCTACTCTTGAAACTCGCTATTTTCGTAAGTGTTTTATGATAAATATTCTTTTAATAGTTATGAAAGACATAAAAGTACCCAGATTATTTATCTGAAAACATATTTCAGCAACTAAATACTAGCATTGTTGTACATTTTCACTGTTATCGTGTTTCAAATGGTAAATAATTCACAGCCACAGTGTTCGTAACAGTAACATGGCTGCCTGGCACGGCGAACTTTTTGTTACGCGTTCGGATTATAATTTTTTTAGTGGCGTTAGATTCGTTTGTTACAAATAATAATGTATTGTGTGAAAACCTAAAGGTATATGTGATAATGTTTTTGTGTTTATGAACCAAACAAGTAATGAAATTCATTAATATGTGATGAAATATTTGTGTGAACGAGTGAAAAAAAACAAACCTCTAAGTTTGTAAGCTTGTTTTGCCAGAAAAGTGAGTATTTAGTAGTAATTCATGTTATTATTATGATAGCTGATTTTATAACCAACACAATGATATGCAGGTTATGTGATATAATTATATTAAGGTGTCATAATTATTTTTTTCCGCTAACCTATGCCAATGAAAATTTGCAGCAACGTGACCTTTCGCACTTGTGGCACTTTGCCTTTAGTTTGGTCGCACCTCAAGGGTTAAAAAATTATATGCGTCCATAGAGGGCCGTGCTGAATGAACTAAAATTGGTTTATTTTCCAAAATGAGCAATTGTTATGAGAAGACAATGCGGTACATATGTTATTTACCAAACACCAGTTATGTTTCAATAGTTTTTGGCTAAGGTTGTATTGTCTTTTTTAGATATTTTCTTATAACTTTTTATTCCAGCACGGACCCCTATACACATCGATATATAATTTTTTATTACGAATTTACAATGTCTGTTGCGGTACATATAACGTGTTAATAAGGTACATTCCTCGAGGTTAAGAAACTTTTTAATACGCTATATATTTTTCAAGTTACAAGGGGGCCGTGCTGAAAACGTTTGGCTGGCACGGCCCCCTTATGTTGCATATTCCTTTAAAAGTAGAGAGGTACATTGAAAAAGAAACCGGTACATATACTCCTGAAGGTGAGTACCTTGCATTGTGCATACCTACGATGCAAATTCTAGGGGGGCCGTGCTGGGCAAACGTACATTTGTAATGCACTGATGAGTTCACTCTGTACGTCCGTGCATGACATACAATACACTATTAACCACCAAGAATAGTGTTGTTCACGAGAAACTTGAAAAATCAATCAAATAAAAAACAGATAATTCTTTTAACCTGCCAAGTACGTAATCTGGCTCCCTAAAATATCTAATATGTAAAAAAAGATAAAGTAAAACTTGGTATATTTTAATCAAACAAAAATAAAAATGGCTTTTCTTACTAAAATTCAACTTAAATATAACTTTTTTTATTTCTTTGGGGGGTCTACGCTAATAAACTGTTCTTGAGACAGAATAAGTTACATCTACAGTCGATACAATATACTGCATTAAGTGCCACGCAATTAACTTCACCTTCTTCACAATCACTATCTTCTAAAATACGCACTAAATCATCGCCTGATACAATCCGAGTCATGGTTGATAAAATGAAGCCAAGACCAATAATAGAAAATATTACAACTATTCAAATAAAATTCAAATTCCTTTATTCATTTGGGTCACAATGTGACGCTTATGCACGTCAAAATAATAAAGGAGATGAACAAAAATCATATGGGCCTGTGCCCCAGCAGGTACAGAGATGAAACATATATCATTTTAAAGAACAAGTCTTCTATTTATGCAATAAGAAAGGCGCATTTAGCTAAGCAGCTGTGGTAAAAAGTTATTAAGGATTGAAAAAAATGATTAATGACATTTTTTGACAATATTTTACAATGTATTGATATAATGTAATTAGTTATATAATCTATTTTAGTTTTCATGCATTTTATTGTCCTAAGTTTCTATTATTTATTTTTGATCTTCGCTTGAGGGACTCTCATCATATAAAATATAAGTATAATACTCTCGTCTAGAAGTAAACTATAACCGAAAAGGCGCGTACGTAGAAAGATAAGACCTCCGTAGTATTCAGTAGTAATACTAGTAATACTTTACTCTATGGATAAGACGATAAGTCAACATGTCAACTATTTTGTCATTAGCTTGGTGATACCAGAGCTGTATTAAAATAAGCCTGTTAGTAAGTGGATTTTGAACTATATTTTGACCGTATTTTTAATTTATTATTAAGAGGTTTTTTTTTATAGAAAATAATATAATTATCGTCATATTATCGTCCGTGTTGCGACGGATTAAGAATACGGAATGTCACCACCTCATATCATCCCATGAGTGTCGTAAGAGCTGACAGAGGGAGCATATTATGCAGAGAGCAGCACTATAAGAGAAGGAAAACTTGATACAAACCCTATACCAACCCGTTTGGCCAGCGTGGTATAGTACGCCACTTCCTCATTCCAAAGGAGAGGCCTAGTCCAGCAGTGGACTGCTAAAGGCTGATGATGATGATATAATTATAATGATTTAATCATTCTTAAGATTACGCGTATTTTAACTTACAGTTCTGTTGCTATATTTTTTCCCTACACTAATCTTTTATCATTGTTACATGGCAACATTATCGAAAGATACAAACAAAGTCAAATAAAAGGAAATCACTTCAAATTCTTTTAAATTATTTTCTGTTCAGCGACTGCAATGGAATGTAAAAAGTACTTTAAAATTCCTTGTATGTTTTACATAACTTATCTTTCTATATCACTTCTATATATTTACTGTACATAATAATACTCAAGCATAATACTTTTGGTTAGCCTCCTCAGAATAGACATGTTGAAACAGGAGCATCCACTTACATTATATATACCTAATAATGCAGGCAATCCGCGAAAGTGATCAGAACCATGATGGAAATGATGCAGTTAAATATTAAAATCTAATACCAGCCCGCAAGACCGTCATCGACCAGTCATCGCAAGTAGCTCCCGTTCACGAGTATGACGCATGTGCCAGCCATCATCCCTCTCGCCATATTAGAGGGACAAGGATGACCCGACACACGACGCCACCACAAGAAATGACATTTTAGTGAGCATGACGACAACGGTATATGAACCAGCAGTGAGAAACAATCTATTGGTATACTGACCATGACCGCCAATTACCTCCATTTTCCAGATCGTTATTATTAACATAAGTTACGGAACGCGTGAAGGAATGCAAATGTAGAAAGAATTTTGTGAAGGTGACAAGTGAACAATGATATGATCAGGGATAAATAATGTTAAACTACATTCAACAAATCATAAAAATATCCAAATTCTGCAAAAATCATGTGTTCACGAGGCACCTCCACTTAACATGTAAATAAAATAATCGTGAGTTAAACAAGCCTAAGCCTATCCCCACGGTATCTTATCATTTAAAAACTCCTTAATAGTGTAATAACCCCTTTGTAAAAGAAAGTTCCTAATTGTCCGTTTGTATTTGTGCGTGGGTAAATTCATTATTTCAAGAGGCAATTTGTTGACAAATCGTATACCAATCCCCGCAAATTAGTTCTGAACTTTATGTAGACGGTAGTTAGTTCCCACCAGTTTATGCTTATTCCTTGTGTTCACTTTGTGCAAATCACTATTTTTGCGGTATATATATTGCGATGCAATTCACCAGTAAACACACAATTAAAACCAAAATGACATTGTCAATGTCATGTCTATGCAATTTACTTATCTATTATGGTACATAATTGTCTCTTTCGTTTTCCTCGTAGAGGTTTATCAATGAAAGAGTCCGCCAAAATATACACGAGATCAACGATTTGACCATGTTTGTTACCTATACATCGATCGTGTTTCGACGTACTTGGACAACACTATTGGTCGGCGGTTGAAGTTCATACGTCCATGCATTGTATATAACGCACTATTGGACGTGCAATAATTGTATTGATAATTGTCTTAGGACAGTGAAAGTGTTAATAGACTGTCCAGGAAAGGTCATGGCTTTACATTTTTTCAAAATAATATATCAGAAATAAAATTAAAAAGATGGGCCATTCCATTGTAATTATAAGTCATGGTCACTCTAATCGTAAATTTTTAGGTTATATCGAAAAGTGATTTGTTTTTCAGCTATCGAACATATTACAGTGTTGAGCTATACATATTTATTTTGTAGGCATTTGTACAAAATGCCGCCGTCTCGGATGTTTGATTCCGTTGTGATCTCAGATAGGTACAATCAATTATTTATTTGCACAGCGTCAGGATTGAGGAGCCACATACATTTGTATTTTTTGCAAATTCCCTTGATTGTACAAGTCTATAATGTTAATACAAATCTGATTACAACTAGTACAAAATGACCATAAACTGAAAACATAATTAGACTGACTACTTTCACGGAATTCACACTCGCATGGCGTATGGATTGAGGAGCCACACTTAAAGTATAATATCTTCCTGAATATCAAAGGTATAATCCTCAGATTTTTTGTAGATGCTGTTCTCAGTTAGTACAAAATGATACAAAATGTTCATAAATATTCATTCAATACTTTTCGAGTTCTAGGGTGGCTCCTCAGCTCAGACGTATGTACTGAGGAGCCACCTTTACATGATATAACTTTTTAAATATTTTAGTACAAATTTCAACATTTGGCCTACAAAATTATTTCTCTTCGTACTAAATAACGCACCAAGCTTCGTTGTGAAATCTGAAGTGGCTCCTCAATCCATACGGCTACGTTAAAAGTGGTCCCTCAATCCTCACATCCACTAACATAAGTGCATGTACTAGCTGCTAGACGAAAGGGATATTGGAAAGTCTAATGTACACAACTATTTTGTAGATACAAATAGTTTATTTCTTTAACAAAAATGTAACAGTTAAATTGTGATTGGAGCCTTCTTTTAAGCAAAAAAAGCCTGTAGTAGAAGACTCCACTCTTCCATAAGAAATAAATGCTTAAAGATACAAACAATTTAATATTCAAAGTAACTTAAGTTAGAAATTAAATAAAAAATAAAAATGTGTGTGTGTGTGTTCGTGTGTGTGTGTGTGTGTGTGTTCGTTCGTGCATGTGTGTGAGTAGGTATGCGTGTGTGTATATGTTGTATTGTGGCGTGTATGTATGTGTTATATACCGTGTTTTAAAAGCGCTTCAGTTTCATCGTACGTGAGTTGTTTAATCCATTCAACTATAGCTTTTTTGCAATCATGAGAATTCTTGCTATGTACATATATTTCTTTATTTATTCTATTGTACAGTTTAGCAGACCGTGTGTTATACTGGAAGGATGCGAAAATGGTTTTTGTGTGAGGGGTTTGTGCAATGGGGTATTTTCTTCTTTTGGACAGTTTGGATATTTCGTAAGGTATGGAATCATGTATTTTTATTATTGTCTGAATATATAGTTTTCTGACAGAAGGTAGGCCACTGATTTCATAAAATTTATCTGTGGAATGTCTTCTATTTTTAAAAGACATTGTTTTTTATCAGGGCACGTTGAGCGCGTTCTAATTCTAAGAATTTAGTTTTGGCCGACCCTCCCCAAATAGGGATGCAGTATATTAGAATAGATTGGGCCAGGGCAACATATATCTCGGTTAATAGATTTATAGTTTTATTCCGGGTAATCATAACTTGTGTAGCAACATGTCTTAAAGTACTGAACAGTCAGCTCAATTTTCTCATTCTACTAGCTACCTGTTCCAGCTGTGGATACCAAGTCAATTTGTGGTCTAATACTATTCCCAAATATTTGGTTTGTGCTACTTTATCTATTGTTGGACAATTACAGTTTTGGTTGTTTACATTATTGCAATTATGAATTTTAATTTTAATATCTTCGGTAGGCTGAGTACGTTTACTAATACTGAAACACATGAAATTAGTTTTAGACGTGTTTAGGGTTAGAAGATTGTTTTGTAGCCATTTGGCTATAATAGCCAGGCCAGTTTCAGTGCTACAGATGACTTCTTTCCAGGAACGACCAGTGAAAACGACAGCAGTATCATCGGCGTAAGAGAAAATATTGGCATTTTTAATGTTTAAATTGCAAAGCTCATTAATATATATTAAAAATAGCGTAGGACCCAGTACGCTTCCTTGCGGAACGCCGAATGATACACTAGCGTCATCACTGACATATTTTCCAATCTTAACCCTCTGCTTCCTGTTCGAAAGATAGTTTTGTAAAAGGTTAAGTGGAATTCTTCTTATTCCGATTTTTTCTAGCTTGTTCACAAGGTTGGGAACAGAGACGGTGTCAAACGCTTTTTTTAGATCTAGAAATACAGTAATGCACCTGTTTCCATCATCAAGTTTGTTAGTTACTAGTGAAGTTAGAGCAGTTACTGCATCTTCCGTTGATGTGGCTTGTTTAAATCCAAATTGTGCGGGTGACAGCAAATTATTTTTATTCAAATATTTTTGTAGTCTACTATTAATTAGCTTTTCCACTATTTTTGACGCAGCTGGCAAAACCGATATAGGTCTATAATTGTTGACATCATCTCTGTTCCCTGCCTTGTGTACGGGTGTAATAACGGCTTGTTTCAATGCATCCGGAAAGACACCGGTACTGAAGCATAGATAACAAAGATGTGTTAGTATAGGGACAGCCACGGTTTTTATATATTTTAGAAATTTTGTAGATATGTTATCCCAGCCAGGTGCACTTTCAGATTTTAAATTAGATAAAACTTTGTCTACTTCACAAGAGTCAGCATCGTAGAGTGCAAAAGAATGTGATATAGAGGGTTGATAACTAGTGTGATACTGATTGTTAGAGCCTAAATCAACTTGAATTTGGCGAGCTAGCTGGTTTCCAATATTAACAAAAAACTTGTTAACAAAGTTTATTGATTCTGTGGGTGAGGTTTTTATGTTAAGTAATTCCCTGTTTTCATTTTTGTTTTTATTAGTATATGTAATATTTTTTTATGTTTTTCCATAATAGCTTATTGTTTGTTACTGATTTTGCTAATAATTCCTTTTCACACTTTATCTTCAATTTTTTAATTAGATTATTACAGTAATTTCGGTACCTTTTAAAAGTAATTTGAAGGACTTCATTGTGGGGATCCATTTTAACAGATTTTTGCATTTTATTGCGATTGTTGATACACCGTAAAATACCTTAGGTAATGCATGGCTTGATTATTCGGATTTTGCTTGGTATTGTTACAGTAGTTGTGTTAGTTTGTATTGCATTAGTCAGTTTATGTATAAGTATATTGATTAATTCAATTGGGTCTTTACAATGGAGAAGGTCCTGAATATTATTTTCTTGTATGTGTTTTAATGCCTCTTCATAATTAAGAAAGGATTTAGTTTTTGGTGCAAATATTTTATTTTTTATTTAAGATAGTGCCAAGAAGGTTGTGAAATGGTCTGTTATGGAAGTGTGCAAGCTACCAATGAAGGCTGATACTTTATTATTGTTCAACTTAAGCATAAAATGATCTAAACAGTTAACTTCTCGCGTAGGAAGTGTATGGCCAGGCAGTATACCGTACGTTGATAATGTGTTCAGGTAGTTGATTCTATTTTTACGTTCATGGGATGGTTCGGGATCTTTCAGCCTAATATTTATATTTATATCACCAGCTATGATAACATTTTTCCGCGAGTTTATAGTACTCAGTTCAGTATTGAGGGATTCTATGAAACTGTCGCAGTTTGAGATTGATGGTGAGCGGTAAATACAATAAGTTATATTATTTAAAATCTGTAACTGCAGACAAGACGCGTCGGCTAGATTTACTTCCTTGACTTTGTGTTTAAGAGAGTTTTTAATGTAGATAACTACCCCATCGTTTTGATTCAGTTGTCTCGTTGTATTATAGCAGTTGTAGCTTATAAGTTGGGGAATTTGTTTCAAATCACTTAATCTGCACTCAGTTAGAACTATAATATCGGTTTCAAATGAAAACGTGGACAACGTTGCTACAAAACTATTAAAATTGCAATATATACTTCTTATGTTTTGTGAAAATAAGTTTAAATCGTTTTTATTTATAATGTAAATGTAGAAAATGTCTTCTATATTATAGATTTCAAAAAATGTGTATTTATTACATATTAGCTGAGATAATATCAATGTTTTAATCTCATGAAAAAATATTGATTAGTGTGACCACACTACGATACAAAATTTTAGGAAAAACTTAAACCTAAACCTTAGGTAGGTACATATTATACGTAGTGGATAATATATCAAACAGACTGCCATGCAGAAGGGTATCGGGTTCGAATCTAAGGCGCGCTCTAGGTACTGACTTTTCGGAGTTATGTGCATTGAATTGTTAATTATCGATTCGACCTTGAAGGTCAAAAAGTCATTTAGAGGTCATCGCTAAGTGTTAGCTATAAAGTTGAATGCCGCACGGTTTTTCATATGGCATGCCACCACGAAACTGTCTGAAATCTTATTTCGTTCGTATATTATTATACATAATATTAGGTGAGATAATATAAATGTTGTAATCTCATGGAAAAAGACAGACAAGTGTGACCACACTACGATTCACACTTGATTTAATATTATATTACTTTATTATATATTAATATAGTACCTATTAGAAGTAACTAAAACCAGATTGTAAGGTTATACAGTACAGTAGGTATATACATGTTGTAAAAGTAATTAATACATTTATGAAAGTAATAATCAATTATTATATTATTATTATTTTAAGTGATTGAGCGCAGCGGTGTGCAACGCAGAGCATTTTTCACTGTAAAACTATTATCTACAACGACTTCATTTTAAATAATGTGCGAATTCAATTATTTTCAAAGTTGTTCTATACATTATTATACTAGCTTCTTCGGCGACTTCGCCCACGCGGAATAGTTTCTTTGCGCTAACGCCTACTTGAAGCCGTGGCTTCGTTTATGTATGTAGAAGGTAAAAAAATCTAAATAATACGTAGGTACGTTAAGGAGCAAGGAGAGTTTTAGGAAGGTACATTACGCTTTAATAACTAAGAGAAGAAATTCAAAAGTTAGGTATAGGGACCAGTGGAAGCTCTCAATAGGAAAAAGACACCCGAATTTGAAACATTAGTGCTTAGTTGTTTTAGCGTGATGATAAAATAGCCTATAGCCTTCTTCGATAAATGAACTATCTAACACTGAAATATTTTTTTCAAACCGGACCAGTCGACCCTGTTCCACACAGGGTCGACTGGCGCGTTCAAACAAACAAAAAAATCTCTTCAGCTTTATAACAGTAGTATAGATAATAAAGAAAAGATTATTTTAATTATATAGGTACCTACCTGTTTTTAGTCATATTTTTTATGATCTATTATTTCTGACGTCTATAGAAAATTCATTTCTTTATTAGATCGGTTGTCAATATTGTTGATTTTTTCCACTTTGATAAAATATCTCAGCGATTGTCTCGTTCGGATCAGGTTCGTACATATAATTGTTCTAAAAATATAATATTATAGGCTCAATTCACTCCGAAACAGCAGGGGCAGGCAGCATCGCTGCGATGCCATTATTTTTATATGCATATCTGCACACGTAGAACAAGAAGCGCCCGCCTGCCCGTAACGCGCGTGCTGCTTCGCAGCACCTCAGGCCACCGCGTGACCTTGTCCAGCTTTTCAATTGATGATTGGTATTATACAGTAAATAGCTAAATTTTTCATACTAGAAGACATCATCACGCCGCTACCGATCGCTGTCGTTCTGATGATTTGTCGTTACCTACGATGTGTTAACCGACGCATGCGGCAGCGAAAAAAAGAAGGGGAAAAATATGCCAGTTGTATGAAAGCGTTTCGCGTATGAGCAAAACCAATTAATCTTTATTTTGCAAATAAAGATTAATTGGTTGCGTCTTTGTCGCTGCTGTTTTGCAGATAATTGCGCAATGGTCGCTACACACACGCAGATGCTACTACATTGCTTTTTTTACGCATCGCAAAGCGTCACCAAGTGTTCTGACATGACGGGCAGATTTTCGCATGATGAAATCCGAAAACATTGAAATATTTTTGAAATTTATTGAAACTATCCCAAAATTTATGCACAGTTGGACACATCGATTTAACAAATGCGAATAAAAGATGTCTACACTAAAAATGTGCGTGTGAACTGAGGGACCATACTGGCATTTTGTGAAAAAAAGACATAAAATTAAGTAGTAGGCTTAAAACAATTGTAGAACAAGTCTGGAAATATGTAAACAGATATTTTAGAAACTACAGCCCTTAAAGTGTGGTCCCTCATAATATCTGTTTACAAATTCCCAGACTTGTTCTACAATTGTTTTTAACCTCCTACTAAATCTTATGTCTTTTTTTTTCACAAAATGCCAGTGTGGTCCCTCAGTTCACACGCACATATTTTATTAGATATTTTGAATGAGAGTCATTATTGAAGCATTTTGAAATCATGAGTTAACCCATTCATTGCCACCAAAGCACCGTTTGCATTGAACGATAATTTGACGCCATGCCACCAACGCACCGTTTGCGTTCAGCTAGTCAGCCTCTTTTTTATAGAATTCCTAAAAATGGTATTTCTTTTAATTTTTCTGGTATCCCCCGGCAACTATATGGTGTTTACGTGTAGAAACACTGATGGTTCATAACTGTCAAATTCATATCAAGTGTAAAGGTGATTTTCCACCAGAGTGGCGAGACGAGACTAGGCGAGAAGAGAAATGAAATCGCACTGACCCTTTTCCACTAAAAATAGCCATCGCGAGCTCGCGCGTGACCGCCACGCCGCCCGTAGGCTTCATTAGATAAAGATATAGGTACAGTGCTGTTTGAGTTCGTCTTGCAATACACACGCAATTTCTATCGCGAGAAGCGTGTTTCTGTTGCAAAGTTAATTTATACTCTATGTCGGAAGCAATACGGTTCATTTTTACACCAACAAATATTTCAATTCACGCCTCGCATATTCTCATCAATCCACACTGTTTCTACCAAAGATGCGCTGGGAGAGAATTGAAAATTTGCCATACAAATTTCAATTCTCTCCTCGCCTCGCCTCGTCTCGCCACTCTGGTGGAAAATCAGCTTAAAAACCGGTACTGTAAAGCTGATTTTCCAGAAACACGCTTCTCGCGATAGAAATTGCGTGTGTATTGCAAGACGAACTCAAACAGCACTGTACCTATATCTTTATCTCATGAAGCCTACGGGCGGCGCGGCGGTCACGCGCGATGGCAATTTTTAGTGGAAAAGGGTCAGTGCGATTTCAATTCTCTTCTCGCCTAGTCTCGTCTCGCCACTCTGGTGAAAAATTACCTTTAAATGGGGTGAAGCGGGTCCCAGGGGGGAACAGAATCATGTAGTCTAATTTTGTTCACGTTCATTTTCTGGCTTGAAACTTAGTTTATCTGTGGTCGGGTAACTGACTTGAGCAAAGAAGATTTTGATTTTTATGAAATGGCATCACACGATTCATAGACAAAGTAGAAGGGAAGAAACTTTTTGTTCCGCGTATTTTCGTTCTTTTTTTGGTTTATGTGATTTTTCGGCGATATAACCCGGTTCAAAGCAAACCTTGTCTCATGGGTTATTGTAAAACGCATAGGTGAGTGAATTTGTGTATTATTTTCCTGCATAATTGGAAAAAAAAACTTATTTAAGGCATTACTTAGATTTTTGGGGTTATCAGGGTCACCTGGTTGAAGCGGGTCATAGAAAAGGGGCAACAGAATCACTTTTGGGGCTAACAGACTCAAGAATGAGGTGTACAGGGTCAAGAAAAGGGCGAAGGGGTTTTTTTATTAGGGTTGTCAACAAGTTTAATGCTAACTAGTAAGTTAGTAAGTAGTAAGTAAATAAATATATTATAAGTTACAATTGGTAGTCAAACTTTGCGGGAGCTGTTGTATCTTTTAAAAAAGACTTTTAGCAAATAACTATATTTATTTTAATATACTTTTACAATATTAATATTAAGTCGCTTACAAGATTATTACGAGACGGACGAAAGATTACTCGACTACAACTCAAGACTGCTCAAGACTAACTGACTTTATTCAGTACAACAGTTCTTATACTAAGTTAAACACAAAAAGGTGTGCGGGCCACCGTAGGTGGGCTCACGCCATGATTCATTTCTATAAACTCATTAGTAATTGATCTACATCGATTAAGTTTATTAACAAAACAAAGGGGTATTAAAATAATGGTTGTCTCTGTACTTTGGTATGGGATGCGTCATCCATAACTCCTCCCTCCTTAAGATCGGAGTTCACCCTTAGTGAACTACGTTTACAACATTTAATAAGCACAGTATAATACTTATAAGCTAAGGTACACAGAATAACTAATATTAATACGTAAAGTACTAATGTCCATATGCTGACACTTTTCACTGTTATTATTGGCTTTTCACTTTCACTTATTTGAACACTTTTCTTTAATGCAAATGACAGGAGTTTTAAGTCAGTAAGATCTATTCCTTTTAAATTCACTGGTTTAATATTTGTACTATTTGTTGAATTCACTATTGGTAGGTTTATAATTGGCAACTTGGAGTAAACAATTCTTTCTTCATTAATTTGTTGCATTTTCAGGTGCATATTCTTGATCTTCACATCACAGTTGTCGTCTAACGTTACTATATATGTGCCTTGAATCTTCTGATAAGATATTTCATCGTAACAATTCTTAGATAGCAATGTTTCTTCCTTGCTATACAACATCCATCTATTTGGTTGTATTAACTGGATCTTTACTGGCTCGACATCTATAGGGATTTGAATAAATGATTTCACGTTCTCAGCATATGTCATCAATTCTGTGATACACCTATCTTCATTGAAGTAATAATTGTAGTCATCTACAGACAGGAAGCTGGCTTCATCTATTTCTTGACATGCATGGGCAAGAAGTCTTATGTTCAACCCTTTCGCTAACAGGTAAGGATATTTAGGTAATATAACAACTGTTTGGTTGTTGGATAAGACAGGTAAGGGATATAATCTATAATATATGTAAGTATCCTGCTTAACCAACGGTATTTTCAGTACATAGTGAATACAATTTTCTTTAAAATAAGCTTTTAATATAATACTTCTTTCTAATTTAATTAAGTTATCTAAACTAGGTGAATATATTATCTTTTCAGTTTTACTTATGTTTTGTAATAAATATAATAAACTATCTTTGTCTACAATTGACTGATGTAATACACCTAACTTACTTAAAGCTATGCTAGTTTCTATCTCATTCAACTTAATATGGATTGTCTGAAAATTATTCATTAATAAATTATATGCCTTTAAAATATGAGTTTCAATGTGATTTAACATTTCACTTCTAGAAAGATTATTTAATTGATTTGTAAAATTACTTATATCCGTATTTATTTGAATGAGGTTATCATTTATTTCGAATGTGGAATTTGTTAATGTTTGTACCATTGCAGTGATCAAAGTGAGTCTTTTGTTTCCAGTGTTTTGATTTAATTTTATTTCATTAATAATTTTATCATATTTAATAGCATCATCATTATCAAGATTTCCAGTTATTAACTTAATTAAAGATCCTATTGGATTTATTAAACCACGTTTTATTCTAATAGATGGTTTAATTTGTTGTAATTTATTAATCGTTAAATTCTTCATATAATCTATTTGTATAACAACGTTTATAAAATTTGAAGTAAAATCTTTATCATAATGATTAACTAATTTATTTAATTCATTAAATCTTACAATATTACTCTCTATATCTTCCACGATAGGTTTAAAATCTAATATCTTAACTATTATCCATTTATCATTGCTTATTACTGCTAATCCTTTTTTCACAGGTAGTATACCTGGATTATCAGGTAACGCCTGAAGTTGAAGGACCTGGAGTCGCGTCATCGTGCTGACCGCCAGTGCGATTAGGATGTATCTGCGGAGGACGTTTAATATTCTTTAATGGTGCTTTGGTTTCGCGATTTTTAACTTTTATTGGAACTACATTTCTATTTGTTTCGCCTATTACTTCCGCTTCAACAAATCTAGGTTTATCTTTACTACTTCTTTTGTTTATATCTTTAGCGTAAACTTTATCACCGATATTTAATTTAATATTTGTTTCTCCACCTTTCTTTTCTATAATTTTCTCTTTCGTTTGTATAGTTTTTTTTCCGTTAAATGTTTATAAAGATATTATGTTCTTTGGGCATGTTCTTTAATTAATTGTTGCATATATTGTTTTTCGAAATCATTATCAAATACGTGTCTTGAATCTGTATGTCCTAACAAAACTTCAAAAGGTGTCATTCCTGTAGTGGAATGAATACTATGATTATATGCCATAATTGAATAAGTCATTACAGACGCTGCATCAGTATACTTATGTTCATATTTAGCTAACGATATATTTCTATAATAGTAGAATGGAATCTTTCGATAAGTCCCATTGAGTTTGGATTATTCGGAGTTCCTATGTGTATTTCTATTTTATATAAAGACATAAGTTCTTTCATTAATATATTATTAAATTCTGTACCAGCATCAGCACTAATTTTTAGTGGTACGCCGTACAACGAAAAGTATTTGATTAAAGCTCTCACCACTTCAGGTGTAGATCTATTAAGGATTTCAATAGCTTGTCCCATTTTACTAAAAGCATCTATAATGGTTAAATAATATTTACTTTCTATATTAAATAAATCAATAAAAATCTCTTGTAAGGGTTTATTTTGTGTTTGGGTTAACTGAAGTTTTGGCTCTATTGGTTTCCTATCATATTTCATTATTTTACATATTTCACAAGAATTTATAAGGCTTGAAATAGTTTGTGCCATATTATACCAAAAATATGTTCTCTTAATATGTGCTAAAGTTTCTTTAATACCTCTGTGACAAGTTTTGCCTACATGGTATTTCTTTATAATATCTATTTGCTCATTTTCATCTTCTACGTATACTACACGCTTAGTACATTCATAAAATTTAACAAGTTCTTTCTTAAATAAAAATATAATTGCTTCTGTAAATTGTGTGCGATGTATGTCATCTTCAAAATAAATAAAGTATGTAGTTTTATTTCTAACATATTCTTTCAAAAATTGTTTAACTAAATCTGGTCTGTTAGTAGGTAAATGAACTTCTAATACTCGTTGTTTTTCCACGGGTAATACTTTAACTAATAACTTATCTATCAACCAAGTATATACTAATATTTGGTTAGGCTTTGTATCTACCGCTTCTTGTAATATAGGTATGCCTTGAGATTCAGTGTCTTCGGCTGAATGAATAGTTTCAATATTTTCAGTTTCTGAAGCAGTTAAAGTTGAACTACCTATGCTGACTGATTTATAAGTTCTATCTGAATCTGAGTCATGAATACTTATTGGTTTATCTGAATCTGTTTCCATCTTTTCTGGTTTACTTAAAGTTTTAATATCTCTCGTTAATTGTTTAACATATTTTTTTAAATTTTCATCCTTATCTTTATTCGCTTGAGTTGACAAAGTATCTTCTTCAGTAGCATTTATTCTTATACGTGATAACGCATCTGCGTTACTATTTAACTTACCACTTTTATCTATTATCTCAAAATTATATTCAGCTAAACGTAAACGCCATCTTGTTAATCTACTATTTGTTTCCTTAAGGGAATTAAGCCAAGCAAGGGGCTTGTGATCAGTAACAATAACAAATCTTTTACCGTAAAGATATGGGTGAAAATGTTTTACGGCCCACACAATAGCTAAAAGTTCTTTCTCCGTAACACTATAACGTGACTCTGCATCATTTAATGTTCTGCTTGCATATGCTATTGGTTTATCATTGCCTATTATTCCTTGAGATAGGACAGCGCCTAAAGCAAACTCAGATGCATCCGTTGTTAAAATAAATGGTTTAGTGTAATCTGGATATTGAAGAATAGGTGAATTAGTTAATAATTCTTTACATTTTTGGAATGATTCTATATATCTTTGGTCAGTAAATGGCATTGTGCATTTCTTCTTTAATCTAGCCGTCATTGGCTGTGTTATTTTAGCAAAATCTTTGATAAACTTTCTATAATATCCTATCAATCCTAGGAAACTTTTTATTTCCGTTATATTACGAGGTAGTGGGTAATTAAGTATAGCATTTATCTTATCATTATTTGGCTTCAATCCTTCTGGAGTAATTGTATGGCCTAAATAAAGTACTTCTTTACGAATAAATTCTGATTTATCTAGTTGAACTTTTAGATTCGTTTCTCGTAATCTATTAAATATACTTCTTAACTTATCTATATGCTCATTTAAGCTTGATGAGAATACTATAATGTCATCTAGGTATACCAGGCAATGTAGTCCTTGTAACCCTCTTAACACATTGACTGCTGGAAACGTATATGGTGTGTCCCAAGTGTCGGATCCTGCGATGCGGCTAGCCCACAATAGTCGTGTTTAGGGAAAAAATATACAAGCGTGCTGCCGAAACACGCGACGCGTGAATCATACCCATACCACACATGTGCTGACGACCACTCATGTGTGTTTTTTTTGTATAGCAACTCATACGTCGCGTGTCGCGTCAGCACAGACACACGCTCGACCTGCACGCGCGTTGCGTGTCGTTAAGCACGAGAGGCTGGGCACGCTCTGCGGGTGCGGATACACGCAGGATATGCGTACTGCCCGCATAGCAAAAGGCCGTCTACGAATCTTAGGCCAGCAGTCAATGTGTTAAGACATTGTCCATTGTACGCTGAAAAGTTGCGGGTGCAGTTTTAAGTCCAAACGGCATCCTTGAAAATTCATAATGACCT
The DNA here is from genome assembly GCA_944739405.2 of Euclidia mi. Lineage (NCBI taxonomy): Eukaryota > Metazoa > Arthropoda > Insecta > Lepidoptera > Erebidae > Euclidia > Euclidia mi. The sequence continues at coordinate 115,895,206 of OX123184.2, forward strand.
GATTGCGTACTAAATGCAGTTTTCTGTTTATCTTCTTCAGCTAATTCTATTTGATGATATCCACTAGCTAAGTCTAAAGTAGAGAAATAGCAGCTTCTACCTAGCTTATCAAATAAATCATTTATATTAGGTAAAGGATATTTATCATCTATTGTTATATCATTCAATTTCCTATAATCTATAACTAACCTATATTTCTTTTCATTAGATGCGTCCATTTTCTTTGGGACTAAGTGCACAGGAGCACTCCAAGGAGAATGAGATTCTGATATAATATTATCTTTTAACATTTTCTTTACTTGCTTATTTATTTCTTCATTTATAACTTGTGGCTGCCTATAGGGCCTAATAAAAATTGGATCTTCATTCTGTGTTCTTATATGATGTTTAACTTTATTTGTAAAAGTAAGAGGTATTTTTTCTGAGTAAAATATATCTTTATACTCTGTACATAATGTTTTAATCTTATCACGTTCCTCGTCGTTCATATGATCTAATCTTAATTTATTTAAATTTTCGGTTAATATTTGATCTATTTCTAAATTATATATATTATCATTAAAATTTAATTCGATTTGAGAATTATTATATTCTGTTACAATAAATGGTTTCGTACCTGTTAGTCTTAATTCTTTGTCTAACGTGTTTTGAATTATCGTAGTAGCATAACCATTCTCACACTTAACTAATGCACTAGGCATCCTAACACCTTTCATAAAACAAACATAATTCATTATAGCATTTCCATTTTGTATATTTGTTGGCAATTTTACACGCTGTTCACATCGCGGTGCAATATTTATTTGGCATGTTGGACTATATATTAAAGGTATCTTACTATGTTGTGTATATATTATGTTATTTTGCATATCTATTTTTGCATTTAAATATTTTAATAAATCACTTCCTATCAATCCATCGTAACGACTGTCTACATCGTATACGTAAAACTTATGTATATCCGAACAATTAAAAGTTGGAAATAAAGGAATATAAATAACACTGTTATGTTGACTCGAAGCATGAGTACTAATAACTTCAAATGGTTCATAACAAACATAATTCTTAAAATACTGTTCCACCTTTTTAGGGCTAATAAATGATCTAGAACTTCCCGTATCTATCATAAATGTAGCATTTATTTCTGGTATTTTTATATGTGGCAATCTTAACTTTGAAAAACAATTAATATTTATTATCTCATACTTTCGTCTAAAGTATCCATCTGAAAATTTCCATTTTCATCGTACAATTCATTTACACGCGCTTGTTGCACTTTCGGCTGCGGAGCTGTGCGCATTGTCACATCATCCGATTTATTTGGCTGAGGTTTAGCATTAAATTGATGATTGTTAAAATTAGGTTTATTAACAAACTGATTTGTATTAAAATTTGGTTTATAACCGAATTGCTGGTTATTAAAATTGGGTTTATAACCGAACTGGTTATTATTATAATTTGGTTTATATCCGAACTGATTGTGGTTATAATTAGGTTTATATCCGAACTGATTGTTATTATTAAAATTTGGTTTATATCCAAATTGATTATTATTATAATTAGGATTTACTTGGTTTTGACCGTGTAAATTAAATCTACCTGACTGCTTAGAAGCCGGGTTCTGCATATTAAATTTGTTTTGTGGTATTTGTGGAATACCAAATTTAAATTGTTGATTATTATTATTATTAAATGTATTTTGAAATACTGGTTTCGTACCAAATTTATTTGCTAAATTAAAAGTATTCTGAGGTTTATATTGTGAAACCTTTATTTTATTTTGCGCATTATATTGGTAATAAAAATTAACTTCTTCTAAAACTACACCTAACGCCTCTTCTAAAGTATTACATGCTTTTAATCTAACAATTCTTAACAAGTCTTCCGTTAAGTTATATAAAAATACATTCATTGACATCTTATTATAACTTATAACTTTACTCGCACGGAGAGTTTCGTCGAAAGTTAAGTTGACTTTAGCGATTAAAGTACTCCTCACGTGTTGAATTCTATTACAGAAATCTAAATATGATTCGCCATTATTAATTTTCATTGTTTCTAACTCAATAGCAATACATTCCTCTGACCTTGGATCACCGAAATGCTGTTCTAAGGTACGTTTTAAAATATGCCAGTTATCTAAGTCCCTACGTTCACTTATCAACGATGCTGCTTTACCTATCAGATTTGAAGTAATAACATGAAATAAGTATAAATCTTGCTCTGGATTTTCTTTAATTCTGCAACACTCTATAACATATTCACATTTTGTGATACACAAGTTTAATAATTGTGAATCGCCATCAAACTTTGGGATCACTGAAGTTAATTCCTTAGGAATCTTACAAATTTTATCCATTTTAATTAATTTAAACTTACACTAACGTCTTATAAAAATTCTACAGTATATTTCGATGTTTGGAAATAACGCTGCTCAAACTTTTTAGACACTTACAATATTACAGTGGAATAAGGTAAATAGAAAGGAATAGCGATTTGGGTCTACTCACAGACTATGCATGCTCCACGGAGTTGAGTCTTGGGTCTTGATCTTCGTCTCTGCCGCTGCTTCGTTGACTTATTTGTTTGGTTCGTGGATTTCCGTAATACCGCAAGAAAGCGATCGACGACGTGTTAACTGATTTGAAGTTAATTTACGACGCGGAAATCCTACCGGCTGCGCCAGTCAAACTTTGCGGGAGCTGTTGTATCTTTTAAAAAAGACTTTTAACAAATAACTATATTTATTTTAATATACTTTTACAATATTTATATTAAGTCGCTTACAAGATTATTACGAGACGGACGAAAGATTACTCGACTACCACTCAAGACCGCTCAAGACTAACTGACTTTATTCAGTACAACAGTTCTTATACTAAGTTAAACACAAAGAGGTGTGCGGGCCACCGTAGGTGGGCTCACGCCATGATTCATTTCTATAAACTCATTAGTAATTGATCTACATCGATTAAGTTTATTAACAAAACAAAGGGGTATTAAAATAATGGTTGTCTCTGTACTTTGGTATGGGATGCGTCATCCATAACTAGGTACTAAACAACATCGTACAAAACAGTGACACAACTGTACTAAAACCTAAACCACATGCATGGCTTATACTGTCTCTTAAGGTACAGGTTTTTACCTAGTTTAAGAGGCAGGGTACATATTGCTTTATGTTTCTTTGTAATATATGTACATACCTAATACCTGTCCAATACTTACCTATGTACTATTTTTAAACTTTTAATGTAACAACTAGTGTATTGTTTTTGGAAATAAAAATTATTATTATTAAATTAAATTATTAAACTATCTAGGTAATAACTAGGTCTATTTATATATAACAATAAAAAAAATAGTATATTAATTATAACTTTTTCAGTCCTTTCCTAGGTCATCATTACAAAATAATAATGTTTTTTTTTATTTTTACATACTTTATTTTTAAATTTAAGCCATTACATTATATATATTAAAATATACCCATGTATATTTTCCTGGTGAGTTAGTATGCGTGCTCAAATAGATACCTATATTTACGAAATATATTTTATTTGTCTACAGATATGCCTAGAAACTATCGACCCAAACCGGGAGCGAAATCTCTTAAAAAATATGACGTAGCCATAATTAATCCAGCTTTACTAGACATATCAGCTGGAAACACATCGATACGACGTATTGCTGAGAAATATGGAATTTCATATTCAGTTTTACAGAGACGCAATAACAAATCAGTGAAACCCCATGGTGGCCAAACGGCAATGACTCCAGAGGCCGAGGCTTTTATTGTAAAAAATTTAAATATTTGTGCGGATTGGGATTATCCACTGGACCAAAACGATTTAAGATACATACATACGACGTGGGTAGTTGTAGCACTGACATCATCTGTAAGCTCCACTTATAAAATTTAAATAAATAGTTAAAGTTAATATTTTTAAGTAATATTAATGAAATTATTTTAATAATAACAAGCAGTACCTGCCAGTAAAGTGTAGACACAATCCTACATACATTTCATATCTTGAACATTTTATAACACATTATGTCACAACCACTGCAAGATTCGATGAATAGTTTAAAGGAAATGTTCCTAAAGCGGATGGCTGATTTTGAAGCAGAGTTGCCAAAGTCTCAAAATACTCCATCCATGCCTGGATTGGCCTCCGATTATACCTCCTTCAAGACCTTTGTGATCGAAACTCTGAGAGGGTTTCAGCAGCAAATAGATCTTCTTGCTAATACAGTGGACTCGATGGAGATGAGGTCAAGAAGGAAAATGTTGCTGCTGCATGGTGTGGTGGAGGACAGTAAGGAAGACACTGCCAACGTGGTAGTTAAGGTAATCAAGGAGCATCTCAAGTCCGACATAACTGTTGCTGATATCCGACGCTGTCACAGAATGGGACGCACATCAAATAGCCACAAGCCCCGGCCCATTGTGTTGAAATTCAATAACACCTCAATACGTGACAGCATATGGTTCGGCAAAACCAAGTTCAAGGGCACAGGTGTAACGGTTTCCGAATTTCTAACGAAGCAGCGACATGAAGCTTTTATGGCCGCACGTGAAAAGTTTGGTGTATCGCAATGCTGGACAAAGGACGGTATCATCCACGTTCTGGCGCCTGATGGTTCGCGGCATCGCGTAGTCAACCTCGGCGAACTGCACAAGATCGAGCAGAAGGGCGTGGAGAAGCCAATCACGCCAGCGAAGCCAGCCACAAAGGCCAAACGGACTGTTGCCCAAAAGAAATGAGTTTCTGTTTGTTTTGGTTGATTTCTGGTCCGGGTAGTAAGTAATATGTATTTATAATTCTAATCTTTCTTGCTTTGTACCCACTTATCTGCTTCACTTTTCTATTTCTAGTTCACTTATACCTATTAATCTAATAACTATTATTTATGCTGGTGTCTGATAAATAGTTTCCCTTTCAAACTGTCATTATTGTCACTTATTTCCGTCACCTGTCAAATCAACGATCTCTCATCTGTTTGGGTACGAGGCTTTTTAGTTTTGTTTTCTTTTTCTTGTTCCCCTTTTCTTATGTTCTTGCGACTTGTTTATCTTTCCATCTTTATATATTATTACAAAATTATACTATTATTACTCTTACCATTATATTTGTATTGTTGTGTAACTACCCGGACCAATCTTTCTTCTTGTATCCACGATAACTAATGTTTTTTTTTAATTTTTATTCTACTCTTGGCACTACTGGCAGGTGGTGTATTATTGGTAATTTGAATTTTTTTTGTTTGTTTATTTGGATAAGTATATATTTGTTTGCCCTTTTTTAGATAATATTTATTATAGTTATATATTTAAGTATTGTAGTCTGCTATCATTGACATCAATAATATTAGTGATGATGACAGTTTCTACTCAGTATGTAGTGTAGATGACAGCTTTAGCAGTATACCGTCACTTTCAGACTGTCTTAATTCGCAGTTTTCTGATGTACCTAAAAATTTCAATGCCGTTCATATCAATGCCCAAAGTATTCCGGCACACTTCACTGATATGCTGGCCAATTTAGACTGTAAGAGCATTCATGCTATCCTTGTTTCTGAGTCATGGCTTAAGCCCTGTCTACCTTCTAGATTATACTCCCTCCCTGGTTTTCAACTTATCAGAAACGATCGAACCGTTGGGGGCGGTGGGGGTGTTGCTATATATCTTCGCTCTCATATTCCTTACAAAGTTGTTAGTATGTCTGCACAACCATCGCCTCCAAATGAAGGTGAGCATTTATTTCTGGAAGTTACATTAAACCACACCAAACTCCTTCTCGGCGTCTACTACTGTCCTTCATTACGTATAGATTACTTTTCTACTTTTGAAACCCTTTTGGTTAATCTCGTACCCTCTTACAGTCATACTATCATAATGGGTGATTTTAACACATGTCTGCTTAAAAATGATTGTCGTTCTTTGTCTCTTCTTTCTATTTCTATAGCCTGTAATCTTACAATTCTACCCTCAAGCGCAACTCATCACTTCCCACATTCCACACCTTCCCTTCTCGATATAATCATGGTTTCTTCTCGGGAACATGTTGCCATGCACGGGCAATATCCAGCAGACATGTTTTCCTACCACGACTTGCTCTATATCTCGTACAAAATTCGTCCTCCCAAGATGAAGCGGAACGTACTAATGCAGCGCAATTTTGGTGGCATGAACACCGACGCACTTCGTGAGGATGCCAGTGATATTGACTGGATACCACTTTTCAGTGCCGAATCCGTTGACGATAAGGTTAGCGTCTTTAAAACTCAAATAACTGAATTATTCGATAAGCATGCACCCATTCGACCGGTGAAGATTAAACACCCTCCCTCACCATGGCTCACTGAAAGCATTAAAAAGCTTATAAACAAGAAAGCTGCAGCAAAATTCAGGTATAAAATTAGGCCCGATGATAGCAACCTGCAAAAATATGTTGCGATTAGGAATCACTGCAATAGGGTGTGTAGGGACGCACAACGCCAACATATCCATAATTCTGTGAAAAACGGAGATCCAGCAAAGGTCTGGAAATTTCTTAAAACCCTTGGGGTCGGCAAACCACGTCAACACACTACTCCTGATAACTTCAATATTGACTCGCTCAATTCTCATTTCGCTGCATCGTCCAATATTGATAGGACTACTAAAGAAAGCACTCTTAATTATCTTTCATCCCTGCCAACCCCTAGTTATTCATCATTTGTCTTTAATCATTTCACCGATAGTGATGTTAAGAAGAGCATAATGTCAATCACATCCAACGCAGCTGGTAGTGACTGTGTCAGCCGTAATATGCTCCTTCCTATCCTTGATCTAATCCTACCCATCATTACTCACATCCTTAACTACTCCTTGTCCAGTGGTGAATTCCCATCGATGTGGAAGGATGCCCTAATAACTCCCATCCCGAAAAAGTCTCATCCTTCTTCCTTCTCTGATTACCGACCTATTTCTATCCTACCATTCCTCTCCAAAGTCCTCGAACGTCTCGTTTACAACCAAGTCAACTCATTCCTCTCTAAAAATAATCTCCTTAATCCATTCCAGTCCGGTTTCCGTCCAGGCCATAGCACCGCTACAACCCTTATCAATATTACGGATGACATCAGGGCTGGTATGGAAGGCGGACAGCTCACAGTCCTTGCTCTGCTAGATTTTAGCAACGCCTTCAATACAGTGGATTTTGACATTCTACTTGGCCGACTTTGCTCTCTTAACATATCTCCTACGGTGATTGATTGGTTTCGAAGTTACCTGTGTGGCCGCCGACAGCGTATACGAATTGAAAATTCACTTTCTTCATGGTGTAACACGACTGTTGGCGTCCCCCAGGGTGGCGTGCTGTCTCCTTTACTCTTCGCAATTTTTATAAATTCTATATCAAACAATCTTCGCTCTTCCTACCACCTTTATGCAGATGATCTCCAAATATATTCGCAGTCGCCACTGGCTCAGATGTCTTACTCTATAGATACCATCAACAGTGATCTTGAACAGATTAGTAGCTGGAGTAAATCCTATGGACTTATGGTGAACCCCTCGAAAACACAGGTCATTGTTGTCGGTAGTTCGAGAATGTTATCGAAGATCGACTGGTCTCAACTTCCTGACGTTATATTTAATGGCACTGTAATTCCTATACAGGATAAAGTTAAAAATCTGGGCCTAACCATCGATTCTACCCTTTCCTGGCGCTCGCAGGTCCAAGAAGTGAGTCGTAAGATATTTGCTTCAGCAGGTTCATTGCGAAGACTTAGGAATTTACTTCCTACTGCCACCAAAATTGCACTTGCAAACTGTCTTCTATTACCCATTATTGATTATGCAGATGTCAGCTATCCAGATCTCGCCGAAAACCAGCTTGACAAACTTGAGCGCCTTCAAAATCTCTGTATACGATTCATATTTGGATTACGCAAATACGATCATGTGTCACAATTTCGCAAACAACTCAAGTGGTTACCAATACGATTTCGCCGGAATACCCACATACTTTCTCTACTATACAATATATTGTTTAACCCTTCTACTCCCTCCTATCTTAAAGGACGATTCGAATTCCTTCATGATACGCATAATCGTTATTTAAGGTCATCAGAAAACTTAAAGCTGAAGATGCCGGCACATTGCACGGATTTTTATGATAAATCGTTTAGTGTCACTGCTGTTCGCCTATGGAATGCACTCCCATTACATATAAGACAGGCTCAGACGGTAACAAGGTTCAAATCCTTAGTCAAGGATCACTACCTATCACTATGATATTTCCTGTTCTAATATAATTTTAAGTACCTATTATTTAAGTCTGTGTGTATGTATGTATGTATGTATGTATGTATGTATGTATGTATGTATGTATGTATGTATGTATGTATAATTATTTATATATGTGTAGTATATTGTTATAATATTACATAAATGTATATATTTAAAGTATTTATCATCCTATTACTGGTACACTTACAACTACCATTTCATTCCTACCAATAATATCTCCATCCAAAGGTTGCCTGGTAGAAATCGCTGTTAGCGATAAGGCCGCCCTTTGTACTTTATTTATTATAAAATTCCTGTAAATGTTCTTTATAGTGTACAATAAAGTATTAAATAAATAAAATAAATAATACATACATAGACTCACGCATGTTGCCCCGAAGGGGTAGGCAGAGGCATATTAAACGCCCACGTTTCGCCAGTGTTTTGATCCCACGTAATAGGTGGCGAGCCTATTGTCGCTTATCGGGATATTTTGTTTGCCAGAGCCTCGTCCGTTAATCGACAGGTGCACCACTTGCAGGTGAGGTTGACTTGGGACCCTAAGTTCTTGATGGGAACCCTATGCACCCTATATATAATATTTAAGATATATTGTTAAAATGTATCTTGATACATCAAACATTACTGTGAAAAGGTTTAAAAACAACTATCCAGGGCCTGATTTTGTTGAGAGCTTCCTGAAACGACATAGTGACAAAATATCAAAGCGGATATCTCAAAACATCAAACGTTCGAGAGCAGAAGTGTCACCTGAAATGATGAAAACCTACTTTGCAGAACTAGAAAAGTCACTTGAAGGCGTACCTCACTCTAACATAGTTAATTACGACGAAACAAATTTATCAGATGACCCTGGGCGACCAAAAGTCATCGTTCGGCGTGGATGTAAGTATCCAGAAAGGGTCCGGAAATTTTCAAAAGGGTGTACGTCTTTGATGATTGCAGCAAACGCTGAAGGAGAACTATTGGTGCCTTATGTCGTGTATAAGTCAAGCTACCTTTACGATACTTGGATACAAAATGGCCCAAAAGGAACCTGCTATAACAGGTCGAAATCTGGCTGGTTTGATGGAGAAATCTTTAGTGATTGGATCACAAATGTCATTATTCCATATTTTGACAAAAAAACCGGTAAAAAACTTCTTATAGGTGACAACTTATCGTCTCATCTTTCAGCGCATTTAATAGATCTGTGTAAAGTAAAGGACATACACTTTGTGTTTTTGCCACCAAATTCCACTCATTTGACCCAACCACTAGATGTGGCTTTCTTCCGACCTATGAAACAGGCATGGCGGAGTATTTTGCAGAAGTGGAAAGAAACTGATGGACGGAATTTAAGCTCCATTCCAAAGGGACTTTTTCCTCGCCTTTTGAAGCTATTGATCAATCAGCTTAATATTAACGCTAAATCCAATATACGTTCTGGTTTTAAAAAAACTGGTATTGTTCCCTTAAATAGTGAAGAAGTCATATCTCGCCTTCCAAATGCCGAAATTGATGACACTGCCCAAGATGCTGTGAACGAGTCATTTGTGAAGTATTTAAAAGAAATGCGTTATGGAACTTTGGATATTACTAAACCAAAGAAGAAAAAGAATTTAAATGTTGTAGCTGGTAGAAGTGTGTGTCCGGATGAATTAAATAATGAAAATAGACCCGAACAAGTTGAGCAACAAACTACAAGCAATATTGTATCAATGCAGAAAAAAAGGATTAGGAAAAAAATCCAAACCGCAATCTTCAAACAGTCGCGTTATTGAAAAATTTGTTCCTATGTCACTAAATACACAAATACCTCTGAATCCATCAATCAGTAGTGCTAGAACTTCCACTACGAATGAGATTCTTGACATGGATATAGAATCGATGCCTTTTGTTTTAGAGGATGATCTATTAGTTGGAAGAGAAGAAATTTTGATAGAACAGGCAGAAACGGAACAAGACACAAATGTAGACAAAGATGTCAGCATTCAACAAGTAAATAAAAAAGAGGCTATAAAGGAGTTTAAGGTCAAAATATTATCTGACGAAATAGTTACATCGAATCGTATTCTTACAAAGAAAAAGAAGACAGAAGATAAAAGTATGGTGTGCACAATAAAAAACCCAAACTGTTTTTTACTCCAAATGCAGCTTCGATCCCAAGCCGAAGAGGTTCGGAAATTAGTTTAAATTACTTTAATAATGCTGAAGAAATGATGAAGCTTTTAGAAGATGAGTAGGTCTGGCGAAGTTGGTGCAAGGGTATAATATCTATATTATGGATCTACGTACTAAGCGAGAAGTCTTCGTTTTCACTGTAAGGATATTTCTAGAATGATTATTTCTGATTAAATAGAATAAGAGATTTTTATGGAGCTGTGTTTAAGAGACTGATCTTAAAATAGGTACTTAAATGTTAGGTAATATTATGGACCTACTAACTAAGCGAGAAGATTTGTTTTTGTTTATTTTATATTATAAGGATATGTTTTATAAAAAACGTTATTTTCCTATTTATAAGAGCAAGAGATTTTTCACTAAGCGAGAAGTCAATTTTGAATTTGTTTGTTTTAAAAATTGTAAGGATTTATAAAAAACGTTATTTTCCCATTTATAAGAGTGAAAGATTTTTTATGGAGCTGTTTTATATGAGACTGATTTTAAAATAAGTACTTAATTGTTAGGTATTTATTTAGTGGTTTGATTTTTTTTTTCTGTGTAAAAAATTGTTACCTACCTAACTGCAAAGATTAAAGAGTTGTTGAATATGGAACATTGTTTTTTTTGACAACCCTAGCCTAAAACCCTGATCACCCCAGTTCTGACTCTGTTCACCCCGAGCACGGGGTGAACCGGGTTTGACCAGTTTTTTACGTTTTTCTCTGATTTTTGTTAATAAAACATTATAACTATGTATTTTTTTAATAAACTTTAAGAGTCTCGGCACAGGGATTGGGGCAGGCATTGAAAACCAGCAAGTCGTGTCACGGCTTACGTCGACAACGACGCAACGCTGAATGCCTGCCTCGTTGTCACATCGGCGGCGTACAGTAGTTGTAATATTTTTTGAATGTGGGTACTGTTATAAAATGTATGTGAAGCTGTGTAATGTGTACCCGTATTAAGTATTATTGCTACGTGCCTATCATTTACTATGCTATCATCAACTTACTTAAAACGAGTTATACTTATATAAATGTACCTACCTATTTACCTATGTATGTAACATGATGATTGTACGTTGTTTATGGTGTGACAATAAAGGAGTTACTTACTTACTTACATTAAAAAAAAACCTTCAATCTGATTTATTTTTTTGTCAAGTGGTCATATTGTTACGCCATCTATCGGTGAATACTAGGGGGTACTAGAAGAGATTGAATGTATCGGTGGTTTAAAGGTAATTCAGCTACTCTGTACTAGATGGCGTTGCTGTATCGAGTAATCGACTGTTCGAGATTATTTCGACAGTTTTATAGAAGCATCTAGAATGTGCTAGTGATGTTATCCGGCCAGTATAAATAGAGCACGAGCGAACGGAACGGACACAGTTACAATTGAATATCGAAGCGATCAACAAGAAGCGAAGGAAATAAGTCGGAAGTGTTTAGTGTTGTTCTAGTGGTGTGAATAGTGTGTTTTATTAGTGAAGTGAAAATTAAGTGTGAGTATCTAGTGTTATTGTGTTAGTGAATAAAGTGCAGTTTTTCTGGCATAGTGTATATAATTTATCACGAACCCCAGCTCGTAACAAATTGGTGTCAGAAGAAAGGGATAAATTATGCCGGTTATGCCGAAGGAAGAAACTGAAGGAGTTCGTACTAGGAACCAGCGCCAGCAAGACCTTGACCAAAGACGCTTCGGAGACGTTCCTTCTCCATCGTCTGGTGGACCAGGCGACTCCGCGGCTGCAGTGGAGCCTGCAAGCGCACACTCCGTGGCGGTGCCCGACATCGCGGCTCTGATGGCGTTCATGCAGGAGCAGGCCCGCCGTCAAGAGGAGCACGCGCGCCGCATGAAGGAACAGCTACAGCGCAACAAGGAGGAGCAGGCTCGCCGTCAGGAGGAGCAGGCTCGCCGTCAAGAGGAGCAGGCCCGCCGTCAGGAGGAGCAGGCTCGCCGCCTGGAGGAACAGCTACAGCGCGACAAGGAGGAGCAGGACCGCCGTCAACAGGAGCAGGCTCGCCGTCAAGAGGAGCACGCGCGCCGCCTAGAGGAGCAGCTGCAGCGCGACAAGGAAGAGCACGCCCGCCGTCTGGAGGAACAGCTGGTGCTCATGAAGGACCTCAGCGCCGCAGTGGGGAAGGACTCGAAGGCGGTCAAGGAGGAACTCCAGCAGCACGAGGCCCGTATCAGCGACATTGAGAAGCGCGTACATGAACACCACGTGACCTGTGTTGCTGAAGTGGAGAAGAAATTGCGTGGGCTGGAAGTGACATCAGCGGCTGTAGCGCCCTCGCCCCGTGGGTTTAAGGTTCCACCATTTGATGGCTCGTCATCATGGTCTGCATACAAGATCCAGTTTGAGGCTGTGATGCGATCGAATGGGTGGACCAAAGAACAGGCATTAACCGCCCTAACCTTGAGCCTTGACAGTGTTGGAGGCACTCGGGCAAGAAGTCACCTACGAAAAGCTCCTGGAGGCGCTGGAGGCAAGATACGGTGACGCGCACCTTGAACATGTGTATCGTGCTCAGCTGAAGGACAGGACATAGCGCACCGAAGAAACTCTGCAGCAGTAGGGTCTGGAAAAGCTGGTCAGGAAGGCATACCAGTCGTCGCCTGCGCTTATTGACGGGAACCTCGTACAGGCGTTTACGGATGGGATCCGGGACCTGGAGGTAAGAGCAGCAGTGAGGCTTGGGCACTTCAAGGACCTCAAGGACGCCTTAGCCCACGCTCTGGAGGTGGAAGCAGTGCGATGCGACGACCGAGGTCACCGCATCAGGGAAGTTGTGTCGTCACCTCGGTGCTACAACTGCGGAGAAAGAGGCCATATCCGCTTGAGCTGCCCAAAGCGTAGGCAGCCTGGTGACACCCTGTCTCCACCAACGGGGTCGCCTGATGTGCCTTCCAGGCAGCGAGAGCAGGGAAACGAGTAGAAGCCAGGACTGCGGGGCGGGTGCTGGCTGGTAATGGAAGAGCCCCAAGTATCTCGATCTCGCAATCATGTGACGGGAACAGCCTGATCATCGAAGGATCGAAATTAACAGAACACCATGCAAGCTGACATTAGACACGGGTGCTTCTCGGACAGTCGTCGGTTTCCATCTGGCAAGACGGGTTCTTCGGGGCTGCTTCAGGAACAATGAATGTGTGAATCTGAGAACAGCTACCGGTCAGCACATAACCGTCCGAGGTGAAATGGAGGTGGATCTGAAGCTAGGCAACAAAGTTTACCGTCACAAAGTCATCGTGGCCGATATAGTGGACGTTTGCATCCTGGGCCTAGACTTCATGCGGGAGTATCGCTGCGAGATCGATGTTAACCAGGGAGTGTTGAAATGTGGCTCGGAAGAAGTCTTCATGGAAGGCGCAACTTCAGGAAAAGTGTACTGCCTGAAGAATGTCACGCTTCAACCGCGGTCGGAAACGGTTGTACCGGTTTGTTTACCCGGGAGTTCTGGTCGAGGGAACCGCTGCGTACTTATCGAAGGCCTAGAGAAAGAGACATCGTGGAAGATTGCACGAACCTCGGTAAGGGGTACCAAAGTTTCATCAGTACGCGCACTAAATGCAAGTGACAAGGAAGTGTTGCTCAAGAAAGGGACGGAATTGGGCACCTATGAAGGAGCGGCTTGGATGCGTAGATGTCAGGAGCAACCTACCAGCGCCAAGGTTCAGGCTGCACGATTCGACTTGTCTTCACTTTTGGTAGACTGCCAAAGTACCCTGTCAGAAGAAGAGAAGACCAAGGCTAAGAAGGTGTTGAACCGGTTCGCCGATATTTTCTCGACCAGTGATGCCGACATAGGGAAGACAGCACTAGTCCAGCACAAAATAAACACGGGAAGTGAAGCACTAATTTGCCAGCCCGTGGTGTTCTCTGGTGGTGCTAGTTAAGAAGAAAGATGGCAGCATGCGCTTCTGTGTAGACTACCGCCGATTAAACGACATCACAAAGAAGGACAGCTACCCGCTGCCAAGGATAGATGACACACTGGATACGCTGACGGGGATGAAGTGGTTTTCTACCTTAGACCTAAAAGTGGCTACTGGCAGGTGGAAATAGATCCTCGAGACAAGGAGAAGACGGCATTCTCCACAGGGAAAGGATTATGGCAATTTAACGTCATGCCCTTTGGATTGTACAACGCTCCGGCTACTTTTGAGAGACTGATGGAGCGAGTGCTCATGGGACTGATTGGAGACGCCTGCCTGGTCTACTTGGATGAAATCATCATCGTGGGGCGCAACTTCCAGGATCACCTTCGAAACTTGGAGCAAGTGCTGTCAAAGATACGAGGAGCTAATTTGAAGCTGAGTCCGAAGAAATGCGCGTTATTCAAGCGGCAAGTGAACTTTCTAGGACATGTGGTCTCGTATTCAAACCGACCCAGATAAGATCATTGCCGTGAAGGAATGGCCAGTTCCAGAGAACAAAACGCAGGTCAGAGCATTCCTCGGATTATGCTCCTCCGAGGAATGCTCTGACCTGCGTTTTGTTCTCGTGGCCGATATTATGCTCCTACTATAGACGGTTTGTGAAGAACTTTGCTGACATTGCTCGACCTCTTCATAAGCTCACCGAAGACAGAGTACAGTTCTGTTGGAATGAGAGCTGTGACGTTGCATTCCAGAAGCTCAAGGATCATCTGTGTACTGCACCTATTCTAGGCTACCCTGACAATGAGCATGAATTCATAGTTGACACAGATGCCAGTAACACCGGAATTGGCGGCGTGCTGTCACAGAGAAAGGGTGACCAAGAAGTTGTTATAGCATACTTCAGCAAGGCCTTATCCAAACCCGAAAGAAACTACTGCGTCACCCGACGGGAACTCTTGGCTGTAGTAAAGACATTGCAGCATTTTAACAAATATTTGTTGGGGCGTAAATTCCACCTGCAAACCGACCACGCTTCGCTAAAATGGCTACTTCAATTTAAGGACCCAGAAGGACAAGTAGACAGATGGATTGAACTACTGCAAGAGTTTGATTTTGTAATACAACATCGCAGCGGTAAGTCCCATGGTAACGCAGATGCCCTATCGCGTAGGCCGTGTCTCGACCAGTGCAAGCACTGTAGCCGACAGGAAGCAAAGCAGGCAGCGCTAGTGAGGATGTTAAAGACGGATCTAAGCGACGAATGGAGAGAAGCTTTGCAGAGTGCTCAGCAAGATGACAAGGATGTACAGCCGACTCTTGAATGGAAGAAATCAGGCGCTCCTAGGCCCAAATGGAGTGATATCGCAGCAATGAGCCCTATCACCAAGAGTTATTGGGCACAGTGGGAAAGCTTGGTCGTCCAGGATGGAGTTCTGTGCCGCAAATGGGAAAACGCTCGCGGTAACCAGTGCCATTTGCAAATGGTAGTGCCCAAAACTAAGGTGCCGGAAGTCTTGCTGCTCTATCACAATGGTGCTTCGGGAGGTCACATGGGAGTTAAGAAGACCCTTACTAAGATCCGGGAGCGGTTTTATTGGCTCCACTGTCGGGATGACGTCGAGGATTGGTGCCGCAAATGCACAAGTTGTGCGGCTGTCAAGGGGCCACATACTCGAAGCAGAGGTGCATTAAAGGTGTACAATGTGGGAGCCCCATGGGAGCACATAGCCTTGGATGTCGCTGGGCCGTTTCCCGAGAGCCAGGATGGAAACAAATACTTCTTGGTTGTGATGGATTACTTCACGAAGTGGCCTGAAGTGTTTGCAATCCCAAATCAAGAAGCTACCACAGTGGCCGAAAAGCTGGTGCATGAAGTCTTTTGTCGATTCGGGGTACCCTTGGAAATCCACTGCGATCAAGGCCGGAACTTCGAATCCGAGGTGTTCAAGGAGACTTGTCGCGTGATGGGTGCACATAAAACCAGGACCACGGCTTATCACCCGCAATCAGATGGCATGGTTGAACGATTTAACCAATCACTGGAAAGGTATCTGGCGAAGGTCGTGGAGAGCAAACAAAGAGATTGGGACAAGCACATCCAACCATTCCTTCTGTCATATCGCAGTGCGGTCCACGAAACCACAGGAGTAACACCAGCTTTTGCCAATTTCGGCAGAGAATTACGTTTACCAGCAGACTTAATCACCGGTATTCCGCCAGAATCTCCACGCAATATAACGGATTACGCGACCGAGCTACGCAACAAGATGAACGACGTATACGAGCACATCAGGGAGTCAGGACAACAGATGTCTGAGAAGATGAAGACTCGCTACGACCGGAAGGCAAACAACAAAGGCTTCGATGAGGGATCATTGGTGTGGCTTCATAACCCAGTACGAAGCAAAGGCAAATCGCCTAAGTTACACGCCAGATGGGACGGGCCATATCGCGTAATTACCAGGATGAACGACGTCACCTATCGAATCCAGAAGGGGTCGCGAGGTGCACCGAAGATAGTTCATGTGGACCGGTTGGCTCGTTAACATGGGTCCAACGATGTTCGAGACGAACACGTTTAAGAGGGGGGCAGTGTTACGCCATCTATCGGTGAATGGGGGTACTAGAAGAGATTGAATGTATCGGTGGTTTAAAGGTAATTCAGCTACTCTGTAGTAGATGGCGTTGCTGTATCTAGTAATCGACTGTTCGAGATTATTTCGACAGTTTTGTAGAAGCATCTAGAATGCGCTAGTGATGTTATCCGGCCAGTATAAATAGAGCACGAGCGAACGGAATGGACACAGTTACAATTGAATATCGAAGCGATCAACAAGAAGCGAAGGAAATAAGTCGGAAGTGTTTAGTGTTGTTCTAGTGGTGTGAATAGTGTGTTTTATTAGTGAAGTGAAAATTAAGTGTGTGTATCTAGTGTTATTGTGTTAGTGAATAAAGTGCAGTTTTTCTGGCATAGTGTATATAATTTATCACGAACCCCAACTCGTAACAATATATTAAAATTGTAAACAAAGTTCAAAAGTGACCCGCTTCACCCCATTTTACGGTAAACGCGAACGGTGGTTATAACTGAAAACGTTGGACGTTTTACTTGTTAAATTTTCTACTGTAACTGAATTTGTAAGCAAAAGAATTCGCCAAAAAAATTGTCGAAAATTGTCGAAATCGAAGAGAACAAACCAAAAAATTGTCGAAAAAAAAAAAATTTATAAAGCTGATTTTCCACCAGAGTGGCGAGACGAGGCGAGGCGAGGAGAGAATTGAAATTTGTATGGCAAATTTTCAATTGTCTCCCAGCGCATCCTTGGTGGCAACAGTGTGGATTGGCGGGAATATGCGAGGCGTGAATTGAAATATTTGTTTGTGTAAAAATGAACCGTATTGCTTCCTACATAGAGTATAAATTAACTTTGCAACAGAAACACGCTTCTCGCGATAGAAATTGCGTGTGTATTGCAAAACGAACTCAAACAGCACTGTACCTATATCGTTATCTAATGAAGCCTACGGGCGGCGCGGCGGTCACGCGTGAGCTCTCGATGGCAATTTTTAGTGGAAAAGGGTCAATGCGATTTCAATTCTCTTCTCGCCTAGTCTCGTCTAGCCACTCTGGTGGAAAATCACCTTAAGGGTTTTAAGGCCTATTCAAACCTGAGCGATATTCGCTGCCGCTGTGGGTAGAGGTACATACCGCGCGGGTTTCGCTCAGGTATTTAGTATCAAGTACCGCGGCTAGAGCGACCTGAGCGATATTCGCTGCCGCTGTGGGCAGAGGTACATACCGCGCGGGTTTTGCTCAGGTATTTGGTATCAAGTACCGCGGCTAGAGCGACCTAAATTTCTTACCTCTCTGAGCGAAACTCGACTACCGCGCGTTATTCTACCCACATGGATAGCGAATACCGCTTAGGTTTGAACAGTAATATCACCGCATACCCACTGGGTTTTCTCTGCCGCAGATGGTAGCGAATACCGCTTAGGTCTGAACAGGCCTTTAAGTTGGCCGCGCGATCGTAACGTGGAGGATTGCGCGGCCATGGAGATCTCAGCAACTACTTAACCCTTTTTGAGGCAAAGGGAATCATTTTACCACCATCTTGTCTATGCTATAAGTCGTGAATTATGTTCTGGAATATTTATATTCTTTTCCACTGACAACTAATCTAATAATCCTTCATTCATTTGACAGACAAAAGTTGTCAGCTGTCACATGTTTTTTTCACGGCAGTTGAAGTTGAAGTTTAGAAAGTGATGATTTTTCAATGTGTTTTTTCAATCTGGGTCTATCACAAAGATCTTGGTTCAGGACTGTTGGTTCCATTAAATAGTTCCATTGATGGGTCCAATAGGATTCTCAAGTTCATATGTCTCCATTGATGGGTCTAAAGGTGATTTTCCACCAGAGTGGCGAGACGAGACTAGGCGAGAAGAGAATTGAAATCGCACTGACCCTTTTCCACTAAAAATAGCCATCGCGAGCTCGCGCGTGACCGCCGCGCCGCCCGTAGGCTTCGTTAGATAAAGATATAGGTACAGTGCTGTTTGAGTTCGTCTTGCAATACACACGCAATTTCTATCGCGAGAAGCGTGTTTCTGTTGCAAAGTTAATTTATACTCTATGTCGGAAGCAATACGGTTCATTTTTACACAAACAAATATTTCAATTCACGCCTCGCATATTCTCGCCAATCCATACTGTTTCCACCAAAGATGCGCTGGGAGAGAATTGAAAATTTGCCATACAAATTTCAATTCTCTCCTCGCCTCGCCTCGTCTCGCCACTCTGGTGGAAAATCAACTTAATAGGATTCACGAATCCCACTGGTTCCATTTAGATGGTGGAACCATTTATCTCAATTTTAATCAGTTCAAACCTGGTCTCGTAGCTCCATTGTCAAAACCTTGCATAAATAAAGTGTCAAACTACAGTAGATTTTTATATTTATAGAAATAACAAGCAGCTTGGAAAAACAAATGAACATAACGAAAATAAGTGAATATCGAGACAACAAAATAATGCACATTTCAAAAGCAAATTAACATTGGCATGATCCCGGCAGTGCGTGTGTCTTCGACAGACTACACTGATAAGGTTAGAACTGTGTCACTGCAGCGGTGTTTACACTTGATGGATGAAATGGATTCCAAGTTGTTGATAATCTAAATGCATCCTCCCGGTTGAAATTGTTGTGTCTACTATTATTCTAGAGTAATAGTGACGTTCGGTGGACAAGACCTGTGGTTGATGCATTTCCATCCAGTGGTTTGGTCCAGACTCCAACAAATGTCCAGCTATAGCAGGCTCATTTAGGTACTTGTCAGTTTTTACAGCTGCGAAATGTTCCTTGACTCATTCCGCAATTGTTCGTTTGGCCTGTCCAATATAGGAACTGGCACAACTGTAATCGACCTTGTAGACGCCAGGAGTTTGAAAATGAATGGGCTGCGCAGATTGTGTGCTATCTTGGAAAGCGGACTATATGCAGTCGTGATGGAGTAATTCTGAAGTACTATTCCAACTTATCTTAAAAAGATGTATTTCTTTATTTGGTTAACCCATTCGACTCCACAAGTATTTTTTTTTTCTTTTTAATTTGATCCACTTTATTCATTATTCTATTCATTATTTTTTCTTTACTTAATTTTAAATTAGTATTATTACACAAATAAATATTTTTTTATTATTTAATTTTCGAAAAACAAGCTGAAAACACAGAAAAAAGAGCAAACTCATAAGTTGCGTTGGTGGCACACAGCTATAAAAATATTATGGGCGAATCCAGCAACGCAAACCTCGCGTTGCTAGAATGGTCGGCATTATGCAATCATATCAAACCAAACGAAATATAAATAAATTATATCTATAAGTATTTTAATTCTTTATTCGTTTGGTAAATAAAAAATGAAAACACACTATTTAAAATAAGTTTTATTAATAATTGTGATACAGTTTGAAACAACTAATAATGCAAAATCCAGGCTGCCCAGCACAGTCGGGGCAATAATATCCCGTGTCTTTGCGTTTTTTTTCACTTTCCCAACAGAATTTACATCGTCAGCGCATTGTCAAAGTCTTACGCTCGCAGCTGTAATAAGCTAACATTTGATCCTGGTGATCAACTCCACCCATATTTTTATTATAATTTACCACCATGTTTGGTTTTAATTTCTCCGTATTACGGCGTGTTGTAGTTGACACCATTTGTGCATCTTATTCTGATGAAATTAAGAGAACATCACGAGTGTCTCGCCATATCATTACGCAGATACCTTTATTATATTGTGCGATAAACTCACCCTTTTTGAGCTTTTTTGTAACCACTTCCTTGGGGTTATTCTTTCGATTTTGCCTTAGGGTGCCAGTGCAATAAGTTTTTTGTGATAAAAGCTTTTCGGTTAATTCAACGGAGTTATAAAAATTATCCATAAAAACGGAATAACCTTTATTAACAAAATCTTGCAATAAATTCATAACTACTTTTGAAGCATGGTTAGTACCACCGATGGTTATATCACCCGCACCAGCATAGACGATCAATTTCAGAACAATACCATAAACATATGTTAGGACATATAGTTTGATGCCGTATTTGTTATGTTTATTTTTAATATATTGACGAAATATGAGACGTCCTCGCCATAACACAAGTGACTCGTCAATGCATAAATTATTGGATGGAAAGTAAATTTCCTTCATTCTTTTATTAAAATAAGTGACGAGAAGCGAAATTTTGGACAACCTGGTGTCATCAACATTACTATTTTCGAAATGAAGTACCTACTCTTAAAATAAGCAAAAATCTATTACGACTCATATAGCTACTGAAACATGTTAGATTAAATAGGTGATGTTTTTTCCAATAATCTTGTATGCGATTTAGTTTAATGGAACCCATGTGGAATAACAGTCCTAAAAATATTTTAAATTCAGATGTTGTGATATATTTCCAATGTTTAATTCTACTTCCAGGAAAATTTTGTGCTAGTAGCCGAGACGCGTTCTCATTACTTTTATCAACAATCATGACAAGTAATTAATTTGTTTCCTCAGATTGAATTTTCAGTCCAAAGGGATTACCTTCAAAGTTCATTCTTCTAGTCTGTCTGTGATGATTTGACCATTCTTGATTTTCTTCGGTTGAATTGTTAGGGATTAAGTCAGTTAAATCATCTTCATTTGCATTTGATGTATCACTATCAATGTCAGAACTACTCATGTTTTCAACGAAATCATCATCAAAAATTTCTTCATAATTCTCCTCAGAGTCTTCTAGAATATGCAGCAGTTGTTCATCTGATATGGGTAAGTTTACATTTTCAGATAGTTTTGGTGAACTTTCATGTTCTAAGGTACCAACAATTGCAGTTAATTCTTCTTCAATACACATATTTTTAGTCGGTGTATTGGATGTAGAATTTGAAGACTTACCGCCACGTGTCCTTATACGTTTACATGGTTTCCCACGGTTATTTGGTGGATTTTCATCTCTTGAAGTAGTCGCGACATTTGCTTCTTTAATATTTGAATATTCTTTTTTCGCAATATTTGACACACCAAACTTACCACCACGCGTGCTAACACATCTACGTGGTTTTCCTTGAGTATCTGTTAACCCTGATAAAACTGGTTCACTAAATATCTCATTATTGGTTAGAAAACTAGACTGCCCAGAAGTATACGAATCTATTGTTGACAGATTTGAACTACAGGGTACAAGATTTTCTTTATCTCCTATTTCCACTACCTCACATTTTTTGCAGTTTTATCTAGATAGGTTTCAGAATTGATTGGCGCTAATAAACTACTATTTACATCAACCAAACAATATTGCTGTACATTTTGAGGTAAATTGTTATCATTTTCTATTATATCCGCGGCGGCGATAGCCCAGTGTTGTACGTAACGGACTGCCGAGACGATGGTCTCGGGTTCGATCCCCAGTTACCCCGGGCACACACCTATGACTTTTCGAAGTTATGTGTGTATTAAAATAAAAATATTAATTATCGCTCGCTTAAAAATGTGCCCGGTAGATGGCAATAGGCTCGCCCCCTATTACATTGGGACCGAAACATATCTGGCGAAGTGTGGGTGTGTAATACACCTCTGCCTACCCCTTCGGAGATAAAAGGCGTGAAGATATGTTATGTTATTATATCCATGACTATTACCTTAGAATTTATTATTTCAGTTTGACTAATCCAACATCGTAATGGGCCAGATGATGAGGTAAATTGCACTGCAGATATCATGAATTGTCTCAAAGCAAATTCTGGTGTATAATATTTGAATGGAGTATAGGAACTGATACATTTTCGAGATGAGATGAAGTAACAAACCTGTAATCAATTAAGACTGTTGTAAAAAAATATGATTTATATAACACTTAATACTCATGAATTCATACTTACATATTTGCAGCTCCTGTGTGTCTTATTGGGTTGTCAGGTTCCGGATAAGTGCCACATTCAAAATGCGTTGATAATATTCTTGCTCGTTGTCTGATCATATTTTGAACATTTGATCTGAAATTATAACCAAATGTGAATCAAACTATCAAAAAAATTACAAACATACCAATAACTGTTAAAACTACATAGGTACATTGATGATAAAAATATATCGTCTCCTTGGGATAAATTGAGGGATTCCGAATTAGTCACCAGTTTAACATGTGTTGAAATAGATCTGGCTCGTTTTCTGCAAAATAGATTAAGCACTAAAGAAAATGAAACAAACATTTATTTTGCTTGGAATAGGCAGAGGTACTTACTTATAAGCCTGTGATGTTGATGTGGATTCTCCTGTGTCAAACAATCCAGATTCAGATGTATATTGAGCCTGTGCTGGCAAAGACTTTCTTCTCTTCATGGTTAATTTTTAAGTAGAATCACATGCAGTACTGTTCAGAACATGTCTGTAATAACCATATGTGCAAAATTAACCATCAAACGAATAAAAAAATGACCTATACCAACCTTTAAGTAAAAAAATTGTATTTACCTATTTGCACTGTCCTGGGAGCTGCTATCAGTATCTATTAGATTTAGTGCTAAATTCACAAGCTTAGCACTACGCTGTTTTTTGCCATCAGCCATTTTTATTCTTTATCTAGAAATTGAATAATAGATCACTGAAAATAAACAACACCAACAGTTATTTATTACAGAACTTCCTAGCTTTTGTTTTTAAGCTACCAATATCTATCCCAACAACATCCTAAAGTCTGCTTCTTAGTCCTAGTGCTTTAGTTGTGGAGAAAAACCAGCTAAGTGCGAGTCAGACTCACGCACCGAGAGTTCCGTAAAAACTTGGAGGTATGTAAATAACTAAATAAGTACATCGTCTAACAAGATAATTGAGTCGCGATACACTGTAATCAAAAGTATCGAGGGAGGAACTTAACTTTGCCATTGTAATACAGTTATCCCCATAGATTGATATAGAAGGTAGACAGTTTACCAACCGCAAATAAGTTTAAATTATAAATATAACCTGATAGTCACACTGGTGTGATAACCTGGTGTGACCACGAGTCTGGAGCGGAATATTGATTAAAACGAAAATCGCTTGCACCTATTTTTAACTAGCAGTTTCGATGTTTTATCACTTTCTGATAGTCTTTTGTTTTGTCCACGTTCATTTGTTTTGACAACATTCGTTTTTTTTTATTTTGACGTTCGTGGCTTTCATTTGTTTTTATTTTGACGTTCGTGACTATCATTTGTTTTTTGTTACGGTTACAATAATATTATGAGAAATCATTACAATTATCGTATAAGTCAAAATCTTAAAAGTGACGCAAAAGATAACCATGCGTCAATTTGACTCACACGGTCGTTATTTTTCGTAATCGGTGGCACTTACCTCAATGAAACATACGCCTCACGGAAGCTCCTAGCAACAAATGAGATGTCCTCAGCGCACAACGACGAATTCGCACTATTTAGAAAGAGAGAGCAATAATTCGAAACTCCATGCGTAAATTTTACGCAGATTATCTTTCTAGGGTTAACTTCGTCGGCCATTGTTGCCCGATTGTGTATCCCGTTTAGGAGTCTACATAACCAGCCATACTGTATCAGACATATTTCAACAAATTGCCCAGTCATTACTTGCTCAGCCATTGATTGCAAAAATATTTTTGTGATGGCTGAGCAATCAATTGCTAATAATGCAGCCATGAATGGCCGGAAAATATGGCCCGTTTAGAAGCGCCTTTAAACAAATGATAGTCGTCGTTTTTGATTCCTCCTTTATATCACGCAGTAACGAACTAGGTAAGCTCAGCGTTTGCTGCGTAGATACACTTGACGTTGTAAGTGTTCAGATATTTTTGGTTTGTAGTTTGTATAGAAATTATTGACAAGCATCTGCTCAGATATTAACGAGGTAATTAATGTTCAGATATTAATGGTAACTTGTAGCCAATGGAACTTATTGACATTTTAAATTGTTCAGAAGTATTTGGTCACCTTGTCTGCTACAATATATCTGATGGCGACTGTACCATCAATGGTACTAGTAACGCATAAGTGTGTCAGTAGTACCACCAATGGTACTGATCAATGGTACTACTGACATAAAGGGCATTCTATCTACTGAAGTTATTTTTTTTCAAATGTACCTAATAAATATTAAAAAAAATTAAAAAAAATCCTAACCTTGGTGACTGTTAATGACCCAGTACATTTAGAAGGTTTAAATTTTTTACATCTCCATACACAGTTTGTATTTTTATATTCCACGTGAAAATAGTACTGGAACCCGTCATACAGCAGCACTTTACCACGACCGCGTCTTATCAAATGAAGATCAGGATGGACAGAACTTGGTCCGGAGATACTCATTATTAAAATTTATATCTTTCCTATATTAAATATTATGGTTATGAAAATTTCCTTTACAAAACTAAATGACACACTGAGTCAAGTCCTCTGCACATAAAATAACAATGTCTATAATTTATAAATGTATTTTGAAGTGGCCAGTATTTATCCTCATCCAAGAAAAGAAGGTAAGATATGAAATAGTGGTCTAATTTTAATAAACTTTGTTCAGTTAATATTAGATGAATAATTGGCTGACCTGGTACTAAAGTGGTCTATGATACAAAATAATTATTTTCTGTAATCAAACGAAACGCGTTTGAAGTCACAATGTGCTTATGAATGTATGTTCTGTTGATGTTAAACATTTATACTGTAGTTAAATACATAACTTAGCTATCCATATGTAATTTTAGTGATAATTAGGATATTAAACGGAAAAAATTAATTAAAATAAGGAAAGTTGCCTTTTAGACCACTTTAGAACTATGGCAATTTAGAAAACCCCAAATTGCATAAGGGGAAATAACGATTAAAATAAAAATATTGGTCAAATTAATCAAAAAACCTTTATTAATGAAATCGTAGAGGTGAAACTGAAAATGAATCACGCACTTCGTGATGACAGGCAGGATATTGTTAATTATTATCATCCTGCCTGTCATCACGAAGTGCTGGCAAAGCATCTTGTGATTCATTTTCATTTTCACCTCTACGATTTTTATGGGGAAGGTTGAGGTAAAAAGGGTGATGAACCGGTGGTACAAATTTTAACATTTTCTTAATATCCTGCATTTTTGTAAATGACAAGGCACGAATATCACTGTCATTAGTTGGTTCGAAATTCCGCAAAAACGCCAAGAACTCTTCTAAGTTTACAGTAGGTTTCTTTAAGTCTACTGATTTATATATTTCAGAATAATCATCATTATAATACATCTCAGATTGATTTTTTACAAACTTAGCTTTCCTCACTCTTGAAATCATAGCACCTTGACCACTAAATTCTGATACTCTTTAAACATTGGCTGCAGTTGATCAAATGATACAAATTTTCCCACCATGTTATTAACACCAAACGGATTATGTTTCTACAGTTTTTCATCAATTCATGCCACTCATTAGGTGTATATACATGGCTTTCTTTTTTTTTTTGGGCCCTACTTATGAATGAGAAATCACCATCATTCGGCAAATATGTGTGGCCCGTAACGAGGTAATGAACACATATTTCGCTAATGTTTGGTAAAGCATTTACCATAAACATCACCAAAAACATAACATTCCAGTTTCGGTTTTGCCCACTACAACAGTCGCTAAACAGATTTAGCCTTGTTGCATGGTCGTCAATATGATTCTTTAAGTAAAAATACAAACACGACGTGACTTCTTGAGATCCTCTCGCTCCTGTAGTCTCATACCACAGGTTCATTAAAACTCGTTCTCCATCATGCTGGTAAGCATGTATGCCAAAATTAAGCATGTTAAGCTGCCTCAAATAATATACTTCTTCCTGTATTTAAACGAGGAAGTGGAAGGGTCCTTTCTAGGTCGAAAGTAATCAACACTTCTGGACTCTGAGGTGAAAGACTGGCTTGTTTATGCATATTTAAAATCTCTCTTGCTTTTCTGGCCAGATTTGTATGTGTATCCAATTCTTGTCTGATTTGCAAACACTTTTCAATATCTTTCTCTGCAACTAATTTAACTTGGAATTCATCACATGTCTTACATGTATCTTTCTTGGGTATATAAAAGTGTAAGTTGAATTCTGTCCTGAACACCTTTTCTTACAAGGATTTTTTCAATATTTCCTTATCTTCTGCTTGGCATTTCTCTACAAACAATTTGTACATTTTACTTATCGAGCCTTTTCAGGATTCTTCCTGAAAAGGCTCGATAAGTAATCATCGTAAGCGCCAAAAATCCTAAAAAACTGTTTTTATATTAACCGCCAGATCAACTGATTTTGCATCTTATGCCACTTACTTTAGAGTTCAAAGTATAAATATAACTAACTTTTTTTAAGTTCGAAATTTCTATCGTAAGTTACAGCCCATTCAGTTTTTTAACGTAACCTCCACCGATTGACAGATCGTAAGTATAAGTACCTGTCGCTTACGATATAATACTAGGTTAATAATTTTATTGCAAGCATCCTACTTGGCACTTACGATAGTAAATTATGCAACGTAAGTTAAATACTTGTCGCTTGCGATAGAAATAAAATACGTTTTGCGTTTAAATATATATAATAATGCTGACTTGGCTACCCTTTTGGTCAGCACTGGGACACATACTCGACATATATTTTTTTGTTTTTCTGATCTGCAAATTCTTCCCTATGTCTATTGAATGCGAATGTGCCTTTGTAATCAGTTTCGTTCTTTTAAAATATTGTATGTTGTTCTGTTTGTGCTGTATCCAAATAAATGTTTCTTTCTTTCTTTCTTTTTTTCTTTCTTTAGTTGTTCGTGAACTGTAACTTTATAATACTCAAATAAATGAAATGTGAATGCCGTAAACTTTGGTTACTATAGAAGAAGAGTTACCTTGACTTTAGGTTAGTAAAATAAATAATCAAACTGCTTATTATTTTATGTTTAAAAGAATCTATCTAATAGTTTATTAGTGAATCAAAACGCACTTGTAGAAGTAGACAGTGTAGCATCAAGACTGGTTTCAACGTGTTTTAAGTTTGAAGTTTATTCGTCTCTGTGATAAACTTTCTTCACTTCCGTGTGTTTGTGTAAACGGGTATTCAAGTACAAACAGGTGTTATCGAACGACAAGGTAAGTGAAACGTTAAACTAAATTACTTGAATCTTGTGATGTGAACAAAAATAATTAGGTGGGCGGTAATTTGGTACTAGAAACTTAAGTAAACTACTGTAATCGATTTTACACTTTCGCGATTTGTATACATCATAGAAATTAATTTAGCGGGTCTTAATTGCGTTAACTTGACTTATTTAAGGTATAAATACCTATTTGTTACCGACGTTTCGCTCGTCTTGCACTAACAACACAACTACTGTACTAATTATTTTTCTGAGTTTGATTAAACTACCGAAAAAACTAAAAGAAAGGTCTGAGAGGTGGACTGGAAAAGGAAAATTTGTCAAACCTAATCCCTGCTTAGGTAAAAATGTGGAAACGACTGCATTAATAAGTTTACTGAAATCGAGAGAAATTGCGTTCATGAACTCTATTGGGGTCTTGGATCCTTACAAAGACAAAGAGATTTTATTTTGTCTTGTATTAAGGAATATGAAATCGGTCGAAAAAGAACAGAAAGTGATCGTCGAAAAATAAGTTACAATTATTACTTACCAAAGGGCACTGAATCGGTTAAAATTTGCCAACAGTTTCTTTTGAAAACCCTTGATATTTCGCAAATGACACTGCGTTACACGAAATCACATAAAATTGCAAGTTTCATGTCAAAACTTGACCAACGCGGCAGAAGCACGCCTCTGAATAAATACAGTCAATCTCAAACTCAAAACGTCATTAATTTTATAAAAAAGTTGCCTGCCGTTCAATCACACTATTGCAGAAATAAAAGTACCAGCTGAATTTAGGGATGTGACCTATTTATATAGAAACTTTTATTTGAAAGAAGACGATACGAAAGAGTTAGGTGCAGTAAGTTATCAAAAGTTTAGAAAAATATTTAAGACTGAATTTAACTTAGGGTTTCACTAACCAAAGAAAGATAAATGTGATCAATGTGAGAGAATAAAGAATTTGAATGATGAAGAAAGAAAAAAAGCGATGGAATCAGATGCCTACAAGAATCATATTAAGGACAAAGAAATATCATTAAAGCTATTTCTAGAGGATCAAAAAGAAGCAAAGACAACAGAAACTTTTTGTGTGCAAGTTTTGATCTCGAAAAGGTCTTAAGAACACCTCACGGTCAAAGCGTAAATTTCTATTATACTCGAAAGCTTGCCTGTTATAATGAAAGCATTTATGAAAGCGGTACCAGATCTGTATTTTGTTATCTTTGGAACGAAACGGAAACGAAAAGAGGGTGTAATGAAATCTGTACTTATTCTCTTTAAATACCTTAAAATGGTTGACGAGAGAAGGACTCAAAATGAAGTTGCATTGTTGTAATTGTAGTTGCGCAGGACAAAATAAAAATAAAGCCATGATTGTACCTAATGCTGTATTATTTCATGCAATATCATGCGAGTTTTGTTAAAGGGCTGACTATAAACTTCCTCATTCCTGGACATACTATGATGCCAGTAGACTCTGTGCATGCAACAATAGAAGGATTTATACAGAAAAGAACCATTTACGCACCATCTGAATGGCAAACTTTGATTGGAAATGCTCGGACTAACCCCAAAAAATATGAGACAATTCTTTTAAAAAATAATGAAATTAAAGATTGGCATTCCTATGCAACAGCCTTCTTACCAAACAAAATTAAAATACAAACAAGCAAGCTGCGTAACGCTAGATTTGAAAAAGGCGACAAGTTCTATCTTAAATACGACTATGATGGACCTGAACAAGCTGTTGATGTGACTCTTATATTGAGGTCTCGGCAGAATCAACAAGCTATTCGTGAACCTAAAACTGCTTACACTGAAAAAATTCCCATCTCGAAGGCAAAATACAAAGATTTAAAGAAAATGTGCGAAAAAGGTATCATACCAGAAGTTTATACAAAAGAGTATCTGGATTTGCCCTGCGATAGAAACACAAGAGACGTTTTACCCGAGACTGATGAAGACGCGGACTGATTTGGGTCTTTTTTTGTATTTCATTTTATTAATAAAGCTAATTCACTTTACTTATTTTTTTTTTACTTTTTTGTATTTTTGACTCTTTGTCCTTCTCTGTTTAGCACGGTATCCCGTAAAAACAGTTTAAAAAAAATTCACAAGGTAATATTTCTAATATTTTATGATTTTAAGAATTATCGTAATCGACATACTCATATCAGCTCTACCTAATAACGGTCATCAGTTTTAACGTAAGCGACATATGTATGTGATTATAGAGTTCTGAGTCAAATCTTAACATTTGAATTACTAGGGAGGTGCCCTTAAAACACTAAGTAAAAATTTCAAATTGATGCTATATATATTTTGAGAAATATTAAAAAAAAAAACCTTCTGTAGAATATGCAAAATGGCGGTTACGATCTTCTTCCTGAAAAGGCTCGTTATGTTCAAATTTGGCGCTAAATATTCCCGATCAGACGATCTCTCTCCATAATGGCTTGTGTATTTAGGGAAAGATTGTATGTGCTCTCTTACCCATCCCAGTTTTTTCCTCATTCACTTTATTTCCTGGTATTTTACGTCCTCTCTGATCTTTAGCTGGAATATTTGTGTTAGATGATGTTTGCTTTACTTGCAAAGCATAATCTATGCGATGATTACTGATTTGCAGAACACTTAAAAAGAATTTTTTACACACACGTAAGTTGTTGAGGGTAAACTGGCGAGTGTGTTGCTTGCGGCTTGGTGACCAATTTGTCGATCTTTTTCG
Source organism: Euclidia mi (assembly GCA_944739405.2). Taxonomy (NCBI): domain Eukaryota; kingdom Metazoa; phylum Arthropoda; class Insecta; order Lepidoptera; family Erebidae; genus Euclidia; species Euclidia mi. The sequence continues at coordinate 115,925,903 of OX123184.2, forward strand.
AGGTCGTTTTGGAGCTGAGATGGTTACTGCACTTCACAACCAAACAGTTTGACTATCCCAAGTGCCTAAATTATAGAATGCATCATGGATTTCTTTTTGAGTGGATGAGGGTACCTTTTCACTGCACTTCAGTCGACATGTACATTCTACAGCTGCAAATACCTTGGCTAGAACAGTATTACCTCTCGTATTTACATATTCCTTCCCAGTTGATCTGCATAATTTTCTTAAATTTTTTCCCCAAGTGTGCTCATGTCTCTGCCTCTTACGCCCTCTTGATTGATTTGACACAGTAGCTGGACTACTCTCAGTGCTCTCTCCCAGGTTTTGCATATTATCAGATTGTATTAAGCTGTTATGTATTACAGTCACAGTCTCTAAAAATAACAATAAAATTATCCAAAACTGTCTTAAATAAAACTAACAAAAAGTCTTTATGGTCCATATACATACCTTCATTTTCACCTGAATTACTATCGGGAACACTAGGCACATACAAATCGCCATCGCTAGTAGAGCTAAAATCAGATTTAGAGTCGCTCGTTTCGTAATTTCGCAATGTGGCACCTCTTAGTGTAGAAATGTACGTCGTCCATCCGAAGTAGACGGTTCATCTGGTGAATTTTCTCCACGATTTGAAGCCTACAATGGCTATGTGTAACTATTTAAACACGGTTTGAAATATGTTGTATTGTTTTTAACACGTTCCCAGTCCCAGTATACAATAGAATAGAAAAAGGTTTATTAGATCACAATACAATAGTTATAGGTAGAATGGTTAATTTAAAAACAAGCAATAATTAATATATAAATTATACAATAATTCAACTTTAAAATATTTCCTTTTTTTTTTAGGCGTGTGGGTAGATAATATTAATACGAGCGCTCGCACTTCACTGCGCCCGAGTATCGCATCGCGGCTCGTGCATAGACTAATATATAATACTTGGGCTCGTGCGGTAATAACCACAGAGCAGATACAAAGAGGAGATGTTGTAATATCGTAGACAGAGAATCCTATAGACTAAGTGATATTTTTGTCGCACTCACACAGGAAAGAGAACAACTTATGCCGATGTAATGTAAAGAAATGAAACAGCACGATAAGATTTTTTGTTTCACCGAGCGTGCCACTTTTTTGTACTTATGCTAACTACTTAGCTAAACAAAATTTGACAGCTAACGTGTAGACAGCTATCATCTCCATAAAAAATACAGTTTTTACGTGCTACAATAAAGTAATTCGAGTTGTATTGTGTTGTGAACTATTGAGACTTGTGTTAAAAAGCACTAAATTAACAATAATAAATTCTAAATAATTAAATAAATTAAATCTTTGGTGTTGCCAACTTTTCTTTAAATAATTACCCTCTTTTGAGGGTAATTAAAAATAGGGTAAGTATAATATTTTGAGATTTGCAATGCCTATCAAAAAAGTATTTCAAAGTTTGAATGGCTTAACTACTTTTAAACTACCACGATTTGCACACATACTAAAGATTATGTAACGGGTCTGAATCGTGTTAATGAACAAAATGAAAGATGAAATACCTTTCTATTTTTCTCGACGTTTCGGCATGGGTTACACCAGCCGTGTTCACGGGATGACTGATGTTCGTCAGCACTGCCTCCGAGAAGTGCGGGTTTTGGAAACTACCCTCACTTGGTCTTCACAATTATTAACATTACAACTGTCGGTATTTCGACACACAACACTAATGGTATCTACACACTGGCGCGTAATGTCACCTCGTCGGTGTCTACATTTGCTGATGACAGGATTCCAAGATGTAGATAAACGGTAACCATCCTCCCGGTTGAAATTTGCGTGCTTTTTGATTTCAACCGCTTCCCGTGCTATTCTTGAAAAATAGTGACGGTCTGTGGAGAGAACCTGGGGCCGATGTAGCTCAATCCAGTGATTGGATCCTGACTCCAACAAATGCTCAGCTATGGCCGACTTGGTGGTTTGTCGGTTTTTGACGGCCGTGATGTGTTCCTTAACTCGTTCGGCGATGGTCCTTTTTGTTTGCCCGATGTAGGAACTACCACAGCTGCAATCCACCTTGTACACGCCTGGTGTTTGAAAAGGGATGACATCCTTTGGAGTACGCAGGTGATTTGTTACTTTGGAGTACGGACTATATACAGTCTTGATGGAGTATTTTTGTAGTAATGTTCCAACTTTATCCGTTACTCCATTTATGTAGGGCATGTACGCTGGCGCTCTGTTCACTTCAGTCAGTCTCAACCTTTTCCTTGACCTTCGCATATTGTGTTTGTAACCGTTTTGCTTGAGTACCTCCCGAACATGTGTGAGCTCACTATCTAAGTGTTCGGGGTCGCAAATGTCATATGCTCTGTTTGTCATAAAGCAATAACGGATTGCAAATGTCGCGGGTGATGATGTTAATTTGCGTGTAAGTACCTGTCCGTGTGTGTGGGTTTCCTGTAAACAGTGTGTGACAGGTTTCCATTTTCTCTCACCTTGATCTTCACATCGAGGAAGGCCAACGATCTGTCTGTCTCCATTTCATAAGTGAACCTTATATTAGGGTGTATGGAGTTCAAGTGATCTGCTAATTGTTCTACAACATGTCTGTTACCCTTTATAATACAGCACACGTCATCGACGTCGGGAAAAATAGAAAGGTATTTCATCTTTCATTTTGTTCATTAACACGATTCAGACCCGTTACATAATCTTTAGTATTTGAATGGCTTGTTTCAGTTTTTCCTGAACATGAGGATTTATTTAGGTCTTATATTTAAAAAAGATAAAGGTGGCCTTATATATCCTTCCCGTGACGTTATCAAAGTATGTAAGTTGGCAGAAAGAATTTTCAAGGTCCGTTCTAATGAAGGAATATCATTCTTTGCCGAAAAAAATAAGTTACAAAAACTTGTTTTCACGACTTTCGAACGATGCCACGATGTGTTTATGTTAGATCATTTTGAAAGTCAACCATTTATTGGTAACCATAAAGTTTTACTTATTAAGGCCATTGCCATGCACTTTTTTGAACTGAAAAAGGATTTGAACTCAAGCAAAGAATTAGAAACCTTCATACGAAGCTTGCTTTATTCAAAGGACAACAATGTGTACAATCAAATGTATATAAAAATCATAAATGAATATGTTGTATTATTTGCTCACAAATCCAGGTCGTACATACATAACCACCTATGAAATGGCATTTTAACTACCGACAACGAAATGTCAAAACTATACTTTTCTATGAATTTTGCATTGAAATAGCAACATATTACGTCATCACATTTTTGTGTCAAATAGCATACCTACTTATTTTATATAAATAAGTTAGAACAATTTGAAAATTGAGTATATCATCAAAATAATGAATGGAAGTGGGATTTTATTTGAATATTTTATTGTATTGAAAAGTTGAGATAATTTATTTTTGACTGAGGAAACTACCAAATTAGTTTGCGTTTGACAGCATAATAATATCATGCCCGTATCTTACCTATATCTATCCTATGCCGATAAAATTAATAAGGCAGTGTTACTTTTCAGGCTACATATTATTTTCTAATTGTATCAATAAATAGGGTAATTTTTGCCTTACGCGGTAACCCTGAATATAGAGTGACGTACTATGTTTGTCTCTTTCTGCGACACGCTTTGCCGGTGTCTATAGGATTCTCTGTCTACGTGTAATATAATTTCCCTAGGAAAAAACGCGTGACAATTTGCGTGGTGAGGGGGTGTTAGATCCCGCCCATTTCTTTATTTTCCATCTACCGTTCAATAGCAAAACTACTCGCTAACACTGTTGATTTTACTTTGTAGTTACGCAACTATCTCACACTAGATGTCACTAAAAGTGCAGGATGCTACAGGGTCGCACTCAGGATTTTAGTAGGCCATCTTGATTCATATTTTTTATTGAAACAAAAAAAAATGTTTGAATAAAATTTATCTTCTTTCGTCATTCATCAAAAACCATTTTATTCAAATGTGTTCTTTTTTTCATTTCAATATAAAATACTTAGTTTACTTAATATTTTTAAATTACTTATTTTGTTAATAAGGCTTATCAAGATTGTTTACAAAGCTAGTCTTCTTAGAAAACACAAAGACTTTCTCCCGTTTACGTGAAAATCTATCCAAAACCATTAATGTCAAATAAATAAATTATACCAGACTAAATAAAAAAGCATGACGCGAAAGAAGCTTCCTAGTAACATGACTTTTTTGATATGGTCAAGTAGGTAAGATCGTGGGTAAGATTAATTTATCAAAGGCTGAATAAATAATAGACAAATTACAAAGAAATAAAGGACTTTGGGAAAAATGTATGGGCTCCGTCCCCATATACCAACACACATGGAACTGATGCCAATGTGTACCTTAAGCATCCACTATTTGATTAAAATCCTTTTTTTTTACTTAAATCTATGGCATATATAAATAGTGATGGGCGTTTTTGTTATTTTTCATCATCGATGCGCATCGTTGTCACGTTAACGTCACCCGTTGTCAACATCGTTGTTGCCGACAACGATGTCGGACATACAGCCGTACACACTGGTTATCATGTTGATACGTTGGCGTTTACATAGATGTTGTTAAAACAAAATCGTAGTTCAACGTAATAACATGAAAATAATAATATAAAAAGTGTTAATGTTAATAAATGAACAAAATGTTGTATGTGTAGATACAACAGGTAATGTGTAGGTAATTGTAATTCAAAATATACCCAGCTTTGGAGAATATTCGTTGACACGGCACGATGTTATTACAATGTTACACCTCATGCGGTTAGTTGGTGAAGTATCAGTATAGTTATATACTCTTTGGTTGGTGGCATCGTTGTCGTTCGGTCGCATTTGTATTATTGACATCGGTCGTTGTCGGTTATCCGCATTATTTGGTACCGCCTATGATCACGTTGAATTTTGGTCGGTGTTACTGCCATTCGTTGTACAATATTTTGGCATCGGATGCCACCACCATAGACTAACATCGTTGGTCAGCAACGTTTTTTAAAAAACGGCCACCTCTATATATAAATAAAAAGATAATTTATTATTATTTAACCTATATTTTCACTTTACTCTTGTAGGTTATTTTAACATTATGGTTATATTACAGTACAAAATGTGATTTAATAACTATACAAAAATAATGTATATTTTTTTACATAAACATTTAAATGATTATGAATGAATAATAGGAAAATAAATGAATCATCATCGCCCTAGCGTTGTACCGGTTGCATCCAAGATTTAGGCCCGGTATCCACCAAAGCGGAGAGGAGAGGAGACGAGAGGAGATGTGTTTGAATAAACCAATCCGATTTCGTTATTTCCACATCTCTTCTCCGCTTAGCTTTGGTGGAAATGGGTCAAGCGGAGAGGAGAGGAGATGTCTCATTTTTCTATAGAATTTTGTGCAGAAATCAATCTCGAATCACACACTTAATAATACAAAGTGAACATATAAAAAACCTGCATGCAGGTCAGAGACTCGTACTCTCAACTATTAACTAAAGGTTTTGGATAGTACATGGTTTAAACGAAGTAAAGAAGGTCATATATAAGTGCATTGTATGTGTAAAACTAAAAGCAAATACAGCTAAGCAGCTCATGGGGTCTTTACCCATAGATAGAGTGAATATAAGCCGGCCATTTCAAAAAATAGGTTTAGATTTTGCCGGACCAATGATGATAAAACAAAGTCGAATTAGAAAAGCTCTAGAAACTAAAGCTTATGTATGTGTATTCGTATGTTTTGCTACTAAAGCTATACATCTTGAGTTAGCTTCTGATTTACGAACTGTAACATTTCTAGCTTGCCTCAAAAGGTTTATTTCACGTAGGGGTCTTTCAACTGATATTTACAGCGACAATGCTTCAACATTTAAGAGTGCTAATACCCAGTTAACTGAACTGTATAAGTTACAAAATTGTAAAATACATCAAGGGGAAGGTCATAGTTTTGCATCCCAGCAAGGTATAAATTTTCACTTTTTGCCCTGTTATAGTCCTATATTTGCTGGTTTGGCAGAAGCTGGGGTAAAAAGCATGAAATTCCACTTGAAGCGAGTAGTACAGAAAAAATTATAATATAATAATAATAATCATCTTTATTGCACCAAAGAAATTTACAATAATGAAAATTAACAAAAATAACAGATAGTACAATTGGCGGCCTTATCACTATTTAGTAATCTCTTACAGGCAACCTTTGGATGGATAAGAACTATACGGATTCAGAAAGAGGGTAGTTTGGCAATCTTTATTGATGAATATTAATAATACAAATATATACATAGATAATGAACCGTATACATACTTAAATTACGATATACTTACATAAATAACTATATACATACATAAATATATAATAAATAATTATAAAATACATAGATATTAATATTAATGATACATAAATTAGTGCTAAATAAGCTAAAGAAAATATCAAAAATTATAATTACAAGAGAAATAAGATCAAAGAGACATGTAATGTTCTTTGAGTAGTTTCTTGAATGATGTTAGTGATTGAGCTTGTTTAATTGACATCGGCAATGCATTCCACAAGCGTGCAGCTTGAACAGTAAATGATTTATCGTAAAAACGACTGGAATGCATTGGTATTGCCTGTCTCAAATTCACCGATGACCTCAGAGATCTAGCATGCGTATCAGAAAGGAACTCTAAGCGTACCTTTAAGTAATGGGGAGTAGAAGGGTTGAAGAGAATGTTATACAGTAAAGAAAGTAAGTGAGTATTCCGTCGAAGGCGAATTGGGAGCCACTTGAGTAAATTGCGGAATTGAGAAACGTGATCATATTTGCGCAATCCAAATATGAATCTGATGCATAAATTTTGAAGTCGCTCAAGCTTATCAAGTTGCTCCTCCGTGAGATCTAGATAGCTGACATCGGCATAGTCAAGGATAAGAAGAAGAAGAGAATTTGCAAGCGCAATCTTAGTGGCAGTCGGCGAAAAGTTTCGTAATCTTCGTAACGTCCCAGCCGCAGAAAACAATTTTCTACTTACTTCCCTAATTTGAGGGCCCCAAGATAAAGTTTTATCAATATAAATTCCTAAATCCTTCACGTAATCACTTATGGGTAAAGGAGTACCATTAAAGTTGACTTGGGCTAAAGAAGTCCAGTCAATACGCGCAATCAATCTGGGGCTACCAACAACAATAATTTGCGTTTTCGTAGGGTTGATTTGGAGACCAAATCTGAGGCTCCACGCAGCTATGCGATCTAAATCTGAATTTATTATACGAATTGCTTCAGACAACTCTTGGACAGGAGCTTGAGTGTAAATTTGGAGATCATCTGCATAAAGGTGGTAGGATGACTGAAGTTGATAAGAGATAGAATTTATAAAAATTGAGAAAATCAAAGGAGATAGAACGCCACCCTGTGGAACGCCGACTGTAGATGTACACCAAGAAGACAAAGAGTCTTCAATCCGTATACGTTGTCGGCGCCCAAACAGGTAACTGTGAAACCAATCAATCACTGGTGGAGATATGTTAATAGAGCGCAATATGCCAAGCAGAATGTGGAAATCAATAGTATTGAAGGCATTACTAAAATCAAGTAAGCAAAGGACAGTCACGTTGCCATTTTCCATACCGAGCCTGATGTCGTCAGTAATGTTGATCAGTGCCGTAACCGTGCTGTGACCTGGACGGAAACCGGATTGGAGTGGATTGAACAGAAGGTTTTTATTGAGGAATGTGCTAAGTTGAGCATGGACAAGGCGCTCGAGCACTTTAGAAAGGAATGGTAGGATGGAGATTGGGCGGTACTCAGAAAAGGAAGACGGATTTGGTTTTTTAGGTAAAGGAATAATTTGGGCCTTTCCATACGGTGGGAAAAACGCCGCTAGATAAGGAATAATTAAAAATATGACAGAGGATGGGAAGGATTTGTTCTAATATGGGAAGGATCATTTTGCGACTGATACAATCATTACCGACTGCGTTAGAGGCAATGGACAATACGCTCTTTTTAACATCACACTCAGATAGCTGATTAAAAATGAAAGATGGATAATTTGGGGTTGGAAGCAATGAAAGATCATGCAAAGTGTTAGCTTTGGTTGTCTGATCAAATTTAGACGAAGAAGTGAAATGACGATTTAGTGAATTTATATCTATTTTATCAGAAACAAGATCATGTGATGATTTTCCAACTCCCAAAGTTTTTAGAAATTTCCAGACCTTAGCTGGATCATCGTTCTCAACAGAGCTATGGATGTATTGGCGTTGTGCTTTCCTACACACCTTTTTACAGTGATTTCTGATAGCAATGTAGTTGTCCCAGTTGCGAGAAGTAGGTCGACATTTATATTTTGTTTTGGCTATAGCTTTCTTGGACAACAGATCTTTAATCTCCGTGGTTAGCCAGGGTGATGGTAACTGTCTAACTCTAATCGCACGGACTGCTGCATGGACATCGTATAGACGAATAATAGAATTAGTGAAAAGCTCAACTTTCTCGTCAATGGTCTCTGCGTTCTGTAAAGGACTCCAGTCAATCCTACTAGCATCTGTACGAAGATTTTCTAGATTCATGCCACCAAAATTACGTTGCAGGAGAATTTTTGTTTTTGTCTTAGGAAGACGAAGTTTATAGGAGAGAAAGATAAGGTCATGGTATGAAAAAGCATCAGCTGGAAGTTGGCCATGCTTGACGACAAGAGAAGGTGAAGAGACAAACATGAGATCAAGAAGAGAAGGAGCAGAATTTGGAAAATTATGTGTAGCATTTAAAGGGAGGATGGACAGATTACAAGATTCGACAATACTACACAAGGAAGATGAGCGTGAATCCTTTTTCAACAAACAAGTGTTGAAATCACCCATGACTATGGTATGACTGTAAGCAGGAGATAGACTTTCTAAGATACGTTCAAAAGAAGAGAAGTAATTTATACGACAGTTAGGGGAATAAAAAACACCAAGCAGGACTTTGGTATAAGCCAGATCTAGTTCCACAAAGAGATGCTCGCTGGCATTAAGCGGTGGAGGTTGTGCTGACATACTAACAACATTAAAAGGAATGTGTGAACGGAGATAAATGGCACCACCACCACCACCACTGTCGGTACGATCATTTCTAATGAGTCGAAAGTTAGGAAGAGAGTAAGACACAGACGATAGGCAAGGTTTTAACCAAGATTCGGAAATAAGAATAGCGTGAATATTCTTACAGTCAAAAGTGGTCAGCATATCCTGGAAATGGGCCGGAATACTCTGAGCATTTATATGAACGACATTAAAGTTCCCGGGGACATCGGCAAACTCGCATTGCAAAGTTTCGGCAAGAGAAGGAATGCTTTCAAAACTGCGGTCATGGCTACTCACAGAAAAGAAACTATCGTTATCACTACTCTGTAACTCATCTAACATACTATATAAATAAATATACTAAATATATAAATAATATAATAAAATTAAAGTACTAGCTATCTAAGTTTGTTAATATGTATTATCTACCTGCCAGTTGAGTGTTCACATATTACAAAATTAAAGAAAAGATAAACGTACAAATTGCACTGGTTTAAGACAATAAGACACATAAATAAAGTTTAAAATTAAAAGGTCTGAATAATCTGAATATACTTGCAACATCCGCGTATTGTCTTTGGTAGATACGGAGTAAAATACATAGAACCATAAAAAAAAAGAAAAAAGAGATAAAAAGTAAGGGAAATGGTATATATAAATTAAGAGTGACTAAATATTTATATGTTGTATAAATAATATATATTTTATAAATAATAATATATTAATGAAAGAATATTTTAATACGGGTACAGACTAACTTTATAATTCACAGCTCTGTTTCTAAACGTTTCCGATTGAAAACGAAACGCAGTTTGACATTATCAATCAACTGTCAAATGTCAATAAATAAGTAAATAGTGAATATCTATACTAATATAATAAAGCGGAAGAGTTTGTTTGTTTGTTTGTTTGTTTGTTTGAACGCGCTAATCTCAGGAACTACTGGTCGGATCTGAAAAATTCTTTTTGTATACGATAGCCCAGTTACTCCGGAAGGCTATAGGCTATATAACATTGCGCTTCGACCCTTTGGGGCCGGGCAAAAGGCTAAAAAGGCTAAAACATAATGTCGGCTAATCTCAGGAACTAGCAGTCGGATTTTAAGAATTACTATTGCCTATGATAGCCCAATTATTCCGAAAGGCTATAGGCTATATAAAATTACCAACTTTTAGGGGCCAGACAAAAATAATAAAATGGTCAAACGAGAAGGGGGAGGGTTGGGTCAAAGGCAAAAAAAGGCTAACCGAATAGGATACAATCTATATAGATATCGTTTTCGAGATTTTCGGGACGCTGATTAATAATATGAAATTTATTTAGTGATCCACGATGGCGGACGGGAAATCAAAGATGGCGGATGAGAAAATTTTAAATATCAATATGGGTATCGCCTTCGATATTTTAAGGGGTGGAGAATCGAAATACAACATCTATTTCGTGATCAAAGATGGCGGATGGGAAAATTTAAAAAATTCGGGCAAGTGCGAGTCTGACTCGCGCACCGAGGGTTCCGTACGCATTTTACCTTATTTGAGGTTGAATTACGTCCTCTAAATCTGTATGAGCACCCATACAACTTAGAGGACTATCTTAAATGGAGTCTACTATATATGTATGGGACACCCTTAAATTTTCCACTTTTTTTATTTTTTGTAATTTTTCCTTTATTTGTGCTGTAAGACCCTGCTTTTGGCCAAATTTCGTGATTCTAGTTCAACGGGAACTACCATATAGGTTTTCGACCCAAAACCTATAGGGTACTTACGGTTGACCTAGAATTGTCAACTTTGGTCAAAACCAAGGTCTTATAGCACAAGTAAAGGAAAAACTCCGAAAATTAAAAAAAGTTGAAAATTAAGGTTAATTTTGGTACTTACAAGTTTTCGCAAATATCTAATTTTGACCATATCTTTTTATTGGGTTGACCCAGGACCCTGATTTTTATACACCTAATAGCAACCATAGACCTTAGTATCTGGTATAAATTTCAATTTGCTAGGTCCACCCGTTCCTGAGAAAATCGGTGGTGACACACGGACAGACAGACAGACAGACGGACAAGAAAGTGATCTTATAAGGGTTCCTTTTTTTACCTTGAGGTACGGAACCCTAAAAATCAATATTGGTATCGTCTCCGATGTTTAAAGGGATGGGGAATCCAAATACAACATCTATTTCGTGATTCAAGATGGCGGATGGGCAATCAAAAATGGCGGATGGGAAAAATTTTAAAAATCAATATTGGTATCGTCTCTGATGATTTAAGGGATGGTGAATCCAAATACAACATCTATTTCGTGATCAAAGATGGTGGATAGGAAATCAAAGATGGCGGACGGGATTTTTTTTTAAAGTCGATATGGGTATCGTCTCCGATATTTTAAGGAATGGAGAATTCAAAACCACCATCTATTTCGTGATCAAAGATGGCGGATGGGAAATCAAAGATGGCGTATGGGATTTTTTTTAAAGTCGATATAGGTATCGTCTCCGATATTTTAAGGAATGGGGAATTAAAAAACACCATCTTTTTCGTGATCAAAGATGGCGGATAGGATTTTTTTTTAAATCAATATGGGTATCGTCTCCGATGTTTGAAGGGATGGGGATTGGGGAATCGAAATACAACATCTATCCGTGATTCAAGATGGCGGATGGGAAATCAAAGATGGCGGATGGGAAAAAAATTAAAAATCAATATGGGTATCGTCTCTGATGATTTAAGGGATGGTGAATCCAAATAAAACATCTATTTCGTGATCAAAGATGGCGGATAGGAAATCAAAGATGGCGGACGGGTTTTTTTTTTAAAGTCGATATGGATACATATCGGAGACGATACTTTAAGGAATGGGCAATTCAATATTATATAAAAACCTATGTTTGTTTTTGCATCATTTATAGACCCTGCAATGATAAGAGATTAAGCGCTAAGTCAATGGTAACTTGGAAAAGGGGCTTGGAAAAAAGGGAATTCAATAAAAACTCTTAAAAAGGCGATACGGAGTTCGCTGGGTCAGCTAGTTTATAATAAAGAAGGTGGAAAAATATATAAATGAAAATTGATTAGTTAGGAATTTTAAAACAAAAGTAACGAAGTAGGTATTATTAAGAATTAGAGCTATTAAAAATATAGGGTAAAAGTGTAAGATATATACATAAAACGTAAACAAACCACGCATGCCGCAACTACCGATGCATGCTACCTATTTCTTCGTGGCCGCAGATCTTTTGTTTTTCGCAGCCACTGGTTTCTCAGCAACTGGTGTCTTTTGAGAGCCCGTCTTGATCCGGTTGAGTTCGCCAAGTGAAGAAATACGGTGCTGTGACCCGTCGGCGTCCAACACAAAAATATGACCTTCTCGTGTCCAACTCTTGGTGACTCCGAATCGGTGCCTTGCTGTCATGAATATGTCGTGCTGTGCCTTAGTGAGAAATTCAGACATAGTTTTGCCGCTACCTTTGAGCTTGGTCTTGGAGACCCAAACCTTGTCACGGATCGCTGTCTGCTGGAACTTTACTAAAATGGGTCTCGGCTTGTTTGAACCAGACGGACGACCTATCCGACTGACTCCGCTTGATGTCATCCTTAATGATCTCAGTTAGATGGAGATCTCCTATGACATCCATGACTGTCTGAACTGGATCTTCATTTTTACGTTCAGCGACACCATGAATTAGGAGCATTTTACGGCGGCTGCGCATCTCCATTCTGTCCACTTCGCGCGCCAGCAGCTCCATCTGTCGCTGAAAAGCTCCAATGGTCTCCATCACGAATGTCCGGAAGGTTAAAAAATCTGCTGCTAGACTTGATAAGCTGGGTGCACTGGTGTGTTTGGCTGTTTTTTGCAGTTCAGCCTCAAAGTTGGCCATACGCTCCTCAATGCCAGCCATAGTGGTGGAAAATGTAGATTTTATTGCCTCGACGCTGTCCATGACAATTATGTGATAGTGCAAAATAGTACAACTAGATTATGAAGCAGGAATTGACACTTAACTGGTAGGTACTTATGTTATCATAAATATAACAACATTTATTATTAAAAAAATTTAAATTTACTATTTTTAAATAATTAAAATACAGCGATCAAAAAATTTTGGTGTTATTGCTCTGACTACCCACATTATTTTGCACATTAATTTTAATTAGTGGAAAATTTACTGACTTATGAAGAAATGAATACTGTAATATGTCAAATTGAAGCTATTTTAAATAGTAGGCCGTTAATGCCAGTATCCAATGATGTTACTGACTTTGCATGTCTTACTCCTGGTCATTTTCTTATAGGATCTGCTTTAAATACTTACCCTGAACAGGATGTGCAGGATCAGAGGAATAAATTGCAATTTTGGAAAGTTTGTACTCAAATAAAATGTTCATTTTGGAAAGTTTGGCATAAGAATTATTTAAATATTTTACAAACACGCAATAAGTGGAGAGATGGGCATCCTAATGCAAAAATAGGTTCTTTAGTTATTTTGAAAGAAGATAATACAAGTCCTCTGTATTGGCCTTTAGCTAGAATTGTCAATGTATTGCCAGGTGCTGATAATAAAGTAAGAGTTGTTGAAGTACAGACAGCAAATGGAAAAAAAACATAAACGTTCAATTGTAAAAGTTTGCCTACTACCAGTGGAATAAGCTAAGCATTCATTAATCAACATTTCAAAAACTTGTTGTAAACTTCTGTTTTTAATTTAAGCAATAATCGTTTATAGGAAGGCATATCGCATAGTAGTAACTATGTATTCAGTTTTCTTTAACGAATTTTCTGTAAAATTTACAATTCTTCGTTGTGTTTGGTGCCTACATACATGGCTTATATTATATACATTAATGTACCTTATTTTCAGACTTACCTATTTGCTAAACAGTGATTTTATTAAAACAACAATTTTATATACTGTTTACAACAATAAAGATTTGCATTGTGTGTCAAGTTTAACTTGAATCTGTGAAAATAGTTTCTGTGTAAGCTATTGTTTAAATTTGTTTTTCTCAGATAGGCAGTATGTTGGCAACCCAACATTTTTTTTGTGTTGGTACACATGTATATTAGTGTGTAAGATTCATATTTTATGTGTTGGTAACGCTATGCGGCCCCGCCCGCACTTCTTCCCTAACTGTGGTACAAGCGAATACACGCATTTTTACCTCACGGACCTCATTTAATTTAAACCAGCCCCAAAAACAATTAAACTTCTTTTCAATACCTCACACACATTTATCTATAGTGTATATTTATCTGTTCATTTATGTACGATTTATATATTTACACAATACTTACACATATTTATATATACAAACATTAACTCTTTACATTTAAGGTGAACGCCGACTTGGCCGCACCGCACGCGCCGCAGTATTCGCATTCTAATTATTTATATGAAGTTCTATGCAACCTCGCACACCCACCCGCGCCGCAGTCGCCGCAGTCGCTGAAACGACCGAACTCCCCAAGCCGCAGCTGATGACGTCACCAACACCGGCCCGCACGCAGCGGACGCTGCGGCTAGCGCGGCGCGGATGACGCTGAATGAAAGAACAGTGTTGCCAACACTGATTTTCAAAAATACGTAGATCAGAGTTAAACAGTAGGTAGATCTACGTACTTTAAATAATATCCTAGATAAAGGGAGTAAAAAATTGTAAAACGAGTGTTTCAAACATCGATTCGAGCCTGTAAGCAAATATTATTGACTTAAATTAGCTAGCTGGATTGACATTCCCAGCAGTGTCCCGCAGGGATCTTTACTAGGGCCTTTGCTGTTTGTGGTCTGTGTAAATGACATTGACAGGTGTTTCCATTCTGCACGTGTCTTGTGTTTCGCTGACGACATGAAAATCTTTTCTGTCGTCACCGATATGCAGGATGCTGTCGCCATGCAAATGGACCTCAAACGTCTCGAGGACTATTGTATTATTAATCATATGGAACTTAATCCATCCAAATGTAACGTTATGACCTATGGGAGAAAACGCAATATGATACTGTTCGATTACACACTTAACAGCCATGTTTTGCAGAGGGTATCATGTGTTCGTGATCTTGGCATCTTTCACGACTCCAAATTACTATTTGACACTCATGTCGACACTATAGTTGCAAGGACATATAAATCTCTTGGGTTTATTATGCGAGCCTCCAAGGACTTCGAACACGCAAAAACGCTTAAAATCTTGTATTGTACTTTTGTTCGGAGTCACTTGGAATACGCCTCGCAAGTATGGAACCCAAGATATGAGACATACATCTCTCGCATTGTGAGAGTACAGCGCAAGTTTGTCAGATATTCATGCTTCAGGACTAAGGTTAAATACCACTCCGACCGTTATATCGACATATGTAATAACCACCACCTCCTGTCACTGGTCAAACGTCGCAATATTGCAGATATATTGTTTTTAATGAAAGTTGCAAGCGGTTTATTAGATTGTCCAGAATTGCTGTCCCAAATATCCTTGAAGGTGCCGATGATGGGCTTGCGAAAGGGACCACTACTAAGCCTTCCGCACGCATCCATTAATTACAGGCAGAATGCATTCATTCGGCGGGCGAGTAATGGGTTCAATAAAATTCTTATTAATTTTGATATAGATCTATTTAACACTAGCGTTGCATCGGCAAGGCGGTTGCTTAGTCAGTAAGTATATAGATTGTCAAGTTTTATTGTTAAAGAACATATTATGTAGGCTTTGACATTAGTTATGCGGTTTTTCTTTATTCTACCACTATTATCTTCTTCATTTTGTTGCTGAGGTATGCGTGTGCGAGATATTAAGTAGATATGCGTTGTTTTTCTCATGCTCATTACTTTTTTCATATGTATATAAAAAATAGCCAAAATTAATAGCCATTAATTGGCGAAAACATATTAATGGCTATTTGTACTTTGAGAAATCACTGTCTATCATGTTTGTAAAGCTGTTGGTTTTCCTAAGATAATAAATAAATAAATAAATAAATTAAATTGATCGATATGTTTTAAGTGTGTACTTGTTAAACTAATTGGGTACGAATAAACATGCAACAAAGTATTAGCTACGTCCATTATTACGTGTGGTTTGTGTTTAATAATGCTTATTTCTTAGTAAAATTCCGTTATTTTGCTATTTTGGTAATTTGCTGCAAAATACGTAGATTCTGGGCCAGAAGTACGTAGGTTCGCGAGAAGGGTCCAAAATACGTAGATCTACGTAAAACGACGTAGAGTTGGCAACGCTGTGAATGAAATCAAGTGCGATGCGTGCGGCGACGGGAACGACTGTAGTGACTGCGGTGCGGATAGATGTGCGAGGCCATTAACAAAAAGCGATGAGTGCGGGGACTGCGGCGACTGCGGTGCGGCCAAGTCTGCGTTCACCTTTATACAAGATACCAATAAATACTATATCATATTAAACATTTATATTAATACTCCTTGATCCGTTCCACATATATACAACCTTCATAGGCCTACCTGCGTCGAGTTGTTGTTGGGTGCTAAAAGATGAAAAAGAAGAGATTTTGGATTTTGACGTCTTGGAATTATTAATTTTATATAGAATCGCTCGTGGTGGGAGTGGTGGCGGAGCGCCGTGGGGCGCTGTTGGACTGCTGTTTCGTAAGTATTATCTTCATTATTATTTATAACCTCCGTTAGATCTTTGACGAAATGCTATGATCAGACTGACTGTGTTACTTGTCATGGAGGACTAAGGTAAGGTAGTAAATGAGCACCTACTGCTATAAAATGCAATGTGAATGTCCATGTGAAAATGTTGTGATTTGATATTTGTAACAATTTGACCTTGTATGATGTATTCTGCAGTATCAAGTATTGCTATGATGTGTCAGGTGTCACAAATTATTTAAATTTATAAACATGGCTGCCATATGCAAATACATGAATGAAAATATAATACAGCTCATTATATCGCTCGGGATTAACAAAGTATTTCAATAATTCACCGTGTATCCAAATCTGGTTAGGAATTTTGATGTTATGGTAAAATAAACAAACCCACATATGTAATATGTATTTTTTTGTTCTTTATATTCCCATGTAGTACCCGTTTACTGCACTCAATTCGCACGCCCCAAGAGGCAGAATATGCTGTAACCAACCATTTATAAACACCTGTTAATGTACCATTTTCTTGCGAAAAAAAAAATTTACATACATACATATTGTGAGCAGTTGCTTTAATTATTACTAAATATGTAGATTTATTAACCCTTAATCAAACAAACCTTTTATTTTGAGTAATTTGAAAACTGGTCACGGGTTTAAGGTGAGTGGGTCTGTAGATTTCGAAAAACAACTCCTTTTTATTATAAAGAGGGGGGAAATGGGGAAATATTTCAAAGCAAAATATAATGAAGTGGGAAATTATTTCCCACTATCCGGAACAGCTCTCAATTTTTGATATATTTTTACTATACAAGACATACATGTCAGTTGCTCCTACTTTGCTTGTTTCTTTTTTTATCTTATACAATAAAAAAAAAACAAGCAATGTATCATGAGTGAATAAAAGTTATAAAATGAAACAACAACGTTAAGAATAATAAAATATAATTAGTTTTAATATAAACTGAAAATTAATTACTAAGAATATAATAATAATTATTGAACAGTGTGAAAGGTTTTAAAGCAGTTCTTAGCACATAAAGCTACTTCTTTGTTCTTTCTGGTTCCTACTGCAAAACCGACACCTCTTGTAAGTATTAATCTCTTCTGGCAAGTGTATGCCCACATTCAATAATCGAATTTCGTCTGGTACGCCAAACCTACCCCCTTTCTTATTTTTTTTTAAAAAGTACACCTGTTTGTGCTTTACCTTTCTGTGTTGTGTGATTGTCTATTAGGGCACGTGCTAAGCGTAACCTAAATTCTCTGTGTCCGTGAAGCGTCGCAACATGTGTGTAGTTGTAGGCAATGTATGCATTTATGATTGATGCATCGAACAAAAAAAAGAAAAGTCTCATCCAGTATTTTCGCGATTTAAGGCTTATAGGATACGATGATCTAAAATGATCGAATAGATCAACTCCGCCCATGCTAAGTGTATAGGAAGCAATTGCTTTCGGGCAAAGAATGTCTGCTCTAGAGCCGTCCTTTTGGGTCCTCTTTACTCTTCTTTACTCTCTTTACTGTTCTCTTCTTTTGTATCAAGCCATTTAATGGCTGTGATTGGCTCTGCAGTAACATAACAGCTGCAAACTGATGTTTTTCCAGTCGCAATGGTTTTGGTTGCTTTTTCTTTATTATATCAGGTAGATCTTTTCTATTGCATCTGACTGTCCCTACTGCATAAATTTTTTATCATAAAGATCTTCCATAAGATTACAACTTGTAAAGAAGTTATCGAAGGCGACTAAGTATTTTTTGGTACACTACTGCAGAGTTTCATGACAACAGTGTATCCTAAGCCTCGATTTTCGGTGCTGTCGCCTTTTCCAGTATAAACTTCGAATTGGTACAAGTACCCGGTTTTCGCATCGCACCTTGCCCAGACTTTAAATCCTCTCTTGATGGGCTTTTTCGGCATATATTGCTTTAGCGAACTTCGACCTTTAAACTTCACCATACATTCATCAATTGATTGTACTTCAGAATTAAATGCTTCTCTCTGATAAACCTTGTTCAGTTCTGTGAGGAGGGGTCTCAGTTTATATAATTTGTCGTATTGAGAAGAAAAACGGGAATATCATGGGTTTCGGATTTTGTCTCCCATACTCTTGGCTCAGAACGATCTCTGCGTATTTCGTTGTTAGTTTCAGACTGTTCATCATCTCCCAAAAACTCTTCCATGGGAACGTCAATGACATCAAAGTCTTGCTGAACTTCGTTAAATGCGTGAATGTCTTGAGGTTGTTCATTACATTCGTCATTTTTAGTATCTAAGTGGATTAGCTAAGGACTGTCTGGTTCTGGTGTGTTTGTGATATGAGATGTTTCTCCCAAGACTGTCAGTAAGGCATCTGTTGAAATCTGTTGGGCTTGTATAGTAGGCGTTTCTTGTCTGTCTTCATTCAATTCGAAGCCGAAGATATATTCAAGACGTTGTTCAATTAGGTGATCGTCAAGCTGATTAAGGTAACTATCGGATGGAGAATGAATGCTGTTGACATAGCATGAGTCGTCTTCAGAATCTGACCCTGATAAATCAGACAAGTTGTCTAAATTTTGTACCACCGCCTCTATTTTTTTCTTTGGTAGAACTTTACGTATCTTTTTAGCGTCCATATTTAAATAGCTAAAAACAAATAAAAGGAACTCAGTAACTAGGTAGTCTAAGCAGCACAAATAGTTCCTTAGAATTGTAAGTGATTCAGTAAGTCATAAAAATCAAGGGAGAAATCACACAAACGGAGTCACAACTCTCGAGAAAGCTCCTTAGCTGACTTACTCGCTGACAACTTTGTGTTTGTTAGATAAAATTACAAGTACCTAGGTATACATACTTGTTTAGGTCCTACTTACATAGTGCAACAGACAAATTATTTATTGTATATACAAAAATTGGTGTTTTTTCAATGCAGGAACAAACAATGGGAAATTATTGCCCACTTATTTAAACCTAAGCAAATACAACAAATATCAATGCTGCGAGGCCAAAAACCTTGAGAAGCATTCAGAAAATAAGTAGTTTACAAAAATATTGTGTTTATGCACTTACAAGATTTTTTTCTTGATAAACTTTTAAATCTTCCGCCAGAACCGGTTTTTTTAGCAAAATAGTTCAAACTGTGTTTTTGACATTAACATACGATGACAGTTCACGTCAACAAACGTTAATAAAACAGAAATTTTACGGTAGTGTCAAGTGGGAAATAATTTCCCAGTATTTGATTAAGGGTTAATTACTTACTGGGTAAATAGATGTGGATGTTTTGGTGTTCATGTCAGTACCTATGTCAGTTTATTGATAGCCATAGCTTCTTAATGCTTCTACTGTTACTATTATTATATTATACTGTATACTGCGTCTGGTAGTATTAAAATCTTTACTGCGTCCTGCTTGTCATGGGTTATTTGTTTATTACATACTGGTGGTAGAAAGGTCCGAAGTACCCGAAACCAGCGAGCATGTATAAAAATAGTAATGAATGTAGAGGAAGCGCGTGAGGTTTGTAAGGATAAGAGCAAGTGGGGTTCTATTGTCTCTGCCTACCCCGACGGGAAAATTGCGTGAGTATATGTATGTGTGTATGGTGCAGAGTTGATTTTGTATGTTGAAACAACTGATTATTGTTCTATATAAATAGTATAATATTATAAGATACTTAATTAAATTAGTAATGCATTTTAAAATGATATATGATTTAGTATTTTCAACAATTTGCTCTTAAGCTTAACCAGTCAGTTCATTTAGCATTCAGTGTAAAATAATTTAACTCGGTAACGGTAAGAGCTGTATTTTTGAAATTTTGGTCTAGCTATTCTTAGGGGTTTCAAATTTATTTTGAGATATGGAGAGGTCTAGTACTCAGTCAAAATGGTTTGTGTAAATATAAACATGGCTGCGCTGCCAGTTCCTTTGCATGAACTTGGCTGAAACATTGTCACATGACTAGATTTGTCTCAAGGACTAACTCTTTTACAAGGTTTACAAATTACTGGCTACTACTAGTAGGGATTGTTACATTGCTATACATACATTACCCTGAAGATGTCACAAGGCTTCTTATTATGAATTTATTTATCTTAGCTAATATCCACCAGTGTTAAGTGATTTAATATATTTGCATGTCCTAAGTTCAATATTATGAATTGCCTGTTACAGTGCAAGAAGAGCTCGCGTGGTCTCGCTTGCCGCTGGCTGCTCCTTGACCATAACCGTTGGACTTTGGCTGCGCCTGGGAAGCAGTAACGTTCTTCACCCAAGGTGGCCCGTCCTGAAGCCGCAGCCCGCGCCCCAGCGCCGCCTGACGCGTGAGGAGGTGGCGGCGCTCGAACAACAGTGGCGGGTGGCTGTTGCAGCATGCACCAAATTCGGGCAGCTCTAGCGCTCCCCAAAAATAAAATCAATGAATTTATAAACTTTATTTATGTAGGTATCTAATATATTTGTGATTCATCGTCTTTTATTTTCACCTACCAAATGAAACTGAATGGTGAACGCGCACCTGATTGAATGTACTAAGTTCAATATTATGAATTGTCTGTTACAGTGCAAGAAGAGCTCGCGTGGTCTCGCTTGCCGCTGGCTGCTCCTTGACCATAACCGTTGGACTTTGACTGCGCCTGGGAAGCAGTAACGTTCTTCACCCAAGGCGGCCCGTCCTGAAGCCGCAGCCCGCGCCCCAGCGCCGCCTGACGCGTGAGGAGGTGGCGGCGCTCGAACAACAGTGGCGGGTGGCTGTTGCAGCATGCACCAAATTCGGGCAGCTATAGCGCTCCCTAAAAATATAATCAATGAATTTATAAACTTTATTTATGTAGGTATCTAATATATTTGTGATTCATCGTCTTTTATTATCACCTACCAAATGAAACTGAATGGTGAACGCGCACCTGATCGCGCCGCTCTCGCCGCAGTCATCGCATATCATAAGTTTTTATATGAAATAGTATACGGCATTGCGGTGTCCGTTTCAATGGCGCGGCCATGACGCTTTTTTTAACCTTTTCACCACCAACAACTTCTACAGAAGTTCAGGATTTTCGTGCCGTCCGCGCCACGACTTTTATAGAAGTTCACTATAAAAAACTACATTTACGATACATTTTTTTTATAGCATTAGGCGGCAAACTCGCTGACGGATCGCCTGATGGTAAGCAATTACCGCCGCCCATGGACGCAAGCAACACCACAGGAGTCACAAGTGCGTTGCCGCCCTTTGGGGTTGGGAAAAGATAGGTATAGGATGAGGAGTGGGATGAGGGAGAAGGAATAGGGGATAAGGCCTCCGGCTCTCTCACTCACCGAACTAATGCAAGGCTGACGTATCGTTCATATGAAAAAGTCTCGTCAACTCGAGAAACTTAGTACCGTAAAATGGGGTGAATAGACACAGATTTCAACTTCAACATCGATTTTATTATGTGCGTGTGAACTGGGGGACCAAACTGGCGGCTTATTCCGTTTATCCACCCTAAAATAGCCACCCTAAGGAGGATACTCGGAAACACGTGTCCTTCTATCCACCCTGAACGGGGTGGATAACCGTAATGCATATAGGTAGTAATATGTTTCTTCCGTTTTTCTCACCTGCCTAAGTACAGTCATTAACACAGAAACATACACAAACCCAGTCCAAGAAACTTCGTGAACATTAAAATACTTTAGATGTACATACTTACCTTCTTCTTTGAGCTGAAAATAGTTTTGTTTACTCATCTAACATTCTATGTGACTATTACGTCATTCTAGACGTATCTTTTAATGACACATATCATTGCAATTAATTTCCATTCCAGTTATATTATTGTATGTGCTTAAATATAAATCATAGCTTGATTTAAACTTTAACCCTTTATAGGGCATAGTGACCCTGCGGTGGAAAAACTTCACTGTTGACGGATTTAGGTATAATATGGGGGTAGAAAATGATAAATATATATTTTTAATTTTTTTATAATTTTTCTATGGTGGTAAATATATCCCCTTTGCCTGTGTAGGAGGACAGTATAGAACATTACGAGTATGGAAAAGGTGATCTTGAATTAGTCTAATGTACAATAGGTTAGTCTGTGGTCTACGTAAACAACAAATATAATTAGAAAATAACTTTTATTCATAGGAACAATTACTACTGTATGTGAAAAGCCGTGAAAAATGGCAAAATTCGTAGTGGCACAGCACACAGCCACAGCCACCCACAGGCATAGGGAATATGTTTCCCACCATAACAAACGAATATTATAACCCTTAATAAGGCAAGGGGAAATTATTTCCCACCACGATGTTTTATTTTTAAAGTAAAATATTATCGACAAATTATTTGCAGTGAACGAATGAAAGACACCACAAATTTTTTGGATTTTTTTTTTCTTTTCCTGGCGACACTTTTTGCTTCATGGCAACCCTTGACTTATTTTTTTTATGTCAAAGTGTCAGTGGCAGAATTTCGAGTAAACGAGCGTTGATTTTTGTGACGATCCGAAGTAAAAACGAGTTTTTGTTCTACAAAAAATCCTGTAAGTACAATTTGATTGCTATATCTGGTAAAAGGTCTATTCTGAAGCTGTTTTATGTGTTTTCCAATGCAATGTAACAAACCATAACCTCAAAAAATGCAAATTTATAGGTGGGAAATTATTTCCCCTTGCCCGATAAGGTCATGATTTTTTTTATGGCTAACTAGCTACTGCACCCGACTTCGTTTGAATTTATTTTGTTTTATGTTTTTGCGGATGGTTTTCAGAACATTTTTTTTTGGTGGTAAGCTCTTGCATTTATTATTCATCTCACCTGTTTATTTCTTTTATTTATTCGTTTTAACGGCACATGCAAGTTTCCCCTTTTCTTTCTCTGTCGCACGCTTTTTTCTTTACCTTCATTTTTTCTTTTCCTATTAGGATTGTCAACCATGAGTACCGTAAAATGGGGTGAATAGACACAGATTTCAACTTCAACATCGATTTTATTAGATATTTTGAATGAGAGTCATTATTGAAGCATTTTGAAATCATGAGTTAAGTTGTAATTTACTCAATATTTGTGCTACAAATAAGTAAAAACAGGACATTAATTAGTAAATTAAGAAAAAGTAAGCGTTTTCTATTTATCTTGAAACAGGGGTCAAAAGATACGGGAAGGGGGTGAATAGAGAAAAAACGCTAGGGCTGTCAAAATCAACTTATATTTTTATTCAATACCGTAAAATGGGGTGAATAGACACAGATTTCAACTTCAACATCGATTTTATTAGATATTTTGAATGAGAGTCATTATTGAAGCATTTTGAAATCATGAGTTAAGTTGTAATTTACTCAATATTTGTGCTACAAATGAGTAAAAACAGGACATTAATTAGTAAATTAAGAAAAAGTAAGCGTTTTCTATTTACCTTGAAACAGGGGTCAAAAGATACGGGAAGGGGGTGAATAGAGAAAAAACGCTAGGGCTGTCAAAATCAAGTTATTTTTATTCAATATATCAACATTGTTATTAATCAGACAACTATGTATTTTTTTAATAAACCAGATATCAACATTTACCTCTTTAATCATACAGGTAGGCACCTGCCTAAATATAAACAATATTTTCAATGGTTATCTGACAAAAAGGTGCGTATGATGAACTAACCTGGATTGACAACCCTAAAAAACATATTTCTATTGACCCCCCTCTCGTATCTATTAACCTCTCACGCGTATCTATTCACCCCCAATGGCGTATCTATTGACCCTAACGGCGTATCTATTAACCCCCTTCCCGTATCTATTCACCTCGAATTCCAGCAAAATAGCTAGCTTCTCAATTTTAATAGAAAAAGAATGTAAAATAATCAAACATGGACACTTTCTTTTGTTTTTCTTAAAGATGGGAAATGTATGTATCGAATAATACACATCTACAGGGTGAACACAACCAATAACTTGATGTTTATGGAAAATTTATAAAGAGCAAAAATTACTTGTTTTCACACCTTCACTTTAACCGCTTAAATCTATATGAAATTTCAACTTGACGTAAATTTGTGTGTGGTGAACCTATAAAAAACATGTTGCCACGTAGAAAATCACAGAGAAAAACATTCGTTATAGGGCTAAATAACAAGCTAGAGTCAACAATATCAAACTTCCGGACTTTTTTCTATTCACCCCACGATTTCTATTCACCCCATTTTACGGTATATCAACATTGTTATTAATCAGACAACTATGTATTTTTTTAATAAACCAGATATCAACATTTACCTCTTTAATCATACAGGTAGGCACCTGCCTAAATATAAACAATATTTTCAATAGTTATCTGACAAAAAGGTGCGTATGATGAACTAACCTGGATTGACAACCCCAAAAAACATATTTCTATTGACCCCCCGCTCGTATCTATTAACCTCTCACGCGTATCTATTCACCCCCAATGGCGTATCTATTGACCCTAACAGCGTATCTATTAACCCCCTTCCCGTATCTATTCACCTCGAAATCCAGCAAAATAGCTAGCTTCTCAATTTTAATAGAAAAAGAATGTAAAATAATCAAACACGGACACTTTCCTTTGTTTTTCTTAAAGATGGGAAATGTATGTATCGAATAATACACATCTACAGGGTGAACACAACCAATAACTTGATGTTTATGGAAAATTTATAAAGAGCAAAAATTACTTGTTTTCACACCTTCACTTTAACCGCTTAAATCTATATGAAATTTCAACTTGACGTAAATTTGTGTGTGGTGAGCCTATAAAAAACATGTTGCCACGTAGAAAAGCACAGAGAAAAACATTCGTTATAGGGCTAAATAACAAGCTAGAGTCAACAATATCAAACTTCCGGACTTTTTTCTATTCACCCCACGATTTCTATTCACCCCATTTTACGGTAAGAGAAGAAGTGTAATGAATAAGAGAGATATAGAAGAAGTGCTAGAAAATCTGTCAGATTTGTCGGATATAGACTCTGACGATGATGCTTACTATCAAACAGCCCCTTTGAGCAGCCCGGCGGATGTGCTGGATGGACGTCAAGATCAAGATGCTGTTATTGAAAAGCGTCTTGAAGAACTATTTGGTACTACTGATACACTTCAGCAAACGATCGAAGATCTAGAACAATATTCGGAGGATGCTCTAGCAGCTATTTTAGGCACGGATGGTTCCGCGTCTGACTATACTATGAAGGAAGCGCAGGCAGTAAATGATGACAAGACGAAATCACCTACTCCAAGGAAAGAATCAGTCTTACTGCAACGTTCCACCTTTCCCGTTGAGACAAATGACTCAAATGCAGATCCTGATACTGATTTTGAAATGATACCGACCGAAAGAGAGATTGAAATACAGCAATGCTTAGATGAGATCCACAATGAGTCCTCCAGTCATCCTACGCAGGCAATTACAGATCTAGAAACAGAAACTCGAATATTAGAAGAATCTTCAAGAGAAAACGACACTGTCAATGTGACAAAAACAAGACAACCTAGAGAGTGGAAAATAGAAACAGAGGTACATGATATTCCAGAATTCATCAATCCAATAAAACCAAAACATAAATACAATCACAAAACGACACCAATACAGGTATTTGAACGATTCTTTACGGATTATTTAGTTCAACTTTTAGTGGAACAAACCAATAGGTATGCAATCCAAAAAAAAAGTCATAATTTCACACTCGTATCAGCAGAGGAAATCAAAGCTTACCTTGGAATATTGATCATGATGGGTCTGAATCCATTGCCTGACATGGAACTTTACTGGTCAAATGACACATTCTACAATAATCCGGAAATATCACAGATAATGCCTGTAAAAAGATTTAAAAAAATTACAGAAAACTTACACATAAACAACAACGAACATGAACCCCAAAGAGACAGTGCAGAATACGATAAAATGTATAAATTGAGACCTATGATATCCGAACTAAATACAATATTTCAAGAGGAGACAGAAAATTCAAGCAAGCAATCTATAGACGAATGTATGGTGAAATTTAAAGGAAGGTCCAGCCTGAAACAATACATGCCCAAAAAACCAATTAAACGAGGATTCAAAGTTTGGGCCCGTTGCGATGCAGCTAGTGGATATCTTTATAAGTTCGATATTTACTCAGGTAAAGGTGACAATACTGAAGATGAAGGTCTTGGATTCAATGTCGTCATGAAGTTGTCAAGGAAACTCCCCGAAAATACGTTGATAGCGTTTGATAACTTTTTTACAAGTTGCAACCTCATGGATGCTTTATACGAGCGAAAAATTTTCGCAGTTGGCACGGTTAGAACAAATAGAAAAGATCTTCCAAACATGATGAAGAAAGCCCAATCGAAACCTCTGAGACTCGAAAAAAATCAATTCACTGCTTTGACCGCAGAACCTATTACAGCGATAAAGTGGCTTGATACCCGAGACGTCACTGTTCTTACAACGGCCCACCATCCGACTGACACGGTCTTTGTCAAAAGGACCCAGAAAGACGGAACAAGAAAAGAGATTCTCTGTCCTAAAGCTATAGCTGAATATACATTGACTATGGGAGGAGTGGATCATTTTGATCATTTTAGGTCATCATATCCAATTAATAGAAAATGTAGAAAATACTGGATGAGATTATTTTTGTTTATGTTTGATGCCGCAATCATAAACAGCTACATCACTTACAGTACAGTGCACGCAGTCAAAAACCATTCTCATAGAGAATTCCGATTACGATTGGCTCGAGAGATGATTTCAAATTTTAAAACTAAAAAAAATCAACCGGTAACTTTCAAGAACAAGAAGGGTGCAACCTTTGGGGTACCGGATGAGATCCGCCTCCTAAATGTTGGAGTCCATCTTCCTGACGAAGGCAGTACCTACAAAAGGTGTCGTTTTTGTAGCACGAAAAAGAAGGAGAAGCGAACGAAAATAATTTGCTGCACTTGCAAAATTTCTCTGTGTGCAAACAAATGCTTTAAATCTTTTCACGAGGTCCCACAGCAGAATGAAGATTGATTCTTTTTATGTTCTTTGGTGTATGTAGCTACTATCAGATTCAAATGCTGTTAGGATACCTACTACCTTTTGGAATGGAGCGGCTTATGACATCATCTCAACTCAAAGGTATTATCCTAACAGCATTTGAATCAGATGGTACCATTCTTAGTTTTATAACACTAACATAACATTCGAGGTCCCACAGCGGAATGAAGAATGTTTTTTTTTATGTTCCTTTAGGTAAGTATAAGTTTCTTAGTTTTATAAGCGAAATAAAACACTATTATAAGTAATTCTAAATTGTTTTAATCTTCTAGTTTACAAATTTATTTCAGGGGTCTACATAAAATAAGGCAAAACAGAAAATTTTATATAAGTAACAATATGACAAGACCCTTTTTTTAGTTTACTTAATTTTTTTATCATTTTACAAAAAATACAAACCAAGCCACGGGCTAGTGCTTGTATATGGAAATAATGAAACTGAGGCTAAAAGTACAAAACCTAATCGGGCAAAGGGATATTATTTCCCACCCAAAAACCTAATGCGTAAACCTAATCGGGCAAAGGGATATTATTTCCCACCCAAAAAAAAGGTACTCCCCCCATGAAAACCCCCCCTTTTTTTTAATTTTTCATATTCTAGAGTATCAACTTACCCTAAATCAATTTCAACTTCTTCTCTAACTAGCCTACTGGCTCGCGCCTTATTAAGGGATAAAATATCATGTACGTCAGGCTGGCCCGGCCCCATGGAATTTAATAATGAGATTGTTATCAATCCAATGTACCCGGGTATACTAATATATGTAACACCTTCATTCTCAATGTAACTCTTTTTAAAAGAAATTACGTGCACTTCTTAGTGGCCGGGCCAGCCTGACGTTTTCAGCCCGGCCACCTTGTTTCCCACTAATCTACAAAAATACTGGCAATATTGTGCTACAGATGAAATGTACCCTATAATTTATGCATATGTAACACAAAATCGAATCCTAAAATGCAATAGCATACGAAATATTAGCGGTTGCAGGTGGCCGGGCTGAAATTATTTCGTTAATATAAAACAGTAAAACTGCAACACCTACCAAAAACTAATACAAGTACATAATGAGATATAGAGATATAGAATACATGTAACGCTTTCATTTTAAATTATAATACATATTTAGAAAGAATAATCACTTGAAATTATATTTCAGCCCGGCCACCTAAAAGCGGTAATATTCCCTAAAATCTTATGCCAATTTGTACAGTAAAACCTGATACAGCTATGAAATGAAAGTTACATTCGTTTCGTTTTAGTCGTATACCTTTAAGCCTTCTGTTTGACTAGATTATCAAAATCTGAGAAACTTGCCGAAGAGTGACTATCATTTATTAACTAATTTCAGGACATTTGGTTTGTTGAGTGAAACAAAATGCGTTACTATGATATTTTTATTAATAAACTAAGTAGTATAAATCACACATAATAATTGTTGGATACATAATACCTAAACCTATATATATTTTCTCCGTTTTTGGCTTCACAACATAACCATACAAAGATAATAGTTCACAGACGCTACCACCGATTTTTAGACGGCGCCTGTGTCGCGTCCCAACCTAAGTCGTAAGATATTTTCCCCGAGTAGACAGAATAGATGCGCAAGAGCCGTGTAGTTATCAACACTTCTGACATAATATTTTACGTTTTAATATTACTGTGAGTGTAAAATTTGATCAGTTGTTGCAGTGTAGTTGTTTGTGATGTGATGTTTTTAAGGTAAGTCATAGTTTTGATAAATTAAAATATATCGACAAACAATGTTAATGGGTAGCTAAGTAATTATTTAAAAAAATATACAGGTAAAGTAAAGTAAATCTAAACACTCATTTACTTAATAATAAAACTCCATACAATGCCATCAACTAAATATATTTTATCCTTTCGTTTATAGTCAATAGGTAATAATTTTGGTGATTTACTAACAGTAAGTGTTTAGTTTTTGTGAATCTTATTGTTGTGTACCTACCCCATGTATTTACTTATTATTATTGTGTACTTATTTATTTCGTGAAATCAATAATTAATCAGTTTCTTATTAATTACTGTAAGATTTATATATTGGATTTTAGTGAATTATTCATTGTAATCAGGCAACCGTCGACGGTGTTCGTCTGTACCCGCGCTTCTTGTAACTCCCCCTTGTACGGCCGAAGCCCGCCAATACAAAACAATGTACAAATTAAACTTCGTCCACATAAAGGCTTATATTTAAATATTTGCGTTCATATTTGACTTGGCTCGCTCGCGTATCACAGCAATCGTAATATAAAAGGGTTTGCTATAGGGATGCACTCGTCTCATCCATTTTATCGTTAATCGATAAATAATATATCATGTAAATTGATGCCGATATAGATTCTAATGGTCATTGCACAATTATAGGGGCGTTGGGAAAAATCATGTATCATCTATAAAATAGATGGTAAGGTAGTAAAGCAATTGGTTCTATTTTTTTTATTATCAGTGTCTAGCTTCTGATCACGGTGCAGCCGTGATCAGAAGGTAGACCTCACGGGTCTCGGTTGTTATGCCGAAATTAAGTATGTGTATACTACAAAGTGTCTTCAAACATTTCCAATAGTTTTTGCATGAAAGATTAATAAACATTCATCCTTACAAATTTTCGCGTGTATAGAGTAGATGTAGGATAGCTCGAATAAGTTCTTTTGAAAATATCAACAACGTAGGTAACATATCGATAAAGTATAGCTTCGTAATTGAGTAACAACCTACAGCTTTGCACCGGTCATTTGCCCGGTAGTGAAATTTCAGAGTAGCAGCCTTGCGTGGTAATTTCTTCCTGGCTTAGTGCTGCCACTTTGAATGTCCCACAATAAAAAGCGATAGTGCAACACTTGAGCTGTAAATTGTTCAGCTAATGTTCCATTATTGTTTCAATAAAACAGTTTTATTTCAAATATATATAATATTGTATTATTGTATGAACACAAGTAGAAATCACAATACGGATTAAACTTAATCTTGTTTGATTGAGTAGATTTTAATGAGTAAAAATCGACTTCCCAAATGTAGCTAACTTAAATTCAAATTTTATTATATTTAAAAACAAAATTGTATTGTTAATAAAAAAACACTCACGACGGGATTGTACGCATCACTACCTACAAAAAATAAAGCATTTTTTAAACGTCATGATTAATTGCAAAACAATTTCGATAAAACACATCGTGTGTGGAACATCCCTAGTTGGCATGAACCACTGAAAAATAAAACAGAACGAAACTGGTTTTTCTTATCGCGTCCACTAACGCGTGACCTTTGGCGACTGGCACTGTACGGACACGCGCGTCTATGTGTGTGTAAAGTTGCCAGATTATGAATAATCTCCCAGTATTTTGCATATAGTTATGTAATATTCTTATATTCATTTGCGGTTTTGAAGAATTTACCATGGATTTAATTAATGCTTTTATAAATACATTTCTTAAATGTAGGTACCGAGTTAAGTTTTAACTACTTCGTAAATCTGTATATATAAAATCCTTGCGTTACTGACTGACTGACAGACAAGCTACAGCCGAAACTACTCGGCGCATGAAGCTGAAATTTAGCATGTATGTTTCTTGGGAACCGTAGGGGTGCACTAAGACGGGATTTCTCGAAATTCCCACGGGATCAGGCAAAACGAGAAATACGAAAATATGTGCGTGCGAAGCCGCTGGCGTCGATTAGTTGAGAAATAAATAGTATGTATGTACACACGGCACCAAGTCAAGCTAAACAGTTACTGTACGATTTTGATAATTATTCCCTACGCCATAAGTATGTATGTACACACGGCGCCAAGTCAAGCTAAACAGTTGCTGTACGATTTTGATACTTATTCCCTACGCCATAAGTATGTATGTACATACGGCGCCAAGTCAAGCTAAACAGTTGCTGTACGATTTTGATACTTATTCCCTACGCCATAAGTATGTATGTACACACGGCACCAAGTCAAGCTAAACAGTTGCTGTACGATTTTGATACTTATTCCCTACGCCATTAGTATGTATGTAGTGTACACAGGGCGCCAAGTCAAGCTAAACAGTTGCTGTACGATTTTGATACTTATTCCCTACGCCATAAGTATGTATGTACACACGGCGCCAAGTCAAGCTAAACATTTGCTGTACGATTTTGATACTTATTCTTTACGCCATAAGAACGGTGCAAAGGTCAAAGTTTATGAGCTTGACGAGTAGCAGGGTGTACACGAATATTTGGATCGTTTGGGGATCGAACACAAGACAATATTATGTAAGGTATATACTAATGGAAATTGAAATTCTATTACTATATTTATGAGAAAGAAGATATATGTACAATATACTTTTATAATACGGTAATGTATTTTTCATTAACATGACAATCATTATCACATAATCAATTGACAAGTGCATTTTCCCTAATTCAGGCAGAACGGCGTCGACAAAAACTGGCAACACTTACATATTACTTGCACAAATACGAATTTTATCGAAATTAAATTAGGAAACAGTCAAATTATCAATAGTTACCTGTGAAAAAGAGGGAAAAAAAGGGAATTTGTATTTAAATAAATATTAATGTAGTTATTTAGCCTACATGAATACCTATTACGAAACCATAGTTAAAATGAATATATTTTATTTCAGTTGAGCGTGCCTACACCATGGGAAAACGTAGTGCGTTAGATATTGTGGCTCAAAAACAAATATTTGAGAAACATAAACGCTTGATCACCACGACAAGATATAGTTCTATTATATACAATACCATAGCAAAAGATATAAACTATGTGATGTCACCAAAAGCACTATATCTCAGCTTTAGAAGAAACTTTTTAAACAACCAGAACTCACCTCGGGCAAAAGATGAGTGCTTCATTAAAAGAAATGAAGATAATACCAATAGTATTATAATTTCGTCAACATCATCATCAGGGTCTTCTCCAGTTATTCAACAAGCAAGCTTACTTCATCAAATTAGTTTTAAATTTCCAATTGATGTTCATGAATGGAAGAAAATTGAACCCTTAAGTTATACGTATAAACGACACGATAAAAATAAACCTAGTGCAAGATATCAGACGTACAGAGCTATTCCCAAATTTAAGTGGTCCGGTCTTTTAAGAAAAAAACTCTGGGAGTTTTATAAGTTACCTTGTACTGTAGCATTTAAAAGACATGTTATTCAAGGCGCTAACATTACATTCTACGGACGTTGCACTCAGTGTCAAGCAACAGTGAAAATTCAAAATAAAGATAAGACTGATCATATTATTGATTTTTTATGTGAAATTGATCAACTTCAACCAAATTTTAAGCATAATCCTTTAAAAAAAATACGACTCACTCCGTACTCAAGACGAACATTATCTAAGAAATTAAAATTTGATTCAGCAACAATAGTTAGAAAACAAATAGCGAGTCATGATATGATATTTCAAGATAAGGAACCACCTGTATTGCCATCAGTCGGAGCATTACGCCAAATACGTCATGAAACAAGGAAGCAGAAATGGTACCATACCAATCAAATATTATCTGTTGTCATTATGGCAAATACTTCAACATACTCTTCCGTAATTCAGGAAATTTTAATGAAACCAACTTTTCATATTTACTACTGGTTAGAAGAACAAATAAAATATTACAAACAATATGTTCAAGAGTATGGTCGACCAACCATATCATTAGATGCCACAGGCTCTATAATTAAACCAATTGTGTTACCTAATGGGACTAAATTTACTAAAAGATTATTCTTATATGTTATATTAATAACTGCTGATAGCTTTTTAAAATCTATTCCAATTTCACAAATGCTTAGTGATTCTCACACTAAAAATAGCATTGCGGATTGGTTGGGTAAATGGGCCAGTAATGGAATTATCCCTCCTGCAGAAATAATCACGGACGATTCCTCAGCTTTGATTGCTGCTACAATCCAATGCTTTACTTCATATAAATCTACAAAAGATTACTTAGAAGCTTCTTACAGTGCATTGGAGGGACATACAAATAGTTTGCCTGTAGTATATATGCGAATAGATACAAGTCACTTTGTCAAAACTATTCATAATCTTTCGTGCTTCAATAATACAACAGAAAATGTAAAATTTTTCTTTGTTCGTTGTATTCTTTACATTAAAACATATGTGTATCGTAGTCATAAGAGAGATAATTGAAAATATGTTAACTGTTATTTTAACTAAATTTTATTCAAAAATTTGCTTTGATGCCCACTGTAATTTGAAAAGAAGAATTCAAGGTATTACAATTGATAAAAAAGATTCTAACAACGCACACAATTACGTAGATGAAGAAAGATTCCTAAATGAGGAGAATGTTTTAGATGTAAGCAATTTTATGGTATGGTTTGATAATATTGTTGCTTGTAAAAATAAACAAGAAGAGGAATCTTGTGAACGCCCCAACAAATTATATTATCCGCCTCTAATATCTACTCTAAAACGTTTATTGGGAAAATTGCCCATGTGGTCAAACGTTATGGCTCCATTATACAATTCAAAAAACAAAAATCCATCGTCTAGTGCATCAGAGGATTATTTTAAAACAATAAAACATTTATTACTCAAAACTAAAGTAAGAAAATACAGGATTGACGAATTTCTAAACATACATATTAATCATTTAAATGGAGAGCTTAATATCGCTGCTAGTGAACTACAAAATAATGAGGCACCGCCCCTTCAAGAGCGAAAGATTAAAATCAAAAAGAATCGTCAAAAAAGAACACACCAAAAACGGTTATTTCCTCAAGATTCTATTTTCAGTGATATGCCAAGTTTTGTAGAAAATCGGAAAGGACAAGCTGAAGAGCCAGTTACCGTACCGATTTATAAAATGTTAAAATTTATAAAAAATGGAAATATTGTAACTGGTTCCACTTTAACAAATACATGTGGTTTTGATGCTGTTACATATTTAATAGCTTATGGTTATATTGCATTTAATAACTTTAAATTAGAAATAGATCAGACTGAAAATAATAATAATATGTTATGTAATTATATACAATTTATAGGTAACAAAAACATATCTGAAGCCGCAGTATACGAACTAAGAAATACTATATGTAAAAAGTACTACAAACTATCCTCGAAAAATACAATAGATATAAATTGTGAATGCAATGTCGCAAATTTGTTTGAACAAATGATTTTAGAATTATTTTATAGCGCTCTATTTACAAAAATATGTACCGAAGAAAAATGTGCATTTCAACTTCAAAGAACAGTACCATTTTTACCCATTAATATGAACGTAATTAAAACATTTGGAATATCAGCCCTAGAAGACTCAATTTGTATAGACGTTATTTCGAAGGATTGTGAACACGATTGCCCGGGCACTGTTTTGTCCAGCTATAATGTAAAGAATATTATATCTTTTGATTTAAATGGAACAGATCAAATAATATTGAACGATATACCTTTATCTATCAAAGTTAGAACTAATATTTATGTGATTGTAGGTGCTATTGAATATGTAGTATTGGGGGAAAATCTAGGACATTATAAATGCCATTTATTTAATCAAGATCTGTGGATGTGTTATGACGATTTACAGTCTAGTGTTAAAAAAAGTAATTTGGATTTAATATTTTTACATTCCTTGACGTACATTTTAGCTTGATTAAATAACATAATCAAGTGATTAGTACGTTTTTATCGATTCTAATAAGCAATATATTTAAATTTGAATTAGTCAAAATACTTATAGTACAAATGCCAGATATAGGCTAGCAATGATTATTATATTAGCATACGTTTAATTATACAAGTTAACATTGTGATTTTTAGCTGTGATTTTAATATTATGTTAAATTATATATACTACATAGCTATATTTCCATTAGCTGCCACTGAAAGAACTATGGTTCTCTCTTTATTTAAGAATTGTTGTAATAATTATATTAGCATAATTTTAATTGAAAGTTTTCAAAACTTTAAATT
Source organism: Euclidia mi (assembly GCA_944739405.2). Taxonomy (NCBI): domain Eukaryota; kingdom Metazoa; phylum Arthropoda; class Insecta; order Lepidoptera; family Erebidae; genus Euclidia; species Euclidia mi. Next base: position 115,961,574 of record OX123184.2, read on the forward strand.
CAAAGTTGATGTAAAAATCATTATGAAAATCTGTGATTTTTTACCAAGGTATAATAAGTGTTTGAAATAGAATTAGTTTTTATTTTAAGTCAAATCGATTAGATCGATTGAGTAACATTTTGTTTAGTCTATTGAAAATTTCTGACAATGGTCACACTGAACTGTCAATCTTTTCGTTCATTGTCGTTTCCCGCGGTCAGCGAAAAAATCTGCTCTGGATAGATTTCGTGTTGTGAGCGTTTTGATCTTGTATTTAGAACCCGTTTGATTGCCACTTCCTTGATCAATAACTGGCACCGGTTAATTGTGATAAAAATAGCATTTTAACGAACATTGTAAAACTTGAGTGAATCCGATGCACGTGGTTGGTGCCGGAAGAATTTGCTGATTGAAGACGCTGCGTGGAGTCTGGTAAAGTAAAGATAATTCACTTGCTAATATTGGCCAATTTTAGTCTCGTGTGTGTCTAACTTGCCTCCAGGACTCCACTCAAGAACATCACCAGGAGATATTTGGTAAGTAAGTTGTTTAATTCTTAGCGCCAAGAAACTTGGCCCATGTGTTAGATCCTTTGTCTTGGGCTAAGACTGGATGAATTAATCGCTTCCACTGATCTGTGTTAAAAAATACCCATTCTTAGCCCGAATTCTACACATAATTTTTGGTGCAGAGCTGTAGTTGAAATTTAGCCGCTGTTGCATTACTGAGTATAAACTCAGATTGGTATGAGCTTGTATCTTATCACCTTGTAGACAGTATTGTAGTGTTTGTCAGGTCAGTTATTGTCTAAAATACATAATATTTAATTGTATAAGTTGACCTAGATAATTTGAAACACATTGTCACATAACCTCAATCAGTAATTGTTGATTTGTATTGTTGGAAAATCTAACTTAAATTTGTTGTTGCATTAATAAGTCAGTTTGTTTGGATACATAACAGCTGTATGTATTAATAAATTTAGTAAATTTAGTTTATTGCATATATTCATAAACATTGTAATAATCAAACTTGACCTTGCCACTTGGGCGGGTCACATTAATAAACTTTGTTTGTTATAATATAGATAATATTGCTAGGTAACACATATTCTGTGCTTACTTCATATTGTATATCATAAATAACACAGTTAGTCTGTCTGTTGCAAATAATTAACTAATTAAGTTGAAGTTTCAACTTTATTAATTTGTTATAAGTTATAACTTTGATAACTTTTGTGTTTGTTTCAATATACTGAAACTTTTAATTTTGTTGGGCAGTAAATACCTGTCACTTGCCTGCACTTGCAATAAACAGGCTAATACCTTGTTGGTTTCAAAGAATTAAGAAAAATTAAGTTTGATTGTTAATATTGTTTAACGCTTGTCCGGGCTCTTTTGAAATTTTGATTATGTCAGCTATCAAGGACTTGCGTGCGGCTGCTGGTGCTATTGCATCAGATTTGCGCTGGTTTGCCTCAGCCAGTGCTTTAGTGAACCGGCCTGATCGCCAGCAGGCCCTACTTCAAAGGTACGAGCGGATTGACGATCGCCTGGCAAGTGTGGAACAGCAATTCCGCACGTTCAGCACTTGCTGTCTTGAAGTGTCAATCAATGATTTCACCGCTGACCAGCGAAATAAGGTCAGCGAAGACTATGCCCAGGTCTTAGACCTGTATGATGCTGTCTCCAATACTGCGAGACAACTAGTTGCCGATAGGGAAGGGCAACCCGGCCTGAAGCAGGAGCTTCCTAGGTCAGCACCGGGGCTGGTGAGTAGGCTCCCTACTTTGGACCTCCCCCATTTTGATGGCTGCCTAGGAAGCTACCTGGGCTTCATTAACTTGTTCGACAGCCTGGTGAATGATAGGGCTGACCTTCGGCCGGCACAAAAGTTGGCCTATCTAATGTCGGTACTGGATGGGGAGGCTAAGGGCCTCATCCAGCATCTGCCCGTGTCTGACGAGGCGTACCAGACGGCTCGGGACCTAATCACCCGTAGGTACCATAACAAGCGTGGCCTCGCCGACACGCATATTGAGCAGATTTTGGGCTTGCCGACGCTCACCCGGGTCTCTGGGTTGCGCACCCAACTTTTGAACCCGCTCTTGGTGGCCATCAACGCACTTAAGTGCCTTGACCTGCCCGTGGACCAATGGTCCTATCTATTGGTGCACATTGTGCTGAAGAAGCTGCCTGCCGACCTGAGGTCGCGTTTTGAACAGCGCTTTGGTGGGGATAGCGCGACCCATCTGCCCCCCTTTGCTGACCTGGAGAAGTTCCTGGAGGATGAGTGCCGGGTCTTGGACAACTCCGGTGGTGACACGCCGGCTAAGTCGCAGCCGCCCAAGGTCAAGGAGCAGGCTCGCGTTCACACCCGAGCCAGTGTTGACCGGCGCCCTCCTCGCTTTGCAGTCACGCAGAGCCCAGTGGAGTGCTCCTACTGCAAGGTCACGGGGCACAGAACGGCCAGTTGTAGGGCATTCTTGGACCTGCATGTCGCCTCTCGTAGGCGCATCGCGAATGCCCGCCGCCTTTGCTTCTCTTGTTTGGGGTCCCACTACCAGCGAGACTGCCCAAATTCTCGCCCCTGTCCTCACTGTGGAGGACAGCATTTGGACATTCTTTGTATGAATGCCAGAGAGGTTGGCCGCTTGTCCAACCAGCCGACGCCGCGCACGGGCGGGTGTTTTGAAGGTGGCAGCCGAGGCTCACCGGCGCGTAGCCGAGAGTCGCCTCGCTCAGTTGATCGCCACTCGCCCCGCTTGGAGAACCGTAGCGTGCGCACGCCTCCTCTCTCTCGCGCACCTGAATGTGCGACCGCGCAACGTCACCAGCACCATGACTGCTGCCCCAGGTACTCCCCTCCTTTGGCGGAGCGTCCCCGCCTTGACTCGCGCCCACCTCGTTTTGGGCGGGTGCGTCATTATGACCCCCCACAGATGGCGCGCGGATCGAGTCATCGCGCCTTTGAGGACTTCAAGCCGCATCCTCGTTTTGACTTGCCTGGTCCTGGCCAACGGTCGCCGCCCAGGCAACAATAGGTCATTGACCCCTGCCCTATAACTCCAACCTCCCCCATTGAGACCGTTATCCTACCAACGGTTGCTGTTAGGGTCTGGGGACCCACGGGGACCTCTGTTGTTGTCCGTGCTATATTGGACACAGGTTCACAAGGTTGCATTGTTTCCACTTTTTTGGTAGGGCAGGTTAAATTAATTATGGGTTCTTTTCCAAATTGTATACGGGGCATAGGGGACGTAGCCTCTAATGTTGAAGGGCAAGTTAAAGTTTTGTTTGGCCCTGTTGAATCTTCACACCCGAGGATTAAAACCTCGGCTATTGTGTTGAAGAATATTTTGGGCATGCATCCACAGAAGCAGCTACCTGCTGCTGTGGTGAATTTGACATCGGGATTGGAACTGGCAGACCCCAAATTTGACACACCGGGACAAATCGACTTGTTGATTGGCTCTGATGTCCTCGGTGGAATTTTGATTGGTGGGAAACGGGTCTTGGTGCCAAATGGTTTGACTGCCATCCCGACCATATTTGGATTTGCTTTGATGGGACCTGTACCTAGGGACCCCCCTCCACCTGAACTTGACAATTTGTTGGCTGTAGGCTCCGCTCTCTCTGATGCGGTTCAGAGGTTTTGGGAGGTAGAGGAGCCCCCTCAAGCTGCCCGTTTGAATCCAGAACATGAGGAGTGCGAGCTGTTCTTCCAGAACAACACTGGTCGACTCCGTTCTGGTCGGATTATTACGAGGCTTCCCTTCCTGTCTGTTCGGCCTCCGCTTGGTGAGTCACGACCTTTAGCCGAAAAGAGGTTGTTGGCCATGGAGCGCCGCATGGGTCGTGATCCGGAGCTCAGACAGAAGTACATTGAGTTCATGAGGGAATATGAACAGTTGGGACACATGTCTGTGTCAAATTTGGATTGGCGTTCGGTGGAGCACTACTTTCTCCCGCATCATGCGGTATTGAAGCCATCGACTGGCAAGCTGCGCACAGTGTTTGATGGTTCTGCGCAGACTTCAACAGGCGTATCCTTGAACCAGTGCTTGCATTCTGGTCCCAAGTTGGTCAAGGACCTTTGTGACGTCATCACCAGCTTCCGACGACATCAGGTTGTCTTTGTGGCCGACATAAAAATGATGTTCAGGCAGACGATTATCCACCCTGATGACCGTCGCTTCCAGCTGATCCTTTGGAGAGAGTCTCCTCGCGATCCCATGGTCGTCTACGAGCTCAATACAAATACGTACGGGTTAAGGTCAAGCCCCTACTTGGCAATACGTTCTCTTTGGGAGCTCGCAGACCGCGAAGGCCTACGTTTCCCAAGAGCCTCCGCCATCTTGAAAGACGATATTTACGTCGATGACATTTGTTCAGGCGCCTCCACAGCGGACGAGGCGATCCTCCTGCGGGACGAATTGATAGGTATTTTGGCCTCCGCTGGTTATGAGTTGCGCAAATGGATTTCCAACTCACCAGCGCTTTTGGAAGGCTTGCCAGAGGATCATCAGCAAGATCCACATCTATTTGAGATTGTTGACAACCCCGCCATGATGGCTGTTCTCGGCGTTCAGTACAGACCAGTCCAAGACATCTTTACATATAACGTAGACTTGAAATTGCCGTGTTCTTGGACTAAACGTCTCGTATTGTCTACTGTCGCCAGAACCTTTGATCCGAACGGTTGGATCTGTCCAATTATATTTTGGGCAAAATGCTTCTTGCAGAAGCTTTGGACAGCAGGATTGACCTGGGACGAACCTCTGCACGGCACTCTTGTTGAGGAATGGACCTCTTTTGTATCCTCACTTCCTGCCGTCAACGAGATCTCCTTGCCTCGTCCCATCCTTCCTCCCGGGAAGTACAAGGCCACCCTTCACGGGTTTTGTGACGCCTCGGAACGTGGTCACGCCGCCGTGGTGTACTTGCGCACAGTTAGTGCCTCAGGTCAGGTGAGGGTTTCCCTGATCATGGCAAAGAGCAAGGTGGCACCTCTTCGGACATCTCTGACCATTCCAAAATTGGAGCTCTCGGGAGCAGCTCTACTTGTACGCTTATTGAACCACGTGTCCAGTACTTTGGGTAAAAGCATTTGTATTAATGGGACCTACGCCTGGACAGACAGCCAAATTGTTCTTTGTTGGTTGAAGGCTTCTGTCCACACCTTGGAGGTATTTGTTGCCAATCGCGTTTCCCAAATCCTGAAATCCGAAGTCAAACTTGTTTGGAGACACGTGCCAGGTGAGCTCAACCCCGCTGATTGTGCCTCGCGCGGATGCTTGACGCCTAGTTTGATAGGTCATTCGCTGTGGTGGGGTCCGGAATGGTTGAGTCGACCAGAAATTGATTGGCCTCGAACGCCAGTTTTGAATATTTCTAATTTGCCGGGTCTACGAACACTCGCTCTTGAGAAGGTAGAATGCGCCTTCGACCCCGATTTCCTGTTGAATCGTTACAGCTCCCTCGACAAGTTGTTAGGTGTTACTGCTTGGATAAAGCGTTTTGTTTTTAATTTTAGGCACCCACAACAGAAACGTCTGACACCGTTTCTCTCACCACAGGAACGACAGGAGTCCCTCACCTTTTGGGTTCGTTCTGTGCAATTGGCGCACTTTGAGAAGGAGATTGCTATCCTCAAGTCAGGGAAATTGAAATTATCGGGCGCTGTATCTAAATTGAACCCCTTTTTGGACGATACGGGTCTCTTGCGCGTTGGAGGGCGTCTCAAGAACGCCAACCTCCCTTACGGAGCACGTCACCCCCTTTTGTTACCTAAGGACGGTCATTTGGTACGCTTGTTGGTAACTGACCGTCACCTTAAAAATTCGCATGCTGGTTGTAATGCCTTGTTGGCCATTTTGCAACGCGAGTTTTGGATTTTGTCTGCCCGAAGAATTATTCGGAGTGTAGTCTTTCGCTGCATCCCTTGCTATAAGCTCAAGGCTTCTACCATGCAGCCCTTGATGGGGGACTTACCGGCAGATCGCGTAACTGAAAGCAGGACGTTTGACGGTGTTGGCACGGACTTCGCTGGTCCTTTTTTGGTGAAAACGTCGACACTTCGAAACAGCAAGACTGTTAAGGCCTACTTGTGTGTTTTTGTTTGTCTCTCCACAAAGGCCGTACACCTAGAACTGGTCTCCTCGCTTACGACCGAGGCGTTTGTAGCCACATTTGACAGATTTGTATCCCGCAGAGGGATGCCTTCCTTGATCCGTTCTGACTGCGGCACTAACTTCAAGGGCACTTATAATTATTTGAATGATGTTGTTAATTTCCTTGAAACCAACAAAGCTGATATAGGTGATAGGCTTGCCCGACGTGGGATAAATTGGTTGTTTTCCCCACCAAATTGTCCACACTGGGGTGGTATATTTGAGGCCGCTGTAAAATCGGCCAAAACACACTTGCGCAGGACAATCGGTGAATCTGTCCTTACATTTGAGGAACTCGCAACTGTGTTTTGTAAGATTGAGGCCGTTTTGAACTCTCGGCCATTGTGCCCGATCTCCTCAGATCCGAATGATTTGGAGGCCCTTACGCCGGGCCATTTTTTGATTGGTCGCCCACTTGTCGCCTTGCCTGAGTACCCCTATATTGATACGAGACCTGGTCGTCTCTCGCGTTTTGAATTGGTACGCCAGATTACTCAGAGCTTTTGGAAACGCTGGAATTTGGAATATTTGCACATACTCCAGCAACGCGTTAAGTGGACCGACAAGACCGATCCACCCAAGATTGGAGACCTCGTTTTGATCAAGGAGGCTAACCTTCCGCCACTCAGATGGCGCAGGGGGCGCATCCTTCATTTGGTAACTGGGGCTGATGGAGTTCCCCGATTTGCTGAGGTCTTGGTGGACGGTTCGATTCTGAGGAGAGCGGTTGCAACATTGTCACGTCTACCAACCGATTAGCGGACCGGTAGGCCGGTCCGGGGCGGGTGGATGTTTGAAATAGAATTAGTTTTTATTATAAGTCAAATCGATTAGATCGATTGAGTAACATTTTGTTTAGTCTATTGAAAATTTCTGACAATGGTCACACTGAACTGTCAATCTTTTCGTTCATTGTCGTTTCCCGCGGTCAGCGAAAAAATCTGCTCTGGATAGATTTCGTGTTGTGAGCGTTTTGATCTTGTATTTAGAACCCGTTTGATTGCCACTTCCTTGATCAATAACTGGCACCGGTTAATTGTGATAAAAATAGCATTTTAACGAACATTGTAAAACTTGAGTGAATCCGATGCACGTGGTTGGTGCCGGAAGAATTTGCTGATTGAAGACGCTGCGTGGAGTCTGGTAAAGTAAAGATAATTCACTTGCTAATATTGGCCAATTTTAGTCTCGTGTGTGTCTAACTTGCCTCCAGGACTCCACTCAAGAACATCACCAGGAGATATTTGGTAAGTAAGTTGTTTAATTCTTAGCGCCAAGAAACTTGGCCCATGTGTTAGATCCTTTGTCTTGGGCTAAGACTGGATGAATTAATCGCTTCCACTGATCTGTGTTAAAAAATACCCATTCTTAGCCCGAATTCTACACAATAAGTATTTAACCAAAAATTATCTTCTAATATTCTGAATGAATGAATGTTCGATGTTAAGGTAATATTTATATTACTATAATTTTTTGATAACTGTGTTATTATCAATGTGTAACCTTTTTTTACATTATTTATAATTAACCATTGTTATAGTACCTAATTAATATAAGTACAAATGTTGTCTAACTAATTTAAAAAATGATTATTAAAAGAATATGACAATTACCAATTTTGTTTCACTCAACAAACCAAATGTCCTGAAATTAGTTAATAAATCATAGTCACTCTTCGGAAAGTTTCTCAGATTTTGATAATCTAGTCAAACAGAAGGCTTAAAGGTATACGACTAAAACAAAACGAATGTAACTTTCATTTCATAGCTGTATCAGGTTTTACTGTACAAATTAGCATAAGATTTTAGGGAATATTACCGCTTTTAGGTGGCCGGGCTGAAATATAATTTCAAGTGATTATTCTTTCTAAATATGTATTATAATTTAAAATGAAAGCGTTACATGTATTCTATATCTCTATATCTCATTATGTACTGGTATTATTTTTTGGTAGGTGTTGCAGTTTTACTGTTTTATAGTAACGAAATAATTTCAGCCCGGCCACCTGCAACCGCTAATATTTCGTATGCTATTGCATTTTAGGATTCGATTTTGTGTTACATATGCATAAATTATAGGGTATATTTCATCTGTAGCACAATATTGCCAGTATTTTTTGTAGATTAGTGGGAAACAAGGTGGCCGGGCTGAAAACGTCAGGCTGGCCCGGCCACTAAGAAGTGCACGTAATTTCTTTTAAAAAGAGTTACATTGAAAATGAAGGTGTTACATATATTAGTATACCCGGGTACATTGGATTGATAACAATCTCATTATTAAATTCCATGGGGCCGGGCCAGCCTGACGTACATACAATATCAAGACACCCAGGCAAAAAGATTTGCGTAAATTCCTTCAGATGAAATATAATAACACATGCTAAAAATAAAACTTGCCTCAGAAATAAAAAGATTCAAGAGATAGCCCTAACTAGAAAATTGTATACGTAAAATTGCTACTTTTCAAACTTCAACAAACCACCGAAGAAAAATATACTTGATAGTTTACAATTTCTTTACGTCAAAATAATGACAGATTAATAAAAAAATAGCTAAAGTAAAAATAAGTACCGCAAGGATGAGGTTTTGTTACTAAAAAAAATAAAATCATGGTGGTAAAAATATCCCCTATGCCTTAAAAAGGGTTAAAATGTCTTTAATTGAAAAAATAAAAATATTGACAAGGGGTAAGGGTCGAGTAGCTTTACATAATGGTTATCAATATCACTTTAAGAAAACATACGCAAATCAAACAACTTATTGGCTGTGTGCTAAACGAAAAATAAACCACTGCGTCGGGACAATTACTGTAATGGTAAATAAAAGTATTATTAATTAATTATTATCCAATAGTTGTAGGATTTTGCACATATTTTCTTTTAAATAAAGGTACATTACCCAGTTCGTGCCCAACTAACGCCCCAAAAGCATTGTTAGCTAAGGTATTTTTTTCTTCGTCAATAGCAGTAAAATTAGTTATGTGCGTGTGAACTGAGGGACCAAACTGGCATTTTGTGAAAAAAAGACATAAGATTTAGTAGTAGGTTTAAAACAATTGTAGAATAAGTCTGGGAATTTGTAAACAGATATTTTAGAAACTACAGCCCTTAAAGTGTGGTCCCTCAGTCCTCACACACCATTAGCCAGCTCTCAGTAAGTATGTAAAGAAATAAGATATTGTGAGTACAAACATTTAGTAGAGAATTTGTAAAGATATCTCCTGAATTTCAGAACACAATGCATTTAAGGCATAAAAGTTATACAGCGACTAAACTGTGGTCCCTCAATCCTCACAAGAGAAATAAATATGTCATTGAATATAACCATAAAAACTTAATAAAATTGTTCCATTCGTAGATAAAGTTTTAGTAAAAGTCTTAAGAGATTTTGTACAAAAGAAATGAAAAGAAATTATCGACGCATTTTGAAAATAGCGATGGTTAAAAGTGGTCCCTCAATCCTCACATCCACTAACATGAGTGCATGTACTAGCTGCTAGACGAAAGGGATATTGGAAAGTCTAATGTACACATCTTTTTGTAGAAAATGTCTACTATATTATAGATTTCAAAAAATGTGTATTTATTACATATTAGCTGAGATAATATCAATGTTTTAATCTCATGAAAAAATATTGATTAGTGTGACCACACTACGATACAAAATTTTAGGAAAAACTTAAACCTAAACCTTAGGTAGGTACATATACGTAGTGAATATACCAAACAGCCTGCCATGCAGAAGGATATCGGGTTCGAATCTAAGGCGCGCACTAGGTACTGACTTTTCAGAGTTATGTGCGTTGAATTGTTAATTAGGTATCGATATACTCATGCCTCGGAGAGTACGTTAGGAGGCTACTTTAAAGGTCAAAAAATCGTACAGAAGTCATCGCTAAGTGTAAGCTAAGTATAATGTTGAATGTCGCACGTTTTTTCACATGGCATGCCACCACGAAACTGTCTGGAATCTTATTTCGTTCATAGCTCAAGTACCTACCTACCTAATAATAGTTTGAGACAATTCGTCTAAGCATTGCTCTTCTTTTGGTGAGTAGCAATTTCAAGGCGAAAACTTAAGTATGCCAAAAAAAAACTAAGAGAAAGCATATTTTTTAATTAAAATCCTATCGAGCGAAAATCTTCCAATCGTGTATGACAGATAAGGAGTTACTAGATAAAGACTTGATAAATAAAATACAAAATTTTCACTTTGCTAGTGTGTCTCACTGCTTCAAAATCGGTAAGCAAAAAGTGCATACGTTTTCGAGGTAGAGCGCCTTAAACCGTCGCTCCCAGCTGTCATGAAGAAGTTTTTAATATTACGTGGAGTAAGTAGCCCTCAAACGGACACTGATCTAAACCATGGAATATCCCTTTCGGTTCTGGAGGTCAGAAGGCAGTCGCTCTTTGTGAAAAAAAAAAACAATATTCAGTGAAATCTCCCGGACTCCAAAGCGTGACTCTTGGATGCAACCGGGATAACGCTAGGACCTTGATGATGATAAAAAGGAAAGAAAACAAGTTTAAACTGGTCGTAATTTATTTAATAAAAAATAAAAACAAGTTCGTGTCAAGCCACGCACAATAGGCTGGAGCGAAAAAGTCCTTTTTTTACTTTTAATTTACCTGTAGTGTTAATTAAGAAGCGCCTACCTATAGTTGGAGGAGCGGTGAAAAAAAAAGATTGGGGAGTGTTGGCACTTTTCAATGAATGGTTCCTGTTATTTTCGCAATCAGAGGCCCAATTTTCCTCAATAAATACAGTTTCGATAATAATATAATGTCAGTGTCATACTTAGTCACAAAAAGAGTATACTTCTAAATTATCTCATAAATAAATAATTTAACGAAGTTGTAACGAGATCGTTAATCGGCCCTATTCTCCTAATTATATTTGTTCAAACTGCAGTTTCAATATAATGTCAGTGTCATACTTATGTCACAAAATATGATCTAAGAGCCTGCCCAGAAAGCGCGATTTACGCGCGCGTTCACTCGCGCGTTTTGATTTGTATTGCGTCCAGATGCGGCGTTTCACGAGCGTTCTTACACGCGCATGTGATGAGACGTATTTGGTCAGTTATAAACATGGATTTCGGATACAGTGGTTGTGTTGTGGCTTGCATACCGTCGATGGAGACGTCGTAAACGAAGAGAAAGTCGACGATTCAACGTGCATCCCATTCTACGTGACAGAATGACGCATAGTACCTATGTTTATAACTTTATACCCAAAACTTAGAGAATATAATGAAAAGCTTTTTCACTACTTTCGGATGTCAGCATCGTTTGATGATTTTCTAGAAATTATCAAAGAAGATTTGACTCCATGTCAAAATATGTGGTACGGGATACTGTTTCTGCAGAAGAAAAACTCGTGATTACTTTGAGGTAATATTTTGTTTATTGCTTTAGTAATTTATTACTATAAAAGTAGTTTATTAATATAAAATCTATGCAAGGAATAATATTATTTAATAAAGTGTTATTTATTTACCTAAAGTTGTTTTCTCCTCGGAATCACAAGGTTCACAAAAAGAAATCTACTATTTATTTCCAGTTCCTACGATTAATGGTTCTATTAGAATAATTTGATGATTCCATATCCCATATAGCTACACTTTTCTCAATTTCATTAATAAAAACTTCCGTGTCAAAGTTATCACGCTCCATTTTGAACCGAATACGTCCACTTGCCACGGACACGCACGTAGTACTGGACGCATCAATGGCGCCGGAGTATCTCGACTCGCGCGGCACACGCGCGTAAAATGAGAGAGTCGAAAGTCCCGCTCATTGCAAGCGTTTTACGCGCGTGTGAAGTAACGCGCGAGAGCATCTGGACGGGATGTATGTAGCTCTAGTATCTCGAAAACGCGCGAGTGCCTACGCGCGAGGGGACACGCGCGTAGATCGCGCTTTCTGGACAGGCTCTAAGAATAAGGAAGCTTAATGTTACTCTCTTAGATTAAGTGATAATTGAATAATATCGTGACTTCATCGTAAACTGAACAAAGTGTCAACGCCAAACTATATAGGAAAGTAAAATTAGGCGATAATGACATTAAGTTAGCAGAATACCGATTGTGAGTCAATTCAAAATGTAATCTCAGTTCGTTCAAAATGCACTTTCGATGTCATATAAAATATGAGAATTTGAGAGCCTTTAGTCCATTGAACTGTTAATTTTTTTTGGGCTTAACGAGCATTTGTCAGAGGACGCAATTTTAATTTATAGATGTTAGGAAGGGGTTAGTGTAAAGTTAAATACAAGTTGTGGGTCGGAACCCTTGCCCTGCAGCCGCCACCTTGAAAAGAGTGGTACAAATGGGTTTTCTCGTTTATCAGTCAAGGTTACTACGTTGTAGGGTGACAATCATAATATGTAATATAGTTTTCATTCTCCTTCACCAGGCTAAAATGTTGGGAAACAATTTTTGCTCTCATTAAATATATAAGGTCGACGTCTGTAACTTCGATGTCGCACAGGATTTTAATATAATTTGGAATTAAATCGTTATTAAAAGTGGCTATAATGTTACGAATATTTTCATTTCGGTTAAATCCTACACTCAAAAAGTACATAACGGAATCGAAACCGCAAGTATTCTTAAGAGTGACATAATTATTGTTTATTACTACCCAACTACACAAGTTAAAATTTTTTAATAATTTCACATTGTGATAAGTTTTTGTTTTATTCTTTTCAGCTTCTCCTCTCCAATTTTAAAAGATAGAATAAAAGAGGGTTGTTCGTAGAATATAGAGCCGGCATTGAAATTTAAAGTAGAAATGTTCGATTTAGCAAGGTAGCAGCCTCCTTACGTTGTCGCACGGGTGATCGATTTTCACGGGATAGCCGGGATCGATCACTCGCCGAGCAATAAAAAGAGATGCTTAGGTTGTCTTACGGGAAATAAATAAAAATATCACCAGGACAGATTAAACTCGCGTTATATTCCAGATTCACAATTTTGATTAATAAAAGAACCGACACTAGGGGTTAACCGGCTAGATAGTTATCCAGGGCGTAGGTCGTAAGTTAACACTCCACAGGTCCACGGATGGATACTCAGCTTTCACGTGTCCCAGCCGAAGAAAAAGCAAGCCAACCACGTGTGTCGCCGGTATATATGTCCTCGGCAAGCGGGTTTGGGTCCCCACTCCAGTGCGTCATCGTAGTGGGGCTCGCAAGCGCGGAGGCACGACGTCACACACCCCCCCCGTTAGGCCGGGATTTTCCCTAAGGAAAATTCCCTAGCCCAACGGGCGTAGCAGCCCTGAAGATACTCCCTGGAATTAGAGAAAACAGGGGCATGAGTACCTTGAACAAGTGACAACCCTATACGCTAATTAGTATACCTAAATAATAATGACCCACGCTTGCATTCTTCACGCGTACAACGGCAGTCTGAACTTGAACATAAACATTTATCATTCATAATTCATCACACATACCTACAAGTAAATGCCAAGGCCAGTGTAATGGCCCAATAGCAAAGATGACAATCTATGGAGAAGCGCTTAGGGTAATTATTAGGTAATAATGGTTTGTAGATATAAGAACTTGATCTAGCCCTACGACTTAAAAATCTTGGGTTCGGCCTTTGCCACTAGATAAGTAAACTTTTTGAATATAGTTAGGTGTAACAACAAATTTTTCGTAACGATGAACAAAAGTAATATAAGCCTCAGACACGACCGGACCGCTCAATGTCAAAGGAAAGAATTTAATAAATATTTTGCTCTAATTAATACTACAACACGACCAGTAAACACCTTTTGAATGTAAACAATGGTGAATCATTAGTTAGGCATTTATTTATCGGCGCGTCGCTGAGTGAACGCGCGTGCATCATAACGACAACTAGGTAGGTACGATTCGACTATTCCGAGCTCGCGACGCACGGTTAATTACTCTGAATGTTTATAAAGTACCTATAATAACAATTGATTATGGAATTTATACAGAATTAAGAATAACAACAGAACTTCAGAACAAGGCACAGCGAAAAACAACACGCCAATCAATATGCATTTATAGAAAATACACATGCGAGAATCGAACACTAGACCGATCCTACAACGACTTTTTAACCATTGAGCCATAACTGATAGTTAGATAAACAACAGATTCTTTGTAACAATATTACATGTAATAAACTTTGTTACCATTTATAACTGAAACATTTATTCATTTTATGTTAGCCTGTTTACATAAATCATTAACACAACACAATACATTATCTTGTGGGCTTCGACTCGAAAACATAAGAACCATTGTTGGCCTTCACAAATGATTATGTAGGTAATTATAACTTAGTGTAGATATGCGTCTTATATTGTTGTGTTTATGCTTTTATTATTCTTTGTAATTAATCAACTTTAGATCTTTGATGTGCCATTCTCCTAAAGGTTTACCGGCCATGTCGTTAAGTTTGTATACTAGAGGTGACTTTTTTGAGGCAATCTTACATTTAATAAATTTAGGCGCCAATTTCTTGCTAAAGTATTTATCCTTGTCACTAAGTAGAAACGTTCTGCGCCAAACTATATCACCGACATTGAATTCTGCCGGTTTACGGCGAAGATTATAAGATGAACAATTTCGTTGGTGGGCCGACAACAGAGCTGAATGTACCTTCTCGAAAATAGAGGATAAGCAGCCTAAAGTTTCGGCATAGCCGTCCCGTGGTTCGAGCACCATATTGGAATTAAATTCCTTGTCAATATACTGAGAACCACATGTTATGACCTCCCTACCAAAAACAAGGAAATTAGGAGAATAACCAGTAACCTCACTAACTGCGCAGTTAAGGGCGAACTGAACCTTAGTGATTAAAGTGTCCCAGATTCGATGATCAGATTCTATGAAAGTTGAAATAGCTGTAATAATGGTTTTGTTGTAGCGTTCAACTGAGTTAACGTGGGGAGTATACAACGGTGTAAAATGCAAATTTGGAATTTTATATTTTGACAACATACTTTTAAAGGTTGCGCTAATAAATTGTTTACCGTTATCCAAAACAATAGTAGATGGAATTCCATGCACCAAAAATACATTTTCCTCGAGAATTTTTGTTATCACTTCTGCAGTTGCCCGTTTAATGGGGAAAAGCAAACAATATTTAGAGAAACAACAACTGACCACAAATATAAAAGTGTTTTGTTTTCTGCTGGGGGGCAATGGACCAATCAAATCAATACTAATCGTCTGAAAGGGCTTTTGACATGATTTGGGTTTTCCCATTAGACCTAAATTTGGGTGGTTTTGGTGTTTATGGGTGATACAAGGTTCACATGAACTGACGAACTTGACAACATCGGAGTACATACCAGGCCAAAAGTAATTAAGTGCAAGACGTTTGTATGTCTTAAAGATACCCAGATGTCCAGCAGTGGGCGAAGAATGATTCTCCCTTAGAATGTCAGTTCTTTGGTCAGACGGAATAACCTCTTTCCATTGAAATTCTCTAGTGAGAGGGTTTAATGTTTTTTTAAAACAATACAATTTATTGTTTATTACTTGATAGTTAACAAAGGAAGTCGGAGAACTTAAACAGCCTTTATAGATATTTAAATACCAAGGATCATTAGTAGAAACTGGTAAATTCTGATTAGGATTAATATCTATATTTATATCATTAGCAATAGCAGAAACGGGTAAAGAGCGAGACAGAAAATCAGGTAAAACGTTATCGGAACCCCGACGATGACGTATTTCGAAATTATAGGAAGATAAGCGAACTCCCCATCTGGCTAACCGCCCAGTAGGGTTATTCAAGGTCAAGAACCATTTCAAAGCAGCGTGATCAGTGTAAACAATAAACTTTTTACCATTTTCAACATAACAACGCCAGTGTTCTATAGCAGATAGAACAGCCAGGGCCTCTCGCTCAGTGGCACTGTAATTTTTTTCTTGCTTACTGAGTGATTTGCTATAGTACGCTATGACTCTTTCCTCACCATTTAACCTTTGACAGAGGATCGCGCCAAGACCAAAATCGCTAGCATCTGAGTGTATTTCAAACGGTTGCGAGTAGTCAGGACAAGCCAACACCGAGGAGGAAATCAAACAATTCTTTAGGTTATTAAACGCCTCATTAGCCTCTGTCGTCCAGCAGAATGGAGGTGCGTTTTTACTTTGAGATGTTAACTTATTTAAGGGTGCAGCAATAGAGCTAAAATTCGGTATAAAACGCCTGTACCACGAGGCTGCGCCTAAAAATCGACGTACTTCTTTTCTATTAGAAGGAGTGGGATAATTTTTCATTGAATTAACTTTATCCGGATCGGGATGCAATCCACTAGAGTCGACAACATAGCCTAAATATTTTAGTTTATCTCTAAAAAATTGACATTTTTCGAGATTAATTGTTAAATTAGCGCTTTTTAGTTTATCAAGAATGCGTAATAAAAGAGTAATATGCTCGCTGAAGCTGGACGTGATACAGATTATGTCATCGATAAAACAGAAAACCTTATTTTCAAATTCTGGGCCATAAAATAAAATATCAACTAATCGTTGTTGAGTAGCTGGTGCATTCGTAAGACCGAAAGGCATTCTTTTGAATTGAAATGTGCCACGCGTGGGAATATAAAAGGCTGTTTTGCAACGGTCCTCTTCTTTAATTAATGTTTGCCAAAAAGATTTAGACAGGTCTAAACTAGACAAGTATTTAGCATCTCTCAGATTATCTAAAATTTCCGAAATATAAGGCAAGCTATAAGCATCTTTTTTTGTAACGGAATTTAATTTTCGACTGTCCAAACAGAAACGCAGTTCACCATTCTTCTTTGGTGTCAAAATGACCGGATTTGACCACGGGCTCTCTGATCGTTCAACAACATCCTCTGAGAGCATGTCGTCAAGATGCTTTATTAATATTCTTTGTTTATCGGGAGACATGCGATAAAATCTTTGCCGAATAGGGGGACAATCACCTGTATCAATTGAATGAGAAATAATATTTGTGCAACCGAGACCCCGCTTCTCGTATGAAATATCGGTAAATTTAGAAATAATGTTGTCAGCGGTAGCTCTCTGGTCGACTGTAAGATGATCATAGGAAACAAGATGTGTAGGGGGAACTGCCTGCAACTCCATTACTTGAGCGTCGGACTTGTTCACAATCAAAACAGACTCCAATTTGTTAGGAAATAGGCCAAAGCTTCGCCAAAAATCCATGCCAAGGATAAGGGAATTTTGAATCCCAGGTACAACATGAACTTCTAAGTTAATCAATTTATCCTGAAACTCGAAGGGTAGAAACACCGATCCCAAGGACTCAAATCGTTCACCGCCTGCTGTTATTAACCTTAAAGGTTTCGATTTATCCAAAACATTGTCTTTCAAAAATAAGTTATGCAAATTATTACCTAAAATTGTAACGCAAGATCCAGAATCTAAAAGACCTGTGGTAGGTATTCCGTTTAATTTTAGAGTAACGTAAGGTAAATATTCTACTTTAGAATTACGGATTGAGGAAATATGATAGCTATTAAAGAATTTTTTTAGAAAGTCTAACCAATTATTCCACTCTGTTTTATTACAATTAGTTGTATAATTTGATTTTCCACAATCCTTATTAACTAGTTTTTTGAAACTGTAGGGGTCGACTTAGATTTACAATTGGGGCAGTCTGACACCTTGAAACCCTTTGTGCCGCACTTAAAACAGATTAGGTAGTGTGGCTGACGGCAATTACGTAATGAGTGCGAATTGCATCTACAACGCACGCAAAAAGTTTTATTTATATTAGAAGTACTCGATACGGCGCTGACTTGTGGCACAGACTTGTATCTCGATGTATCGGCGACAGAGTTATATTTATTGAAGTTATTATGATTGTAAACATTTTTGTTTGAAGAAAAATTAGAAAACGGATAATTATACGCTAGATCGGGTGCTACAGTATTCTTTGAAACTTTAGGGGGTTCGGAAAATTGCTTACTGCGACTTTGGTAATTTTCGAAAAGACGACAAACTTCGACCAGACTATCAACGTCAACAACCTTTGCAGTGAGCAGACAATTAGTGTAACAAGGTCTAATATTATTTAGTAAAATTTCTAGCTTCTCCGAATCAGCGATAGGAGAACTAAGTCGCGAAAACAGACCGTGCATTTTTGCCACGTAAATAGTTATTGATTCGTTCTCGCCTTGTGAGCGCTGACGAATCTCCGTCATAAGACGGTAATCGTAGTTATGCGGACTAAAATCTCGTTTTAAAAGTTCGCAAAGTTCTAACCAAGTCTTTACGTTATTTTTAACAGAACGATACCAAACTAATGCGTCACCCGAAAATATTTCAAAAGCGAAAGACAACATCTTGTCATGTGGAATAGATCTACAGGACATAAATTCATCAATTTTTTCAATAAAAGATCTTACACATGATTTACCGTTAAATTTGAATTTACCTAATTCCGAGAAAAGCTTACGGTCGTAATTATAGGAAGTGTTTCCCTCTGCCACTGAGCAATCCGACCGCGAACTACGACGCGTGATTAATTGTAATTTCGCATATAAGTCATTAAATTTATTCCACACAGACTCAATTTTTTTAATATCAAGACTGCCGGTATCCACCCTATTCAGTCGATGAAAACAATGGTGAAGCACGGTTTCGACCTTCTGTTGAAGCTCGGAGGTATAGTTTGCTTCCAACATAGATAAGTGTCTATTTGATCTTAATAACGACTTTTCCACTTCAGCCACATCCTCCTCTGGTGGGAAGGGTGAAGATAATATATCCTCCGAGGGAATTTTAACTGAAAGTTTAGCGATTTGTTTGCGGGGATCGTCAGGCTTTGAAACGCCGCGTATTGTGGTCTCATATTCTAATTCCGCTTTAGTTAATAATGAGAAATTTATAATGTAAGCCATTATTACAAAACAATAATAGAAAATCTAAGTATTTACGCCGGTACTAGAAAAAAAATTAAATATCGCCAGAAAATCGAATACCGTGCTAAAAAAAGCTGAAATACACTAAATTATACAATGGTGTGATGATTGGTAAAGGATTAAGAAAAATTACTTAAAGGTCACTCAAAGGTTGAATCACAATATTTTTTTTTCGCGAACACGAGGCACGTAGTTCAACGGCAAAGCGGTTAGAACCGGTTGGCGACTGGGCACGCTGCCCGCAGTGAAACGTGATTTTAGACCGACGTTAATTAAATCACCGTTATGTTATTTACACAGTTAAATTGCTTATGGCCAACCAAAATAGATAGAAACTGTACCTGTACGCAATTCACCACACCAGAATATATGCACACACAGGAGAAAAATATACAAGAGAAAAAGAAATTATTTCACTCACCTGTAAAGTGCTAACTTACGTTTTAAAAATATATTTAAAAATTCTATTGGGCGCCAATGTCGCACGGGTGATCGATTTTCACGGGATAGCCGGGATCGATCACTCGCCGAGCAATAAAAAGAGATGCTTAGGTTGTCTTACGGGAAATAAATAAAAATATCACCAGGACAGATTAAACTCGCGTTATATTCCAGATTCACAATTTTGATTAATAAAAGAACCGACACTAGGGGTTAACCGGCTAGATAGTTATCCAGGGCGTAGGTCGTAAGTTAACACTCCACAGGTCCACGGATGGATACTCAGCTTTCACGTGTCCCAGCCGAAGAAAAAGCAAGCCAACCACGTGTGTCGCCGGTATATATGTCCTCGGCAAGCGGGTTTGGGTCCCCACTCCAGTGCGTCATCGTAGTGGGGCTCGCAAGCGCGGAGGCACGACGTCACAACGTGCTCTCCGAGGCATGGGAAAATCGATACCTAATTAACAATTCAACGCACATAACGCCGAAAAGTCAGTACCTAGTGCGCGCCTTAGATTCGAACCCGATACCCTTCTGCATGGCAGTCTGTTTGGTATATTCACTATGTATATGTAAGGTTTAGGTTTAAGTTTTTCATAAAATTTTGTATCGTAGTGTGGTCAAACTAATCAATATTTTTTCATGAGATTAAAACATTGATATTATCTCAGCTAATATGTAATAAATACACATTTTTTGAAATCTATAATATAGTAGACATTTTCTACAAAAAGTTGCGTACATTAGACTTTCCAATATCCCTTTCGTCTAGCAGCTAGTACATGCACTTATGTTAGTGGATGTGAGGATTGAGGGACCACTTTTAACCATCGCTATTTTCAAAATGCGTCGATAATTTCTTTTCATTTCTTTTGTACAAAATCTCTTAAGACTTCTACTAAAACTTTATCTACGAATGGAACAATTTTATTAAATATTATGGTTATATTCAATAACATATTTATTTCTCTTGTGAGGATTGAGGGACCACAGTTTAGTCGTTATAACTTTTATGCCTTAAATGCATTGTGTTCTGAAATTCAGTAGATATCTTTACAAATTCGCTACTAAATGTTTGTACTCACAATATCTTATTTCTTTACATACTTACTGAGAGCTGGCTAATGGTATGTGAGGACTGAGGGACCACACTTTAAGGGCTGTAGTTTCTAAAATATCTGTTTACAAATTCCCAGACTTATTCTACAATTGTTTTAAACCTACTACTAAATCTTATGTCTTTTTTTCACAAATTGCCAGTTTGGTCCCTCAGTTCACACGCACATAATTAGTTTGGGTTGATGACGAGCTGAAGCTGGAACTAGTCGTTTGAGTATCTCGTTCAGTCGTGGTTTCTTTATCGCCTATATTAACTGCCATTGAATCCCACCTTTGACTTTCTGCCATATCCAATGATTCTTGGCTATCACATTGAGTCATATCATCGTCTATTGTGTCCGGCACATACTCGTACTTTCCTAAAAAATGTGTCGTAATAACTTGTAGCGACAAACATTGATTCAAAATTGCAATGATATGTGTCATTAAAAGATACATCTAGAATGACGTAATAGTCACATAGAATGTTAGATGAGTAAACAAAACTATTTTCAGCTCAAAGAAGAAGGTAAGTATGTACATCTAAAGTATTTTAATGTTCACGAAGTTTCTTGGACTGGGTTTGTGTATGTTTCTGTGTTAATGACTGTACTTAGGCAGGTGTGAAAAACGGAAGAAACATATTATATGAATTACGGTTATCCACCCCGTTCAGGGTGGATAGAAGGACACGTGTTTCCGAGTATCCTCCTTAGGGTGGCTATTTTAGGGTGGATAAACGGAATAAGCCGATAATAATTAATTAATAATACTTTTATTTACCATTACAGTAATTGTCCCGACGCAGTGGTTTATTTTTCGTTTAGCACACAGCCAATAAGTTGTTTGATTTGCGTATGTTTTCTTAAAGTGATATTGATAACCATTATGTAAAGCTACTCGACCCTTACCCCTTGTCAATATTTTTATTTTTTCAATTAAAGACATTTTAAAGTTTAAATCAAGCTATGATTTATATTTAAGCACATACAATAATATAACTGGAATGGAAATTAATTGCAATGATATGTGTCATTAAAAGATACGTCTAGAATGACGTAATAGTCACATAGAATGTTAGATGAGTAAACAAAACTATTTTCAGCTCAAAGAAGAAGGTAAGTATGTACATCTAAAGTATTTTAATGTTCACGAAGTTTCTTGGACTGGGTTTGTGTATGTTTCTGTGTTAATGACTGTACTTAGGCAGGTGAGAAAAACGGAAGAAACATATTATATGAATTACGGTTATCCACCCCGTTCATGTGCGTTACGATTGCTCCGCCAAATTATTCAAACAAAAAAATAACTCGCCAAGAAAATTATCGAAAATTGTCGAAATCGAAGGGAACAAACCAAAAAATTGTCGAAGTAAAATAAGGAAGTTATAAGGGTTTTAAGTTGGCCGCGCGATCGTAACGTGGAGGGCGCAGTCCTCCACGTTACGATCGCGCCATGGCCATGGAGATCTCAGCAATTACTTGAGTTAGAGATCTAATTCTTTTTGTCATAATTGTCGAAAAATTGTCGAAAATTGTCGAAATAAGAATTATGAGCTCCAGATCAATATTTTACGAAATATTTGCTTCGGAAGTTATGGCCGCGCAATCCTCCACTTACTGTTTCTTTACGGCCGATTATTTCTGTAAAACTTCGACTTTATATAGTAAAACTGTTACCACAAGAAAGGTATTAATTTGTCAATACTAACAAAAGCAATAAATACTCCTAAAGTTTAGTAAAACAGACAAAATCAGTGAAAAACTATGCATCCGTGGCCGCGCAATCGTAACGTTACTTTGTACGCTGATATCTCATTATCTATCATTGCTAGGATTTTGGTGGGAACATCCATTTATTCGACACGTTAACCCCATTAGAACGACATACCGTTTTACCCATAAAACAGTTTTCAAGGAGTGAAATTTCACAAAATGTGTTAACTCATACAATGTTCTAGTAGGGTGACCATATTTTCGATTTGATGCGAGAATACCTCTAAATGGACACTAACTGTTATCAAAATATATTGCCAGCATCTAATCCGCCAAATTTATTTTTATGAAATAAAAACTTATATATTTCACTATTTATAAAGTTTATTCATCACAGTTTACAGAATCTGCAAAATGAAAATATTACAAAAATCAACAATCAAATAATTGAAAAATTAAAATAAATTTATTAATTAGCTACTTATAAAATAGAGTGCAATAAGTAATACATTTAAGTCCATTCTATTTTATAAATGTGTAGGGAGGGCTAGTGTAAAGCTTGATCCAAATTTGTGGGATCGTAGGTACCTTTTGTCCCTCGGCCGCCATCTTGGAAAGAGTGCGGGTGCAGATGATTTTTCTTGATTATCTGGTAAACTATTGGCCGCACAAAAAATGTGTGAAACAGCTTTTTGTTGCAAATTAAATTCTCTACAACTTTGGTTTTGATACTTCTATCGTAAAGCAGAAAATAAAAAGTTATATCTTTATTATTGTTGTATTACGGCAATTTTTATGTTTTCCCACTATAACTGGGTCCCCAGTCTTCTAGAATCGAAGCTAACTAATTTACCCAACCATCTTCCAAGGGTCGTAGCGCAATGAAAATTGGCGGCTGTATGTAGTTTGATGACAATAAAATAATATGGTATTGTCGAACTGATCTGATGATGGAGCTGGAAGATATGAACTGAAACTTCATGATGGAAAATCGTATCATAGCTGTTTTGTATTTCTTAGAAAATTCTTGTAATGAACTTTGAGCGACAGATACGATAAGGTTTCAAGGTCTGATGATAAAGCCAGAAGATAGGCACTGGCATTCCATGATGGAATATTGTATCATAGTCGAGTTTGCACTTATGAGAAGAGCCACATAATAGACTTTGAACACGATAAGGTTTCAAGGTTATAACAAACCAATTATACAGGGTGTAAAAAGACCCTTAACAAAAAGTGAACCCCATATTGTACCAATTATTACGATCATTTTTTACCTCGGCACCATACCTAGAAAATTACTGGTTCAGGAGATATTGAGGCTCAAACTCACGAAATATATTTTTCGAATTATTCCAAAATCGTGTTTAGAATGATAAATGTATTTCTGCCAAATAAACATAAACAAAATTTTTAATATTTCCCTAAAGTAAACGGCTTCAAAGTTCCCTAAACGCAGTGTATGCCTACCAGCAATCAGCTGCGAGGTCGTTTCCCCTTGGCCGCGCGACCACGTGATCATAAACTGCCGCCACCGCGGCGCACGGTGTATACGCCAATTTTTTTCTGAAAACGCGCGCTATACATTGCCGCTGATAAAATGTGTCTATTTTTTACGCTTAAAAACATATTTAGTTTCCCAGGTATTATTTTCGCGTAGTATGACTTGGTATGATGTGCAAAACGAGTAGAGTTCGGCTTGGTGATGGGTCTAGTGACACCCTGTATATTGTAGACCACGCAGTGGTGTCCTTATGGTCCCGTACTTTTGTGGCTGAAATCACTTAGGGTCAGCGCAGACAGAACGGAGCGCAGCGGAGAGGATTTTATAAACGCACTTGAAAATAAACTTTAAAGTTATTAAAATAAAGTGCATAAATGCTTGAACCTGACAAAAATGCTCGCGCGTCCTCGAAGATACGCGGGCATCCGTTTATGCGCTTTATTGTAATAATTTTAAAGTTAATTTTCAAGTGCGTTAATAAAATTCTCTCCGCTGCGCGCCGTTCTGTCTGCGCTGAGCCTTAGTGGTCTCCAGATTGAAAAGTTAGATAGTTTTAAGCTGACAGATAAAACACCATGCAATACAGACGCACTGGCGGAGATGAATAAACTGTATAAATAGTGAAATAAACAAGATTTTATTTCATAAAAATAAATTTGGTGGATCAGATGCTGCCAATATAGACCAGTCAGAAGTATTCTCGCATCAAATCGAAAACATGGTCACCCGGCCAACTCCTCGTCGTGCCACCGACTCGTGCCACCAGTGGTACTAGAAGGAATTTCATTTCCTCTTCGTGCCACCAAGCGAAATTTTTATGTCACGCTATGATATATGCTCTACTTACATTTATTTAGGTACAATAAAAATGATAAAATACAAACATCTTATATTTAGGCAGAAATTTATTCGAGTTATTCGGAAGAAAGTTTTAAGACGTCGATTTATCCAAATTGACAGATTCAAAAATCTGTATTCAAAAGATTTTTTTAAATTATTATAAATTAAGTAAATCTTATAAGTTAAAAATAAAGAAAGATTGTAGGGAACACAAAAAGGACAGTCGTAAAATATTACTATAACGATTTTATGTTGAAAAATTTCGTGCAAGCTATTATAGACTTGAATTAACTGGAAAATTTTTTGCACGATTTTATAATAGTTATAACGTTTTTCTATGCTAAAAATCAGTAAGTTTGAAAATCTGATGCACCCATTTTTTTTTAAATAAAGTCTTTAAAATCTAACTATTAAACCTTTGGTAGCTGTCAACATCAAAAAATTAAGGTACTTCAAATTTTCTTCTTTTCTACGCTCCTACCGTAGCTTTTCCAAAAAATGTCCAACGCTAATTTCATTGGTTAACAATTGCATTTGCGTTGATAATACAAAATCATCTTTTTTTTTGTATAGTGCTTGTCTGCCACTTACAATGTTTTGTTGAAATTTCAAGTTTTTGAAATTTGTACAAGCCACATCATTTAATAAAACATTTAATAGTTTTGTCAATGTCACATTGTTTTTGTTAAGTAACTTATTTATTTTACTATTCCAAGCCTCTACCACGTTGTTAGTACGATGACGTTCAGAATATATGCACCATTCATTAATGAAGTTTTCGTTTTTCATCCAATAGTTCCCTACATATGTCAAAAATTTGTTTGCTTTTGGTTGATATAGACTTGCACACTCACTTTTAATATACTCCCAACCATCCTTAATCACGTCTCGCGGCAATAAAGGCAAGGCAGTGCAAAGGCCAACAATTCGCTTTGCAAGTTTTTGTTTCAATGCCAGAGACTTTGCTTTCCTCCACAGACTGTTACACATGTGGAAATAGCATCTTCTTATTTTAATATTTGGGAAATAAATACGAATTGCATTTGTAGCTGCCGTTTCAAAATCTGCATGTATCATAATAGGTTGCCATCTTGGAATTTGCGATGTTATAATATCAAATAGTGCAGAATAAGTTGTTTCTTTTTTATTACTTAGCAGTGCGTAAATTAAAGGAATAATATTCGTGGCTGATGTTGAGCCTCCCAAATTTCCGTGGATCGTAAACAATTGCGCAAATGGTGCGGGGCAGCTATCAAATGTCCCATCTATAAAAAACTCTGTGAGTTGTGTTAACATACTTCTTGCTTCTTGTGAAATGAATAATAATATTCGAGAGCATCCATCATAATAGTCTCCAACCAGATATGGAGAGTATTTTTTTGGAACTTCGACTTCTTCTAAATTCTGAAAGACTGTTTTCGAAACCCCTAAAGCCTTATTTCTTCTATTGTACAATGATGTTTTACAACTACTTAAAGACGGGACTTTAGAAATTAGATCATAACCTTTATCTTGCAAAGGTACTATTGTATCGTTGTATATTTTGTTGATGGTACTGTCAGAGGTAGTAGCAAGAATATGAGCTTCGTGTATTTTTTCAGCTACCGTATTCTTTGCAAAATCTTGTTTACAACTCCCGGTATGAATTGAGCTTTTTATCACTTCATTGTTCTGTAAAATAATAACAAAATATAGGTACCTCCTCTAAGACCAGAAAATAAACTAAGTCTAGCAATAACATATATTCATCTAGCTCTTTAGTTATTTCAATTACAAATTATAATAAATTACCAAAAAAACCTTAGAGAAATAATTGGTCTCGCTGAGCTCTACTAGATAGAGCACTACCTGAAAACAAAAACTCCGTAAATGCGGCAACTCAGGCTCGGGTCGGTCCATACTGGCTTACTATTTTTGCCACATTTTACAAGCACGCATGCGTTATCTTGTAGAGTGTAGTGAGACCGATTATTTATTTAAGCAAAAACCATTAATAATAATAATCAGAGATTGGCTTTATACTACAACCTATTGGTCGACGAGTCGAGGCAGTCGACGAGAAAGATGACGAGAGATTGGTGTTTTGCGTTAGATGCATAGAAAAATAACTTTACATCTCTCATGTTCGGTAAATATGTTCTTATTACCTCCAAATGGGGCTTGTAGGTGACTAATTAGCGCTCTAGGGTAATAATGTAGCTAGAAAAGCCCTAGGGCGGTAAGTACCAATTAAAAAAAACACTTCTTTCTTAAAGTAAAAAAGTTCGCGTATATCTAACCATCATACTGGCAATAGACATCATGCATTCAGCCCAATGACCAAAGAGGTCGCTTTGCTATTCAGTCTTGTCTTCGTGTGGGTAAATAGTCACCAATTTTTAAATAACGGCGAAGCTCAATATCGTTCTTGAAAAAAAAAATTTAAAAGTTCTTTACTTGATTCTTTTTAATGAAAAAAGGCGGGAATAGAAAACTTTTACTTTAAATATTGTTTGTTTTTGGGATATTTTTATAATTACGTGCTAATTAGGAAAAACATGAGTTCTTCAAGTGAAGCTGCACTCCCGATTTAATGAAAATGGAAGCTGAAGCAGCAATTAACAATATTTTGCCTGAAACTTCTAAAGAGAGATATTTGAAAACTTACGACTATGTTTACGATGTTTTATTCTTGTAATGCCAGTTTTTTTCTACTTACCTCACAATCAAGATGTAAAGCAGAATAGTTAGCTCGGGTGTAAGCACCAATTGCACCCTCGAACTATAGGCGCCCTCGCTGCGCTCGTGCGCCTAAATATCTCGGGCTACAATTGATGCCTTACAGCCCTTGGCTACTAATCTACTACCTATTATGTTGAAATACATTACTTACCTGCAGAGTCAGTGAACCTTTACATTTAATTTTATTCTTCATGCTACATTTCCAAAACACATTTCCATTTTTATAGGTTTTGTGTTTGAAATATTGAAAACCTTGGTAAAGTAACACGGTTCCATGTTTTCTGGTAATATAAATAGGCTCGGATTCGCCTCTTTCCATATTAATATGAGTTCCAGAAAATACACAAATTACCAAGCAAATTACACAAATTTTTATGACAGTTCTTTTTATTTCTCTTTTTATTATAACAGTTTCAAATAAGATCACCAAAAAGTTTTGAATATAATGAGTACCGAACATACTAATAAGATCCATGAGCGGCCGGAAATCACTCCGAGGAAAATCGAGTTATAATATTTTATTGAATATTATTTATAATATACATATTAGATACCATTAACATCAAAAGGTTATTAGATAATAAGTAATATGTAGAGCAACATTTAATGTGTATCTGGAAATGTCATTTCAATCGGTGACACGAAGAGGAAACGAAATTCCTTCGTGTGCGTTACGATTGCTCCGCCAAGTTATTGAAACAAAAAAATAACTCGCCAAAAAAATTGTCGAAAATTGTCGAAATCGAAGGGAACAAACCAAAAAATTGTCGAAGTAAAAATAAGGAAGTTATAAGGGTTTTCAGTTGGCCGCGCGATCGTAACGTGGAGGACTGCGCGGCCATGGAGATCTCAGCAATTACTTGAGTTAGAGATCTAATTCTTTTTGTCATAATTGTCGAAAAATTGTCGAAAATTGTCGAAACAAGAATTATGAGCTCCAGATCAATATTTTACGAAATATTTGCTTCGGAAGTTATGGCCGCGCAATCCTCCACTTACTGTTTCTTTACGGCCGATTATTTCTGTAAAACTTCGACTTTATATAGTAAAACTGTTACCACAAGAAAGGTATTAATTTGTCAATACTAACAAAAGCAATAAATACTCCTGAGTTTAGTAAAACAGACAAAATCAGTGAAAAACGATGCATCCGTGGCCGCGCAATCGTAACGATACTTTGTACGCTGATATCTCATTACCTATCTATCATTGCTAGGATTTTGGTGGGAACATCCATTTATTCGACACGTTAACCCCATTAGAACGACATACCGTTTTACCCATAAAACAGTTTTCAAGGAGTGAAATTTCACAAAATGTGTTAACTCATACAATGTTCTAGTAGGGTGACCATATTTTCGATTTGATGCGAGAATACCTCTAAATGGAAACTAACTGTTATTAAAATATATTGGCAGCATCTAATCCACCAAATTTATTTTTATGAAATAAAAACTTGTTTATTTCACTATTTATAAAGTTTATTCATCACAGTTTGCAGAATCTACAAAATGAAAATATTACAAAAATCAACAATCAAATAGGTAATTGAAAAATTAAAATAAATTTATTAATTAGCTATTTATAAAATAGAGTGCAATAAGTAATACATTTAAGTCCATTCTATTTTATAAATGTGTAGGGAGGGCTAGTGTAAAGCTTGATCCAAATTTGTGGGATCGTAGGTACCTTTTGTCCCTCGGCCGCCATCTTGGAAAGAGTGCGGGTGCAGATGATTTTTCTTGATTATCTGGTAAACTATTGGCCGCACAAAAAATGTGTGAAACAGTTTTTTGTTGCAAATTAAATTCTCTACAACTTTGGTTTTGATACTTCTATCGTAAAGCAGAAAATAAAAAGTTATATCTTTATTATTGTTGTATTACGGCAATTTTTATGTTTTCCCACTATAACTGGGTCCCCAGTCTTCTAGAATCGAAGCTAACTAATTTACCTAACCATCTTCCAAGGGTCGTAGCGCAATGAAAATTGGCGGCTGTATGTAGTTTGATGACAATAAAATAATATGGTACCTATTGTCGAACTGATCTGATGATGGAGCTGGAAGATATGAACTGAAACTTCATGATGGAAAATCGTATCATAGCTGTTTTGTATTTCTTAGAAAATTCTTATATTGAACTTTGACCACGATAAGGTTTCAAGGTCTGATGATAAAGCTGGAAGATAGGCACAGGCATTCCATGATGGAATATTGTATCATAGTCGAGTTTGCACTTATTAGAAGAGCCACATAATGGACTTTGAACACGATCAGGTTTCAAGGTTATAACAAACCAATTATACAGGGTGTAAAAAGACCCTTAACAAAAAGTGAACCCCATATTGTACCAATTATTACGATCATTTTTTACCTCGGCACCATACCTAGAAAATTACTGGTTCAGGAGATATTGAGGCTCAAACTCACGAAATATATTTTTCGAATTATTCCAAAGTCGTGTTTAGAATGATAAATGTATTTCTGCCAAATAAACATAAACAATTTTTTTTATATTTCCCTAAAGTAAACGGCTTCAAAGTTCCCTAAACGCAGTGTATGCCTACCTGCAATCAGCTGCGAGGTCGTTTCCCCTTGGCCGCGCGACCACGTGATCATAAACTGCCGCCACCGCGGCGCACGGTGTATACGCCAATTTTTTTCTGAAAACGCACGCTACACATTGCGTCTGATAAAATGTTTCTATTTTCTTAAGCTTAAAAACATATTTAGTTTCCCAGGTATTATTTTCGTGTAGTATGGCTTGGTATGATGTGCAAAACGAGTAGACTTCGGCTTGGTGATGGGTCTAGTGACACCCTGTATATTGTAGACCACGCAGTGGTGTCCTTAAGGTCCCGTACTGTTGTGGCTGAAATCACTTAGGGTCAGCGCAGACAGAACGGAGCGCAGCGGAGAGGATTTTATAAACGCACTTGAAAATAAACTTTAAAGTTATTAAAATAAAGTGCATAAATGCTTGAACCTGGCAAAAAATGCTCGCGCGTCCTCGAAGATACGCGGGAATCCGTTTATGCACTTTATTGTAATAATTTTAAAGTTAATTTTCAAGTGCGTTAATAAAATCCTCTCCGCTGCGCTCCGTTCTGTCTGCGCTGAGCCTTAGTGGTCTCCAGATTGAAAAGTTAGATAGTTTTAAGCTGACAGATAAAACACCATGCAATATAGACGCACTGGCGGAGATGAATAAACTGTATAACTAGTGAAATATACAAGATTTTATTTCATAAAAATAAATTTGGCGGATCAGATGCTGCCAATATAGACCAGTCCAATATGGTCACCCTACTAGAACATTGTATGAGCTAACACATTTTGTGAAATTTCACTCCTTGAAAACTGTTTTATGGGCAAAACGGTATGTCGTTCTAATGGGGTTAATGTGTCGAATAAATGGATGTTCCCACCAAAATCCTAGCAATGATAGATAATGAGATATCAGCGTACAAAGTATCGTTACGATTGCGCGGCCACGGATGCATCGTTTTTCACTGATTTTGTCTGTTTTACTAAACTCAGGAGTATTTATTGCTTTTGTTAGTATTGACAAATTAATACCTTTCTTGTGGTAACAGTTTTACTATATAAAGTCGAAGTTTTACAGAAATAATCGGCCGTAAAGAAACAGTAAATGGAGGATTGCGCGGCCATAATTTCCGAAGCAAATATTTCGTAAAATATTGGTCTAGAGCTCATAATTCTTGTTTCGACAATTTTCGACAATTTTTCGACAATTATGACAAAAATAATTAGATCTCTAACTCAAGTAGTTGCTGAGATCTCCATGGCCGCGCAGTCCTCCACGTTACGATCGCGCGGCCAACTTAAAACCCTTATAACTTCCTTATTTTTACTTCGACAATTTTTTGGTTTGTTCCCTTCGATTTCGACAATTTTCGACAATTTTTTTGGCGAGTTATTTTTTTGTTTGAATAACTTGGCGGAGCAATCGTAACGCACACAATTCCTTCTCGTACCACTGGTGGTACGAATTGGTGGTACGACGAGGAGTAAGCCGGTTACCCTACTAGAACATTGTATGAGCTAACACATTTTGTGAAATTTCTCTCCTTGAAAACTGTTTTATGGGTAAAACGGTATGTCGTTCTAATGGGGTTAATGTGTCAAATAAATGGATGTTCTCACCAAAATCCTAGCAATGATAGATAATGAGATATCAGCGTACAAAGTAACGTTACGATTGCGCGGCCACGGATGCATAGTTTTTCACTGATTTTGTCTGTTTTACTAAACTTTAGGAGTATTTATTGCTTTTGTTAGTATTGACAAAATAATACCTTTCTTGTGGTAACAGTTTTACTATATAAAGTCGAAGTTTTACAGAAATAATCGGCCGTAAAGAAACAGTAAGTGGGGGATTGCGCGGCCATAACTTCCGAAGCAAATATTTCGTAAAATATTGATCTGGAGCTCATAATTCTTGTTTCGACAATTTTCGACAATTTTTCGACAATGATGACAAAAAGAATTGGATCTCTAAATCAAGTAATTGCTGAGATCTCCATGGCCGCGCAGTCCTCCACGTTACGATCGCGCGGCCAACTTAAAACCCTTATAACTTCCTTATTTTTACTTCGACAATTTTTTGGTTTGTTCCCTTCGATTTCGACAATTTTCGACATTTTTTTTGGCGAGTTATTTTTTTGTTTGAATAACTTGGCGGAGCAATCGTAACGCACACCCCCGTTCAGGGTGGATAGAAGGACACGTGTTTCCGAGTATCCTCCTTAGGGTGGCTATTTTAGGGGTGGATAAACGGAATAAGCCGTGTTTCCGAGTATCCTCCTTAGGGTGGCTATTTTAGGGTGGATAAACGGAATAAGCCGTATGTTTCTGTGTTAATGACTGTACTTAGGCAGGTGAGAAAAACGGAAGAAACATATTATATGAATTACGGTTATCCACCCCGTTCAGGGTGGATAGAAAGACACGTGTTTCCGAGTATCCTCCTTAGGGTGGCTATTTTATGTGCGTGTGAACTGAGGGACCAAACTGGCATTTTGTGAAAAAAAGACATAAGATTTAGTAGTAGGTTTAAAACAATTGTAGAATAAGTCTGGGAATTTGTAAACAGATATTTTAGAAACTACAGCCCTTAAAGTGTG
This sequence comes from Euclidia mi, assembly GCA_944739405.2. Taxonomy (NCBI): domain Eukaryota; kingdom Metazoa; phylum Arthropoda; class Insecta; order Lepidoptera; family Erebidae; genus Euclidia; species Euclidia mi. The sequence continues at coordinate 115,994,102 of OX123184.2, forward strand.
GTCCCTCAGTCCTCACACACCATTAACCAGCTCTCAGTAAATATGTAAAGAAATAAGATATTGTGAGTACAAACATTTAGTAGAGAATTTGTAAAGATATCTACTGAATATCAGAACACAATGGATTAAAGGCATAAAAGTTATAACGACTAAACTGTGGTCCCTCAATCCTCACAAGATAAATAAATATGTTATTGAATATAACCATAAAAACTTAATAAAATTGTCCCATTCGTAGATAAAGTTTTAGTAGAAGTCTTAAGAGATTTTGTACAAAAGAAATGAAAACAAATTATCGATGCATTTTGAAAATAGCGATGGTTAAAAGTGGTCCCTCAATCCTCACATCCACTAACATAAGTGCATGTACTAGCTGCTAGACGAAAGGGATATTCGAAAGTCTGATGTACACAACTTTTTGTAGAAAATGTCTACTATATTATAGATTTTAAAAAATGTGTATTTATTACATATTAGCTGAGATAATAGCAATGTTTTAATCTCATGAAAAAATATTGATTAATGTGACCACACTACGATACAAAATTTTAGGAAAAACTTAAACCTAAGCCTTAGGTAGGTACATATTATACGTAGTAGATATACCAAACAGAATGCAGAAGGGTATCGGGTTCGAATCTAAGGGGCGCACTAGATACTGGCTTTTCGGAGTTATGTGCATTGAATTGTTAAGTATCGATTTTCCCATGCCTTGGAGAGCTCGTAAGGAGGCTACCTTGAAGGTCAAAAAATCGTGCAGAGGTCATCGCTATGTGTTAGCTATAAGGTTGAATGTCGCACGGTTTTTCACATGGCATGCCACCACGATACTGGCTGAAATCTTATTTCGTTCATATATTATTAAACATATAAGGTGAGATAATAATATAAATGTTGTAATCTCATGAAAAAAGACAGACTAGTGTGACCACACTACGATTCACACTTGATTTAATATTATATTCCTTTATAATATTTTAATATAGTATTAGAAGTAACTAAAACCAGATTGTAAGGTTGGTTTCATGTTATATTACATGTTGTAAAAGTAATTAATACATTTATGAAAGTAATAATCAATTATTATATTGTTATTATTTTAAGTAATTAAGCGCAGCGGAGTGCAACGCGCGATAATGTGCGAATTCAATTATTTTCAAAGTTGTTCTATACATTATTATACTAGCTTCTTCGGCGACTTCACCCACGCGGAATTGTTGCTTTGCGCTAACGCTTACTTGAAGCCGCGGCTGCGTTTATGTATGTAGAAGGTAAAAAAATCTAAATAATACGTAGGTACGTTAAGGAGCGAGGAGAGTTTTAGGAAGGTACATTACGCTTTAATAACTAAGAGAAGAAATTCAAAAGTTAGGTATTGGGACCAGTGGAAGCTCTCAAAAGAAAAAAGACACCCGAATTTGAAACATTAGTGCTTAGTTGTTTTAGCGTGAGGATAAAATAGCTTATAGCCTTCCTCGATAAATGAACTATCTAACACTGAAATATTTTTCAAACCGGACCAGTTGACCCTGTGTGGAGCGCGTTCAAACAAACAAAAAAATCTCTTCAGCTTTACAGAGAGGTTGGACGTGAGCTTTATAACAGTACTATAGATAATAAAGAAAATATTATTTTAATTATATAGGTAGGTACCTACCTGTTTTTAGTAATATTTTTTATGATCTATTATTTCTGACGTCTACAGAAAATTCATTTCTTTTTAAATTAGATCGGTTGTCAATATTGTTGATTTTTTTCCACTTTGATAAAATATCTCAGCGATTGTCTCGTTCGGATCAGGTTCGTACATATAATTATTGTTCTAAACATATAATATTATACGCTCAATTCACTTCGAAACAGCAGGGGCAGGCAGCGACGCTGCGATGCCATTATTTTTATATGCATATCTGCACACGTAGAACAAGAAGCGCCCGCCTGCCCGTAATGCGCGTGCTGCTTCGCACCACCTCAGGCCACCGCGTGACCTTGTTCATCTTTTCAATTGATGATTGGTCTTTTACAGTAAATAGCAAAATTTTTTCACACTAGAAGACATCATCACGCCGCTACCGGTCGCTGTCGTTCTGATGATTTGTCGTTACGATGTGTTAACCGACGCATGCGGCAGCGAACTAAAAAAGAAGAAAAATCTGCCAGTTGTGTGGAAGCGTTTCGCGTATGAGCAAAACCAATTAATCTTTATTTTGCAAATAAAGATTAATTTGTTGCGTCTTTGTCGCTGCTGTTTTGCAGATAACTGCGAAATGGTCGCTACACACACGCAGACGCTACTACACTGTTGTTTTTACGCATCGCAAAGCGTCACCAAGTGTTCTGACATGACGGGCAGATTTTCGCATGATGAAATCCGAAAACATTGAAATATTTTTGAAATTTATTGAAACTATCCCAAAATTTATGCAGAGTTGGACACATCGATGTAACAAAAATGCGAATAAAATATGTCTACACTAAAATGTATGCGTACAAATTGAACGTTCCGCAGATGCTTCGCTTTCGCAATAGTTTCGCAAGAGATTTGCAGCCGCATGCGAACAAGCTAACTAACAGTGTTAGAGATTTAAGAAAAGTTGGAAAGTAATAGTAAAGTTATAAGTTTTCACCTCAGAACTCGTGGTCTTTTTCTCAAAGATTGATGATTCAATTTTTAAAAAGAACTCATTTATCCTTTTTCTAAAATTCATTCATTACAGTGCCGCAATGGCCAGAGGTCGGAAACCAAACATCAGCTATGCAGTTCAAGAGGCTATTTTTAGAAAATATGCTGCACAATTGCAAGATCCGAATATTAAATATAATAATCCGGTATTTTCTGTACTATCAGAAGAACTCGAGCACAAAATGTCACCTTTGGCGTTGTATGTATCACTTCAACGTAATCGAAATACCATTTTTGGTTGTGACATTCGATCCTGTAATGAACCTACAAGTTTGAGTGATGAAAAGGATTGTTCTGCAAGCAACAGTTCTTCATTACTCACAAGCAATAATTTTAGCTCAGATGAGGGAAGATCCAAATCATATACATTTCATATTGATACATATGAATGGAGGAAAATAAAACCCTTAAGTGGTTATAAAAAACGGAGTGGTACTTCAACATATAGGCAATATAAAACCTTGCCAAAATACAAGTGGAGCAGCATGTTGAAGGAGAAAATTTGGACCCATACAAAACTACCCTGTACATGGGTCTTTAAGAGAAATAAAATACAGGACAATAAAGTTAATTTGCACGGAAAATGTACCCAATGTGGTGCGGAAATTAATTTAAAAAATCAAAAAGTTACTGACAAAATTTTCAGATTTCTATGTGACGTTCGTAATTTCAATCACAAATTTAAACATAATCCAAAAAGGAAGTCTAAGTTAACGCCTTATAGGAGGCAACAATTAGCCAAAGAACTCCGTTATAAGCCTGCTGTCTTGGTGCACAACGAACTGGCTTCAAAATTTATTGGCAGTAAAGACTGCAAAAGTTCTCCTGTATTGCCATCCATATCAGCCTTAAGAAAAATTAAATCAGATGCTAGATTAGAACATTTGCCACATAATAATCCCATTATTTCTTTATTGCTTCTGGCTCAAAGTGTTGATCATAACAGTAAAAATATTATTCGTGAAATATCCATATATCCGGATTTCCGTTTGTTTTTTTGGAGTGACTGCCAAATAAAGTACTACAACGAGTATCAAGCAAAATTTAATAAAATAACTATCACCATAGATGCTACTGGATCCTTTTTTGAAAAATTGTATCTGCCAGATGGTTCAACCGTCACAAAACGGTTATTTTTATACGTAGGCCTTATAACTAATCATTCTAAACTAAAATCCGTGCCAATTTTTCAAATGGTGACAGACTCGCATTCTGATGCAACTATTTTAATTTGGTTACAAAAGTGGTTAAGTTTCGTAAATAATCCACCTCACGAAATTATAACGGATGATTCATCGGCTTTAGTTTCTGCTTGCGTCAAGGCGTTTGCGTTATTTCACTCTACAAAAAGTTATATAACTGAATTGTTTTCCATTTTTGAAGGCAATAATTTAAAGAGACCAAAAGCTTTTATTAGACTTGATACGAGTCACTTCATCAAGTCGCTTCATAATTTAGCATGCTTTAAAACTGTAATCGATGCTCGTATAAAATATTTTTACATTCGCTGTTTAATATTTTTAAAGCATTGCGAAAATTATATAACAGTGAAGGAAACCGTCCATGATATCATTAATGTTTGCCTTGGTCAGTATACGAATGATATGGACGAATTGGAGAATGATTGCAAAGGGGCAAAATTGCGACTTAATACATTGTTAAGCGGAGTTGACGTTAACCACCTAGATTTGGAAATAAAAGAAAAGCACGAAATTTACAATTTTTATGATAATGACGATAATGAAGATTTTACTTTTTCAATTTGGTTCGACGAAATTCTGAAAACTGTAAAGAGGAAAAATCAAGCCCACACTATTTTAAAAAATAATGAGAATATTTATTACTTTCCACCATTCATTCCAACATTAAAAAGAATAATATTAAGACTTCCATTGTGGTCAAATTTGGCATGTTCATATTTCGATTCACATAATAAAACACCATCATCATCAGGAATCGAAAGCTACTTTAAAACTTTGAAACATTTAGTTTTTAAAACGAAAGTCCAAAAATATAGAATAGACGAGTTTATTAAAAATTATTCAATTTTATTAGATGGAATAACAAAAACTGCACTTGCTGATCTAGGTGACGATGTAGTGAACAAAGCAATCCCTCATAAAAAACACTCAAGGAAGAGGAAATGTATAACTTTCATTAAAGATAAAAAATGCGCCAAAACTGCAAAATCGCACATTTCTTCTTTAAATTTCAATGCTGACTCTATATTCTCCGATCAACCTTCTTTTATTGAAAATTGGAGAGGAGAAGCTGAAAAGAATAAAACAAAAACTAATCACAATGTCAAATTATTAAAAAATGGTAACTTGTGTAGTTGGGTAGTGATAAACAATAATTATGTCACTCTTAAGAATACTTGCGGTTTTGATTCCGTTATGTACTTTTTGAGTGTAGGATTTAACCGAACTGAAAATATTCGTAACATTATAGCCACTTTTAATAACGATTTAATTCCAAATTATATAAAAATTCTGTGCGACATCGAAGTTACAGACGACGACATTATATATTTAATGAGAGCAAAAATTGTTTCCCAACATTTTAGCCTGGTGAACGAGAATGAAAACTATATTACATATGATTGTCAATGTAATATCACATATATATTTGAACATATTATTTTAAGATATTTTTACAGTGCCACTTTCACAAAAAAGTGCCTAAATACGTCTTGCCAACTAAATTTAGTCCAAAGAGACATTGCATTTTTGCCTTTAAATATAAATCTTATTGAAATTTTTGGCATTAGTATTTTAGAAGAGGCAATTCATATTGATGAAGAAAACAGAAATTGTCCCACTTGTGATCACCTACTAAGTGTTAAGTACGAGTTATCAAAATTTATATCATTTGATTTGAATGGCACTGAAAGATATTCTCTTATTAATGTTCCTATTACAATAAAAGTAAAAAACAAAACCTACAAAATCATAGGCGTCATTGAATTTATCCATTACCGATGTCACTATTTTATGGATGAGTGTTTTTTTTGCTACGATGATCAACATCTTAAAATTACTGTAAGTCCGGACCAAGAAATATTCTTACATTCATTAAGCTACACTCAAATTCACTAACTTAAAATATGACGACAGTTGTTTAATTAATTTAAGGGTTCCGTAGTAACCTACAACGAACACTTATAGCAAAGATCACTACTACTAAACTTATAGTTCCGCCATGTTCGTCCGTCTATACGTCAATGGTTTTACGTGGAAACTAGAGGTATAAAATTCAGACAGGACTGTACATTGAATACGCAGCCACAACTGAAGTAGTACATTGAATAGTTACATTTGGGGTTGCATGGGTCAGAAGACCCAATTTTATTTTTTAGATGTATGAGGACGTATAGTATATTCCAAATTTGTGGGGTCGTACCTCTTGTCCCACGGCCGTCATCTTGGAAAATTGGTGGTGCGGATGGTTTTCTTATTTATCTGGTAAACTAGTGATTGCACATAGGATGTATTTAAGCATTTTCGTTGTAAGTTAAATTCTATACATCTTGGGTTCTGGTTCTTTTCTTCGTAAAACCAAAAATAAAAAGTTTACCTTTGTTATTGTTGTATTTTGGTATTTATAGCGTTTTTTCATTACTAGTGTATCCTTAGTATCTTTTATGAGCCAGGCTTCGGCTTATGATCTAAAAGAAGATTTTTTTTTTTTTTTTTTTTTTTTTTCCTCTCTTTCACACACACGTTTAATTTCCATCTCTGATTAATTGGACTCGTAAAAATAGAAATGTCTGATAAAAGTGCCGAAATTGCAATCCGCGAGTTAAACAAGACAGTGCTTTTGCTGCATAACAAAGTGGATTCGCTGGAAAAGCTTGTAAATGAGCAGAATAAGCTTATTAAAAAACTCATTGGTGATAACTGTGACTCAGTGATAATGAATAAATCCAACGCAGAGGGTAATCCTAGAGCGGAGCCAGCGCAGCGACCAGTGCGCGAGGCGCGCGTTCGTGCAGCATCGGCGATCTCCGCTAATTCTCGGAAGCCGGCGGCTAGGCCCGCTGCCACCACTACTCAATGCGCACTGACGTCACCAACGGTTACCCCTACTACAAGCACAGCGGAGCCACAGCAACTCACTACGAATAACTCACAAGTGCAAGGGCCGGCCGATGTTCATACGGATTCGTCGCAAGATACTCACGCCAGCGAATGGGTCGAGGTGCGTCGCCGCAACAAGCGACGTTCGATCGAGAACGTTACTCGTGGTACAGCTATCCCCGATTCTACGCACCCGTTAGCGGCGGCGGAACGTAAAGCATACCTACACTTGTATTATGTGAAGGAAGGTACTACAGTGGAACAAGTGACTACATATTTAACGAAAATTTGTCCAGGTGATACTTGCTCTGTTGAGTCTTTGAAATCGAGAGGTGATTATGCGTCATTCAAGTTATCTGTACCGGCGAATCACTGTGCAAAGTACTTGGCGCCAGAAAACTGGGTACAAAATGTTTGCATAAAGCCGTGGCGCAGTGGATTTCGCAAACAAAGTGATAAAACCGCCCAAACATAAAACATACTCACTGTTTTATCAGAACGTTAGAGGTTTGCGTTCGAAATTAGATGTATGTAAGTTGGCCATAATAAACGAATCAGCTGATGTGTTCGCTCTGACCGAAACGTTTCTAAATAGTAGTGTTTATGATGCGGAAGTGTTCCCGCGAGATTATAATGTCATACGTCGGGACCGGACCAACGATACCGGTTGGGGCGGGGTATTGTTGGCGGTGCGGTGTCAATACCAAATAAAACAAATCATTGACATCGATGGATATACTGACGACATAGAAATGGTGATGGCAACAGTTTATTTTAAATTTAAAAAAATACTGTTTTGTGCGCTTTATATTCCCCCTAACTCAAGTGATATGAATTATAGAAAATATTTCTCAGTCCTAGAAAATGTTATTAGGAAATATTCTAAACTGCATATTATCATTGTTGGAGATCTGAACTTAAATTCAGCTAGTGGACAGGTAAAGTTAGATTTCTCACACCTTCTTGCGTTTGGCAACTTAAAACAATATAACAAAGTCTATAACAAATATGGCAACATGTTGGACTTGGTTTTGAGCGATCTGGGCAGCGAGTGTGTGCATATGAGGGAAGATACAGTGCCACTTGTGCCACCGGACGCACACCATCCACCGCTCAGCTTTGTACTGAGCGTGCCCCGTCCGGCGCGGCCTGTACGGCCCGCGCCTCCGCTGTTGCCAGGCTCGCCCGCGGCTTCATCGCATGGAGTTTTATCGTGGCATTGGCAGTTTAGGAAAGCAGATTTTTGTCCACTATATGAAAGTATCGCATCATTAAAATGGGACGATATACTCTCTGTTCATGATGTTAACCAAGCAGTTAACATGTTTTACGACAAAATTAATAATTGTTTACAGTGTCATGTACCATTTAAACAACAATCTACTCTTTGCTCGAGGTACCAATACCCACCATGGTACACTCCTGAGATAATTACATGCATACGGGACAAATCATACTTTCATTCAAAGTATAAAAGCTCAAAAAATATGTGGTGCTTAGATATGTTTAGGTACTATAGAAAACACTTGAAACGTCTTATTGATACAGCATACAAAACCTATATACAACAGACAGAGGCGGATATAAAATCGGATCCGAAGCGATTTTGGACATTCGTACAAGAACAACGTTCTTCCAGGTATACCTGTGAGGAGTATGAATACGATGGGAGAGTTGTGACTGGAGTGGACGCTGCCAATGCGTTCGCGACGTTTTTTAAGTCAGTTTTTCACACTGACGGGGTGGGACTGTCTCGTGACACGGCCGAACAATATTATTCTTCAAATGAATCATCGTCCAGTATCGCACTGGACAACATTGATAGTGCGGATGTGACATACGCTGTAAAGCGTCTGAGGGCTTCTTCGTCCATTGGGCCAGATGGTATTCCTCCGTTTTTGGTTAAAGACTGCATATCTGTATTTCGAGAACCTTTATTGCACATTTACAACCTTGCTCTACGAACCGCTACATACCCAGCGCTTTGGAAGGTCTCTCGGGTTACACCCATTCCGAAGGATGGGGCAGCTTCAGACGTCATGAACTATAGGCCGATCGCCGTGCTCTCGGCATTCGGTAAGATCTTTGATTCCATCATAAACCGACATATAAGTAGGCAGGTACGGCCACAATTGAGTGAATGTCAGCACGGGTTCAGACCAGGTAGATCAACTACTACCAACTTGTTGAACCTTGTAAATTTTTCTGTTGCAGCATTAGACCAAAGTAGGCAGGTGGACGCGGCCTACTTCGACTTAAAAAAAGCCTTTGATCGTGTCCAAACAAAAGTTCTTTTGGATAAGTTAGTAGCTATAGGGTTTAGTCCAAATCTGGTCAAATTTTTCCGAGACTATTTTAAGAGCAGAACTCAATATGTCCAGATATCAGGCTGCCGCTCGGAGTCCTACGAGACAAGTTCTGGAGTAATCCAAGGCAGTAATTTGGGGCCGACTCAATTCCTGATCATGATCAATGATTTGCCGAATGTCGTGAGTTCGGCGCGATGCCTCATGTTTGCTGATGATCTGAAGTTGTTCTTAGAGGTGAAGGATGTGAGTGACTGTGCCGCGCTTCAGCAGGACATCAACAACGTCGAGGCGTGGAGTAAACGCAACTACCTAGACTTTAATGTTTCAAAGTGCAAAACGATCACATTTACCCGATCGCATTCACCGATCACTTTTGTGTATACTCTGTCAGGCAGTCCGCTGGAGCGCGTTACAGAAATTCGCGACTTGGGTTTGGTTGTTGATGCAAAGTTAACTTTTAACACCCACATAAATAAGATGTGCAGTCAAGCCTATAGGTCGCTCGGCTTTGTCATGAGGCAGTCTGCTCGCTTCAGTGGAAGGGATGCGCTAACTGCTTTATATTTCGCATTTGTTCGCAGCAAGCTCGAGTACAACTCTGCCATCTGGGACCCACACGAGGCAAAATATAAATTAATAGTAGAACGAGTGCAGCGAAAGTTTTGCCGATTTCTTTATAAAAAAATGTACGGATATTATCCGTACCTATATCCGTCTCTGTTTGTATCAGGTATGGTGGGTATTGATACTCTCGAGCTGAGACGTAAGTGGCAACTTATGGCACATTTCTATTTGTTGCTTAATGGGCAGATTGACAATCCTGAGGCGTTGTCTCGTTGCGGACTGTCTGCACCGGACCAGTACTCGCGGCTGCGGTCGCGCCGCTTGCTCGCGGCACCACCAGTACGCACAAACACCGCACAGTTCGCTCCTACAAGTCAGGCCATATCACTGCTCAATGCCCTAGTCAATCAACAGCCAAGTACTGACATATT